>CM035409.1:96543431-96975931 GCA_020310875.1 Ceratopteris richardii
CACGCACCTACACGTACCCGCACACGCGCACCTACACCTACACGCACACGCGCACCTACACGTACACGCACACGCACACGTACACCTACACGCACACGCACACGTACACGTACACGCACACGCACACGTACACGTACACGGACACGCACACGTACACGTACACGGACACGCACACGTACATGTACACGGACACGCACACGTACACGTACACGGACACGCACACGTACACGTACACGTACACGTACACGTACACGTACACGCACACGTACACATACACGTACATGCACACGTACACATACACGTACACGCACACGCAGACGTACCGGTACACGCACACGCACACGTACACGTACGCGCACACGCACACGTACACGTACACGCACACGCACACGTACACGTACACGCACACGCACACGTACACGTACACGCACACGCACACGCACACGTACACGCACACGCACACGCACACGCACATGTACACGTACATGCACACGCACACATACACGTACACGCACAGGCACACGTACACGTACACGCACACGCACACATACACGTACACACACACGCACACGTACACGTACACGCACACGCACACGCACACGTACACGCACACGCACACGCACACGTACACGCACACGCACACGCACACGTACACGCACACGCACACGCACACGTACACGCACACGCACACGCACACGTACACGCACACGCACACGCACACATACACGCACATGCACACGCACATGTACACGCACACGCACATGCACACGTACACGTACACGCACACGCACACGTACACCTACATCCACACACACCTACATGCACACGTACACGTACACGTACACGCACACGCACACGTACAGGTACACGCACACGTACACGTACACCTACATGCACACGTACACGTACATGCACACGTACACGTACATGTACACGCACACGCACACGCACACGTACACGCACACGCACACGCACACGCACACGTACATGCACACGCACACGCACACGTACACGCACACGCACACACACATGTACACGCACACGCACACGCACACGTACACGCACACGCACATGCACACGTACACACACACGCACACACACACGTACACGCACACGCACACGCACACGTACACGCACACGCACACGCACACGTACACGCACACGCTCATGCACACGTACACGCACACGCACACGCACACGTACACGTACACGCACACGTACACGTACACATACGCGTACACGCACACGTACACGTACACGTACACGCACACGTACACGTACACGTACACGCACACGTACACGTACACGCACACGCACACGTACACGTACATGCACACGCACACGTACACGTACACGCACACGCACACATACACGTACACGCACATGCACACGTACACGTACACGCACACGCACACGCACACACACACGCACACGCACACGCACACGTATATGTACACGCACACGCACATGCACACGCACACGCACACGCACACGCACACGCACAGGCACACGCACACGCACACGCACACGCACACGCACACGCACACGCACACGCACACGCACACGCACACGCACACGCACACGCACACGCACACGCACACGCACACGCACACGCACACGCACACGCACACGCACACGCACACGCACACGCACACGCACACGCACACGCACACACACACGCACATACACACGTACACGCACACGCACACGTACACGCACATGCAAACGCACACGTACACGCACACGCACATGCACACGTACACGCACACGCACACGCACACGTACACGCACACGCACACGGACACGTACACGCACATGCACACAGACACGTACACGCACACGCACACGGACACGTACACGCACACACACACGCACACGCACACGAACACGGACCCGCACACGTACACGGACACGGACACGGACACGCACACTGACACGGACACGGACACGCACATGGACACGGACACGAACACGCACACGGACACGGACACGGACAGGCACACGGACACGGACAGGCACACGGACACGGACACGCACAGGCACACGCACACGCACACGCACACGCACACGCACACACACACGCACACGCACACGCACACGGACAGGGACACACGCACACGCACACGCACACGCAGACAGATACGCACACGCACATGGACACGGACACGCACATGCACACGGACACGCACACGCACACGGACACGGACACGCACACGCACACGCACACGGACACGCACATGCACATGCACACGGAAACGCACACGCACACGCACACGGACACGCACACGCACACGTACACGCACACGGACACGCACACGCACACGCACACGCACACGCACACGCACACGCACACGCACACGCACACGCACACGCACACGCACACGCACACGCACACGGACATGGACACGCACACGGACACCGACACGGACACGCACACGCACATGGACATGCACACGGACACGGACACGCACACGGACATGGACATGCACATGCACACGGACACGGACACGGACACGCACACAAACATGGACACGCACACGGACACGGACACGGACACGCACACGGACACGGACACGGACACGGACACAGACACGTACACGGACACGGACACGGACACGTACACGGACACGGACACGGACATGGACACGTACACGGACACGGACACGGACACGTACACGGACACGGACACGGACACGGACATGTACACGGACACGTACACGTACACAGACACGGACACGTACACGTACACATACACGTACACGTACACGTATACATTGATAAGAATAAGTCTAAAGAGAAAGGCAAGAAAAAGGTAGAAGATGAAGGAACTACTTCCCAAGCCAAGTATGCAAGTAGAGGTAGATCATCAAGAGGTAGGGGCAGAGGAGGTAAGCAAGGTAGGGGGAGACCTCATAACTCCTCACCATGCAATATTTGTGGTTTATCATATCATACTAAAGATGAGTGTTTCAGGAACTTCAAAAATGAGAGAGGTAGAGGTTATCAAAGAGGTGGAAACACACAATCAAGAGGTAGATTCAATCATCACCAAGGATACAACAACATTTACAACAACAACTATAATAGCAACTACCAAGGAGGATACAAATCCAGAAAAGATTACAACAACTACACAAAGGAGCAAGAAGATTCTCTTTTGATTATGAACATGACTTCAAAACTAGGTATAAATGATGACCATCTCTTCTACATTGATTCAGGCTGCTCAAATCATGTGGCAAGCAATGTAGCTCTTCTCTCTGATCTTGAGGAACCAAAGGGTAAGTGTTGAAGATACAACATGTATTTCTTGCATCCACTTCATTTTCATCATCATTTGTACCTTTTTCTACCTTTCATTCCGTTAATAAAGCACTCTTGTATAGGTGTGTGTGAGTGCCACACTAGAGAATAAGTGGGATTCATTCTCCTTTCAGTTTAGAAATCCCACATAGCATGCTTTTTTGCCATTTTGTATATAAAGAGGTCTCCACCTCTTCTTTGGAGGGAGCTTTTCTAGAAGTAATGAGATAATGCTAGTTTGTAGTTAGATTCTTGCTCTTTTGTCGTCATGATGTGCATGCGTGCTTGTTCTCTTCTTGTCTTATGCTTGTGACACGTTGATGTATGATTATGTCGCTATTATGCTTGTGATTACGATTATGTGCATCATTCACGATGCTTATGTTGTGTCTTCTTGTTAATAACGTTGTTAATCATACGTTGACAAAGCGCCATTACATCTGCTGAGTGCTTCTACGCAAACATTTGGGTCTCATGAGATACTTCTTGGTTTGACAATTATGAGTTGTGATGCTACAATGTCAACAACCTTTGGTGCCGTTGCCGGGGAGCGTTCTCTTGTCACTTACGTGATGATTTATGGCGTGAAAGAGACGTGTATGCAAGCTTTTCATGATGATTTTTGAGTTTTTCATTTCATTACGCTCTTGTGAGCATTTTCAGCTTGCAAGATTCACAATAACTTAGATGGGATGAGCTATTTGTGATGGTAGGAATCTCCTCTTTGGATGATTAACCACTCACGTGTAGTGATCCATCGAGTTACCAAAACGATAAAACTAGTGGATTAGATTCTGTTGTACATATACTTATTGTCTTTTTAGCTTTTTCTTGATTATGTGTGAATAAACATTTTTCAGGGGTTCACCAATAGAAACAATGGAGGTTTGCATTGGAAACTGTCGACAAACTTGGAACAAGGGATCTGCACAATAGGAATTTTGTAAATAGAAGAAACGAAAGGTATGTTTCTATACTGTTCATGTGCATGCACAAGACGTCTTAGGTGAGGATGGCAAATAAAAATCCCAAAGTTGTGCCTATGACAGGCGTCATCTTAACCCTATCCATAAGATTCTATTGCATTCGAAGAAAAGGAGAAACGTGCATTACTAGGTTCCCCATACGAATTAGCAATGCAACAGTTTGTTGTGTAATAGGGATGCGTTGGTTCTTCTGCTAATCACTAAGCTCTACCTAGTTTTGAAACATCCGATTCAATGACGCATCAGTAGCCAATGAAAAAGAAAGAATGTCCTATTCTTCCTCCTGATGCACAAGACAAGCGGGTAACTATAAGCGTAGCAACACTGAGAATCTGCAGATGTTTGTTTTTGAACAAGCTTACGGAATAGGCTAGCACTGCGATTTGAGTAAAATTGCTGGCTGTTTACAATCACATTGCTATTAAATATTTAGAAATCGGAAAACTGAAGGAGTCCCTATAAAAGTTTGAAGTCGTCAAACAGATAGGAGTGGACCACTTTGGCCCTGAAGTTGGAGAAACTATTGTAATCCCTTCTGATGGGTGTAGATAGGAAAAGATGAGTGTTGTTTCGTGTGCACAGATTGGAGCGAAGCAAGAAGAGGTTGATGAGTTTTCATTTCAGGAGAAAGAGGATAGAGGAAGAGCCTACTCTTGACGGAGCTATTCCCCAAGGCCAAGAAGAAGCCACTTGTACAGCAGAGGCGTTCCAGATCTTGTTCGAGATCAAATTCACCTGCTGCTCGTCCTAGGTCCCTTCACCTTCCAGGTCTAGGTCAAAGTCACGAGCTGCTTAGGTGAATTCAAAACCTTCCAACGGAGGATGAGCAATGGGAGCATTTTGTCGCAAAGCCAACTAGAGGAGAATGGAGGGTTAGAAAGTTTGTTATAACCTGACAACATTGTTCAAGGAGTAGCCTAACTAAACTTGATTAAAAACCTAAAAAATAGGTATCTAGGGGTTCTTGACACGGTTGCTAAATGCTCCAAAACTGATTCAGTCCTGAATGTGTTAGAGTCATTTTGAATAGTTCAGAAGTCAAAGAGGATTTGTATGAGCCACGAGCTGGGGTATGGGCATGACTAACTTCCTTATGCACAGGCTATGTGCCCTTTGCACGTCTCATGTGGCTTCTACAACCATACATCCTAGGCTTCTGGAGCCACCAGATTCCCTCCGATCATCTTTGAGATGTTATAATGAGGATGCAGGTTTAGATTGTTTCAGAAGAAGTTGAAGGGGGTTCAAAAGCTTTCACTAGCAGTGGCTCAAGCCTTGCATTGGATGTGGGGAAGCTGCTTCTAAGCATGCGATTTCTTTGATCATGGAAGAGATTGCTGAAAAAGATAGTGTGGGATCAGATTATGATTGAAAGCGAGCTTCCATTTTAAGGGAGAAAATACACACACCTATGTCTAGGGGGTCTGATCATGGAAGATTAAGCATAGATGCCTCTGAGCTGGAGAAAAAGTAGTGTGTGGGAGTGATTGAAATCCAGAAGGTAATAGACAATGGAATGATGGAGAAGTGTACAGTCTTCGCTCTCTTTCTCTCTCTCTCTCTAAGGGCTACTGTGAACCACAAGCTCAAGAGGCCGATCATCAGATGTTGAATGAAATCAATAGTATCAAATGGCTCTTTGCTACTGCAATGGAAGGATTTTACATCAAATGTACTCTTCTGTGCACACAGTGTTCTCCTGTGCTTAAATGTACCTAGTTTATGTCTAAGGATGTCACTACCATGAAACTGGTGATAGCTGGTACTTTCTCTTTTTTCTGCATGTACCCGCTAAGGTTGAAATGATGGCAGCTTGCATGAGCAGGATGACTTTTTATGTATGCGACATCCAAGTACAACACCTAACAGAGGTCAAGGTGAAGTTTTGAATGTTCTGATGTGTGTTATCGAGATGAATGCATTTCTAATTTTATGTGCTTTTGTAGTAACTAGGTAGTACTGCCATCGAGCTATGGTTTCAACTGCTTAGGGGATGAATGAAAGACTAGAACACTTGAGAAAAATAGGCAGAACACCTAACCACAAAAAGAGGGGGATACAATGCATGTCTTGGAACTTAAAGTGATGACCAGTGAGAATTACTTGCATTCTCTGTACAACTGTTTCAGTCTCCACTGTATTCAAGCACTTGTTTTTTCATACATATGTGTAAGGAAGTTGGTTGTCTTTGAGAATGCAGGTTGAATAAACACTCGGGGTTTACTGCTGCACCCTAAGTGAGAACCAAAAGTATTAGGTATGATGAATGAGAAGGTGAGTGTCTTCGAATAAGGAAGTTGCTACATGGAACATGTCATTGGACGATGGTCAAACATCCTAAACCACTCCAGAATGGCCATTGAAGGAAACCATATGTGCTCATGTTCAGGAGGTGAGGTCCTGGGTGAAAGCAGCTGTCGACATGGGTCGCATTTCAATGCGATGGGCTCATTCTATGTTGGATCATGAGCGCATGCATCAGGAGACATTGAAATATATGTTAGCTCAGGAAACAAGGCGGGATTCTGAGAGAACATACTCGTCCAGAAGTCCACAACGGAGTCCCAGTAAAGTGCAATATACCTATGACTGTGTCCGGCTTGGAGCGATTATGGGGAAGCTGACGAAGGTGATTCAATTTTCTTATGGGACGATTAGATGCCATAAGCGGAGACAATTGTAAACAAAGGCATTTTTGTGCAACCAATATCATTTCAGCATACATGGAATTCGTGAAGGTAGGTGGATAGGAAATGAAGCATCTTAAGTGGAGTTTGATTTCGCGAATCGCATAAACTAAAGAAGTCAAGTGGCTAGGGTCATATGCAAACACAGATTATTGTATACACAAATTGGCAATCACAAAACATTGGGGGGGTTGCAAACCAGCCTTTTTTTTGTGAGTTTGGTAGAGGCAAAGTTTGTTTTTTTTTTTTTAAATAAAAGGAAGTTTGGCCTTAGCCTATTCTCCCGGACTTTAATTAAAATAAAGAAAAGTTACAAGTGAAAGGGACTAGTGCCCATGGGACCCCCCAAATCCCACAATGCAAGGGAGGAGTATGGAAAGCTAGAGGGCATTACAAATGAGCCGGATAAATCTATCATCACCCTCATGTGGGACCCATTTGGGTTTCAGCTTGTTGTTTTCGAGGAGATAAATACAGTGATGTCTAAACAAAGGAGATCTCTTATCTCGGGAGATTCTTTTACCTAGAAGAAACAAGGATTTCTCGATCGACCATTCCTTAGGAGTTTGGCCAAAATTGACAACACATCACTCCCGCCAAATCTTCCAAAGAGTCTCAGCCCTGATGGTATTCCATAGCCTGTAGTCGACCGCCTCACCCAACAGCACGTGTTGCCAATTGATCTGGTTCGTGAGTCTCAATATCCGTGTCATGTGACGCCAGATAACACAGGACTTGGGGCAATCGAAGAACAGGTAAGCTAAATCTTCGATGCATCGGTGGCAACGCTTGCACCATGGCGGCACACCACATATTTTGTTAGCCCTTGCATTGGACCAGATTCCCTTATGCAAGATCTACCACATGAGAACTGACTTTTTGATCTCAATTAGGGGGTGCCAAATAGACATGAACTTTAGTTCCCATAGAAGTTTGGTCCAAGAAAGGCACCACCTCTTGTTAAGGATGTGATGAACATCTAGGATCTCTTTGAAGTTGGGGATTCTGGATATTTTCTTACCATTGCTCCATTTGAGGCCCTCCAGGCAAGGAAGATCCTGTCCGCAGAGAAGGCGCGTAGTTGAGCGGTCCCACACTAAACACTTGCCTTGAAGAAGAGTCCATTCCTCGAGGGTAACTCTAAGTCTCGGGTCTAAGTCTTCGAACCTAATCCACTGGTTAGTCCCTTGTTTCCAGAGCTGTTTCCATTGTTTTAACCCCTTGTTCCATAATCGCTTTGCAGTTTGGAGGTTCCAAGGCTCCACTCCTCTAACGCCACTGATCGAGAACTAGATAGAGTCATTTTGTCTTATCCTAGCTGCCCACTTCTACTCATCACTGATTCTGATGAATTGTTTGGCCTTGTTCCAACTCTTCCATAAAGAACACACGAGGCTAGAACCTTTAGGGGACACCGGGTGGGGGGAGAACAAAAGTGTGAGAATCCCTATGTCCTTCCAACCAGGATGGCCAACTAAGGTAAGGTCTTTCATGTTTCTAAATAACAATTTAGCCCAAGAGGACTCACTATTGCTCCAAGCCTTGATAAGACACTTAACCACCAACTTGTCAGCCAACCCAACGATATCCAATATACCCAAACCCCCTGAGTCTTTCGAGCTAACGCAAGTTTCCCAATTAATTTTGGGAATCCCCCTCCTGTTGGGGTCCCCAGTCCAAAGGAAGTTTCTGCAGATTCTTTCCACTTTGGCCAGCTCTTTCTCCTTCGGTCTCCGACACGAGATAAATTAAATGGTCGTTGAAAGCATAAATGTGTTAACAACCATAGCACACCCTGCCAAATTGACTTGCATACCTTTCCAATGATTTAGTTTGCTATCCAGCTTGGCGAGCACCCAGTTCCATCGTTGGTCCATTGTGATGTCAAAGCCCATCGGGATGCCGAGGAGACAAAAGACTTGACCTCTAGGAATAACTTGACACCGGTGATCTAACAACAATTGGGGTGGGGGTCCGCGGATTTCTCTAAAAGCAGTTTTAGCATGGTTGATTTTTGAACCTGACGCCACACAAAAGGTGTCGGGGCAACTCCAGAACACCTCAATGCTGTTCATATCGTTATGCACAAAGGCATTCATGTCATCGGCAAAGAGTCTAGCAATCATTTGGCCGTGATTTAGAGGTAGGGAAAGACCCTTGAGATTGCCAGAGTCCATGTGATGCTTTAATAGGCGATTGAGGCCGTTCGAGGCAATAGCGAAGAGTAGAGGAGCTAGAGGGCAACCTTGCCTGATAGATCTTTTTAAACGTATGTGCTCAGAGAGCTTACCGTTGATATTTATTCTATTTGAAGCGTTTTCAAGAAGAGTGGAAACCATTTTCGTGAACTTTTGGCTGCATCCAAGGTCTTTCAGTGATTGGAGAATAAAGTCCCATTCCAATCTGTCATACGCTTTGTCGAAGTCGATCTTAATGAATACCAGATCTTGTGCAGACTCCTCAACAAATGCAAGGCCTTCCCAAATATCGACAATTGCTTCAAGTATCGATCTACCTTTGATAAAACCTTTCTGGTCCTCACAAAGCCATGACTTTCAATGACAAGAGACTCTCTTGGTGATAACTTTGGCAAGAATCTTGTATCCAGTTTGGAGCATGGTAATTGGCCACCAATTTTCAATTTTGTTCTTATCTCCCCTTTTGTGAATTAACTTGATGACACCATTATTAAGACACTACGGGAGGGCACCGAAGGAGAGAGCCTCTTGCCACACCATCCGCAATGGGGTGGCCACCTCATGCTTGAAGGACTTGAAAAACTCATTGGTGAGGCCATCAGGATCCGGACTTCTCCCATTGGGAAGAGCATCAATAGCCTCGATAATTTCGATCTCAGAAATGTTAGCATCCAGTAGAGAATTCATGTTCTGTGGGATTCTAGATTGAGCAACCCTTGAGATGGTTGCCATGGAGTCACGCCTGAGTGGGGAAAGAGCAGTCGATACACTGAGAAGATGGGTAAAGTGCTGCACGATGAAAGATCTATTCTCAACTTCTGAGCTACACTCAACCCCATTGTTATCGACTAAGAAGGGGATAGATTCCCTAGCTTGCTTCCTTTTGAGGATGTTACACATCTCTTTCGATGGTTTGTCGGCCTTTCCCACCCACCAATCTTTGAAGAATATTTGAAGATTTTTCCTTTGAACCTCCTCCTCGAGTCTAAGTCTTCCCCTGATTTTCAAAAGACCTTTTTGGCATTGCAAGTTACCTTTGTTCACTTCTTCTTCAAGACGTGAGAGCCTCCGGTACACTGTTTATCTTCTTTTTTTCTGGATATCTCTTATAGCCTTTTGAGTCCTTATCAGAATTTGTCGAGTCCTTTCCACCACGTTTCTCCAACACTTAGCCGGTTCATTAAAGTTGACAAAGGCTTCCGCCCACACTGTGGAAATTTCTTGGTGGACGGAAGGGAGGGAAAACGATATCTGACAAGCCTGAAACCAAGGAGCTTTGTGGAGCACGGAAATCGGTTTGAAAGAAAGAGTAATCGGGTAGTGGTCCGACATAGTCAGGTCCGTATGTTGGGAAATCGAAGGAATACCCCATTGGAGGATGGTGTTTTGGTCGATGTAACATCTATCAAGTCTTGCTTTCCTCAGAGATTCCCCCAATTGGAGATTTGACTAGGAGAACCCCTTTATGTATTTCACCTCGACGAGGTCAAGATGGAGCTTGATTTTATCCCAAATCTCTTTCTCCTGGGCATCAATAATTTTCCCCTTGTTTTTCCATCGGTCCTTAGGAGATTCCACCATGTTGAAGTCCCCACAAATCAGAACATTGTGCGAGAGTGAGTCGAGGGAAGCCCACGTATCGATTCGGTCCGCTTCACCATTAGGGGCATAAATTGAAACCACAGTGAACTGACAAGGGAACCAGAAAGAGGCAGCAATCCAACGATGATTCCGATCTTCACAAGTCGAGGTCAATCTATCGGACCAGGGGTGACTAATACCAATTGCAGTGCCCCCCGCCCCCCTAGGGTGCGAAGTGGAGAACCAAAGGTGGTTCCGAGAAATGCATTTGAGCCGTTTCTGGAGATCCTCTACGTCGATTTTAATCTCTTGTAAGCAGATAAAGTCGGGGTTGAGGCAATTGTCTTTGAACCACTGGCCAAGAGTTGCCGCTCTAGAGGGGTTAGAGAGGCCCCTAACGTTTAGCGATGTGAAATTCATTATTGATGGTTGCCCTCTTTGAGGGGAGGAACCCGATCTTTTTTTTTCTTGTGATCTTCTTTTTTCTTCCCAGCTTCTTGACTTAGGATCCTACTCTTGAGGGGGCTCTTCCAGGGCATGCCCGACGGTTGTTTCCCTTTAAGCTTTGGCTTTTGTTGTGGAAAACTTGGCATGTAACTCGGACGAGTAGGACCAAGGAAGGAGCTCTCACTATCTAGATTGTCTTCATTGCTAGTAGTGAAGCCTTCCTCTTGACTCGTGGTGTAACCTTCTTGGTTGTCTTCTTTGCTGGTAGAGCTCCCAAGGGTATTATTAGTGGGGTCTTCATCAAAATTGTTATCCCTTGGGAAGTCAACCTCATTAATCTCCTTTTCTAGGTTAGAGTACATGTTATTCGAAGGAGCAATTGTCGTGACGTTCCTTGCTGCTAGTCTCCGAGGGCTAACTTTCCTCCTATGTCTTACTTCAGTGAGTCTTCTGAATTCGTCTTTGCAACACGAGTTCCCTCTTCTTCCTCCATCAGAGGGGGATGACCCCAAGTGTCAACTTGGGGGAGAGGGTCCGGGGTCCCATCTACTTTAATCTTGTTTTTATTGGTATTTTTCTTCAAGTTGCAATCTTTGATCCTATGACCTTGGTGTCCGCAATGGAAGCACGCATTTGGCAAATTCTTGTAAGTAACTTCCTGTACCCAGATCTTACCATCTCCATAGTTTATGGAGATCTTCGAGGGAAGGACCTGGTTCAAGTCTGTTTCAACACAGATCTGTGGGTGCCATCGTGCATTGAAAGAATATTGAACTTCTTCGTAGATTAACCCCCCAACATCCTCTCTTGAGGCCATCGGGCGACCGATCGGTGAAACAATTTCTCGAAGAAATCCATACAAAAAATACGGAAGATTGGGAAGCTCCACCCATAGTGGGTAACAAAGAGGTTTTGACCTGTTCGGAACAAAGTCTGGGGTCCACTTAAATAGACATAAGGTGGACCGGCCCACTTGCCAGGAGCCGGCTTGCAGGGCTTGGAAGGCCATCTCTTCATTCTCAAACACTAGAAGTAGGTGATTCGTCGGCAGGAATTGACATTTGCACACAATTAAACCACGTGGGAACCACTCCTTGTGCAGCCAAATTCTCACATTTTCTAAGGGAGGCCTAGGGCCAAAGACTTGACCAATCAGACATGCTTTCATCAGCTCTTCTTGCTTTGCCGCCACAGATTCCATGCATAAAGAGACCATAGGAGGAGCGACATCCGGTGGGACAGAATCCAACTCAAGGGGCACTGAGGGGGCGCCACAATGCTCTGAATCAACGAGGGGAAAAAGGTCGACATAGATGCGAGAACAATTAAAGGCTGATTCCTCTCTTCTACATTGAACTACTTTTCATAATCATGCGAAAGAATCCTACTTCCCCTCGAAATCCCTTTTAGTTCTTACTATGTCTGTGTGCGCATCTTTAAAATTGAAGTCAAGGAATAGAGGCACAGTTTGTTGTAGACGATCAAGAGATTTCGGAGTAAATGCTGGAATCTGATTTCTAGGTGGGCCTTTATTTTGACATGCCCAGCTAATTTGATGCTTGTAGACCGCCCTTTAGGCCGTTCATCAGTCCACGAACTCTCTGTCCTCGGCATTATTAACGACTGAAACAATGCCAACAAAGCACTCTTTTTATCCACATTGAAAGGTGAATCACATATTTAGTAAAGATGCACCAGTTCATGTGCCTTTTTCTTTCTTGAAAATAGCAAAGCTCGTAATCTTAGGTGATGCGATTACATGGCCTATCTAAAGCAAACCATTTTTAGATTCTTTCTTTTGTTGGAAAGCTAGTGGAATATAAAGGAGCGACCTTTAGAGCATTCAATCTGACACGTAGAAAATCAATCTGATGCGTAGAACAGGTGATATCACTAAATGAAAGACCTAAAGAAATTACGTTTGGTTAATGCAATCACAAATGCATTGAATTCACTCATTCGAAGGCTTAAGTTAAAATAATGCCTTATTAGATAAAGCAAGAGGTAGACATTGTCATTACTGGAGGGAACAACGAAGGGAAGGCAAAAACCAATGCATGCATAATTCTCATATTTAGGAATGAGTGTCTTGGCTGTACCAATGAGAATTTTTTTAAAGAAATATGATGGGGTGAAGTAGGAGAACAATAACCTATAAAGAGAGGAACGAGGAAGTTCATGAAACCCTCTCTTGGATGACTTATGGCTTTATGGCATCTCATGTGCATCACTTTCCCTCGTTTTTTATATGAATGTACACATGTTTGCTCTCCCGAAATTTATAAGAAATTATGATATGAGGAAAGGAAGGTTAATTAAACCCATGACTCTATTTTTAAGATGATATTTGAAAAAATCCTTGGAAGTTAATTACCCTAAGTGATTTAAGGGAAATCTTGCATACTGTATGGCTTCACATGGGATATTTTGCATTGTCAAATGTCACTTGGAATCTCTTTCAGTGTCAGCGTTGGGTTTTAAGACTTGATACACTTGATGTTTCAATGTGTGGGTCTCTCCCTTATGATATAATTCCACTTTTTATGATGAAAAAAAAAACGAGGCACACTTTCTTGTCATAAGCACATTTCATTGTTTTTGTTTGGTAATATAAATATGATAAACACTTCATTGTTCTTGTTTGGTGAACCCCTATTTCACATATTGTTTGCATAAAAACAAAAAATTAAAAGTCCAAAAAAAACATTCAAAAACACACAAAAAAAACAAAACAAATATTAAAAAACACTTCAAAAAACCAAAATTTGTCTCAACATGAGAAAGAAAAAGGCAAAAAAAGTCATGACCATAGAAATATGAGTGCTTACATTAACCCTAATTGTGAGTGGAATTTAATTCATATTGATTTAGTGACATTTATTTTGGATAACATTCAACTAACCACTCATTCCTCTATCCTCATGAATGGTGAAAATTATGATTGCATGGGTCAAGTTATGTTGCCTATTGTGGTGAATGCTATGGAATTTTTGGAAACATTTTTTGTTATGGAAGGAATAAATGAAGACTTGGTCATAGGCACTCAAAGGTCTTTTTAACATCAAGGGTTTGAAGCATCTTGTCCATCTATTATGTCCATCCCCACTAGTGAGTCTTTTGGAAATCCTGATGATTATCCTCATTGTATGGATTGTGGACATAATCATCTATTCAAAGATTGTACTTTTAATCCACAAAATAGTCCTTCCACTCATGCTTTTCCATCTAACCTTTCTTTGAGTAAGTTGCAAGAAACCTTGACGAATGATGAAGTGGAGGACTCCAAGTGCCTGGTGGATATGGAAGGGCCCTCTCTTCCTCTAAACTTGGATTCTGCTTATGAATCCATGGGCAAGGATGTGCTACATTTGGCTCATCAAGAAGAGGATAAAAAAATACTTTGTAACAACGCTATGGAAAATGATGTCCGATCCATTGTCAATCATGACAATCCATCACCTATTGGTTTACCTAGAGATTCTATGTGTAATAAGGATAAATGCATTGCTGAATCTCTAGATCAATCTCAAACCACACAACCCTATGATCCATTGGATGAGCATGATGTATGTAAAAAAACTCAACCTTTGTTGAATTCCCCTTGTAAAGATGAGTTATCCCTAAAGACTCACATAGAAGGCCCAAAAGACCCTTATGCCAAAAAGAAGAAATCACCTTCCCCTTGTAATGTCAAACAAATTTGGGTGGCCAAGAAATTACTTAGAGCCCAACCAAATCGCACTATGATATGGGTACCAAAGAAAGCTCTTATACAAACTCAACCCTCTCACACTAGACTTCATAATCTACAGTCTAGATTCACCATGCCTTATCATCAAGAACGACCACTTTTGACCAAGGGATCCAAAGCAATAAAGCCAACACTCAGAAATGATCCAAGGAGAAACCTCAAGGCTAAGACCAACAAAGTGAAGACATATTGGCGGCCTAAAACCTCTTCGTGCAGCATCCATGGGTGTCGGACCCAACCTTGCCCAATGCATAGCATATGTTTAAGATGCACACCAAGTATGCACACGAATAGGGCCTCATCCAAAGGCCAAGCATTCGGCACACTTAGTTTAACCTAGGCACAAAGAGGCACATGTACATAGATTTCAAAAATTTGCTTTTTATTTTTCTTTTTTCAGGATGGTGGACAAAGGTATCATCCATTTCAAATGGTTGATGGAAAAGAGAAGTTGGAGATTTGGAGGAAGCCTCATCATCACCTAACCCTTGAGCACTTTGCTCAAGATCCATCTATTTTTGCACCAATGTTTTTTGTATGCATTTTTTTTAGAGTATGCATAAGATAGGGTCACATTACAAGACAGTGCATAGGCACTTTTTTTGTTTTCCACCCATGCACCCTTAGTCCCAATTCATGCATATGGACTAAGAAGAGATGAATTAATTTCATCTATTTTGTATTGATCATCTACATTTTTTGTCATTTCCTCATCCATCTATTATTCAAAAAAAAAAGAGAGAGAAAAAAGAAAAAAGAAAGGCATTCTAGCATATTCTTTTCATCTACATGAGGCAAAAGATGCAAGTTAAAACCAATATGGAGCATTTGTGGAGGATCCCAAGCATGGGTTCAAAAGAATTGCCAAAGGAGAAAAGACAAGTAGACTTTTCACTTTTGAACTTGAGGATACAAGGAACATTGCACTCTATAGTTATAAAGATCAAACATTATCAGAGCTTGAAATTTGGCACAAAAGATTAGGGCATGTAGGTGAAAGAACCTTGAAACAAATATGTAGAGATCAATGTGTGCTTGGGATACCTAATGTATCCAAGCAACACATGATTTATAAGTGTGGTGCTTGTCAGTTTGGAAAGTCTCACAGGTTACCCTTCTCAAGGAAAGGCTACATGCATGAGGACTACCAAGAACTTGTTCATACAGATGTATGGGGACCAAGCAAGGATCCCTCAATATCTGGATAAAGGTATTATGTATCTTTCATTGATGATTATAATAAAAAGTGGATTGTATTGTATTTTATGAAGCACAAAGATGAAGTATTCAGTTGCTTTAAAAAGTTTCTTGCACTTGTTGAGAATCAAACAGGGAGAAATCTAAAAAGGCTAAGGTCAGATGGAGGAGATGAGTACTTCTCAAATGATTTTGATGCATTCTTGCAGGACAGAGGAATTAAAAGAGAAATTACCACAAGGTATTCTCCTAAGAAGAATGGGGTAGTAGAAAGAAGAAATAGATTGATTGTTGAAACAACTAGGTCAATGTTAAATGAGAAACAAATACCTAACTATTTGTGGGCAGAAAGTGTATCTACTGCCACTTATTTGGTAAACAAGTTGCCATCCAAATCTCTTGATGGGATTACCCCTTATGAAGCATGGCATGGTAGAAGACCTTCACTTGATCGTTGCAGGATCTTTGGATGTGTAGCATATGTGCATATCCCCTCTCAGATAAGAGGTAAGCTAGACCCTAAGGCAGAGAAGTGCATCTTCATTGGATATGATCTAAATCAGAAAGGTTACAGGTTCTACAATCCTTTAAACAAGGGATTCATGGTCAGTAGAGGTGTTGTCTTTGATGAAAATGACTCTTGGTTTGATAGTGAATGCAGGAAGGTAAAGCTACCTTATGACTTGGAAGAGGAGTTTCCAAGCCTTACTATGGAGGAGCCTACTCAGAATGAAGACATTAACTCAGATGATGAGGACATCATCAAACTTGAAGAGTTCAAGGCATGGATGTCCAAAGGTAAACTCAAGATGAAGAAATTGGAAGATATACCTAAATCATCTAATCAAGCAATCAGAAGATCACAAAGGAAGAGCAAGAAATCAATCAGATATGGGTATGACACTTCTCTTATTACTAAGCACTCTGTTTATATTGCAAAAGATTTATCAATTGAAGAACCAACATCATTTAAAGAAGCTAAGACCAAGGCAGAATGGAAGGAAGCTATGGATGAGGAGATTGAAGCACTCAAGGAGAGTGATACTTGGGAACTAGTACCAAAGAAGGAGTCTATGAAGGTAATTGGTTCTAGATGGATCTATAAGATAAAAAGAAACTCTGATGGGTCAATAAGTAGGTACAAAGAAAGACTTGTGGCTAAGGGTTTTGCAAAAACCCAAGGCATTGACTATGAGGAAACCTTCTCACCTGTGGCAAAAATGCCAACCATCAGGATATTGGTAACTGTGGCTGCATCAAAGAATTGGAATATGTATCAGTTGGATGTAAAAAATGCATTCCTAAATGGCTGGATTTTAGAAGAGGTGTACATGTCACAACCTCCTGGCTATGAGGATCCAAACAAGGTAACATATGTATGCAAATTGAATAAAGCTCTTTATGGATCGAAGCAGGCACCTAGGGCATGGAACCATAGGTTAACCACATACCTTCAAGACCAAGGTTTTGTCATGAGTAAAGCAGATACTTCTCTATTCATCAAGAGAAGTAATTCAGAGGTAATATACCTATGTGTATATGTTGATGATATCATACTTACAGGAAATGATGCTAATGGCATCAAACAGATCAAGAATCAGATGATGAAAGAGTTCAAAATTAGTGACCTTGGATTACTAAAATTTTTTCTTGGACTTGAGTTAGTTTATACTAACTCTAGAATTTACATTACTCAGAGGAAGAATATACAAGATTTGTTGAAGAAATTTCATTTGCAGGAAGCTAAAGTTGCAAGTACTCCAATGGAGGTAAACCTAAAATTAAGTGCTCATGAAGGTGATGTACTTGAGGACATTGCAGGTTATCAAAGCATAGTGGGAAGCTTGAATTATGCTACCTTGACAAGGATAGACATTGCTTATGGAGTAAGTGTGCTAAGTCAGTTTATGCACAAGCCTAGGGCACCTCACTTGGAGGCTGCCAAAAGGATCTTGAAGTACCTTAAGGGTACTCAACATCATGGTTTGTATTTCCCTTATACAGACTTGGACATTAAAATTTATTCAGACGCAGATTGGGTAGGTTGCAAAGATGATAGGAGGAGTAAATTAGGATACCTTTCATTTGCAGGTGATAAGCCAATATCATGGTCTTCAAAGAAGCAACCTACTATTGCTTTATCTTCTACAGAGGCAGAGTATAGAGGATTGGCCAATGCTACTCAAGAGGCCATATGGATCAGATTGTTGTATACAGACTTGGGCTTGCATACATCTCCAATGATCTTTGGGGATAATACAAGTTCATTACAACTTGCAGCTAATCCTACTTATCATGCTAGGACAAAGCATATATAGGTCCAGTATCATTATGTGACAGAGAAGCTATTAAGCAAGGATATTCATCTAGCATATGTATCAACTAATATGCAATGTGCAGATTTGTTGACTAAAGCATTAGATGGCACAAAACTTTGCAGGTTCAAATCAATGATGGGATTGCAGAATATTCATGAAGATTAAAGATGAAGAACAAGCCAAAATGTTTGGCTTGAGGGGGAGCTGTTGGTGCAAATCACAAGCCTACACATTTGTCTTGTAACTCATACACATTTGAAGTTCCATAGAAACCATTGTTAATGGAGAGTTACCTCTTTACCTGTGTAAAAGTCATCTCATTTGACTTGTGAGTATTTGTAATCACATACCAAAAATTCGTGGAATTGATTAGTTGGAAAGTAACAACTACATTGAGATAATATCTCCTAGAATGAAGGTCCACTTTTAAAGAGAGCCAAAATTTAAATTGAAATTCAAATTTGAATGGAACACTTATATAAACTCTCATGAGAAATTCACGGTTAGAGTGATCATCTTCCGAGGTCTCCATTACCATTCTGTATGTGTGTAAGGCCTACATTGTAGCCCACACAATTATTCATCATAAGGCTATGATTACCAAGCCTATGTCATTGTACAACATTGTTGATTAATACATTATACTTACATTGTTCGTCTATGACATCTCTGTTATAATCATTCTCTACTATCAACTTGTCCTGCTCATATCTCACTCATTTGTTCATGAAATTCAATCATCTATAGCTTTTTGGAATCAGCTCCAAGTTATCTACAATGCTCACAAAGTTTGAAGCAAATCCATTCAGCCAATTGAGAGAAATTGATGTCGAAGCACTCACTGGTCAAGTTCTACAGAGGTCCTAAGAAATCGGGGGTAATGATAAATTTGCTAAATTAATTTCTCTGAGTATAGTTGATCATTTCAAGTGATTCCACTTGGAATCATTAGCTTACTACAATAATTAGATACCGTTAAAATGAATTTTTTCAATTCCTACTGTAGTGGTTGCACTGAGCATTACAAGCAGCAGGTGTATGATCCAAAATAGAAGGTTTTCTTGGATTCTTCTATTTAGAAGTAGTTTGTTTTGATTCAATTTTTTCATACATCATTTCCAAAGTACATAGGAACTTTTATGGTGTCATTGGAAAGCTAAGAGAGTCCACATATCAACTCTGAAGCTACAAAGGGCTGGTACAAAGAAGGATTGGGCAGTACCTACTCATCACTTGGAGTGTCCATCCATCTTTCCCAGCATGGTCTACATCACACATAGAAAATCCAATGGTGGTTAAATAATATGCAATCCTTGCATGCCAAGCAGGAGGGGGTTGTTTAAGCCCGTACAAAACCTTCTCCAACTTGAAAACATATAGTGGTTGGTTTGAATCCTCATAGCCTTGTGGCTTGTCCATATATACTTCTTCTTGCAACTCACCATGTAAGAAGGCATTCTTCACATCCATCTGATGAAAAATCCATCCTTTTGCTATAGTTAATGCAACAAGTTCTCTCACAGTGGCCATTTTAGCTAAAGGATTAAAAGTTTCTTCATAATCAATGCCATATGTCTGTCCATATCCTTTTTCTACCAATCATGATTTATACCTACTTATGCTATGTGCTTCACTTTGTAAACCCACTTGCAACCTATGGATTCCTTTTCTTGTGAAAATGGAACAATCTTCCATGTTTCATATCCATAAAGTGTAGCCATCTGCTCATCAATAGATTTCTCACAATCTGTATTTCCAAATGCATTTTCAAAATAAGAAGGTTCAACATCTTGTATTACCTTGGTCATGTAGGCACAATGACAAGTCATGTAACTATCATACCTCAATGGTTGCACTGAATGCTGTAGAATCCTAAATCTTCTTAATCCAAGGTCACTTCTCCTTGTATCATCTGCATCTGTTTTTCTTACTCCTAGAGTCTTCACATACGGCAATCCAAGTTCCTCATCAAGACTCTTTTCTAAACTACTTGAATCTCCATCAATGTCTTTAAAACTTGTATATGTTTTACTACTAGTAGAAGCTTTTCTTTACCTTTCTTAGATGTAGTCGATGAATTTTTTGGAACTATTGCTTGGTGACACATCAGATCCATTCAAAACTTGAGATTTTACAATTGATTTTTTAGCATTTCCTTTTTCATTTCCTTTTTGCTTGTTTGAAATTTCCATGCAATCTTCCTCTTCATGGATTCAGTTTGGAACTATTGCTTGGTGACACATCAGATCCATTCAAAACTTGAGATTTTACAATTGATTTTTCAGCATTTGCTTTTTCATTTAAGTCAAGATTAAGTCCTTCTTTGGCATCTGCATAGAAGTTTGAAATTTCATCAAACACCACATCTTTGCTTACCTTCACCTATCTGTAAGACAATAGTTACGCAATATAACACAGGAGCAATAGCAGAGAAGATAACAGATATAGGAGAATCTCAACAATTTTCTACTAGCAGCAAGTACAAAGATGATGGCATTGTCCACCCATGTGCTCTCAAGATAGAGCTTAAATGGTGATCTAGACAATTCTAGATAGGGAGATACAAGGTAGAGGTATGCTGGCTCAACTCAATGTCTCAGGTAGTGTAGAAGTCATGTATATATAGGATCATGGGTGGCCTTCTATGGACGGCTATACATGGGCGGTAGAGCGTGGGCCGCCACCGCTCGCGTAATTGCCATACATGGCTTAGACCAGTTGAACCGACCTAACAAATATAAATGATTTCTGACTCCGAGAGGGAATATTCCCTTTATCGTCGCTCCGGGGGTGCTGCCCTCGGACCCCTACCAGGGGGCCCACTGGCCCCCTTGGACCCCCCAGCCGAGGCTGCTCACCGCTGCCCCAGACCCCACAATTCGGGACCCTGGTAACTCCCTTTCCTTACAATACCTTACATGGTCCAATATGACCTTCATCCAACATGCAAGTTGGGATTCCCATCAATTGGGTAATGCGCGCTTGGCTTCTCCTCATAATGGGGGTCTTACAAAATGTGCATACAATCATGAGAGGTAGACATTGATCATATACTAACACTATCATGTGAGTGGGTTGTAGCATTTATATCCCTTTTGCTCAATAAAGTACCCAATGAAGATCTAATTTTTCTTCTTTTGGAATCAAGCTTCATCCTCAATTAATCTAGAATATGTACATATGCAATATTAAAAAATATTTTCATATGTGACAAGTTTGGCTTTTTACCTATAAACTTCTCTTCGAGTGTAACTTGATGTACAACAACACTTGAAGTTTTATTCATGATGCATACAATAGTGTGCACAAATTCTACCCTATAACAATGAGGCATATTCTTTTCAACCATCAATGCTCTTGCTATTTTTGCAATATGTCTTTTTTTGCATATAACAATGCCATTCTGTTGTGGTGTGACCCTGCATGAAAACTTCCATTGAATTCCATTACTTTTTAGAAAGATACTAAACTCATTTTACGTGTATTCACCTCCTCCATTAGATCTTAATTTTTTAATATACTTCCCTCTGCTTTTCCACCATAGCCTTAAAATTTTGAAAGTGAGTAAACAACTCACTCTACTCTTTCATAAAGTATACCCATACTTTTTGTGTATGGTCATAAATGAAAGTAACATAGAACATGAAACTATCCATAGATGTGGTCTTTGTATAGTTGGTATTGTTGTAGCCATGATTGTAAGTATGGTTGTAGTTGCCTCCACCATTGTTGTACCTACCTCTAACTTGTCCATAGCTTCCTCTATGGAAGCCTCTTCCCCTTTGGTTCCTTGTATTTTTGTAGCATTCTTCTATAGTGTGGTTGTTGAGACCACATATGTTGCATGGTGAGTTGTTGTAGGGTATCCCCCTACCTGGTTTTTGTCCTCTACCCCTACCTCTAGCACCTCTTCCTCTTCCAGCATAATAAGCTTGAGAGGTACTAGCCTCTTCATCCTGTTTCTTACCTTTACCTTTATCCTTAGCTTTATTCTTATCTCTATAAAGGGTAGAAGATTGGTTACCTCTTGAGTTGTCACAATTTTTGTTGAGCTTTGCCTCATGGGTGATGAGTTATCCCATCAAGGTGTTGAGATCAAGTATTTTCATATCCATGTAGAGGTCCATAGCTGTGGTGAAGGACTCCCACTTGTCATCAACTTTTATTCCATTGATGATCTACCTCACAATGTGCTCTTCCTCTATCTCTTCTCCAATGCTTGCAAGCTGGTCTGCTACATCTTTCATTTTGGTTACATAATCAGCCACTCCTTGCTTTGGTTGTTTCTTGTGGGTTGTGAATTCCATCCACAACTGGTTTTTCCTAGCTCTTGTGTTTGAGGAGAAGTATGATGAAAGCACTTCCCAAGTCTCTTGGGAGATCTTAAAATTTCTACAATGTGGTAACAAGAAATTAGAGATTGAGTTTAATAGATATGACCTGCCAAGAGCATCCTTTGCACACCATGTGGTTAGCCTCTCTTGCTCTTCCTTTGTTGGTTGATGCTTGCTCCTCAAGATTGGCATGTCTTCATCTCCTAAGATGTATCCATATAAGCTTCTCCATTGAAGGTATGCTTGCATCCTTAGGGAGCATGCTGAGTAGTTGTTCCTTTCCAATTTGTCAATGAAGGATGGGAATTCCTCTCCTATCTTGAATATGCTTTCTTTGATACCACTGTTGGAGGAGATGGTGGATACTCACAAGAGATGAGTTGATGCAGCTCAAACCTGCTTCACACCTGCTATAAGTGATGGATGGAGAGTGTTGTGGGCCTCTTTAGCTAGCTAACATGCATAAGTAATCATATATGTTTCTTGGAAGATGATCCACTAATGATAGGATCAAAACAAATAGATCGGCATATGATCCAAGGTCCAAGACTTGCTATTTTGGTTGATACTACTCAGAGTTTTGCACCATTCTCTAAGTACAACAGCAATTGATAAAATTCCTTTTGGGGGACTTCGGTAAGCTTAACAAGCGACCAATCATGAGTGAAATCATCTAAAATGATGCAATATATGCAGAAAATATGTTTAGCAAATTAAACATCCATCCCAACTTTTACGGGCCTTGATAGTCATAGACTAGTGAGCATAGATTGATTGATATCTAATGATCTGAAGAAGCTGTACTAATGAAACTTTGTGGGCCTAAAGTAGACTGTATGCTTGAGCTATCATGCTTTAATTCAAGAAAAACGATCAGCTATATAGTGAGAACTAGCTAAGACAAGTTCACTGTTCTGATGGAGTGTGACATAGATATGAGAGTAAGAAGTAATGATCATGTATGAATTGAATCATAAAAGTACAATGTCATTGGCAATAAATCATTGCTCAATGAGTGAGGAAAGAGTGAGTTTTGAGATTAGCTCCTCTTCTCAATGAAAATACATGAAAAATGATCTCTGAACCTCTTTATTACACGTGGGCATTTCACATCTTCTTTTATAGTTTTATTGGAGCCTAAGATTTGAATTTGAATTCAAATCTATACCAAAAAGTGAATCCTAAAGTGTAGGATTGATTCTCTCTTGACTCAACTACCAAATGAAATAAGATTATATGCTTCCTAACTCCTCGTGGGTTTGTTCCACTTTTACAAAGGTAATTGTATTGCAAAGTTACAAGAGGTTGTACATACGAAGCTTTCCAATTGTGATGCCAATACATCAAGCTTACGTGAAGTGATCAAGTATGTAGGATTGGGCTTAATTGAACCAATAGTAGCATCTCTAGCCATGATGCCTCGCATGCTACCATTGCAACACCTGTATACTCAGCCTCTATACTCGAGAAAGCAATAGTGGGTTGCTTCTTACTACTCCATGTAATAGTTGCACTCCCAAATGAGAATAGAAAGCCACTAGTGGATCTTCTATCTGGAATGCTACCAGCCTAATCTACATCAGTGTATTCGTGAACCTGAAAAACTACATCAACTTCATAAAACAATGCATAATCCAATGTAGAACTCACATAACATAGAGTGCACCTCAGAGCATCCAAATGTGGCTTCCTGGGAACCTACATAAATTGACTTTCTAGTCCAACACTGTAGCTTAGATCAGGCCTTGTAATTGTGAGATATATCAAGCTTCCCACCATTTTCTTGTACATAGTAGCATTTTCCAATGCTTCACTTGATGTAGTATCCAACTTCAAATTATGATCTAATGGCATAGAAATTGGCTTACAATCAGCCATACCATACTTTTGCAGCATACTCAAGGCATATTGCCTTTGCAACATCCAAATACATGTTTCTATATGTATAGACTCAATTCCCAAGAAATAACGCAACACACCAAGATCTTTCATGTCAAATTCCTGCATAAGAAGTTTCTTTACCTCTTTAATGCTATCTTCATTATCACCACCTACAATCAATTCATCAACATAAAGAGCCCCAATTGTGATGCCATCATCACCCTTCCTGGCATATAGTGAATGATCTGCATCACACATACAAAACCCAGTGGTGGTTAAGTAATCAACAATCCTTGCATGCCATGGATGAGGAGCTTCCTTCAGCCCATACAAAGCCTTTTGCAACTTGTAAACATAATGTGGATGATTTGAATCTTCATATCCTTGTGGCTGGGCCATGTATACTTGTTTCTGCAACTCACCATGTAGGAAAGCATTCTTTACATCCATTTGATGCGAATTTCATCCTTTGCTGTAGCTAATGCAAAAAGTGTTATGATAGTAGACATTTTAGCTATAGGGTTGAATGTTTCCTCATAATTAATGCCATATGTCTATGCATATCCTTTTGCTACCAATCATGCTTTGTACCTACTTATGCTACCATCAGCATTGTGCTTTACCTTATAAACCCACTTGCACCCAATGGGTTTCTTTCCTTGCGCTAATGGAACTAGCATCCATGTTTCGTTTCCATAAAGTGGAGCCCTCTCCTCATCCATATCTTTTTCTCAATTTGCATTTCCAATTGCATCTTCAAAACAAGAAGGTTTAGCATCTTGTATTACCTTGGTCATGTAGGCACAATGACGAGCCATATAACTGTCATACATCAACCATTGCACCGAGTTCTACATCCTCCCAGATCTTCTTAGTCCTGGGTCACTTCTCCTTGTATCATCTGCATGTGCTTTTCTTACCCCTGGAGTCTTTACAGAGGGCAATCCAAGTTCCTAATCAAGACTCTTTTCTGAACCACTTGAATCTCCATCAATGTCTTCAAAACCTGCACATGTTTTACTACCACCAGAAAGCTTTTCTTTACCTTTCTTGGATGTATTTGATGAACTTGATGGAGTGATATTTCCATGCAATCTTGCACTCCATGGATTTGAGTTGGAACTATTGCTTGGTGATGCATCTGGTCCACTCAAAACTTGAGATTCTACACTCGACTTTTCAGCAATTTCCTTATCATTTGATTCAAGATTAGGCCCATCTCTGGCATCTGCATAGAAGCTTGACATTTCATCAAATACCACATCTTTGGTTACCTTCACCTATTGTGTGAGTGGGTTATAACATTTATATCCCTTTCGCTCAAGGGAGTATCCAATGAAGAAAAAATTTTCTGCTTTTGGATCAAGCTTCGTCCTCACATCATGGAACATGTACATTATGCAATAAGTTTGGCTTTTTACTTGTGAATTTCTCTTCAGGTGTAACTTGATGTACAACAACAGTTGGAGTTCTGTTCATGATGTATACAACCATATGCATAACGTTTTCCCAATAACAATGAGGTATATTCTTCTCAACAATCAAGGCTCTTGCTATTTCTGCAATATGTCTATTTTTGCATTCAGCAATGCCACTTTGTTGTGGTGTGTACTTGCATGAAAATAGCCATCAAATTCCATGATTTTTAAGAAAGTTTTTGAACTCATTTGACATGTATTCACCTCCTCCATTAGACCTTAATGTTTGAATATAATTTCTTGTCTGCTTTTCCACCACGGCCTTAAAATTTTGGAAGTGAGTGAACACCTCACTCTTTTCTTTCATGAAATATACCCATACTTTTTGTGTTGGTTATCAATGAAAGTAACATAAAACCTGCAACCGTCCATACATGTGGTCTTTGTAGGACCCAAACATCTGCATGTATTATTTCTAGCACATTCTCACTAACATGCTTGTCTTGCAAAAATGATGATCTTGACTGTTTACCAAATTGATATGCTACACATACCTTTTGCATCTCTGCAACCTTGAAATTTGGTAGTCCATGGACAATCTCCTTTGACTGCATCAATTTCAGCCTTTGCAAGTTTGCATGTCCAATCTGTTTGTGCCACATCTCTATATCAGCAATAACTCTTGTACCTTTTGAAAACATGGACACATTCATTTCAGGAATTTCACATTTAAGGTGAACATCCTACCCACTTTATTTCCTTTGACAATCAATCGTCCACCCTGTTTGTACTCTTCTACATATAACTCATCAATATTGAACCTAACTTGTAATCCTTGGTCAACTGTTTGTCCAACAGAAACGAGATTCTTTGTTATATTTGGAACATGTAGCACATCAACAAGGTGTTTTACCTTCTCGTCCTCCATAGACAATGATATGTTTCCTGTATGCTCGATAGGGTATGATGTGTCATCACTTCTTTCAACGTATCCAAGAACTGGTAATTTTTGCAAAGTACTAAACCATTCCGCATGATTGGTCATGTGATTTGAAGCACCTGAATCAACATAATAGACATTACCATTCGATTTTGAAACATGAGCAGACATCATATTCATCATGTGATGTTGAACCATGAACAGCATCTCAGAATCATCTGCACTTGTGGATGCATAGTTATTTTTCTGCCTTCTATTATTTATTTTCTTCAACCTGAAATCATGTTCAAAGTGTCTAGGCTTATCACAATTCCAACATCCTTTACTATCATTACCTGAATCATTTTTGTGGAATTTTTTTATGCGACCTCTTTGGCTTCCCCTACCTTGAAACTATCCTCTTCCACATGCATGATTTTGTTGTTGACCTTGGTCTTGGTTATTGGGTCCTCTTCCACTTCCAAAGCCTCTACCTCTGCCTCTTCCTCTTTCATAGTAGAATACCTGCTCAGAACTAGTTTTTCTTTGGGATTCTGAATCCTCACCAAGATTTTTTTTCTTCAATAATCAACATAGATACCAGATTAGCAAAATTCGAAATATTTTCCCTGGTCTATATAGAAGTTTTGAACTGCTTATATGCTGCTCCTAGACCACGAAGGCATACTTCCACCTTATCATCATCATCATCTACATTCACGCCAACAGATGCAAGTGACTCACATATGCTTTTAATTTTAAGGGTGTAGTCACATATCGACATGGCCTTCTTCTCCAATGTATGTAGCTCGTTCTTGAGTTGCAATTTTGTGCTTTTGTATTGGTCTCAAACAATGTGACCAAACTGTTCCAAGCCTCTTTCGGAGTCCTGGCATCCTGTATGTGCCCAATCATGCTATCTTGTATGCTAACAAATAGCCAATACATTACCTTTGGTGCTCCTTGATTCCATTCCTTATATTCTCTTAACTCATCCATAGTCCAATTCCTCTCTGGTAATTGTGGAGCATTTTTGTTCTCTCTTTTGATGTACTTCTAATAGCCTTTTCCTATGAAGAAATTCATCATTTTGAATCTCCAGGCACGGAAGTTGTTCTCATCCAACTTATCACTCATAAGCTGACTCATTCCATCTATGTTTGTCATTTTTGCAGCAATTCATAACACTCTAAATCACTACAAGCAGGACATGTTCTTGAACACTTTTGCACTATGATGTGATAGTTCGATCTCAGAACAACACAGTTTTCTTGTACCAACAATACACGCAATCACTTGAAATTTTGGATCTGAGATATATATGTTTCCAAATAGGATGCAAGTTACAATTTTGCGAACTGACCAAGTTTCTTTGTGGACCCCACCTTGCGGGCTCAAAATAGAGATCAAGATGTTTCCATGCCTTCTCGCATACTCTTCATCGTCAGCCTTCTCCACGAGCTCTCTACAACCACACTAGCTGTGATACCATGTCACGAGGAAGGAGATAAGGAAGAGAGCTCATGCATACACTCTCACAATCAAGGAGAAGCACACACATAGAAACATTCAGTAATGTAGTGTTAATGTCCAACTGATGTACATTCCTTCCATGATGAGCTACAAGTGCACAAATGCTATGAGCAATAGTCATTTGGCATGTAGGAGCAAAGGTCTCATCAAAATTAATGCCTCTTTCTTGAGCATAACCCTTTGCAATAAGCCTAGCCTTATACCTATCAAATGTTCCATCAGTTTTATGCTTTAGCTTGTATATCCACTTAGTGCCAATGGCTTTCTTGCCAGGAGGCAAGTCACATAAAGATGAGGTAGCATTTCTCATAATAACATCATATTGTGATTCCATGAGAGCCATCCAATTTTTATAATTTTGCTCTTTATCAAATGAAATATGCTCAATCTCATCATAAAGACTAGATGCAGCTATATCATAGCAATTTGATGTAAAAGAAGCACTATGAGAGCCTAAACCAGTATGATATGATAGAGGTGCATCTAATTTGCTATCTTGCAAAGTCTGCACTAGCCATTTAGGCATACTTTTTGCTTAAAAACAACATCACGGATAACCAAAATGTGTTTAGTCTATGGATGATACATATGATAGCCTTTGCTTTTAGAACTCTACCCAACAAAAATACATTTCATTGCTTTATCATTCAATTTCGTGCATTGTTATTTAGGCACTAATGCATATGGCAAACAACCAAAGACATGCAGGTGAGCAATGTTGATGTGTGAAACATCACAAAAAATGAATTAATGTGACACTAGACAACCTCTATGGTCATCATTAACACATTGTCACTCCAAACATTGAGAAATGATAGCCAAAACCAAGAACTTTACTTCTATAGAACTTTCTAGTCACTAAAATAACATACCTTCAGTATTCTGCTAATTTCTCTTAGCTCAAATATTATTTCTCCAAGATCTTTAGGTAGATGCAAGTAGAAGAGAAGAGCTTTTCAACAAGCTATTATTTGCAAGAAACAGATCTCTGGAACTCACGTAATGGCCTTCACAAGATGACTAGGTATAACTGCCAAAATTGGAAATTTTGCCTCCTTTAGTAATTCTGAGTATCTGAAAATGAAAATTCGATGCCTAGCATCGACTTGCAACCAAAAGTCGATGCCAAGCATCTACTTTGTGCTTTTTCAACCACTTTTTGTTCCTGAAATAGGCGCGTTTAACCACAAGATATGAATGAAGAACTTTTATGCTAGAAGTCGATGCCAGGCATCGACTTTATGTTGAAACTCAATGTCAGGCATCGAGTTGCTCCACAAACTTCATGTTTTTAGAAGATTTAACAACAGCTAACACTCAAAGAATGAAAACAATGACTTATCAACCAAGATTTGATGCCAGGCATCGACTTCCCGCATAAAACTCAACCTTTCAACATACATTCGATGCCAGGCATCGACTTGCTTGGAAAAATTCAACTTTTAAAAAAATTTCACAGAAGACAAACTCTGGAGATGGAAGAAGAAGACTTATACACAGAACTTTAACTAGTTCTTATCATAGCTATGAAAACTCAGAAGTTTACAAGTGCTTTCTCTATCAGAGAAGCCCGACTATACTCAATCATACAAAATGAGTACTAACTCACTTTCTCATTGTCTTCCTCTTCGCGTTAGTTGATACAAACTAACTTATATAAATTTTCTTATTCTCGTGATTTTTAAAAAATTTCTAGAACTAAAGTGAACTAACTTTACAAATATAATACACTTGTGAATTTGTCCCTTCACATAGGCATGTGGTTTTCTTCTAAAGCTTTGACCTTCAAATATATGTCCAATTAGTGATTGTTTCTCCAACAGCTCCCCCTCAATCACTATTTGACATTCTCTGTTTCCTCATATCATCTTCTTTTCTTTTACTCCTGCCATGCTTTTGAATCTGCTGGTCTTCACACCATCCAAGCTCTTTGTCATTATATCTGCTATCTGATCTTTTGTAGAAATGTACTCCACTTCAATTTCTTTCTCCATTACCTTTTATCACATGAAGTGATAATGTATCTCTATATGTTTTGTTCTTGCATGAAATACTGGATTTGCTGCAAGATAAAGTGAACTCATATTATCTCCATGTATTGTAGGTATACCTTGATCAATGCCCAAGATTTTGAACAATGTCTGCATCCATTTGACCTCCTTAGCTGCTTCTACAAGTCCTTTGTACTCAGCTTCAGTTGATGATAATGCTACTGTATGCTGTTTCTTTGAACACCAACTTACAAGCTTATCACCATTGTATATCATGTAGCCATGAGTTGATCTTCTGTCATCCTGGTTACCTACCCAGTCTGAGTCACTGTAGGCTCTCAACTTCAAATCTGATGTAAAATGATAATATAATCCTTCCTTTATAGTTCCTTTGATATATCTGAGAACTCTTTGACCTGCAATCCAATGTGGGTCCTTTGGACAATGCATGAATTGTGACAACACTCCCACGGCATAACTAAGATAAGGTCTTGTTAGTGTGGCATAAATCAAACTACCCACAAGAGATTGATACTTCCTCATATCTTTGTATTCTGCACCATCATATTTACTAAGCTTGTGATTAACTTCAAGTGGAGTTGAAGCTTCTCTGCAATTTTCCATATCAGACTTCTTCAATAGATTCAAGAGATACCTTTCTTGTGATACATATATGCAATGATCTGTATAAGTGACTTCCATTCCAAGAAAGTATGACAACTTTCCTAGGTCACTGATCTTGAACTCTTTCTCAAGTAATCTCTTTACCTCCTTGATTCCTTCATCTGAAGTACGTGTGATTATAATGTCATCTACATAAATACAAATATAGATTGTACCTTCCTCTACTCTTTTGATGAGTAGACTTGGATCTGCTTTTGAACTTTGATATCCAAGATCATTGAGATACTTCACCAGCCTATAGTTCCATGCTCTTGGAGCTTGCTTCAATCCATACAATGCTCTTCTCAACCTGCAAACAAAATTTGGATACCTAGAATCTATAAACCCTTGAGGTTGTTCCATGTATCCCTCATCTGATATGTATCCATTCAAGTATGCATTCTTTATATCCAATTGACTTAGGGTCCATCCTTTTGAAGCTGCAATAGCAATGATTTTCCTTATAGTTGACATCTTAGCTACAGGACTGAATGTCTCATCATAATCTATGCCATAGGTTTGGGCATAGCCTTTCACCACCAGTCTAGCTTTGTATTTGGCTATACTTCCATCTGCAAGCTTCTTCACTTTATAAACCCATTTATTTCCAATTACTTTCTTACCATTTGGTTTAGGAACAAGCTCCCATGTCTTGTTCTCCTCTAGTGCATTGAATTCTTCCTTCATTGCTTCTTCCCATTGTTTCTTACCTTTTGCTTCATCATAATTTTGAGGTTCTTCATCATCTTTGACCATATATGCATAGTTCTTCTGAGTTATGTAAGAAGTATCATAAGAATACCTTTCTGGTTGTCTTCTTGTCCTACTTGACCTTCTTGGTTCACATTCTTCATATGTGTCTGGATACACCTCTTCATCAAATATAGGAGCTTCTTCATTTCTTCTTGTTAATCCACTTCTAGATGTACTTGCTTGCATGTAGTCTTCATCTCTATTCACCTACACAATTGATTTTCCTTTCTCACATCTTCTTACCTCTTCCTCAAATTCTTCAGCTGTATGACTTTGATCTACATACCAACTTTTCTGTTCATCAAATGTAACATCTCTAGAAACAAGAAATTGTTTGGTTAGAGGATTCAACAACCTGTAACCCATCTGCTTTTCATCATAACCAATAAACACATATTTGTCTGCCTTTGGTTCAAGTTTATGTCTAAGTTGTGATGGCACATAAGCATATGCAATTGATCCAAACACTCTACAATGATCTAGTGTTGGTTTCTTACCCCACCAAGCTTCATATGGAGTCATTCCATTTACAGCTGCACATGGTAATCTATTCACAAGATATGTAGCTGTATTTACAACCTCATCCCAAAGATAATTTGGACAATTCTTCTCCTTTAGCATAGCTCTAGCAAACTCAACCAAAGTCCTATTTCTTCTTTCTGCTACAACATTTTGTTGTGGTGTATACCTGCAGGTTATTTCCCTCTTAATACCTGCATTCCAAAGATAATCATTGAAATCTTGGGAGAAGTATTCTCCCCCTCCATCAAACCTCAGTCTTTTAAGCTTTTGACCTGTTACTCTCTCTGCATATGCATGAAAATGCTTGAAAGCTCCAAACACTTCTGATCTTTCCTTCAAAACATATAATATTATCCATCTTGTAGCATCATCAATGAAAAGAACATAGTACCTTGAGCCACTGATAGATCCTTCTTTTGTTGGTCCCCATACATCTGTATGAATGAGCTCTAGTAATCCATCATGTTTGAATCCTTTCTTTTGAAATGGTAACCTATGTGCTTTTCCCATTTGACATGCTTCACATTTATAAACCATATGTTGATTTTGCACATTTGGTAATCCTAGTACAGACTGATTAGAAACCATAGCTTTAATTCCTCTTTCATTGAAATGATCTAATCTCTTATGCCAGAGATCAAGTTCTGTAATCACTTCTTCACCATGTGTGAGCAAAGCTTGACCAATTTTCCCTTGTACTCTTAAAGTAAAGAGTCTACCTTCTTTCTTACCAGAGACAATCTGATTATATCCATTCTCTGGATCTTCAACAAATACTCCTTCATTTGTAAACCTGACTTGAAAACCTTTTTCAACTATCTGTCCCACACTAATCAAGTATTTGGGTATTCTAGGAACATACAAAACATTGGTTAGCAAATCTGCTCCACTCTTGCATTTCACTTTTCCAATTGAATATACACTATGTCTTGTATTATCACTTGTTTGAACACTATGACTAGAAATGCCTTTTTCCAATTCTGACATCAATTCTATGTTTCCTGACAAATGATTAGAACATCCAGAGTCAATGTAAAATACCTTTAGATCTTCTTTATCTGATGTGCTGATTGAATTCATCATCAATGATGTATGACTTTCATTCTATGTGTCATTTGCATAATTGTAGTAGGTGGTGTTGTAGGATTGATTCTATCCCCAACTTCTTCCTCCACCTCTACCATAGCCTCCTCTTTGACTTTGTCTACCTCTTTGAAAATTACTTTGATATCTTCCACTCTGCCTTTGCTATTGTTATTTTGATTTTGATTTGATCCTTGCTGATTATGCAAGCAGTCATGAGCCAAATGATTACTCAATCCACAGATCCAGCAAGCCTTCTTGTTGTGATTTTGATTTCTTCTTCCTCTTCCATAACCTCTTGGTCTTCCTCTGCCAGTGCCTTTACCTCTTGCATAATAAACTTGAGAAGTTGACTCTTCTTCATACTTTGCTTTACCTTTATCTCTTTTCTTCTTGTTCTTCATGTACATTGCAGAACTTTGACCTTTATCTCCATCTCCCTTCAAGTCTTGCTCAAATGTGAGCATCAAACCAAGCAACTGGTTCAAATCTGGAACATAATGATTTAATGAGAGTTTTTTTGTTAAGACAAAAGGTTTACACCTTTCATCTCCTCTCAACCTTGTAAGTAATTGAGCAATCAACCTGTGATCCTCAATATCTTCATCTATGGATCCAAGACTATCTGCTAGATCCTTCATCTTAGTGACATAATCACTAATACTTTGACTTGGCTTCTTCTTGAATGTTGTAAACTCTGACCATAGACTTGCTTTCCTTGCCTTGGTAGTACTTTAGAAATGATACTCCAATGCATTCCATATATCTTCAGATGATTCCAATCCTCTGATGTGTGGTAGCAAATGATCAGAGATTGTATTGTAGATGTAGGCTTTTGCACTTGCATCCTTCTTCTGCCAATGCTTTAAAGCATCAAGTTCCTCTTTCTTTGGTCGTATTTCATCTTCAAATACTGGCTTCTCTTCTTCACCTGTTACATATATCATGAGATCCTTACTCATAAGTAAGGCTTCCATTCTCATTACCCATGCGGGATAATTATCTCTGTCCAATTTGTCAATGGAGATATGATCTACCATACTCCTTTGCTTCTGATACAACCTGTGAGCTTAAAGGATAAATGATAATACCTTTTGGAGTTCTTTGTGTATGAAGATACTTTTGAAGTAACCTTTTGATGCCTTGTGTCTTCAAATGCTTCACCTTTCAAACTTTAATGGAAAACTTTCCAAAACTTCTCGTACCTTTGCCGCCTTTTGCTCTTTAGGACTTTCTGCTATGATACCACTTGTTGATGTGTGAAACATCACAAGAAATGAATTAATGTGACACTAGACAACCTCTATGGTCACCATTAACTCATTTCCACTCCAAACGTTGAGAAATGATTGCCAAAACCAAGAACTTTACTTCTACAAAACTTTCTAGTCACTGAAATAACATATCTTCAGTATTTTGCTAATTTCTCTTAGGTCAAATATTATTTCTCAAAAAACTTTTGGTAGATGAAAACAAAAGAGAATAGCTTTCTAACAAGCTATTATTTGTAAGAAACGGATCTCTAGAACTCAAGTTATGGCCTTCGCAAGATGACTATGTATAACTGCCAAAATCGGAAATTTTGCCTCCTTTAGTAATTCTGAGTGTCTAAGAATGAAAATTTGATGCCTAGCATCGACTTGCAACCAAAAGTCGATGCCAGGCATCGACTTTGTGCTTTTTCAACAACTTTTTGTTCTTGAAATAGGCGCATTTAACCACAATATATGAATGAAGCACTTTTATGCTAGAAGTCGATGCCAGGCATCGATTTTATGCTGAAACTCTATGCCAGGCATCGAGTTGCTCCACAAACTTCATGTTTTTAGAAGATTCAACAACAGGCAACACTCAAAAAATGAAAAAAATGACTTATCAGCCAAGATTCGATGCGAGGCATTGACTTCCCGCACAAAACTCAACCTTTCAACATACATTCGATGCCAGGCATCGAATTGCTTGGAAAACTTCAACTTTTAAAAACATTTCATAGAAGAAAAACTCCGGAGATGGAAGAAGAAGACTTATACACAGAACTTTAACTAGTTCTTATCATAGCTATGAAAACTCAGAAGCTTACAAGTGCTTTCTCACTCAGAGAAGCCGGACTATACTCAGTCATACAAAATGAGTACTAACTCACTTTCTCATTGTCTTCCTCTTCACGTCAGTTGATACAAACTAACTTATATAAATTTTCTTATTCTCGTGATTTTTAAAAAACTTCTAGAACTAAAGTGAACTAACTTTACAAATATAATACACTTGTGAATTTGTCCCTTCACATAGGCATGTGGTTTTCTTCTAAAGCTTTGACCTTCAAATATATGTCCAATTAGTGATTGTTTCTCCAACAAGCAATAGATGGCTTGTGACCATGCAAATCCTCATATGGAGTGATAGATTGCAATGCTTTGTTGGGACACCTGTTAAGTACATATGTTGCACACATAAGAACCTCAAGCCAAAAACTATGTGGTAAAGCCTAACTCTTGACCATACACCTTGCCATCTCCATGAGTGATCTCTTCTTCCTTGTAGTAACTCCATTCTATTGAGGTGTATATGACACTATACATCGATGTTTTATCCCTCTGCTAGAAATGCATTAAAGTTAGAAGACATATATAACCCCCCTTGATCAGAATGGAGGGTGCTCATTTTAGATGCTTACAAATTTTCAGCCAAAACTATTTGAAGGACATAAACACTTTAGACTTTTCTTTCAATGGATATACCCATGCATGCCTGGAAAACTCATCAATGAAAGTCACAAAGTAAAGATAGTTCCCAAAAGAAGGTGTCTGCATAGGACCACAAACATCATTGTGACCAAGCTACAATTTTTGAGTAGCAGCTTGAACTGAATGGGAAGGAGAAATGCTAAATTTTGCCCAAAATACAGCCTTCACAGACATGTTTTCTAGGTGCCTCAAGTTTGGGCAAAGAGCACATGATTACAGATTTCTATAGGCATAACAAACTAGCAAAACGTAGATGACCAAAGCGTGCATGCCAAAGCTATACATCTGATATAGCGTGAGAATCTTGAATTGCAAATGTTGAATCATTCATAGATTTTGCATAATCTATCAGCTTATACATCCCATGACATAAAATGCCAGAAGCAATAATGATGTACCCATTCAATAGATCATGAACTGTACATCTATCATCAACAAATTTCACAATAGGATCGATCTTGCCTAGTGTTGAAATTGATAATAGATTTTTCTTGATCCCTGGTGTTGGTGCATTTCAAGCCTTCACACTTGGCTTGGAACCTTGGAAGATTTGGTTTGGAACCCTTGAAGGATATCTCTACATGAAGCAAGAGTCATAAGAACCTATGCTTATAGACTATTACCATTTTACTCATTTGTAAAAGTCTAAGTGACTTGGCATCTCATGTAATCACTCACCTACCTGATTAATCGTGGAAAAAAGAATAGTTTAGTGGAGAGAATATCTCCCTACTTTTAGAGGAGATATTCTAGGGAGCCTACATTTGAATTTCAAATTCAAATGATGACTCAACTCATATAAAAATGGAGAGAAAAAACTCGCGGTTAGTCCTGTCACTCAAGCTCACTCCCCGAGGCATTTTGTCATTGTAACTGTGTGTGTGTTAGTGCTTCTCCATAGCCTACACCACCACACCTCAATTAGCTATGCTTGTCATGCTAATGAGCTTGTATAATCATATCAATCAATAGATATATACACATTCATCATATCTGGTTCTCTGTGTTTTCTACTTCAAGTCTATCAACTTCCAAGGAGCATTTCTCAGTGCTCACTGAACCAAATCAAGAGCTTAATAGCTCGTTGGAACCAGCTCAAGGTCTTCTAGAAGCATACAAAATTTCAGAAGATTTCATTCAGCCATTTTCGAGAAATCGGCTTCGAAGTCACCTCTAGTCTATCTCTGCAACTCTCCTAAAAAGTCGGGGGTAATCATAATTTTGCTAAATCAATTTCTCTGGATGTGGTTTATCATTTCTTCTCATTCCACTTGCAAATGGTAGCTCATTAAGGTACTTTAATACTCCCAAAAGGAATTGTTTCAATTGCAAGTGTGCTGGTCACACTGAGCATAACACTGAGCAGGTATCATTACAGAAATAGCAAGTTTTTTGGAATTTGTGAAGTACAAGTTGTCTGTTTTGATTTGGTCATTACACAAATCATTTGCAAAGCACATATATGCTTTCTTGGTATCATTTGAAAGCTCAAGGTGTGTACTAAGCATTTCTGGAATCAAAGGAGGGCTGGTGTGAAGCAGGTATAGCAGCACCAACTCATTTCTTGAGTGCATCCAACCATCACTCCCAACAGTGGTATCAGAGCAAATAAGGTAAACATGGGAGATGGATTTCCTTCATTCATTGACAAATTGGACAGGAACAACTACCAAGCTTGGTCATTGAGAATGAAGACCTATCTACAAGGAAGAAGTTTATTTGGATACATATCAGGAGATGAGGAATTGCCCTCATTCAAGACTAGAGGACTACCCACAAAGGATGAACATGAAAGACTCAACCAATGGTGTGCAAAGGATGCTTTGGCAAGGTCTTATCTCTTAAACTCTATATCTGACTTTCTTTTACCTCATGTAAGGAACTGTAAGACTTCCCAAGAGACTTGGGAAACCTTGTCAAACTACTTTTCTTCCAAGGGCCAGGAAGAATCAACTGTGGATTGAATTCACAACCCTTAGGAAGCAGCCCAAGCAATCAGTCTCAGAGTATGTGACAAAGATTAAAGATGTGGCAGACCAATTAGCAATTATTGGAGAGGAAATTGAAGAGGAGCAAATAGTCAGGCAAGTAACAAATGGACTCAAGGCAGATGATAAGTGGGAAAGTTTCACCACTGCAATGGACCTCTATATGGACATGCATACCCCAGATCTCACAACACTCATGGGCCAACTATTCACACATGAAGCAAAGTTTACAAAGTCAGGAGATCAATCAAAAGGTAACAACCCCTCTGCTCTTTATACTGATAAGAAAGCTAAAGATAAAGGTAAAGGAAAGAAACAGGATGAAGAAGGATCTACCTCCCAAGCTAATTATGCAGGGAGAGGTAGATCATCAAGAGGAAGAGGCAGGGGAGGTAAGTCAGGTAGGGGGAGATCCTACAACTCATCACCATGCAACATTTGTGGATTGTCCAATCATACCACAGATGAATGCTACAAGAACTACAAGAATCAGAGAGGAAGAGGCTACTCAAGAGGTGGATACTCTCAAGGGAGAGGCAGATTCAACCAACATCAAAGCTACAATGGATACAACAATCAATACAACAACAATTACAACCACAACCACAATGGTAACTACCAAGGTGGATTCAGAAATAGGAGAGACTACAACAATTACACAGAGGAGCAAGATGACTCCCTATTGATCATGAATATGACCTCCAAGGCAGGTACAAATGATGATCATTTATTCTATATTGACTCAGGATGTTCTAACCATGTAGCTGGCAATGTGGCACTACTTTCTGATTTGGAAGAGCCCAAGGGCAAACATCAGGTACAAACAGGTGATGACATTAAACATTCTGTTGTTAAGATTGGAAATGTGAAGACATGTGATGGTAACCAGAACCTATTGAGCAGGGTACTCTATGTACCAACCATCACCAAGAATCTAATGAGTGTTGGTCAGATTGTGGAGAAAGGTTTGCGGGTCAGATTCACACAACATGGAGCATATGTGGAGGACCCAAGACATGGATTCAGAAGGATAGCCAAAGGGGAGAAATCAGGTAGATTGTTTACTTTTGAGCTAGAAGACACCAAGAACATTGCTTTGTTTAATTACAAGGATCAAACACTTTCAGAGTTAGAAATATGGCACAAGAGATTAGGTCACATAGGTGAAAGAACTCTCAAGCAAATATGCAGGGATCAATGTGTGCTTGGGATACCTAATGTATCCAAGCAACACATGATTTACAAGTGTGGAGCATGTCAATTTGGTAAGTCTCACAGGTTGCCCTATTCAAGGAAAGGTTTCATGCATGAAGACTACCTAGACTTAGTACACACAGATGTTTGGGGACCTAGCAAGGACCCTTCCATTTCAGGTTCAAGGTATTATGTGTCCTTCATTGATGATTATAGCAGATGGACCATCTTATACTTTATGAAACATAACGATGAAGTGTTTAATTGTTTCACGAGATATCTTGCACTTGTTGAAAATCAAACAGGAAGAAGATTGAAGAGGCTAAGGTCAGATGGTGGAGGAGAGTACTTCTCCAATGAGTTTGAAGATTTCTTGCAGGAAAGAGGCATCAAGAGGGAGATTACTACAAGGTACTCACCTGAACAAAATGGGGTAGCTGAAAGAAGGAATAGACTCATAGTAGAAACAGCTAGGTCTATGCTTAATGAAAAGAAGTTGCCAAATTATCTTTGGGCAGAGAGTGTATCCACTGCCACCTATCTTATTAACAGGTTGCCATCCAAATCACTTGATGGCATGACACCATATGAAGCTTGGCATGGTAAGAGACCCTCTCTGGATCATTGCAAAATTTTTGGCTGTGTAGCATATGTGCATATTCCCTCACAGTTAAGGGGAAAGCTAGATCCTAAAGCTGAAAAGTGTATCTTCATTGGTTATGATTTGAACCAAAAGGGATACAAATTCTATAACCCAACAAACAAAGGCTTCAAGGTAAGCAGAGATGTCATCTTTGATGAGAATGACTCATGGTATGAGAATGAATGCAGGAAGGTTAGTCTACCCTATGATATGGAAGAAGACTTCCCAAGGCTCACCAAGGAGGAACCAATCCAGAAAGAAGATTCAAGCTCAGATGATGATGATACAATAAACCTTGAGGAATTCAAGGCTTGGAAGTCCAAAGGGAAGATGAAGATGAAAAAGCTAGAGGATATACCAGAATCCTCAACTCAAGCAATTAGAAGATCTCAGAGAGAAAGCAAAAGACCAATCAGATTTGGGTATGACACATCACTTGTAACTAAACATTCTGTATATCTTGCAAAGGATTTGTTGAATGAAGAACCGGGTACCTTTGAAGAAGCAATCACCAAACCAGAATGGAAAGAAGCTATGGATGAAGAAATGGAAGCTCTCAAGGAGAGTGATACTTGGGACTTGGTACCCAAGAAGGACTCCATGAAGGTGATAGGATCCAGATGGATCTACAAGCTAAAGAGGAACTCAGATGGAACAATAAACAGGTACAAAGCTAGGTTGGTAGCCAAGGGTTTTGCACAAACCCAAGGCATTGATTATGAGGAGACATTTTCTCCTGTGGCTAAGATGCCAACTATCAGAATATTGGTGAGTGTAGCTGCATCCAAAAATTGGAACATGTACCAATTAGATGTCAAGAATGCTTTCTTGAATGGATGGATATCTGAAGAAGTCTACATGTCACAACCACCTGGTTATGAAGACCCCAAGAAGGTAAATTATGTTTGTAAATTGAAGAAGGCTCTATATGGTTTGAAGCAGGCACCTAGAGCATGGAATTACAGGTTGACAACCTATCTCCAAGACCAAGGATTTGTGATGAGTAAAGCAGACACTTCTCTATTCATAAAGAGAAGTAGTACAGAGGTAATCTACTTATGTGTTTATGTTGATGACATCATCATTACAGGCAATGATGTCAATGGGATTAGACACATCAAAGGATAGATGATGAAAGAGTTCAAGATTAATGATCTTGGATTGTTGAAGTACTTCTTAGGTCTTGAGTTAGTCTACACCAACTCAGGTATATATATCACTCAAAAGAAGTATGTACAGGATATGGTCAAGAAGTTTGGTTTGCAGGATGCTAAAATCTCAACTACTCCAATGGAGGTCAACTTAAAGCTTAGTGCTCATGAAGGGGATGAAATACAAGACATTACAGGATATCAAAGTATGGTAGGTAGTTTGAACTATGCTACCTTGACAAGAATTGACATAGCATATGGAGTTAGTGTGCTTAGTCAATTCATGCACAAACCAAGGGTACCTCACCTAGAGGCAGCAAAGAAGATCTTGAAGTACTTGAAAGGAACTCAAAGCCATGGTTTGTACTTTCCCTATACATCAGATATTGACATTAAAGTGTATTCAGATGCAGATTGGGCAGGATGCAAGGATGATAGGAGGAGCACCTCAGGCTACATTTGTTTTGCAGGAGATAAGCCTATTTCTTGGTCAGCCAAGAAACAACCCACAGTAGCATTGTCATTCACTGAAGCAGAGTATAGAGGGCTAGCCAATGCCACTCAAGAAGTTATCTGGTTGAAACTCTTGTATACAGAGTTAGGTCTATACACTAGACCACCAATCATCTTTGGAGATAACACTAGCTCTCTTCACCTTGCAGCTAATCCAATATATAATGCTAGAACAAAACACATAGAGGTTCATTACCACTATGTGAGAGAGAAGTTGCTTAGTAAAGACATTCAATTGACATATGTGTCTACTAATATGCAATGTGCAGATTTACTCACTAAAGCATTGGATGGAAACAAGTTATGCAGATTTAAATCCATGATTGGATTGCAGGATGTGATTGAAGACTAAAGATGAAGAAAATTAAGACTTAAGCCAAAGTGTTTGGCTTGAGGGGGAGCTGTTGGTGCATTTCAAGCCTTCACACTTGGCTTGGAACCTTGGAAGATTTGGTTTGGAACCCTTGAAGGATATCTCTACATGAAGCAAGAGTCATAAGAACCTATGCTTATAGACTATTACCATTTTACTCATTTGTAAAAGTCTAAGTGACTTGGCATCTCATGTAATCACTCACCTACCTGATTAATCGTGGAAAAAAGATTAGTTTAGTGGAGAGAATATCTCCCTACTTTTAGAGGAGATATTCTAGGGAGCCTACATTTGAATTTCAAATTCAAATGATGACTCAACTCATATAAAAATGGAGAGAAAAAACTCGCGGTTAGTCCTGTCACTCCAGCTCACTCCCCGAGGCATTTTGTCATTGTAACTGTGTGTGTGTTAGTGCTTCTCCATAGCCTACACCACCACACCTCAATTAGCTATGCTTGTCATGCTAATGAGCTTGTATAATCATATCAATCAATAGATATATACACATTCATCATATCTGGTTCTCTGTGTTTTCTACTTCAAGTCTGTCAACTTCCAAGGAGTATTTCTCAGTGCTCACTGAACCAAATCAAGACCTTAATAGCTCGTTGGAACCAGCTCAAGGTCTTCTACAAGCATACAAAATTTCAGAAGATTTTATTTAGCCATTTTCGAGAAATCGGCTTCGAAGTCACCTCTGGTCTATCTCTGCAACTCTCCTAAAAAGTAGGGGGTAATCATAATTTTGCTAAATCAATTTCTCTGGATGTGGTTTATCATTTCTTCTCATTCCACTTGCAAATGGTAGCTCATTAAGGTACTTTAATACTCCCAAAAGGAATTGTTTCAATTGCAAGTGTGTTGGTCACACTGAGCATAACACTGAGCAGGTATCATTACAGAAATAGCAAGTTTTTTGGAATTTGTGAAGTACAAGTTGTCTGTTTTGATTTGGTCATTACACAAATCATTTGCAAAGCACATATATGCTTTCTTGGTATCATTTGAAAGCTCAAGGTGTGTACTAAGCATTTCTGGAATCAAAGGAGGGCTGGTGTGAAGCAGGTATAGCAGCACCAACTCATTTCTTGAGTGCATCCAACCATCACTCCCAACACCTTGTATCTGGCAATGTAAAAGAACTACCGTCAACAGTAGTCTGAATGATCTTACGAACTCCCATGGCAAGATAACAAGATTTGTTAGCACATTGATAGTATTCCCTATAGGGGTAGGCTCAAGTGAAGTATAGAAACTGTGCTAGGAGGTAATATGTTTGGTTGCCCCACCATCAAAGTACCAAGCATCCAAGTTCATTGCAGACATACACTATCCATGAGAAGATGGTTCATAATTGCAAATAGTAGTAAATTCCCATTCTTCATTCTACACAAGATTAGCACACTCTATTTTTGGTGTAGAGGCCTTTGCAATAACCATTCCAACCTCTTTTTTCTTTGCCTCTTTTGCAACCAATTTTGGCCAACTCTTTATGACATGATCATTTCCTTTACAATATTTGCAAAACAATTTCTACTTTTCTGTTTTCTTTTCATCTCTCTCTCATCCTTCTTTGATTGTGCAGAATTAGCAAATTTATGCTTACTTATAGATGAGTTCCATTTACCTTTGCCCTTCAAACTAGCCAGGAAAGCTTGATCTACAACATGCATAATGGACTTTTTCTACCTAGACTGATCTTCTTGCAATAGAACACATATTAACTCCTCAAATGTTAAGGCATTTGGATTGCCTTTCATCATCAATCGAAGAGTAGAAGAAAAATGCTGGTATGAATCTGGAAGACCATTTAGAAGAGTCTACACAAGTGAACTATTAGGCAAGACTTCATCATTAGAAATCTACTGCTCCTTCATATCTTTGATCTTTGTCAAAAACTTCTCCATGTAATCTCCTTCATTCATATGCTCACTCTCCAACTATTTTTGAAGGTAAGCAACACGATCCTCATTCCTTGCCTGGTATAAAGTGATAAGTGTATCCCAAGCATCCTTTGCTATTTTGGAGGAGTGAATATGAGGAATAATGGCATGTTTGATAGACAAGGCTATCAATGCATGTGTGTGAGCATCTTTGCCATCCCAATGAAGTTGCTCTGTAGTAGGTGCCGTAGGAACTATAACACAAACAGGAACCTGAAGAATATCACCATCTTCAATGCCATCTGCATCACCTTCAACAACTATGTTTGCAAGTGTAATATGATGTTTTTCAACACTCTGCATAATATTCCACAGTCCTTTTGCAACCAATATATGATGCGTCATATAAGCCCATAATGGGTAATTGGTAGCATCCAAGTTATCCTCAATAACCAACAATACATCACTACTTTTAGCCATGGCCACTGACTAAAATACCCTAATGGAGAAAAATGTCTATATCTCAAAAAGTTGAATAGAATTACCCTCTCAAGTTCTGCTAAACATGTAGCAGAGTTTGAGGCACTTATATTGGTGAACCAAAACATTTTTATATCTTTGGCACAAAAAGATAAACTTGCCTATGCAAGCACTATGATAGTGCATTCGAAGGAGAAAACAAGCTCATATCATGATTTTGTGCAATCCTGAGACTATGACTGGAGGGGTGTCGACGAGGGCCTAGATGAAGTGATGACATGCTTTGATACCGATTGTTGGAGTTTCAAATATGTGGAGGCATGTGAAGCGCACAAGGAAGATGAAGAAGCTTGAATCACAACACAAATACTAAATGTATTACCAAGAAAATGTACAAAGATTAGTAACCTGTTAGGGTTATAGGCATATATACAAGCAAGGGGGAAAACCTCCTAAAGAGGGAAAAAAGTGCCACGGTAGTCTTAGTGTATTTTACACAAATCACTACCTAAATATATCAACAAATATGTGGTACATGGTGTTTTAGAGCTTGTGCACACAGACATGTGGGGGGCATCCAATGATCCCTCTCTTGAAAGTAGTTTATATTTTGTAACATTCATCAGTAAATAATCAAGAAAGGTATGTTTGTATTGTATAAAGCAAAAATTAGATGTGTTTGATGTGTTCAAAAGATTCAAGGCACAAGTTGAGAAGGAGATAGGTTGCTACATCAAAACCCTAACTTCATATCAAGGGGGATAATACTTTTCTTATGCATTTAATGATTTCTTGGAGACCAATGTATAAAGAGGAAAATCACTTTTAGGTATACTACCAAGGCAAATTGAGTTGTTGAGAGGAAGAATAGGTATATTGTTGAAATTGCTAGGAGTATGTTAAATTAAATGAATGTACCATTAAATTGTTGAATAGATTTCCCACATCAAGGGTGCATGATATGACACGAGAGGAGGCATGGAGAGGAAGGAAACTAGAAATTTCAGACATCAAAATATTTTGGTGTGTACCCTACACCCATGTACCACAAGAAGTGAGAGGTAAGATGGGTGCAAGGGCTGAAAGATGTATGTTTATGGGTTTTGTCATGGAGCAAAAAGGTTGCAAGTGCTACAACCCTAATGAAAAGCAGTCAAAGGTATCCAGAGGTGTAGAATTTGGTAACTCAAACCATAGAATGCTTCCAAAGTTCCATTGCAATCTAAACACATTCAAGAGTGAGAGAGGGGTATGCATCTAGATTTTGAGATAGCTTGGAAATTGGTGGTACGAACATACAAAGAAGATCAAGTATGGATTCACCTCATGATTCACTAAATATAGGAAAGAAAATATTGGTGGAGCATGATGAAGATGTTCACAAAGTTGTAGACTCTAGATAATCTATGTTAGACAATGGAGTGACATCAAATGGGGAGAGCAAAGAACCAATGCAGAGAAGACATATTAAACCAAAAGGAGAGGAAAGAAGGTTAACAAGGGTAAAACGTACTATCTCAAGGCTTATCTATGATATTTTCATTGCTAAGAATTATGCCTCCATGTCTAGTGTATACATACATACATACACACACACAGACACGCACACACACACACACACACACACACACACATATATATATATATATATATATATATATATATATATATATATATATATATATATATATATATATATATATATATATATATATATATATATATATATATATATATATATATATATATATGTGTGTGTGTGTGTGTGTGTGTGTGCAAAGAACCAATGCAGAGAAGACATATTAAACCAAAAGGAGAGGAAAGAAGGTTAACAAGGGTAAAACGTACTATCTCAAGGCTTATCTATGATATTTTCATTGCTAAGAATTATGCCTCCATGTCTAGTGTATACATACATACATACACACACACAGACACGCACACACACACACACACACACACACACACACATATATATATATATATATATATATATATATATATATATATATATATATATATATATATATATATATATATATATATATATATATATATATATATATATATATATATATATATATATATATATATATATATATATATATATATATAACCTTTGGATTCAAACACCAAGTTTAGTGTAGTTGAAGGGTAGCCTATTGATGATATCTTACCATACAAAAGGATAATTGGAAGCCTTAATTATGCTACTATCACAAGACCTCACTTGTGCTATGTTGTAGGAATTCTATCACAACTTAGGAAATCACCAACTAATGTTTATATGAATGCAACAAAGAGAGTGGTTAGGTACATCTAGCATACTATCAGCCAAGAGTTTCACCACGATTATGGAGATGGATTAGAATGACAAGGATGTAGTGATGCTGATCAAACACATTCAAACAAGGATAGAAGGAGCACATCTAGCTATGTCTTCATGATAGGTATTAGAGTCATCTCATGGATGTCTACGATGTAACCCACATTTGCATTATCATCCATTGAGTCTTATTATAGAGCTTTCATAGTTGCTACATGTGAGACCATGTGGCTCATGAAGCTCCTGAAAGACTTGGATATGGAGGTCAAGGAGTTTATTCTATCTCGAGATTACATCTCAATAAATCATCTAGCATGGAATCCTATGTTCCATGTAAGAAGACCCCTCATGGTTGCACGAATATACTCATCTATGGATGTGTAAGGTAGAAAAACTAGAGGAAGAACGGCTAGAAGCTAGGACCTTAGGTTGAGAATCACATCCACGAACCCTTCAAGACCCTACCTATGCACCTATAGTATTTTTGGAAGAAAAATTGAACCTTACGGTTGGGTAGAGATCTTAGCTACAATGGATATAGCAGTAAATGAAGAACAATGGAATCCTCATTGCGATGAGGACAGTTATGACATTCCCATCTTTATGATTGAACCTATTGAGGAAGACTTTATCCTAGAAGAATGCACAGAAGTGACCCAAGAACCAAACAAATAGAGTGATGAGGATTTAGAATCCATCATCATGGAACCCTTTTGTTCGATAGAAGAGGAATATCTTTATTTTGTAGAAGCCAAAACCCCTGACACGGACAAGGAAAGTCAAGGTGAACAATCGGAATCACTCATAAAAGATACAAAAAGTAAGCAAAAGAAGAGAAAGAAATCACCTAAAACAACAGAAGAAGGCGAACCACTCATGGAAGTACCTGAGAACTTCAAGAAGTATGAAATAGAAGATAGAAGAATCATGGTACGAATACCTAAAAGAGAAGGAGGCATGGGAGAAGCATACGATAATTGAGAGAAAACAAAAAAAATCATAGTTACCATAGAAGAAGGAGAAGAAAAATGTACATACATAGGGCATGATTTGATCGACGATGAAGAAGAAGAGTTAATTGCCCTATTGCAAGAATATAGAGATGTGTTTGCTTGGAGTTACAAAGATTTGAAAGGAGTAGACCTAGATATATGCTCCCATAGAATCCCTCTGACTCCAGAGGCTAAACCTACCAAGTAGAAACCATAAACGTACAATGATAATTATGCTACCAAGATTAAAGAAGAGATAGATCGCTTGATAGAAGCAGGATTCATTTACAAAATTGAGCATACCAAATGGATATCCCCCATTGTGGTTGTGCCCAAGACGAATGGAAAATTGCACATGTGTATTAACCTTAAAAACATTAATGCCACCACTATTAGAGATAGTTATCCTCTTCCTATCACGAAACACTTATTAGAATGAGTCATAGGCAAGGAAGTTTACAGCTTCCTTGATGGATTCTTAGGCTATAACCAAGTAGCCATAGCTCTTGAAGATCAGCATAAGATGGCTTTTGCCATTGAACGGGGCATATTTGCATTTCGTGTGATGCCATTTGGGCTAATGAATGCACCTGCCACCTTCAGTGACTCATGTGTCATATTTTTAAGGAATTCTTACAAAAGAATTTGGAAGTTTATGTTGATGAGATATGTGCTCATTCCAACATGAGACTTACCCACATCCCTGAATTAAGGCAAATTTTTGACAAATGTCGAGAATATCAAGTTTGCTTGAACCCAGAAAAATGGGTTTTCATGGTCAGACAAGGCAAAATTCTAGGACATATTGTGTCAAAGAACGGAATTTCAATAGATGAAGAAAAGGTGAAAGTAATTGTAGACCTACCTAGGCCAAAAAATGTGAAAGAAGTACAGGCTTTCATGGGCCATTGTGGATATTATCAATGATTTATACACATGTACGCTATCATAGCTAAGCTCGTGTACTCTCTTTTGACCAAGTTTGAATGGACAGATGAATGTGAGAACTCATTCAGTGAACTCAAACGATGCTTGTCTTCAACACCTATATTAACAAACCCAGATTGGAGTAATCCATTCCATGTACATGTGGATGCATCCAACTATGCCATAGGATGTGTGTTGGCACAACCTGTGAACGAGGGCAATATAGATTTCCCCATAGATTATGCGAGTAGATAATGCAACAGAAAGAAATTACACCACCACAGAACACGAGGGATTAGGAATGAAAATTCAGGCATTACTTGTTGGCAAATAAGTTCAAGTTCTTCACGGATCATCAAGCATTATTGTACTTAGTCAATTAGCCTTGTAACACCGGCCGACTGATATGATGGTTTCTATTACTCATGGAGTATGACTTCAAAGTAGTAGTCAAAAAGGGGAAGACCCACCTTAGAGATGACCATCTCTCAAGGTTAACTACGGGAGAAGCTCCTCAAGGAATAGCGGATGAACTACTAGATGAATACCTGTTTAACCTCAAAATAGTACCTGATTTGGTTAAGCCTATCATCCCTATTCTCACATTTGGACCCAAGAATCCTAGGATTAGGATTAGAGAAGGAGAGATTACCAGGTCACAAAGATACCAGATAATAGCACGAAGTATATGTTAAAAGGGATTTTTCTCAATAGATCCACTTTTAATCTCTTTTCGGGTTCTTGGAGATGGTAGGGGTCTGACAATGCAGAGGCCCTTTATCAATTTTCCCAATTAACAAATTACCCAAATAGTAATTATACACTCAGGCATTACTTCTGTTACACAATCATAATCTTCCATTTACGGTATCATCACACATTATCTTATCGCACAGTCGTTCAATCACATAATCGAACATATCTATTCATGTTAGTACAGTAATACTGTGTAGTATTAGTTTACGACAATTCAATAAGAACAGATTTAACCATACTCAAATATATGCAAACTCTGAACTACGATGTCTCCGCAAGGCTGCAAATCGCCCAGACAAACAGTCTCGCGATCTCGTCTCTTCTCGCACTGGAGAACCCCATAATGTCTCTTCATTAATGAATAAAAAGGGTTACATCACTTCGCTACGACCTTTCAGTACGTGCGGTATATGAAAATATATTATTACATTATGCCAATCCGGCAGTCTAACACTGGCACGCACAGTGGACTCGAACCCGTAGTGAAAAGAAACTAAGGCTCATCTATAATGCCTTGGATATACATAGTTCTTGCTAATTTGAAGGTTCTAGAGCTTTTCTATTTCAATGAATCTAGCATCAACTTTAATGTCTCCGGCTCCACCAACTGTGCGTCAGTTCGGACCAGACTTGCTGCAATGACCTGACTCATCAAAACTTCAGTCTGGGTCTGCAAAAACACTTCTTGTAAGTAAAAGTCATTGGCAAGGGCTGCATTGCGGCTCAATTGCATATCTTCAATTTGTCCATCTATTCTGGATAGTCGCTCTGCTTGAAAGCGTAACTGCTTTTCTCTTCATTCGAACTCCTCAGCTTGATATTGAATTGTTTGGTAATAAGCATCTCTTTCTTTCTTAATCCCTGCTACCTCCTTCTGAAGTTGAATTGTCAGACTCGTCTGTGCTTTTAGAGCAGAATTCGCCTGAAAAAGATCGGCAGTTGTGGTCTTTAGTTCGGCACTAGTCTGCTTAGCCAAATTAGCCATTTCTTGTCCTCTCTGCACGACCTCATCAAGCTCAATACGAGTTTCTTCTAAACGATTGCCGATAGCAATCTGAGCATCCTCCTTATCCTGTACCAACTGATTTAATTGCTTGATTTCTTCATCACGAGCAATTAAAAGAACATCCTTGGCTTTTAACTCAGCCAGAGCAGCATTGCGTTGGGCAATCAAAGAGTCCTGCTCTGCAATCCGTGCTTGAAGTTGCTGAACCTGCACTTGCAAAGTATGATTTTCTACCTTAACTACATTTGCTTCTTCCTGTAATGGGGCAATATCTGCTTCTAATATACCCACTTTGTGTTGTAATTCATGTTGAATAGTATCAGTTGCCTGCTTCATTTGCATAGGTAACTACTGAGAAAATTAGATCAACAGTCTACCCATCGATTCTAATTCATTAAACATTGGAGCCGAAAGAGTAAGAGGAGGAAGTGGCTGGGATGAAGAGGCTGATAATAGGTGAGGGGAAGGTGGTGGAGAGTAATTGGGAGAAGACGAAGAAGTAGCAGGTGCTTCAAGAACAATAGGTTGAACAGACACAAGGGACTCAACCAGGTTTATTGGCGGAGGAGTAGATATCAGAATTGTCTCCCTACTCGCCTTAGCCTGGTCGATTACAACTTCAATCATGGTTCACCTCGTTAAGAATTTCAAAAACAGTTTCATTCATAGCTTCTTGATTCTGCTGATGAGAATCCTCCCGAGAAGAAACTTCGGCAGAGTCTTCGGTGTGGGCATCTTGTTCCTCCTGCTTATTTGGAGAAGAATGATCGGAAGATTCTACATGAATAGATGTAGTGGTGTCATGGAAGACTTCTTCTTCACTGCCAACCTTTGATCCTTGCACCTGGCTCTCAGAGGGGCTTATACGTCTATGTTTCTAGCGAATAAGTTGGAAGAGATCTTCATCATCATCCTCTGCGTCCTCGAGCACTTGAGCAAATTCTTCATGGAACAAGATGGGAGCGGTTGGAGGCGGTTGCACGGCTTGTATTACTGGAAAGAGAAAAGTGAGGATATGGGGAAGACGAGAACGCGGAAGGTCACCCTTGTTGACCTGTTTGATAACCGCGACACATTCATGGTGAATGCGCCGGAAATAAAAAGAAGCAAAATTGAGAGGCTCGCCAGAAGCCATGTCGATCATCGAATAAAAGGGGCGTGAAATACCGTAAGTGCATTTTTGAAAATTCAAAATGGCGACTAAAAACTGCACAGCAGTGCGCTCTGGTTCGGGTCTACACAGAATGGCATACTCATTAGATGAGTGCCGGGGAAACAACTCCTTCATGGTGGCTACAGGAAGGAGTGGACCATTCTCCAATCCTTCCGTAGGGAGATGGAAAGCTTCAGCAAACGAAGGTAAAGTGATAACAACGCGGGATGGGAAGCAGGCGATGGGCCAACACTGCTCTGTAGCAGGTGTAGAGGCGATGGTAGCAATAATTTGCGCATAAAATGGCTGACATTCCACTGAATGCCAGGGCAATTCAGCGAAATTCATCAAACCACAATTGCGCAAGTACTCACTCACTTCTGGAGTGAGTCCTGCACGAAAGTAGCGACATTCGCTAAGGCTTCCATGGCGCGCACAGTAAGTACAAAGATACAGACGACAAGGAACGCACAATCACACAAACACAATAGCGATTAACAAGAAAAGAAACAATATTAAGTAGTCACACAAACAACGTTAGGCGGACGAAAACCCTAATCATCGCGCGATATTGGGAAGATATCCATCATAATTAGAGGGCATGCATGGAGTAGAAGAAACAGTAACACAGGGCGGCGATTAATCATAGTTAGATACCATAACGAGGAGATTACGGTCAGTGGTCAACCGAAATGCAAAGATAAACAGAACATAAGTTAGACGCAAAAAAAAACGAAGAACACGTCAGCGGTGATTAGGTTGTTGGTGATATGGGCGTAACTTGGAACCATTAACCAATTTTGGGAGGGGAACTCCAGTTAAGGTGGCCAACCTAAAAGTAGCAGGTCCCACCTACTCAATAATTCCGTATGGACCGAACCACCGTAATTTTAATTTTCCAGCAGACCCATTTGCTTTAGCATTGTAAAATAACAACAGTTGCCCCATCGTAAACACAAGGGTCTTCAGGAAACGATCATGGGAACGAGCTTGACGAAGTTGAACTTCTTGAAGTACCAGAAAACTTTCCCATCGCTGTTCATCCAATGATCAGAGTGTATCCAACTGAAATGGCAAGGATTCTTCCGGTAGCAATTTCTGAGCTAAGGCAACACGTAGACTCGGCACTACTACTTCCATCGGTGCAATGGCTTCCAATCCATAATCTAGTTTGAATGGGTTCATGCTAGTAGCTACCTTGTACATAGTCCGGTACGCCCACAAAACCGCAGGTAGTAATTGGTCCCAACGTTCCAGACATTCCAAAAGCAATTTACGGAGCACAGTCAACAAAGTCTTATTGGTACTCTCCGCCAGACCATTGGCATGGGGATAATAAGGCGAACTGAATTTGTGGACAATCTGAAATGTCTCGGTCAATACTTGCATTAAGTGGTTAGCAAAGTGTGAACCTTGGTCCGTAACGATTTCCAAAGGTAACCCATAACAGGGAAAAACGTTCTTAATTAAGCATTTAGCTACCGCAACTACTGTGGCCGACCGTAATGCCCAAGCCTCCGCCCACCGAGTGGCATAATCGATACAAGTCAAGGTATAACGGCTATTGGTGAAAGTAGCAGGGGGTGTTATTAGGCCAATAAAATCTAGACCCCACTTTTGAAAGGGTTTTAGAGGTAAGACAGGTTGAAAGGGAAAGAAGTGACGTTGTAATGGCTGTCCAGACCGTTTGACAGGTATCACACTGCTGCACAAACTGAGTCACACCTTTGTACATGGTAGGCCACCAAAGCCCACTTTGACAAATTTTACGGTGAGTAAGATCAACTGCAAAATGTCCACCCGAGGGTAACGAATGAGCCATAGCAATAACTGATTCTGCTTCATGTGGTGGGATACATCGAAGTAGAACACCAGTATGATCCAAGTAGTACAACTGACCTACAATCAACCGGAATCTATGACTGTAAACTGCAAATTTCCGCCGCAAAGCAGGGGGAGTGTGAGGAGGAAGACACACGTCAGTGAGAAAAGTTAGTAACGTATCGTAATATGTAGGGGGAACAAGAGATGCAGTAGATTCTTTAATAGTTGGCTTAGTAATGTAAATTACTGGTGTAGTGTCATCAACCCCCACCGGAGCTTCACCAAAATCCAACCGAGATAGAAAATCCGCTAAGGCATGTGCTGTGTCGGGTCAATGAATAACTTCATAGTCGAATTCTTGTAATAATAAAACCCATCGAGCCAAGCGGCCACCTAAATGTTGCTGCCGGACCAAATACACAAGTGCGGCATGATCCACATGGAAGGTGAACTTTCGGCCCAACAAATAATAGCAGAACTTCTTCACAAAGTACACCCTGAGACATTCTCTTTCGGTCACTGAATAGTTTCTTTCAGCAGGGGCTAATCGACGACTTGCATAATATACATGCCAAAACCATTTATCCATTTTCTGCATGAGCACACTTCCAATAGCGATGTCCGATGCATCCACAAAAACATGGAACGGACGATCCCAATCAAGTGGTTGCAAAATTGGAGCCTGCATCAATAACACCCTTAAACGATCAACTGCATTTTGGCACTCCGGTGTCTAATCAAACTGCCATGGAGCACTAGTCATAAGCCGATTGAGTGGTATTCCTAAATGAGCTAACCACCGTAAATGTCTGCCATGCCACCGTATTTGGCCCAGAAAATGCATAACTTCTTTCGCTGTCGTAGGGACTGGTGCATCCAACACGGCTGCAACTTTATCCGGATCAACTTGTATCCCTTGTGCAGAGATAATATGTTCGAGTAGTTTGCCACAAGAGACCGCAAAAACAGACTTTTTCGGATTCAAGCATAATCGGTATTCGCATCATTTTTCAAAGCAGCACCGTAAATGGTACAGGTGCACCGCAGTCTTACCAAATAAGGAAAAGTTATCCAAATATACTTGCATAAAAGTAGTCAAGTAGGGTAAAAAAACTTCTTGCATACATCGTTCAAACGTACTTGGAGCATTCCTTAACCCAAACCACATTACTGTACAAGCATAAACACCCTAGTTCATGATAAAAGCTGTTTTAGGTATGTCCTGTTCTGCCATCCTCACCTGGTTATAGCCACTGTAGCCATCCAGAAATGAATACATCTCGTGCCCAGCCACCCCGTCGAGCATTGTGTCTAGAAAGGGGAGAGGAAATCGATCCGGGACAGTGGCCGCATTCAATTTTCGGTAATCAACACAGATGCATAGCTGTTTATTTTTCTTCGGAACAATCACTATCGGAGATATCCATTCAGCATGCTCGATTGGTACAATGAATCCCACCTTCAATAACCGATCAAGTTTTGCTTTGACTTGTGCTGCATAATTGGGGTTCATTCGGTAACTAGGCTGTTTAATTGGCTTCACCTCTGGTTTGAGCACTACCCAATGTTGATAGATCCACGGGTCCAGACCTTTCATATCTCGATAGTCTCAAGCAAAAACATCGGAGAACTCATGCAAAAGTTGCATCAAATCATCTTGAAATGTCTCTGACAATCCTGCCTTAATCTTAACGAGTCATGGGTTATCCGCATCACCCAAATTATATGTTACTAACTGATCTTCTGGTACATAAAATTGTGGAGGTTTTACGAGATCATCAGCAGACTACAAAAGTTGTCGTAAGGTGGCTCCATCCATAGTGACACTATCATCTGCATCTGCATCTCCAATCACTGGTACCACCATGCAAGCGGTCGGACTCCACTTGTCTGCGATCGACTGGAGATCTACCATACCTAATGAGATCAAATCCTTATTGGTCTTCAGAAACACCTCTTCCTCCTCATCAGATAAGCCATCCAACATGTGGACCGGCTCCGCTACATATGGTCTTCCATGAAGCTCGCAGGGCTGCATGGCATCCAATTTAACTACATATTTACGGTGATTATCTTTGAAAGTTAACTCCTGCGTGGACCAATCCTGTACAACTTTGGCTTGTTTCAACCATGGTCGATCGAAAAGTAGATTGTAGTTGAGGTTGGATTCTGGTAGTTCGAGAACTACAAAAGTCATTTTAAACATGGTACCCTGCAAGGTAATCAGAATATTCCGTACTAATCCCACCGGATGGCCTCGGGATTGGTCTGCCATGCGTACAAAAATTTGTACGGGCTCGATTTGGGTCCAACCCAATTGCTTGCAGAGAGCTGCCATCGCTATATTCACACCTGAACCGCCATCAATTAACACTTGAGTAATCTTTTGATTTTTATGCTAGATAGTGATCAATGGGACTGAATGATCCACCGTAGAATTAGCTTCCAGTTGTATTGTTGCAGTCACCGGAGTACAGGAAGATCCGGGACTAACCTGTTGTTGAAATTGCTGCCTAACGCCTAGCACTAAGGCGAGTAACTATCCCAAAGGGAGTGTAATTGAAGCCTTAGATAGGATATCCCATACCTGATCTGTTTGGATCGTACTTCTCAGCGATTCTGATGATGATCATTCAAACTTGCCTTAGGCAGGGGAACCTGTGTTACCGGAATTGCAACTACTTACCGGATCTGGTCTGAACCACTGCTGCTTGTGATTCAATTGGTGAAATATAGACCATGTTGGTCATTGGATTTTGTTGCTCCTTCTTCCTCTTGTCGTACTGTGCTGCATCCTTGCAAAACCTACGGATGTGGCCAATCTCGTCGCAAAAATGACATCGAGGTGGTGGAAGAGAAGTACCTTCCGCTGATGTACCCGCCTGCCATCGATTTGAATTGAAATTGGTATTTCCTTTGACCCCTATAATTCTGATATCCTTGCGACTGATTGTTTCGCATTTGTGGTGGCACGTAATGGGCTACTGGCTCACCTGGTTCCTGTATGATGGCATTTACAGCTGCTCGCCCCTGCACCTTGGCATTATATGCACAATTTTCCGTTGAGTGTCCTGTTGTGTTGCAGATGGCACAATACATCTGGTTAAGGGCACATGTAACACTGGTGTGGCCTGGATTTTTGCACTTGGTGCAATACATATGTTTAGGCGGATCATCTGTTACGTTCTTACTGGCTTTCAGCCACTCCAAGTCTTCGGTGAAACCCCCCAACTTTATGCTCTAGTTGCAGGGCCATCGCAATAACAAAATCCAGTTTCATAGCACCCACACAGTGGATGATCATAATTTATCTTAACTGTGGGGTCAAACCGTTAATGAACCACTAGGTTATAACATCATCCAGTAGATTAGCATGTGCCAGAGGCAGTTGTCTTAAGTGAGTTCTAAACAATGTTGCGTATTCCTGAACAGTCTGGTGCGGCTTCTGCTGATTGTTCTGCAAATAGTCGAAGATTTCGGCAGGATTTTTCTTCAACCGAAACCTCTGTAAAAACGCATCCCGCATAGCATCATAGTTAATGAAATGATTAATATCATACTCAGTCAACCATCTAGCCGCTTCATTAACTAAGGTGGCCTGAAATACGATAGCCTTGTACGCCGGATCAGGTGGATGGTTCAGCACTGCATAGCTGATCTCAAAGGTGTGCACATGTGCATGAGGGTCGTCACCTGGAAATCCACCGAACTTTGTGTAAGTCACCCCTATTTGAACCGATCGAGGTGGGATGATTGGATGTGGTTGTTGTTGTTGCTGTTGTTGCTATTGTCCACTCATGGTGCTATTATTGGTACTGTTATTGTTCCCTGAGTTATGAGGGGGTGTCTCTTGTCCTTCGAAATCTGTATTATCAGACTGCTCACCTTCCGGCTCGAAAATGGCATTGAATCTCTTACTTATCTCCAAATCAAATAGTCTGTCCTCAGCTTTAGTATCAAGAGTAGGCAAGCTTGCCCCGAACAATGGTGAGCGTAACAAGGATCCACCAGGTAGTACCGCAGAATCACCGAAAAACTTCAGACTCCCACTAAATGGTACCGAACTTCCACCGCAAGTTATCGGACTTTCACCGCACCCAATTGTTTTTTCACTGGAAATGGTCTCACTTGGCAACACAACTTTGTCACCGAAAATAGTTGAATCTTGATCAGATTTCGTCGTATGAACTGCACACTGTGTCTTTGTACACCCAGAAATCACTGCACCTTCTTCACAACAAATCGGAATCACACCGGAATCTACCGGAATCTCATCATGTGTCACCGAACTAGCACCGGGATCACTGCTAACTGGCTCTGATCCTTTGACAACTGGGCTTAAATGGTCTACACTTCTACCACCTGGGGGTGTCCCTAACAGATTTGGAACTGCCCAGGTATGCGGGTCTCTTCTATACTTCGGATAAGACTCGTCGGACCGAGTAACCGGCATATATTACCTCTGCACCGCTTGCCTTACGCACTGCTCTAACTTTACTGAGTATTCTCAATCTATTTCCATCTTCCCACAAATGATGCCACTGTTAAAAGGGATTTTTTTCAATAGATCCACTTTTAATCTCGTTTTGGGTTCTTGGGGATGGTAGGGGTCTAACAATGAAGAGGCCCTTTATCGATTTTCCCAATTAACTAATTACCCAAACAATAACTATACACTCAGGCATTACTTCTGTTACACAGTCATAATCTTCCATTTACAGTATCATCACACATTATCTTATCGCACAATCGTTCAAACACATAATCGAACATATCTATTCATGTTACTACAGTAATACTCTGTAGTATTAGTTTACGGCAATTCAATAAGAACAGACTTAACCATACTCAAATATATGCAAACTCTGAACTACGACGTCTCCGCAAGGCCACAAATCGCCCAGGCAGACAGTCTGGCGATCCCGTCTCTTCTCGCACCGAAGAACCCCGTAATGTCTCTTCATTAATGAATAAAAACGGTTACATCACTTCGCTACGACCTTTCGGTACATGCACTATATGAAAATATATTATTACATTATGCCAATTTGGTGGCGTAACATATATATAAACAAGATAATCAAAAAATATTTGCTTGTTGTGTAGACGAATCATAATACGAGAATTGGTTGCAATTAGCACATGTAGGTGCATTAAAGCAACATCACTCAAAACATCGTACATTGCAGACTCTACATAGACTAGGAGTATATTGGCCTTCTATGGAAGCAGATGTCTATAAGTTGTGTAAAGAATGTCCTGTCTGTTGTGAAAAAACCACCGATAGAACATGCCACTTTATATCATATATCTCTCACACTAGAATGGAGTGAACCTTTAGTGACGTACTTGAGGATAAAAAAATTCCCTCAAGGAATGAGTTTAGCAAGACAAGGAAGTCTAGAGCAGGAAGCTCAAGACTACTCACTTATTGGCACTAACCAATACAAGCAAGGACGAGACGGATACCTAAGACAATGTGTTCATGAGAGCGATTACTTGATCGTATTAGAGACTGCACACCAAGGTGTTGCAAGAGGACATTTTGGCCCTGATCGGATAATCAAATCCATATTATTTGCAGGATTATGGTGGCTCACGCTTCACATGGATGCACTTACCTATGTAAGGAGATGTGATGTGTGCCAAAGGACTCAATTTCCTACTTGCAGAGATGAAATGCCACTGACGCCCATGATGGGAGGATGTGCATTCTCTAAGTGGGGCATAGACTTTGTAGGACCCATTAACCCCCCCTACAAAAGGTACTCATGCAGAATACATCATAGTTGCAATAGATTATCTTACCAAATGGGTAGAGGTTAAGGCCACAAAAAAGAATGATGCACACACGACTACAAAATTCTTATTTGAAAATGTCTTTATGAGATATGAACTACCTATAGAATTAGTGAGTGATTGAGGAACTCACTTTCTAAACTAAGTCATTGAATATTTGTTACAGGATTTTATGGTGATTCACAAGAAATCCACACCATATCATCCTCAAGCCAATGGTCAAGCAAAAAGTACTTACAAGATCCTTTGTAACGTACTGATGGAACTCGTGAACAACAAACGTTCAGATTCGGACAAACAGTTACACCATGCTGTTTGGGCATATCAAGTGGCCTACAAGATTGTACTCAATGCAAATCCCTTTCAAATGGTTTTTGGTCAAAACGATGTGGTTCCTTTGGACTTTTTGATACCCACGCTTAAGGTTGCATGAGAACATCAGTGGACTGACCATGAATTATCATCAAGGATAATGGACTTGGAACGATTAGGCGAAACCAGATTGAAAGCACCAGCATGCATATATGCAACAAAGAAAGGACAAAAATCCTATTTCAATGCACATGTGAAAGACAAAGGCTTAAAAGAAGGTGACTTAGTCCTAGTGTATACACTGAAACAACATGCACGGAAGCTAGAAAAACATGGTTATGGACCCATGATTATTAACAGACTATCAACAAGTGGAGCGGTACAATTAGCCACCCTAAAAGGAGAGATAATGCCTAATTACATTAGTGGCTATAGAATCAAGCTATATTAGGAACCTCTTACTAAGGATATGCTTAGATGACTCACGTTGGCAAAGAAGCATAAGGCGGAAGAAAAGAGAATACATGTGGAAGCTTAGGCAGAAGCTCTAGAATGCATTAAGCGCATGAAGCTAAGAAGATAAGGACTAGGTAGAGAACCTTATAAACATTTGGAAGAAATGCCCAGATACCCCATGACCATGTGTCAAGAAAAATCAATTGCTCATCCTAGCATATTGGATAGGAGACCATTCATTACAGTCATGCTAGAACACGAAAACCCTCGCCATGAGCTCAGGGATTTAATTGATTCAGATGTCGTGACTAGTGCCATTAGATGGTCCTAGTATCAAGATTCAGGAATAGAAATATGGCCGATTGAGGCATTCCTCATAGGGCTCGGAGGCATGGAAACACCTTGCATGGGTAAGGTGGACCTTCCTATCCTCATACACGAAGACGTGATAGAACCCCTAATCCTTGGGCAAGATTGGTTATATGATCACTAAGTGGACCTAAATCTTAGACAAGGCTCCTTGGAGATTAGGGTGTTAGATCAGTAGCGATTGATACCGCTTGACTTCCCTAAGAACACTCTGCTTGAGGTATGTAACCCTAGACCATATGAAATGATTGCAAAGGGGGATCAAAAGATCTTTGGACAAATCCATCATCTAAGCATGCTCCCTCCAAAGTCAACCCATGAGAGCATGGCGATGGATAGTTGCCAGTCTGAAGGATGTTAAGAGATCTTCCCATGGTCTTGTATCAGCGGTCAGGTGGGCTACATCAGCAGTCAAGTGGACTACATCAGTGGGAAGAGGGGCACGATAGCCTCCAGTGTCCATCCCTACACACTTACAATGGATTGGCCTAGATCTATTGTACTGAATGCCTCACTTCCTAATGGGAAAGTTTTGCAAGTGTTGGACCTCCCTTCTTTTCCAAAACAGAGTGTCAACCAGACCTCTCACCCTCAATCACCAAAGAGTCAACCACGACTTAGGAACCCAAGCCCACAACCATACCAGACGACACAAAGATGGAAGGAGCTTCAGTAGAAAATGACTACCCACATAAAGTAGGTATGGGTGCCAAAAGTACAAAAAGCACCAACAGTTTCCAAGAGTGCAGACTATGACAAGGAGAAGTCCAGGCAGAATGAGAGTCAGCAGTCCACGTACCCTCAACCTTCTTCCCCAACAATAAGAGTTCAAAAGATTTGGGTCACCAAGTACCTCATGAATCGACCCACATCCACGCAAATCTGGGTACCCAAACATTGTATTATAGCCCAAAACTCAAGCCATGTAACATATACCCCTTTGCGATCCCTTCACCCATCAGCACCACAACCACCAAAATCATCTTTTGTACCTCAGAAGAAGAATACCACCCACTCATCAACTCTTAGGAAATGGATGCCGAAAGGTATCCAAAGGCCGCCACATGATCCTTTGTACAACATAACACCCATCTCGATGAACCCCTACCTTTGTAATAATTCACTCACGATTGAACTTTGTCTAAATTCACCCACACTAACCCAGCATCACTTTTAATGCAAGACTCATCACAAGCAATGTATGCATTATCTAAAGCATGTAGGTGTCTAACAACCTGCATTAGTTTCTGAAAAATCATTCCATAAACCACCTCATAACACTCGGCTACACAGGTTACACATCGGTTATGGAAAGGGATTGCGATCTCACCCTATGGGGATCCTAATTAATTTCCATACTAATGTGTTAATCATTTTGTAGCATATCATCCACGCACTCTTTTCAAATCATCATGCAAGTAGAAGGACCCTTTGCAGCTGGCCCTAGCACGCCAATCATCAACTTTGGTAACCTATTAGTTGAATCTTACCCTACCTCACAACCTCCACTGTTTCAGGGTATCCCAGGACCAATGCCCATAGATGATCCTCCTAGTGGATACACGGAAAAAGTTCATAGCAATATTCATTGGTTCCAAGGTTTAACAGGACCCCTTGTGGATGTAGATTTTATATATGATGCCATGCTATCTTTTGACGGCATCAAGTGGGGTAGATATCAATTCTTCTCAAGGGAATTTGAAGAGCTCCAGAACTCCAAAGAGTTAAAGCATATTTAGGCTAGAGTTGGTTTTACAAAATATTTTAGTGTTCCATTGCCCAAACTTGACTTCTACGGATGCTATTACTTGGTGACTACACTTACAACCTAGAGAACAAGGACTTGCTAGGAACATTATTCTTCCCTCAGTGGTAAATGATCCTCCATACAAGAAGTTTTACCTATCGGAAGATCTTATTCAGGCAGCACTTAAAATCCACTGGAGTCATATGCTAACAGAGTGAGAAGGGCTTATTCTAGAGCATATGAAACACAGTGATGTTTTGAAGTGGGCTGATATTTTGACCATTACACCTAAACTCTCCAAGTCATTGCACATATGTATGCAACATTTTGCATTTTTGGCCCAGGATCACTTTACCATCCCTCAGAAATGTATCTGGTTTGGATTATATATTGCATGGATAGGGCCCCAGACCATCAACCTTGCTAGTTGGATCATTGATCAATTGTATCTAGCTCAGCAGAGATGGTAACAAAGACACATCATCCATGGTTGTTGTGCCCTTACTAGAATTGTCTATATGTGTTTGGCCTATGATTTGCCCATCGAATGTTCCATGACTAGTGAAGAATTAAAAGCATTCAAGGAACCACCAAAAAGGCTAGAAAAGCTAGCAAAGGATGGGCATGCAAGCACATGCGAGGTTCTATCCCATGCTTGCAGGTTCCAAAGTCCCCATCACCACAATAATCTCCTCAACAATCTCCAACGGAACCCCCTACACCTGTATAGCTAATAGGATTCTGCCTCTCACGACCCATTATCATAGAAGGCACTACTAGTGTGATAACTCCTCAAGCAATCACGATTCAAGAAACTACTACTGCAGCAGGAGAAATTCCCACTACCATTGGTGGAGAATCTTTTACCTTTCCCATACCGAACTTGGAGTCAGAACCCATAAACATCGCCTTCGATTTCGAAATGCATGATGCATTCTCTAGTGAGTTCCAATTTTCAAAAGGGGAGTTTTTCTCACAAGAGTATGAATGACCAAGTTACCGGACTACCCCTCTTGATCAACGACAAGAGCAGGTAGTCTCCAACTCAGGTGAAGATAGGACTGTGACCGATGATGATGATGGCAATGACAAAGCTAGTCAGGATAGCCATGACTGTCAAGAGGATTGATGAAGAGTGTTAATCTCCAAAAGAACAACCTACTCTTGAATTTAGAACACCTCTATATCAAGAGTAAGTCAAAACCTTCACTAAATTAGAGGTCCAATCTCCAAATTGTCAAATTTGAGAAAATATGTGAAGAAGATGAAACACAGAAAAGTCTGCTGCAGAATTTCTTCACATTGACTTATCAAACGTGCAAAGTTTTTAATGAAACTTTGTACATATCTTCTCCTAAAGATTGCGCATCACCTCCAAGTTGAATTACTTCAAAAACTTTAGTATAACTTGAGAAATTGACTTCACAAGTTACCTATGTCTGAATCTGCACTTCTGAGAAGTCGATCTAGACACCCCTAACTTCTTAACTTTGGTTCTCACAATATCTAACCCGTTTTGTCAAATGCTTTTAGCCACGAGTAGATCACCTTCCAACTTAAAGATTAAGTGCTTGCTTGCACAAAACTTTAAACTATGGAGTGAGCACTGACCAAAAGATTAAACTCGAAATTTGCGCCTGTTTCAGAGAACTGTAGACACTCAACACATATGAATGTTCCTACTAACAATTCTCCTAGCCTGTTTACAATTAGACTCTGAAATTCAGGTCACAGGCTCATTAACTAACAACTTAGATATCCTCAAAAGGATTTCACAATTGATCAAACACAGAAGGAGCAGACACGAAAAGATCGGGCGCAATATTTCTTCATTAACTCAGAAAATTACAACTGAGTGATGAGAGCTAACTCAACTAACTTTTCTCTATCTCTTGACTTCTAACTTCCTCAATCTTGGCTTCTACATATGCTCCCATACATGCCCCGACTTTTCTCAAAGTATTTATAGATGATTTGTACAAGATTCTTACTCAAACAAAGATCTGAGTCACCTATGACTATACTAATGTACATATGTGTACACTTCTATTATCCTCTGAATATGTCTTTCTTCCAAGCTTCAATGGTTGATCCTTCTTTCACTCTTTAACCTTCCAAGTCTTCAATTGGTGATTGGTCTGCACCAACAGCTCCCCCTCAATCATCAATTGAGGTCTTCACTATCTTCTTTATTCCTGCCATATCTTTGAACCTTTGTAACTTTGGTCCATCCAAGCCTTTTGTAAGCATATCAGCTATCTGATCTTTTGTTGAAGTATGAACTACTTCAATCTCTTTATCCATCACCTTCTCTCTTAGAAAGTGATACTGAATCTCAATGTGTTTGGTCCTAGCATGAAAAACAGGATTAGCAGCTAAGTACAATGAACTCATATTATCTCCATATATAATTGGTACCCCATGCATGATATCAAGACTCTTCATTAAGGTCTTGAGCCAAATTACTTCCTTTGCAGCTTCAACCATGCCTTTATACTCAGCTTCTGTAGAAGACAAAGCAACTGTATGTTGCTTCTTGGAACACCATGAGATAAGTTTATCTCCCACATAACACATATATCCAAATGTAGATCTTCTATCATCTGGATTACCTGCCCAATCTGCATCACTATAAATTTTGATATTTGTATCTGAGGTAAACCCATAATGCAAACCTTCATTGAGTGTACCCTTAATGTACCTCAACACTCTTTGTCCTGCAATCCAATGTTCTTTCCTTGGGCAATGCATAAATTGAGACAAAACTCCTACTGCATATGATAAATCAGGTCTAGTTAGAGTAGCATAGATAAGGCTACCAACCAAACTCTGATATTGTCTCATGTCCTTGAGTTCTTCACCTCCATACTTACTCAATTTGTGATTCACCTCCATTGGTGTAGGTGCTACCCTGCAATCATCCATTTTAAACTTGATTAACAAGTTCTTCAAATACCTTTCTTGGGTCACAAATACTCCATGTTGAGTATATGTTATCTCCATGCCCAAGAAGTATGATAAGTCTCCCAAGTCACTTATCTTGAACTCCTTTTCCATTTGCCTCTTGAGCCTTTGTATTCCTTCTTCATCTGTACCTGTAAGAATTATATCATCAACATATATGCACATGTATATGAAACCATTTTCACTTGCCTTGACAAGTAAACTACTATCTGCTTTAGACACCTGAAAACCAAGTTCTTTTAGGAACTTCACAAGTCTATAGTTCCATGCCCTTGGGGCCTGCTTCAAACCATACAAAGCTCTCTTGAGCTTGCACACATGATCTGGATACCTTTTATCTCTGAACCCTTGAGGTTGCTCCATGAATACATCATCTGAAATATAACCATTCAAAAAAGCATTTTTCACATCAAGTTGACATAGTTTCCAACCTTTACATGCAGCAATAGCAATAAGTGTCCTTATGGTTGTCATCTTTGCCACAGGACTATAGGTCTCATCATAATCAATACCATATGTCTGAGCAAAGCCTTTGACAACAAGTCTAGCTTTGTATCTAGACACACTTCCATCTGCAAACCTTTTTGTCTTGTAGACCCACTTGCATCCAATAATCTTCTGACTATTTGGTTTAGGAACCAAATCCCAAGTTTGATTTTCCAATAGTGCATCATATTCCTCCTGCATAGCACTCTCCCATTTTTCCTTACCCTTTGCCTCTTCATATGTAGAAGGGTCTTCATCTGTATTCACCATATAAGCATAATCTTTTGTGGCTAGAAATGAAGTATCATAACTATACCTTGTAGGTTGCCACCTATTTCTTGTTGACCTTCTGAGTTCTCCACTCCTTGAGGTTTCTGGCTCTTCACATTCAGGATCAAATCTTGGTGTCTCTTCCACTTCAACCTGCACTTCATTATTCTCTTGCTCATCAAATATCTGAACTTTTGATTTACCTTTTCTTTGACTCACTTCTTCTTCATCACTTGTATTGATGTTGATTGTACCTGCATACCAAGTGCTTTGTTCATCAAATGTAACATCCTTAGAAACCATAAATTGCTTTGTTGATGGACTCCACAATCTATAGCCCATCTGCTTGTCATCATAGCCAATGAAAACATACTTTTCAGCTTTGGGTTCCAATTTGTGTCTCAATTGTGATGGCACATATGCATATGCCACACACCCAAAAACTCTGCAATGATCCAAGGTAGGTCTTTTACCCCACCAAGCCTCATATGGTGTCATACCCTGCAAGGCTTTACATGGTAACCTATTGACCAAATAAGTAGCTGTATTTACAGCCTCAGCCCACAAATAATTAGGGCAATTTTTCTCCTTCATCATGGATCTTGCAAACTCAACAAGAGTTCTATTTCTCCTTTCTGCAACACCATTTTGTTGAGGAGAGTACCTGCAAGTAATTTCCCTTTTTATACCTGCATTCCATAAGTAATCACTGAACTCATTTGAAAAATACTCTCCCCCTCCATCTGACCTTAGTCTTTTCAACTTATGACCTGTAATTCTTTCTGCATATGCATGATAGTGCTTAAATGTATTAAACACTTCTGACTTATCTTTGATCACATAGATAGTGATCCACCTAGTAGCATCATCAACATAAATCACATAATACCTTGATCCATTTATACTGAAATCTTTTGATGGTCCCCACACATCTGTGTGTACCAACTCAAGCTTCTCTGAGTGCATAAAACCATGCTTGGAATAGGAATGTTTATGAGCCTTACCTAATTGACATGCCTCACATTTGTATGTCATATGTTGACCTGCAACATTAGGCAATCCAAGCACTGAACCATTGTTAACCATATCTTTAATACCTCTTTCATTGAAATGTCCAAGCCTCTTGTGCCAAAGATCTAACTCAGAGATCTTATGTCCTCCATATGTGAACATAGCATGACCAATGTTGCCTTGAATCTTCAATGTAAATAATCTTCCTTCCTTTTTCCCTGAAACAATCTGTTTATACCCTTGGCTAGGGTCTTCCACATATACTCCATCATTAGTGAACCTTACTTCATATCCCTTTTCAACAATTTGACCTACACTTATCAAATTCTTAGGGATTGTAGGAACATACAAAACCTTACTCAATAAGGTGCTTCCATCCTTGGCCTTCACTGATCCAATTGACTTCACATTGTGCTTTGTGTTGTCACCTGTTTGAACAACATGATTAAAAACTTTACTTTCCAAATCAGTCATCAAAGATATGTTACCACTCAGGTGATTGCTACACCCTGAGTCAATGTAGAAGACTCTTTGATCTTCACTCTGCCTTTCACAAGTTGCATTCATTATCAATGTTGAATCTTCCTTTTGATCTGAAGCATAATTGTAGTAGGTGTTGTTGTATTGTTGACTTTGGAATCCTCTACCTGCATTTCTTCCAAAGTAATTCCTTCCACCTCTACCTCTGTAATTACCTCTTTGATTTCTGCCACCTCTTCCTCTTGAATTATAATTTTGATTGTATCCACCATTATTCTGATTATTATGCCAACAATCATTAGCTAAGTGATTTGTCTTACCACAAATCCAGCAAGCTTTGCCTCCATCTTTGTTGTTCCTGCCTCTTCCTCTACCTTTGCCACCTCCTCTTCCTCTTAGGAAGTTGGCTTGAGTAGTTGTTCCTTCATCTTCACCTGCTTGTTGTTTTCCTTTGCTATTCTTCTTCTTGTCCTTTGAGTACATTGCATGTCCTGTACTCTTGTCACCATCTCCTTTAACATCGTGCTCAAATGTTAACATATGACCTAGCAATTGATTTAAATCAGGAGTGAAATGGTCAAGTGATAGTTCTGTAGACAAAATAAATGGCTTCCATTTGTCATCACCTCTCAACCCTGTAAGGATTTGCCTTACCAATTTATCCTCCTCAATGTCCTCATCAACAGCTCCTAATGCATCTGCAATCTCTTTCATCCTTGTTACATAGTCTGAGATGGTTTGAGAGGCCTTCTTCTTGAAGGTAGTAAACTCTGCCCATAAGGATGCCTTCCTTGACTTTGTAGTGTTCTGGAAATGCTCCTCCAAAGCATTCCATATGTCAGTTGCACTTTCAAGACCTCTAATATGAGGTAACAAGTAATCATTGACTCCCATATATATAATGCTCCTGGCTTGAGCATCTTTCTTCATCCAATTTTTCAGATCTGCTAACTCTTCCCTAGTTGGAACACTAGGATCTCTGAACTCTGGCTTCTCTTCTTCTCCTGTGATGTAACCAATCAAATCTTTGCTCATAAGATGAGCTTCCATCCTCATTGACCATGCAGGATAGTTTTCCCTATCCAATTTCTCTATCTGTAGAGAATCTCCCATCTTGTGTCCACCTGTGTATTGAAAACTTCAAGCTTTACAAGTAATATATGTACCTTTACTTCGAATTAGACTCCTTTTGCCTTTCTTGATGTCGTATGATCTCCTCTTCAGGCTTTTGACTCCAAGCTTTCACTTCTTAGTTCTTCAAATGTTGAACTTCTTGAATCTGCAGCAGTCGGGACCTTCTTTTCCTTGATTTGAAGTCTCCTGCTCTGATACCACTGATGAAGAGTGTTAATCTCCAAAAGAACAACCTACTCTTGAATTTAGAACACCTCTATATCAAGAGTAAGTCAAAACCTTCACTAAATTAGAGGTCCAATCTCCAAATTGTCAAATTTGAGAAAATATGTGAAGAAGATGAAACACAGAAAAGTCTGCTGCAGAATTTCTTCACATTGACTTATCAAACGTGCAAAGTTTTTTATGAAACTTTGTACATATCTTCTCCTAAAGATTGCGCATCACCTCCAAGTTGAATTACTTCAAAAACTTTAGTATAACGTGAGAAATTGACTTCACAAGTTACCTATGTCTGAATCTGCACTTCTGAGAAGTCGATCTAGACACCCCTAACTTCTTAACTTTGGTTCTCACAATATCTAACCCGTTTTGTCAAATGCTTTTAGCCACGAGTAGATCACCTTCCAACTTAAAGATTAAGTGCTTGCTTGCACAAAACTTTAAACTATGGAGTGAGCACTGACCAAAAGATTAAACTCGAAATTTGCGCCTGTTTCAGAGAACTGTAGACACTCAACACATATGAATGTTCCTACTAACAATTCTCCTAGCCTGTTTACAATTAGACTCTGAAATTCAGGTCACAGGCTCATTAACTAACAACTTAGATATCCTCAAAAGGATTTCACAATTGATCAAACACAGAAGGAGCAGACACGAAAAGATCGGGCGCAATATTTCTTCATTAACTCAGAAAATTACAACTGAGTGATGAGAGCTAACTCAACTAACTTTTCTCTATCTCTTGACTTCTAACTTCCTCAATCTTGGCTTCTACATATGCTCTCATACATGCCCCGACTTTTCTCAAAGTATTTATAGATGATTTGTACAAGATTCTTACTCAAACAAAGATCTGAGTCACCTATGACTATACTAATGTACATATGTGTACACTTCTATTATCCTCTGAATATGTCTTTCTTCCAAGCTTCAATGGTTGATCCTTCTTTCACTCTTTAACCTTCCAAGTCTTCAATTGGTGATTGGTCTGCACCAACAAGGATGTGCATAATGAAGAGCAAGAGCAGCAAACCGAAGCCCAAGGTGATACAAGTACTCATGAAGATGACACGTTTGAAGCCGTTGCTTATACCCTAGCAATCTAGAAAGTATACCAGACTATGCAAGCAATTTGGGCATGCAGACAACTATCTAAAGCAAAGAGTCAAGCAATTCTCGAGCAAGAACTCGCTAGTGGAGGTTTTTGAAGAATCTTTCATCCAAGACTTCAAGGAATTAGTCAAATCCGTGGGAACTACCAAAGCCCTCCATTATTTGAAGAGGGAGCCTCTACCAAAGTTTGACCCTCGTCGCATCCACTTAATGTCCAAGCTGTGTCAATACATCTGTGTACCCACAAATGCATAATCTTCACATCATGCCAAGGAATCTTGATTCATCCCTTAAACCACGATAGAAGCCCAACCCACAGAAGGGACCATTGTCATTGACTCCCCACCTCACCCTCTCATTGTAACAACCACCACCACATTTGTAATACCCACCACATCATATGCTCTTCCTTCACCTATAGTACATCCCACCTCCCCTCTTCTATCTACATTCCTTGTAAGTACTTCCCTAGAGGCCACAACCCACCCAACACCCCAACTCTACCTATACCTCTACCTTCCACCATAGTTTCCCACATTCCATTCAATCCATTCCTCACTCTCTCCTTTCCATCATTTCCCATCCCTCCAAGGCCTATATTCCCATTTCCACCCCTAATGACCTTCTCACCAGTGTAACCTCCCCGCCCAACTCTATTCCCTTTATTCTCCCCTCTCCACGAAGCAATCCACATGACTCAATCTGTAAACTATTCATCCACTTTTGTAAATCCTGTGTTCACACCCACTCATGCACCCACCATCACACCATTATTCATCGTCATTGCACTCGATACCATGTCCAGTGACAAGGACATTTCACCACCCATCTCACCACCACTCACCTCATCTATTTCACCACCACACTTAGGCATACTACACTTCTCCACGGTCACCACTGCATCCACTTTTCCATCCCCCTTTTCTATTCCCACTGCATCCACACCCTCACTCACATCATCTTCACTCATCGCACCATTGAAATTGTCACCTATGATCGATTCTGCATTCCACCAAATGTTTTCTTGTATGACACAAGTTCAAGATGAATTTGCATCTCTTGGAAGTAGCTACCAAGCACTACAACACACCACTACCTAGTTACAAGCATAGTTGAATTTCCTAACCATCAAGAATGCTTCCCTCAATACGGGACATTAGGAGTTACATGAAGCTTATCATTCTTTAAAGCTAGAAAGCGAACAAAAGACTAAAGAAGCACTTAAGGATATAGAGAATGTATAACACGCTCAGACAATAAGAAATGCCATGCTCACATGAAATATGGGACTCTTAAGTCGCCACCTCATAGCTGCTAAAGAGGAAAATCAGTGACTATAGGAACATAATCGAGAGAATCTAGAAGAAGGTTTGGATAGACCGGATGAACCCCTTAGTCCCAGCGGATTTAAAGCAGTACCCTCCAAATCCATGCAAATATTGTTTGAAGATCACACATGATTACTCAAGGACTATGATAAGATCAATGAGGAATATCAAAACCTTCATAATGATCATAAACTTCTACTGTTACGGACACCTACTCAACAACCACAAGCTGTTCTTGAAGTCACCCCCTGAGATTCTTGATGCACTCAATACTTTACGAGTGCAGGTACTTGATCTTCAAGCATAGATTGCAGCTCATTCCGAGCCTCCTAGGCCACATTCCCCACCAGAACTTCCAGTTGAAGAAGAAACTATTTCTATACTGGTGGAGGAAACCTATGAAGAGGCCTATGAACCACAACCAATACCAGGTGGACGTGTCACAACTGAAGACCAAGACACTTTTGAACTTCCTACACCCGCATGGGTTAAGTCAGTGGAAGAACTTGGTACAACACACTCTGCACATGTCGACGCACAACTATATGCCATGGCAATGATTGAGGAATGAATATTACAATCACCTTATTTCGCTCAGCTAGCCCCTCGAAGGTACATCTCCAGCCACGAGCTCCAATATAAACCATACTGCATGATGATGGCAAAATATCAATTGGTAATTGAGAAAGAGACGAGCAAGAAACCAACCCATGCAACTCAATTCAAGCCTGAGGACTTGCCACCAAAAGCACAAAAAGGTAAAATTTTTCAACTCAATTGGTGCCAGAAGTTGCTACAGGAATATCTAGAGATGATGCACACATGGGTCAAGGCACCATTACATTTGAAGTACAACCCATGTTGGGGACCTATGCCATGATGCTGCTCCTCGAAGGCATTCCCCATCAAGGTTCAAAATAATAAGCAGTGCCAGGATTGGCTTAATTATCCTTATTTCACTCCACCCCACGGACCCCCTACAATTGGCTATATTATGGGTACAATTTGCCACTAGCTCCCCTGATTTCACCACATCGATGACATTGTAGCACACATGACTGTCAAGATATTTGATATGATGTAGACAATTTTTAAGATATTTTACCGCGTCAAAGCACCACATGTCAACACCCCGGGCTTTGAGCATGGCAATTAAGACTTGGCATATGATATGAGCACTATGCCATTGCTCTAGGCATGTTATGCTTGGCATTGCCGCATAAATTACTTACTCGCATGTTATAAGACGACCTTTGAAGAGATGTTCATAGCAGGCTTCTAGGAATACCACTCCAAATTTTTTGTCAGCTGACCCACACATCTCCTTCAATTATTTGCTTGCGAACAACTGCTATATTCCACGCACTATCAACTTCCACCTCCCGACGAACCTTAGACCATAGATTGGGAAAAACTAGAAATTGATCTTGCACGAGGAATTCGCATCGTGGAGCACACCCTTGCACATGAACTCTTGCAAAACTATATCAAGCAGACCCCGCAACAAGAATCTTTCGGGGACGATAGACACAAGAGGAAGGGGGTGTTGGCAGTAGCCAAAGGCACAGACGTAGAAGAAGCATGTGAAGGCGGACTACAAAGAGTCGAGGGTGGCCATGCAGTCAATTTTTCTCAAAGAAATATAATTAATATTACTTCTTAAAAACACCAAATAATGATTTTCATCAGTTTTGTACCATATGTATCATAGAAACACCCACTTTTGTAATTGGTCACTCCATTTTGTACAAGCTGAGGAGTCCTCGAGCTTGAGGACTTAGGTAGAACAGACATACCAATTTTTGCTATTTATTAGATCTCGTTTAGACCTCCAAATAGTGCCTAGAACCTATTTTTTAACTATGTCGGACATTAGATGTGAAACCGATCAAAGCTAGTCTAGAAACTATAAATAGAGCTAGAGAGCTCATTTTTTAGGTTAGCTTCTATGAGTTGAGAAGAGCTTAGAGCTATTTTTGAGTTTGTAAGAGAATCATTGAGCAATAGAGTTTACTTTCAACCTTCCATTGTGTCTTGCTTGTCTCTTTCTTGTGTGTGTGTATGTGTGTGTGCATCTCCAGGCTTCTCACCTTCACTCTCACTACATCTTGCATTCACGATCTTCATATCACTCCTATCTCTTCCCCAGATTGACATCAAGGAGGTGGAGCTTCTTAATGTGGTGCTTAGCATTGTGCTAGAGCAACACTTGTGCCAGAGCATCTTTACCATCCCAACAAATTTTCTTTGTGGTAGATGCAACAGGAGCTACAACACAAATAAGAATTTGAAGATCATCATCTTCAACACCATTTGAATCACCTTCAATAACTATATTTGTAGGTATAGTAGGTTGTTTTTTAACACCTTGCACAATATTATTCTACACTTCTTTTGCCACCAATACATGATGCATCATATATGCCCATAATGGGTATTCAGTAGCATCAAAATTCTCCTCAAAATCCAATATATAGAGTACATCATTCCTTTCAGCCATGTCCATTGACTAAAATACCCAGATGTAGAAAAATGATTGCATCTCAAAAAGCTGAATAGAACCATCCTATTAAGCTCTACTAAACCTATAGCAAACTTTGAGGAACTTGTACCGGGAAACCAAAACTTGTATATATGTTTGGCACAAAAGGATAAAATTGTCTACAAAGGCACTGGGACAGTGGGTTTGGATGCCAAAACAAACTCAAATTAAAATTTCAATGGCAAAGAGCAAAGTAGTTTTTATACCCTAATCACCTTGAGTATGCTCACCAATTTTCATGTGATTCTAAGAATGTGATTGGAGGGATGTCAATGACACCCTAGATGAAGTGACCACCTACTTTGATACCAATTGTTGAAGCTTGAGGTCTACCAAAGCACATGAACAACACAAGGATGAAGAAGAAGCTTAGAGCACAATGAATAATACTAAATGTATTAGCAAGTGAATGTACAAAGATTAGTGACCCATTAGGGTTATAGGCATGTATACAAGCTAGGGGAAAAACCTCCTAAAGAGGAAAAAAAGTGCCTTGGTGGTCTTAAGTGTGTTCACACACATCAATACCAAAATACATCAACAAAAATGTGCATGAGGTTGCAGCTTTCTTGATGTAGGATATTCAACTAATAGCTTTTGATAATACAAAAATGAACATAGCCTAATAGAGTTACTATGCCTTTGAATGCAAGATGTTCATAATCATAAATGCATTAAAGACATGGCATCATTTCTTATTTTGTGTCGAACTCACCATATTTTTTTATTCAAAAAGTATCAAATGGTTGCAAATCAACCAGACTTACAAGACATAAAAACTTGATAGGCTAAAATCCTTCAGGAATTTGATATAATGAACTTAGATATAAAAAGTGTAAAATCAATGTAGTGGTAGAAACTTTGAGTCTAGTGCGTGACAGACACTTGCACATGTTTTTGGCTAGTGTTTGGGCTATGAATTCAGCCTTAAGTGCCATGTTACTAGATATATTGAGCACATGCATACTATGTATGCTTCTATGGATATTGCTTATGTACATCCATTTGTTCATCCATATAGTGGTTATATGATTTTGCATAAAGCCTTTGACATTGATAAAGAGGGTTGTGGTGGGGTTTTCTTAACTGCGAGATACCCAAATGTTGGGGTCTCTTTGGTGATGCAGGTGGAAGACTTACCTAGCCTCACTATAGAATATGTATGGTTATTCATACTCGATAAGACAAGTGGGCTTCTTTTGATTAAATAATTGTATGTAGTGGAGTGAGTGATTGCTTATGCATGTTTACATGACAATATTTGTAGTTCTATGAGCAATTCACATTGTTCATATGCTCATTTTGTAGAGGAGATGCTAGCAATTGTTTTCTAGATTTTTTGATTTTTTTCAACTATATAGTGGTCGATTTACTCCTTGATACACTTATTGCTGTGAGCACATATATTCTCACATAATCCTTTTGGTTTGTCATTATAGTTCATTAATCCATTCATCTAGGGAGACTGTTAATTTCCTAGAATTTGACACTTGGTCATCCTTTTTGAGCCTTAGTGGTGTTTAGACTCTTCTAGCTCCATTATCATTCTAGTCAGTTCTCGATCATCATGGCATTAGAGATCTCAAGCACATCTAGTGGATCACGGTCTAGTGCTAGTGATGCCACAAGGAGCTATAACGTGCGAGGCAAATACCAGCTTGAGATCCGAAAATTTGATGGCACAAACTTTCCTCTATGGAAGAGTCATATTAAAGATGTGTTGCTTCAGAGGACGCAATGAAAGCCAATAAATGGACTCTCAAAGAAGCATGCTGACATGGATGACGATGATTGGGATGAGTTGGATGAAATGGCTAGGTCTACGATCCGATTGCACCTTGGAAGATAATGTTTACATTATAGTATTGGACTGTGAAAGTGTAGATGAGCTTTGGAAGAAGTAATGCAATCCATATAAAAAAAATGGCATCAAATAAAGTGTATCTAATGAGAAAGTTATATGACCTTCACATGAAAAACATAGATAGTGTTGCTACACATCTGAATGAGTTTGATGCTTTATTCTCTCGGTTATGGGCTCAAAAAATGGACATGGACAATGAAATGAAAGTAGTGTCATTGTTATGCACCTTGCCATCATCATGGGATACATTTCCAATACTATTAGCAATAGTGCACTTCGTGGTAAACTGATGTGGAGCACTTTTAGGTGAGGTGTTTCATATAAAATCTATGGTTTGCACTCAAAGTGGAGATGCATATAATGTTGGTAATTCTTACCAAGGAGATTCTTACCAAGGAAAGAATCGACAACGTGGCAGGAGCAAGAAAAAAGAAAAGAATGGTCAACAAAATATATGTAGAAGTAAATCAAGGAAGAGGGATATCCAATGCCATTATTTTCATAAGAAAGGACACATGAAGAAAGACTGTTATGCATTAAAGAATGCTAAGATAAAGGGAAAAATGTTGATCGGCATGTTAAATAGCTACATGCACCATCTACTTGGACTATGAAGATTGATAAAATCAATGCTATTTCTTATGATGGTGATGTGTTGAGACTTGACAATATTGTGCCTCATGAGGTTCTTATGGCTGTTTTTGTTCCCATACGTGGTTGTTAGATTCTGTTGCATCTTTCCATGTGACACCACATAGAGAATGGTTTTCTACTTATGCAGCAAAGTCTCTTGGTACTATTAGACTTGGTGACTCTTACGAGTGTGACATTGTCGAGATTGGAGATGTGGTCGTGTAGCTCATTAATGGTTCAAAATTTAATATGCATAATTCCATGTACCTCAATTATCATTCAGTTTGATGCCAATTGGTCAGCTTGATGACCTTGGCTAGAAAGTGGTATTCTATGCTCAATCCTTTCTCATATGAAAGGTCAATATGGTTATTTCAAAAGGAAGAGAAGTTAGCTCAATTTATCCTTTATTTTTATCACAAAAGGAACACTTGTTAGCTACTACTAAACAACCTATGGCTTGTATTTGGCATGGCCATTTGGGCCATATATCATGTAGTGGAATGGAAAATGTTTCTCATTGTGGCTACTTACTTATGTTATCTTTCTTTGATTTTTCATTTTGTGAGCATTGTCAATATGCAAAGCAAACTAGAAATGTCCACAAGATGCACATTAACTCTTCAATTCAGTCTTTAGATCTTGTTCATACAGATGTGTGTGGTCATATGCCCAGAAGGTCATTAGGTAGTTCTCTTTACTTTTTCACTTTCATAGATGATGCTAATCGAAAAGTTTGGGTACATCCTATCAAAGTGAAGGATGAGGTATTCCCTACTTTGAGAAAATGGCTTGCTTCCATTGAGACTAAAAAATGAACTAAGTTTAAGGCTTTACATTCAGATAATGGGTGTGAGTATACCTCACATGAATTCAGCCTTTTTTGTGAGTCTAGAAGAATTCGTAGAGAGTTTAGAGCTCCTTATTCCCCCAGTACAAAATGGTGTAGCTAAAAGGATGAATAGAAGTATTCAAGCTAGAGTAGTTTCTGTTGAGAGTTCCATGCTCCACCCTTTTGTCCAAAGCTAGAATCATTCACATGCAAGTACATTTATCCCACATGCAAGGGAATTCTCCCAAACTCCATATAAGCAAGGCCTCCCTTCACTTCACACAAGTCATTCCACTCTAGCTCATTACCAAGAGTGTGCTTCCACTCCTCATGGAGTCTTCATGCTCATAGAGCAATCTTTGTAAGTTCATTTCCATTTTAATCTAGTCATCATGTTTTCATATCTTTTGTTCCTTCCTCCATAGTTAATTTATTTTGTGATTAATTGTAGAGTAGGAGTAGCTTCTTTCATTTTAACATGGTATCAGAGCATAGGTTAACTATTTCTCTTTTTGAGATTTTTTTAATCATTAGCATGTATTTCTTAGTTAATCCCTCCCTCCCTCCCTTCATAATAAGAGTGCTTCTAAGCACTATCCCATTGTTTTATTTAACATTTCTAATATCTCCATTTTCTTTCATAATCATTTTTTCTTCATTGCAATATATAATCACGGTGTTTTAAACACCATAGTTCTGAGCACTTTCATCTTTGTGTTTTCTTCATTATAATAATAAGTGTGTATAAGCACTTTCAAGCTACATCTTCAACAGTATGTGAATCTCTCTCCTGTTCAAGCACTTTTTTGTGCATTCTGCTCAGCTCAAGTTGCCTCTGCAACGCCTTGTAAGAAGTGCCCAGTGAGATTCCATCCATCTCAGGTCCTTGTGGAGAAGTGAAGGCAATCCCCATAACAATAGTTCGGTTGCTCTACTGATTCCTAGAATTGAAAACATGAAGAGATTGCACCTGCATCATTTATGGCTAAAGCACATGGTTCTGGTCTGCACTCTGCATGCTTCAATACTTGCGGAGTTGCACAATAGTTAGGCTGCTGTGCAGCTCAAGGTTTGATTAGCCACAGTAGACGAGCTCCTGCACACCAAGATTTCATATGCGACTCACTCTGTGTTTGGTGGCTCTTCATCAGAGTATCAACATATAATTCGTGCATGCATGTGTGAGTTCACTTTCAATAAAAAAGAATTCTCTAAAATCCTCAGCAATGAGTGCGCCATTTTTTTGGGGAGATGGAAAGCGACACAGAATTGCTTCAGCCTGGGCAAATAGACAAACACATCAAAGGTCATAGAGAACAGAGACCACAACATCTCCTCCACTGTTATCAAAGCTACCGCGAATATCAATAAGTCAATTGTATCCATGGGCCTGTTATTTGAGAAAGCATGCACCATCTGCTAACACAGTACCAATGTGGAAATCAATAAATGTAGTAGATATTGGCCTCCGTCAATGCTAGGTCTTTGGCGCCATTAGGAAAAGAGGGAAATTTTTTTAACTAACATGCACAGAGAGAGAAAACGGCCGAATATCTTGGTTCTTTTTAACAAAACATATATCATAGAGCATCATTTCAAGGACCGGAGATCTTATAGATGAGTTCTATGTGGAACTAGAGGGTTATGTAGTTCTTGGTAAGGAAATTCTAGTTTGTAAGCTGAAGAAGAGCTTATATGGACTTAAACAATCCCCTAGACAATGGTAACAAAAGTCTGATGATTTTATGAAGTCTCAAATCTATTCTCAAAGCAATGAGGATCATTGTCTCTACACAAAGAGATGCTCAGATGGTAGCTAAATATGCTTGCTACTTTATGTGGATGATATGTTGATTGTGTTGAGATATCAAGCTCAACATGTGATGATCCAAGATGACACGTACCAGTTTTTTGTTTCTCTAACATGTATATTGGTCACGTCGATATATGTCAGGGATACTTCACTAAGCTTTATTAGATTTATCTACTGAGAGTGATGGCACATTTGTTCCTTGCCAGCTCACTCATTCGCGGACATTAGGTTTCTCCTTATGTATTGATCTTTATATATTGCACTTGTATTCTTGTTTTTTAGGTCATTCTTGTACATTCCTTTTTATGTAATAGAAGAAGAAGAAGAAGATTATCCTTCCTTGCCTCAGTCTGTGTGTGTGCTTCTCCTTGAGAGTGAGATTGTGTGTGTGTGAGCTCTCTTCCTTATCTCCTTCCTTGTGACATGGTATCAGAGCTAGCATGGCTGTAGAGAGCTCGTGGAGAAGGCAACGTTGAAAAGTATGCAGCAAGGCATGGAGAAAACGGGATTCACAAATGACCTCCATTTGCTATGAAAATTTACGTGAAGGTAGAAGACGTTAGATCAAAGTTTCAGAGCCATCTCAACCTTCATTTCAAGCCCGCAAGGTGGGGCCACAGAAAAAACCAAGTCAGTTTTAGAAAGTGTAACTTGCCTTGTGTTCGACAATACTCATATATTCCAAATCCAGAATTTCAAGGGATTTCGTGTACTATTGATACACGAAAACTATGTTTTTCTGAGATCGAACTGTCACATCATAGTGCGACAGTGTTCAAGCAGAAGTGATGCTTGTAGTGTTTTGCAGCGTTGTGAATTGCTACAGAAATGGCAAACGCAGATGGAATGAGTCAGCTTATGAGTGATAAGCTAGACAAGAACAACTTCCATGCCTGGAGATTCAGAATGAAAAATTTCCTGATGGGAAAAGGCTACTAGAATTACAGTGAAGGAGAGAACAAAAATGCTTCGTAGTTACTAGAGAGGAATCGGACTGCAGAACAAATAAGAGCATATGAGGAATGGAAGCAAGGAGCATGAAAGGTAATGTACTGGCTATCTATTAGCATACAGGATAGCATGATTGGGCACATACAAGATGCCAAGACTCTGAAAGAGGCTTGGAACAGTTTGGTCACATTGTACAAGACCAATACAAAGGCACAAAAATTGCAACTCAAGAACGAGCTGCATACATCGAAGAAAAAGAGCATGTCGATAAGTGACTACACTCTGAAAATCAAAAGCATGTGAGTCACTTGCATCTATTGGCATGAATGTAGATGATGATGGTGAGGTGGAAGTGTGCCTTCGTGGTTTAGGAGCTACATATAAGCAGTTCAAAACTTCTATACAGACCACTGAAAATATTTCGAATTTGGCTGATTTGGTATCCATGCTGATTATTGAAGAAAAGAATCTTGGTGAGGATTCAAACTCCCAAGGAAAGCCCAGTTCTTAGCAGGTATTCTACCTCCGACAGAGGAAGAGGCAGAGGTTTTGGAAATAGAAGAGGAAACAGTAACCAAGACCAAGGTCAACAACATAATCATGTAGGAGGAAGAGGATAGTTTCGAGGTAGGGGTACCCAAAGAGGTTGCAGAAATTTCCAAAGAAATGATTCAGGTAATGATAGTAAAGGATGCTGGAATTGTGGTAAACCTAGAGACTTTGAACGTGATTGCAAGTTGAAGAATCAAAATAACAGAGGGAAACAAAACAACTATGCATCCACAAGCACATATGATTTTGAGAAGCTGTTCATGGTTCAACATCACATGATGAATACGATGTGTGCTGGTGTTTCAAAATCGAATGATAATGCCTGGTATGTTGATTCAGGTGCTTCAAATCACATGACCAGTCATGTGGAATGGTTTAGTACTTTGCAAAAATTGCTAGTTCGTGGATATGTTGAAACAGGTGATGACACATCACATCCTATTGAGCATATAGGAAACATAGCACTATTGATGGAGGATGGAAAAGTAAAACACCTTGTTGATGTGCTCGATGTTCCAAATATAACAAAGAATCTGGTTTCTATTGGACAAATGGTTGACCAGGGATTACAAGTCAGGTTCAATGCTGATGGATTATATGTAGAAGAGTACAAGTAGGATGGATGATTGGCTGCCAAAGGAAACAAAGTGGGTAGGATGTTCACCTTAAATGTGAAGATTCCCGAAATAAATGTAGCCATGTTTGCAAAAGGTGCAGGAGTTATTGCAGATATAGAGATGTGGCACAAACGGATTGGACATGCAAACTTGCAAAGGCTGAAATTGATGCAGTCAAAGGAGATTGCCCATGGACTACCAAATTTCAAAGTTGTAGAAATGCAAAAGGTATGTGTAGCATGCCAATTTGGTAAACAGTCAAGAGCATCATTTCCACATGACAAGCATGTTAGTGAGAATGTACTAGAAGTAGTACATACAGATGTTTGGGGTCCAACAAAGACCACATCTATGGGTGGTTGCAGGTTTTATGTTACTTTCATTGATGACCATACATGCAAAGTATGGGTATATTTCATGAAAGAGAAGAGTGAGGTGTTCACTCACTTCTAGAATTTTAAAGCTATGGTGGAAAAGCAGACAAGGAAGTACATTCAAACATTAAGATCTGATGGAGGAGGTGAATACATGTCAAATGAGTTCAACAATTTTCTAAAAAATCATGGAATTTGACGTCAGTTTTCATGTAGGTACACACCACAGCAGAATGGCATTGCTGAATGCAAAAATAGACATATTGCAGAAATAGCAAGATCCTTGATGGCTGAGAAGAATATGCCTCATTGTTATTGGGCTGAAGCTGTGCATATTGCTATATACATCATGAACAGAACTCTAACTACTGCTGTACATCAAGTTACACCTGAAGAGAAGTTTACAGGTAAAAAGCCAAACTTATCACATCTGAAAGTTTTTGGCTATGTTGCATATGTACATGTTCCAGATGAGTTGAGAATGAAGCTTGATCTGAAAGCAGAAAAATGTGTCTTCATTGGATACTCCCTTGAGCAAAAAGGGTACAAATGTTATAACCCACTCACACGACAGGTGAAGATGAGCAAAGATGTGGTATTTGATGAAATGTCAAGCTTCTATGCAGATGCCAAAGAAGGACTGAATCTTGAACTAAATGACAAAAAAATGCTCAAAACTCAAGTGCAGAATCTCAAGTTTTGAGTGGACCAAATGCATCGCCAAGCAATAGTTCCAACTCAAATCCATGGAGTGGAAGATTGCGTGGAAATTTCAATCCAGCAAATTCATCAAATACATCCAAGAAAGGTAAAGAAAAGCTTTCTACTGGTAGTAAAACATTTGCAGGTTTTGAAGATGTTGACGGAGATTCAAGTGGCTTAGAAAAGATTCTTGATGAGGAACTTGGATTGACCTCTATGAAGACTCCAGGAGTAAGAAGGGCACATGCAGATGATACAAGGAGAAGTGACCCAGGACCAAGAAGATCTGGGAGGATGCATAATTCAGTGCAATGATTGACATATGATAGTTACATGGCTCGCCATTGTGCCTACATGACAAAGGTAATACAAGATGTTGAACCTTCTTGTTTTGAAGATGCAATTGGTAATGCAGATTGGGAAAAATCTATGGATGAGGAGATGGCTGCACTTTATGGAAATGATACATGGAAGCTGGTTCCATTGCCACAAGGAAAGAAACCCATAGGCTACAAATGGGTTTACAAGGTAAAGCATAATGCTGATGGTAGCATAAGCAGGTATAAAGCATGATTGGTAGCTAAAGGATATGCATAGACATATGGCATTGATTATGAGGAAACATTGAGCCCTGTAGCTAAAATGTCTACTGTCAAAACACTTGTTGCACTAGCTACACCAAAAGGATGGACTTTGCATCAGATGGATGTGAAGAATGCTTTCCTACATGGTGAGTTACAGGAAGAGGTATATATGGACCACCCACAAGGATATGAAGATTCAAAGCATCTAGAATATGTTTGCAGGTTGCAAAAGGCTTTGTATGGGTTGAAGCAAGCCCCTCATGCATGGCATGCAAGGATTGCTGATTACTTAACTAGCATTGTGTTTTCTATGTGTGATGCAGATCACTCACTATATGCAAGGAAGGCTGATGATGTCATCACTATTGTGGCTATTTATGTTGATGACCTGATTGTAGGTGGTGATAATGAAGGAAGCATCAAAGAGGTAAAGAAACTTTTTATGCAGGAATTCCACATGAAAGATCTTGGTGTGCTGCACTATTTCTTGGGCATTGAGTTTATATATATAGAAACAGGTATATGGATGTTGCAAAGGCAATATGCTTTGAATATGCTGCAAAAGTATGGTATGGCTGATTGTAAGCCAATTTCTATGCCATTAGATCAGAATTTGAAATTGGATACTACATCAGGTGAAGCATTGGAAAATGCTACTATGTATAGGAAAATGGTGGGAAGTCTTTTATATCTCACAATTACAAGGCTTGATCTAAGTTATACTGTTGGACTTGAAAGTCAGTTTATGTAGGTTCATAGGAAGACACATTTGGATGCTCTACAGTGCACTCTACGTTATGCGAGTGCTACTTTGGATTATGCATTGTTTTATGATGCTGGTGTAGATTTGCAGGTTTATGGATACGCCGATGTAGATTGGGCTGGTAGCATTCCAGATAGAAGATCTAGTGGTTTTCTATTCTCACTTGGGAGTGCAGCTGTTACATGGAGCAGCAAGAAGAAACCCACTGTTGCTTTGTTGAGTACAGAGGCAGAGTATAGAGGTGCTGCAATGGCAGCATGTGAGGCATCATGGCTAGATATGCTACTTGCAGATTTAGGTGTGGAAGTGGGAAAGCCTATCACTATTTATTGTGATAATGGTAACAACATACAGTTAGCACGGAACCTTGTTTTCCATGCTAGAACAAAGCATATCACGGTACATTATGACTTCATCCGAGAGAAGGTATTAGCAGGTGATATTGATCTTCTTTATGTGAGAACAGATGAGCAGGTTGTTGATATTTTCACCAAAGCACTTGGAGCTGAGAAGTTGAAGAAGTTTCAAGAAATGCTTGGATTACAGGATATGGCGTTGAGCTTGAGGGGAGTGTTGAGATATCAAGCTCAACATGTGATGATCCAGGATGACACGTACAAGTTTTTCGTTTCTCTGACATGTATGGTAGTCACACCGGTATATGTCAGGGATACTTCATTGAGCTTTATTAGATCTATCTACCGAGAGTGATGGCACATTTGTTCCTTGCCAGCTCACTCATTTGTGGACATTAGGTTTTTCCTTATGTACTGATCTTCTTTTTTAGGTCATTCTTGTACATTCCTTTTTATGTAATAGAAGAAGAAGAAGAAGATTATCCTTCCTTGCCTCAGTCTATGTGTGTGTGCTTCTCCTTGAGAGTGAGAGTGTGTGTGTGTGAGCTCTCTTCCTTATCTCCTTCCTTGTGACAGATTGCTGGGAAGTCCTCTTATGATTTGTCAATTCTCAAAAAAAAAAGTTCACTATGACATTTGATATGAAGGATTTGGGGGATGCCAAGCATATTCTTGGCATGCGCATTACTGGTGATAGAAGGGAAAGATGCCAAGCATATTCTTGGCATGTAAAGAGATGCTAAACAGAAGCAGAAGAAGTCTACTAAAGAAAAATTATCCTCCTAAGCTAGCTTTTCAATAGAGGGAGAAATGCAAGAGGAAGAGGCAAATAAGGTTGAAAATGTATAGAGGGATCCCAAAAATCCAAAACTTGTGCTATTTTTGGTTTAAAAGGCCATATCCTAGAGAAATCTTTCAAGAGTCCAAGAAATTAGAGAGGAAGAGGATATACAAGAGGTGGATATGGGACCCGTAGAGGTAGAAATAACAATAATTATGGATACAATGACAATGACAACAACTATCAAAGAGGATACAAAGGAAGGAGACATTACAATAACTACATAGATGATCAATCAAAAGAGGACTTAGTTTTACTTATGAACTTTAGTATGAGAGAATGAAAATCAAATGAGCATGTATTCTAATTGAATCTAGATACTGAAATCATTTAACAAGACATGTAGAACTAGTGACAGATTTGGAAGACTCCAAGAAAAAACATGAAATAAAAATAAGAGATGATACAAGAAAAATTTTGGAGAAGATTAGAAATTTCAAAATGAAAAATGATTTTATGAACCTCCTAAGCAAAGTTATATATGTACATAGCACTATCAAGAATTTGATAAGTGTACGATTGATGCATAAAAGAATTATATGCTATAATCACAAGGGATTGCTCATATGTGGAGGATACATACCATATTTCTTAGAGGTTTTCCACAAGGGAAAAGATACATTTTCCACTTTTGGACTCCAATAAATTAGGAACATTGAATTGTTCAATAATGGTACAAAAACATCATCAAAATTAAAATCTTGTCAAACATCAAAATCCTTTATTGGTAAATCACATTGGGAGACCTTCATTAGGAAATGTACATGCAAACATTGTAGAACTGCTTGAAATTTTCCCAAACACCTCATCATGTTGGTGCATGTAAATGAAAAAGCTAGAAGGAGCCCATTTCCCATCATATGGTGGGATGCCAATAGAGAAACACAAAATATGAAAATTCATATACACAAAGAGCACTTCTAAGGCATTGAAGTTCATCTACATGGTTCCATGGAGATTAAAAATCTTTGAGACAAGATCAATTAGGTCTTCTTGACTTTTATAATTGTTACCATTAGTATCAATGTGAAAGGCCAAATAGCGGACATAACATATAGTGGCTTGGTCAACCATAGACTATAACTTTGACCACATCTGTAGCACCTAAGAAATGTGTGTTAGTGCTCCCTGTGTATTGTTTCTTTTCTACATACTCTATAGGTCTTGTGCATAGTACTCTGTGCAACATCTAGAGCTTAATTGTCTACTATGAGAGTATCTTTGTGGAGCTCTCAAGAAGGAGATTCCACCATGTTGTATTGGCATTACATCATTTCACTAATATTAGAGCTTTCTAGCACAAAAAGAATTCTTTCCTTTGTGCAGGCAACCTACCCGCCCATCCAAGGCTTATGACTAAGGTGGCCACCAAGGCATAGACATTGGCATAACTTGTTGGAACATCAATCTTGCACTATGCTTTAGGTGGATATGCTCTACATCAAAAGCATCATTTGGATGGTGCCATATAATAATCTTTGAAAAATGTTTATTTGCATTCATTTATTGTATTGAGTGATTTACTACATATGATCACTTTATTTGTGTGACTTGCAAAGTATTTACCTTTGTAAAAGGGAAAAGTAAAAGGCCCAAAGCCAGGTGTTAGAAGTGGTTGAGATTTATTCTAAATCAATCAGTCAAGAAGTAGATATGACCAACTTTCTCTTTTCCTAGATTGTAGGAAAAGATTCCAATCAATCTAAACTACCAAACCCACCTAATTTTGAATTTGAATTAATGAAGAAAAGGCATGGATAGATCCTCCAGATTCTATATAAAGACTCCAAATCATTTGTACATTAAGGAGAGTGTTGATTTGAAGAAATACATATACTCTTTGATCATTTCTTGGTGCCACTTCAATTCTTTGCTCCTTCTTGAGACTCAGTCAACTTGTAGGGGTTTGGGCTCTCTCTATAGAGCTTCAAATCAAGTGTTTATGTGTTATTTGGAAATTATCATTATCTAGTTTGTGTAAAAATTTTCAAAGCATTTGGTTCACTAGATTTAGAGAAATCTGAGTTCTATAGTCTCGGGGTCATTGTCTGCACATTCCGAAAAAATGGGGATGACATCCAATCAGTAATACGGTGATTTCTCCTTCATTTATGAAGTATAGCAAGAAAATCCTATCTAGGAAATTCCCTTAAGAGGAATTTTTCCAACTGAAATTGTGATGGCTACTCTTAATGCTTGAAGCCATAACTTCCATCCATTTTGAGAAGGTTTTTGTGAGCTAATCAAGGTGCAAGTTATCTTTTTTGCATCAAATTGTTCTTATTGATGTTCCAAAGTACCTATTGGGTTTTATTGTACTAACCAAAGGTCTTATTTACATATCCAAGCCTAAAAGGTCTTATTTACATATCCAAAGAGCTAGGGCTGGTCCTATGGTAGTTTGCTAGACCAACTTCACCACTTGATAAAACTTTCCAAGCCTTTCCAACCTTCTCCAACTTCTTTTAGTGGTATGAGAGAAACTTCAAGATGGAAGGTGACTTTCCATCAATGATTGAAAAGCCTAGTAGACACAATTATGTTGCTTGGAAAATCAGAATGGAAACTTATTTTCAAGGAGAAAATCTATATGGTATTGTATCAAACGATGAAGCAAAGCCTATTCCAAGATCCACAAGGGGACCTACTCAAGAGGAAACAGATAAGATCAAACTTTGGTGTGCAAGGTATGCTCAAGCAAGGCCATACATACTAAAATATATCTCTTATTTTCTATTACCACATATTAGAGGATGCAAGATATCTTAGGAGACTTGGGATGCCCTAGAGACTTTCTTTTCTGCTAGTAGAAAAGCAAGGAATAACCATCTTTAGAATGAGTAACTAGATGAAGAAGACGCCAAAAAAAACCATCACTAAGTTTGTTAGTAAGGTTGAGGTTCTTGATCAATTGGCATACATTGGAGAGCTGATTGAAGAAGAGGCCATCATGAGGCGAATTCTCAATGGGATAAGAGGTGACAAGCAATGGAAATCTTTCACCATAGCCTATGATCTCATTGTGAATGTGCAAACTCTAGGCTTGTCGTTTTTTAATAAAGGAAGTTTGGCCTTAACCTACTCTCCCGAACTTGTAAAAGAAAAGTACAAGTGAAGGGGAATAGTGCCCATGGGATCCCCTGAATCCCACAAAGCATGGGAAGCTTTTATAGAGTTTAGATGGCATTACAAAGAAGGTTAATCACCCTCTCATCACCCTCACGGGGGGGACATGGGTTTAAGCTTGTTGTTGATCAAGAGGAGCACTTGGTGATGCCTGATGGGGGGGATTTCTTATAGTTAGCGATTGTTTTTCGGAGGAGCAACAACGATTTCTCAATTGACCACTCTTTGGGGGCAGTCACCAAAGTTATAAGCACATCTTTCTTGCCAAATCGTCCATAGGACGTGCCCTCTAATGCCATTCCAGAGAGTTGCAGAGCAGCATATCACTTCTCTAGCAGAGCTTGTTTCCAACTGATATGTTTCTGAAGTCTAACTTTCTTTTCAACAATCTACTAGAGCTTGTTGGAGTTGGGACAAGTAAAGAAGATGTGGGAAACATCTTCAATGGACCGATAGCAACACTTGCACCAGGGAGGCACCCCAAACATTTTGCTAGCCTTTAGGTTGGTCCAGATTCCACGATGAAGAATTTTCCATAAGAGGACATAATGTTTTATTTCTATGAGAGGTGCCAGATAGCCATGAACTTCATGTCCCACGGCAACCGTGTTCATGATAGGCACCACTTCTTGTTGAGGTTAACCTGATAATCAATGGTTTCTTTGATGTTTGGGATTTTTGTTAGGCAATTACCATTGTGCCATCTAAGACTAAGCGGGCTTGGCATGTCGTGTCCCATGAGAAGGCAAACTTTAGAGCAGTTCCAAGCAAGACGTGTGCTTTGCAAAGTATTCAAATCGTCATAGGTAATGTTGACGCTAGGGTCAATATCCTCAAAGTTGATCCACTGGTTGCTGTCTTATTTCCAGAGAGATTTCCATTTTTTGAAGCCTTTGTTCCATAGTCTCTTGGTGTTTTGAATGTTTCAATGTTCCACGATCCGGATGCCATGGATCGGAAACTAGATAGAGTCATTTTGTCTAATATCAGCCACCCACTTCCAATCTTCACTTATTCTTGTGATGATTTTGAATTTTTTCCAACTCTTCCATAGGAAGCACACAAGACTCGAGCCTTTTGGGAAGACTGGGATCAGGGAAAACAAAAGGGTCAAAATCTCAAGATTCTTCCAATTCGGGAATCTCACAAAAGTCAACACGTTCTTATTTTTGAAGATCAGCTTGGCTCATGAGGCCTCCTCATTGTACCATGCCTTAAATCATCCATTTGATTGCAAGTTTGTTAGCCATGCACCCAATATCCAGAATGCCAAGGCCCCCACTATCTCTTTGGCTGGAGCATATGGACCACTTGATTTTAGGCACCCCCTCTTGTGGTGGTCGCCCCTCCAAAGGAAGTTTTTGCAAATACTTTCTAATTTGGACACCTCTTGTTCTTTCGATCTCCAACAAGAGAGGAAGTAAATGGTTGACAAGATGAGGAACATGTTGATAACCATTGCAGGACTAGCAAGATTGATTTGCATACCTCTCCAATAGTTTAACTTGCATTCAAGTCTGGCCAGGACCCAATTCCTTTGTTGCTCCATCGAGATACCAAATCCCAAGGGAATCCCAAGAAGCCAAAAAGTTTGGCCCTGAGGAATGATTTGGCAATCGGGATCAAAGAGAGTTGGATCCCAAAAATAGCTCTGAAAGCGGTCTTAGAGTGGTTGATTTTGGATCTAGGGGCTTCGTAGAAAGTATTCAAGCACCTCCAAAATGTCTCCAGGCTGGTACTATCATTGTGGATGAACACATTTATATCATCGGCAAAAAGTCTCATGGTGATTTCAAGGTCATGGTCACAAGGCAATCGGAGGCCTTTGATATTACCAGCTTCCACCTATTGTTCCACTAGCCGGCGAAGCCCTTCCGTGGAAATGGCAAAGAGAAGGGGAGCCAACGGGCACCCTTGTCTAATGGATCTTCTTAGTTTGATCACCTTTGAGAGTTGACCATTAACATTAATTTGAGTCGATGCGTTTCCTAGAAGGGTCGAGATGAAACTCGTGAATTTTCGACTACATCGGAGATCTTTAAGTTACTGCACAATATAGTCCAATTTTAGCCTGTCGTAAGCTTTTTCAAAGTCGATCTTAAGGAAAACCAAATCTTGTCTTGACCCATTTGCGAAGTCGAGATCTTCCCAAATATCTATAATGGCTTCCAATATTGACCTACCTTTGACGAAACCTTTTTGGTCCTCACTTAACCACACTCTCAGATGGTTGGAAATTTTGTTGGCTATGGCTTTGGCAATGATCTTATATCCCATTTGGAGCATCGTAATCAGATGCTAGTTCTCAATTCAATTATTTTCCCCTTTTTTGTGTATTAACTTGATGATGTCATTGCTAAGACAAGTCAGAAGTGTGCCAAACTCGAGCGCCTCTTGCCAAAGGAGAAGAAGAGGGGTGGCCACCACCAACTTGAAAGACTTAAAGAAATTATTAGTGAGCCCGCTTAGCCCCAGGCTTTTACCACTAGGGAGGGCATCAATGACTTCAATGATTTAACGTTCGAGATCCTCAGGAGTCTCGAGAAGTGCTCTTCAATGATCCCAAAATTTTCTTCTTCCGTATTGCATAGATCACCATTTGAGTCTAGCAATAAGGGGATCGATTCTCTATTTTGTTTCCTTTTGAGTATGCGACACATCTCTTTGGTGGGTTTGTCGGCTTTGCCAGCCCACCACTCCTTAAAGAATATTTGCAAATTTTTCCTTTGTATTTCTTCCTCGTATCTCAATAGTGCTCCGATTTTTTCTAGACCTTTTTGGGATTGAGCTTTTCCTTTGTTCACTTCCTCCTCAAGTCTCCACAGTCTATGATATAGAGCTTCTCTACGAGCTCGTCGATAGTCTCGTAATTCAACATCTTTCTTGGACAAGTCTTAAATTAGGAGGCTGTTGGAACTGAAGGACTCACAAGACAAGGAAGCTTACGAAGGGAGTCAGAGAGAAGAGAAAGTACAAGCAGACAGAGCAGTCAACGACGATCTGGCAAGTAGACCAATATTTTTTTCAGGACACTAACGCATATAAAACAGGTGGACACACAAGGAGAAGGAGCAAGTAGGGAGCTCCAGGAAATGTATGTCAAAATGTTAATAGAAACCCCTACAAAAATAGTGATTTTCATCACTAAAAACCATTGTAAATACCATTTCATGTTTTTGTAGCTCCATTTTGTGCAAGCCAAGGAGTCCTTGAGCTTGAGGAGCTTTAGAAGTACCTACCTGTTAGTTTTCACATTTTTTAGACTTCGTTCGAACCTCCAAATAGGGTAGAGAACCTAATTTTTAACTAGGCCGGACACTAGGTCTGGACACGGCCAAAACCTAGTCAAAAACTATAAATAGAGCTAGAGAGCTCATTTTTGAGGCTAACTTGTAATTGATTTGAACTTGTAAGAGCTTTTTGAAAGTAATCTAAGAACTCCATTGCTTCTCACTCTTTGTCTTATCGTGTGTGCGCGTGTGTGCATGTTAGTGTGCTTCTCACTCACGCACTTGTGCCTTCACTTGCTCGAGGTCTTCATACCATCCTCATGTCTTCCCGGATTGACTTTAAAGGAGGTGCTACTCATCACTGAGCTACACCAAATTTTGGCACCGTTGCCGGGGATCGAGCTTTGAGGACGAGCGTGTGATGGTAAGACGTAGATTTGAGATGTTGGCGTTGTAGGTAATTTCTTTACTTTTCTTATTTTTCTCTTTCTTACTTCACCACCATCATCACCATCATCATCCTCACCATATCCGATCTCCATCTCCATCATCGCGAAAAAAATTTCAGTATTTTGATCATATCACCTTCTCCACCTCATTCCACTTGTGAGAGAGAGCGAGAGAGCGACTTGTGTGCTGTGTTTTTGCATGCTTTTTGAGCTTTTTTGCAGGTACTTGCTGCATCATCATCTCCAGCACTCTGCGCAGGTACGAAACATAACGGAACTGTCTCTGTGTCGCCGAAGTCTGTCGATCGCGATCGACAGAAAAAATGCCCATTTGGTAAAACAAAGTGCACCACCATAATCTACATGATGAGCACATGCTAAATCACTAAAAACAGTTAAAAAATTCTGAGTTCCTCTGTCAATCGCGATTGATACAGTCGATCGCGACTGACAGCCACGATCGACAACATCTGTCGATCGCGACTGACAGACCCTGTCAATCGCGACCGACTGACCTGTCGATCGCGGCCAACAGACCCTGTCCATCACGACTGATAGACCTGTCGATCCTGACCGACAGACCCCCACGATCGACTCACTGCCACGTAGGACCCTGTTAGTCGTGATTGACACCATCGATCACGACCGACTGACTTTCAACGATTGAGTGACTTTTTCGCATAGCCACATGTCCATCGCGATGGACACAACCCCGATCGACTGAATTCACGGTGAAAAACCCGAAAAACGTGTCGATCGCGATTGACACCATCGATCGCGATTGACACCATCGATCGCGATTGACAGGACCCACGATCGACTCTGTCGATTGCGATTGACACTGTCGATCGCGATTGGCAGGCCTCGATGGACACCTCTGTCAATCGCAATTGACAGACCTGTCGATCGCGATTGACAGGATTTTCGGCCAAAAAATTTAGGGTTTTTTCCCAAGATTTGGGGATAGTTTTTGGGCATAATTGGTCTAGCAATAGGTGATTTGTGAGGTCCATACAAGTGTATCTTGAGAAAAATCCTGTGCATCAACCACCATACCTAGAGGGATCAAAATCAAGGGACATCTAGAATTGTTTGCAATAGAGTTAGGGAACATAATTGATAGCTAAATTACATGCATGAACGTGATCTGTCCGCCAACTGAATTTAAGTCTTGAGCTAATTTTGGGACTTTCACAGGTCCATTGCGAGCAATTGAGAGCATCATAAAGCAAGGGATCAACAAGAAAGGTCGGAATATTCTCAACTCCCTCTCTCAATTCCTAGCTTAGGTTAAGAACGACTAGTGATAGGAGTAGGCCAGGGCGGCGATAGGCATTTATCAAGTTGAAGACTACCTAAACACTCAAGTTCAAGCTAACGACATAATCGTTGTACGGTCGAGAACTTTAAAGGAAAGGAACTTAAAGTGGAACGATCAACTTCAAGTGCGGAAATACACTCAAGTATACCTGACGACGTGATATTAGACAAGACCATAAACACGGTAATCAACTAAAAAAGAATCAAGTAACTGATACAAAAGAACTCAGCAACGAGGTTGTACTTGGGCAAATTTGGGCTATTCAATTAGGCTTATGAACCTTAGATCAGGGCGACATCTAGGGAGAGATCGACAAAGCCTTAGGTCTTCAGAGGCTAGTGTCAACCACACTACTAGGTCTTGGGCCCAGCAGTTGAGCCACCACTCGCATTACCCTAGCTCTGAGACTAGTGAATCAGAGATGTCTCAAGGCATGGACAGACCTACAGGAAGCTCAAGAGTTCCATATCTGTATAGGGTGGAAGGCCCCTACAAGACGCAGTTGGAATACATTAGGACCAATCGATTAGGTGCTAGCATCTATGAGGACAGCCTAAGAAGATCTGTGGTCCAGATTAAAAACCTAGACCAGTCCATTGGACTAGAAATCCCAGCTGTCAAGTTTGAAAATGGAGCATACCTGGAAAAAGAAAGAACCATATACGTAGTCACCAGTCACCCTGATAGGACAGATGAATTCGGAAATGTGATCCCAGAAATGGACATAAGTGACCTAGAGCAAGGAAACATGGGTATGGAACCTAGAACCCCTCGAGGCAAAACAGTTCTCACTAGGATTATCACGCCAGAGTGGCTTCCCCAGGATAATAAGAGCATAGATCTGCTCTTAAACCAAGAGACCGATGAGGCTTTTTGGAGGTATAAATCTGATAGGCCAAGTGATGTAGGGTCAATCCTGATCTATGAGTTCAAAGATCCTGATAGCCCAGGCAGAGTGACCTACTTAGATCACGCTTCAGAGAGGATCTTTGTGGTTACAGAACATGACAGGCATGCTTACACTTGGAAGGGTGAATTCGTTTTCCCCCAACCAAGATCGAACGTGTCCCATGGTCACCATGGAGCTGGAACCTCCCAGGCTCATGGAGCTCAAAGAGACAGAAGTAGAGATAGGCCAGAAGTAAGCTTTGCCAACCTAGGGGACAGAGAAAGAATGAGGACGGAAACAAATAGAGTAGAACCTGAGGTACTTAAAGCTTTCAGGAATCAAAGAAATGCGGATGAGTTCCCTCTACCAAGACGTAGAGAGCACACAAGGACTTTGAGACCGACTCAGCTAGTTAAGTCCATGAAGAACTACTTCGATGGCATTGGAGATCCATACGATCATGTGGCTGAGTTTAGGCAAGTCTTGAGAGCCGAACAAGTTGAAGATCTGTTCACGCAGTACAATGCCTTTGGTCTAACCCTTAGGAACACTGCCCTGGCATGGTTTCAGCCACTAAACGAGAGGCAGTTCAGGAGCATAGACCAACTTCTAGAGGCATTCATTATCGAATTCTCTAAAAGTGGCATAAGACATAACACTTCCTCGCTGATTCACAGCTTCAAGCAAACCCCTCAAGAAACCGTGAGACTTGTTGGAAGAAGATTTAGGCAATACTTAGAGAGATGCCCTGTCCCTGAGTTACCCACACCAGCTAAGCAAGTGGCTTTATTCTTGGATGGATTTCTAAGTACCAAATTGAGATCATATGTGTACTTGAAGGACCCTAGGACCATAGAAGAGTGTGTACGCATGTGCATTGACATTGAGGATAACCTAGGGGAAGAACTAGAGCTCTCCAAAATCTACAAAGACTTAGATGGTGCTTCTAGTCTCTCTTCCACTCAATCCACATCTATTGAGGAATTAGCAGAGAAGGTAGCTCAGAAACTAGGTGTCACAAGCAAACAAATCCCAAGATTTACCCCAGTGAAACGATGCTATACTTGTGGGGGTGACCATATGGCAAATGTATGTCCCATTATGGCTCAACCCCAAGTAAATCCTAGCCAGTACTGCACCATAGAGCGAAGATACACAAATCACTCAGCACAAGACTGCCCATACAATAAGCAAGCGGTTAGGCAAACCTACCCTCAGCCATACCCTCAACAAGGCAGATACCAGAGTCAATACCCACCACAACAGTATACTAGGCCTCAGCAAAATTACCAACCACAATATCAGGCCCAACTAAGACCCCAGCCAGTGCTAGCACAACAACCACCTGCTCCTACTAATGTGATTCCGGTAAAGTATGCTGCTGCAGAAGAAAACCTGAATAGAGCTATAGTCCCAGTAACACCATTAATTTTAGAAAATGATCCCAGTGACCATAGCTTTGATTCTACACATGTCGATAGTCACCATGCTTACTACATGCAGTCTCCTGAACATGGTGAGTCCTACTACAGTGAGGAACCGAGTGAACCTAATTGGGAGTCAGAGTATGCTAATGTCATGTACGCAAATCCCAACTCTAGACCTCAACCTAGGCAAGTAAGACCCCCATTTCCTAGAGGACCTTGCTACAGATGTCAGGAAGATCATCTCGTTCGTGATTGTCCCCTGCCTCCACCTACACAATCTCAGTCTATGACGATCCAGGGCTATTGCTAGGAGTGTGGAAAGGAGCATCTCTTACGAGACTGCCCTAAGAATCCTAATAATATGCCGAAGTTCACTCCTATCAATGTCGTAGGGTTGGTTGTAGACTCCACAGGAAGCGTAACGTCCACTGCACCAATACAAGTGGTCACTAGAGCCCAAGCCTTACAGCAGAACCCAGGCGTAGGCCAAGAAAAGAGCCTAGATGTTAGTGAAACGGAGAGTACAACCAAGAAGAGGACTAGAGCTTGGAGAGATAGTCGTGAAAGAATGAAAAGACAATGGGCAAAGAAAATGAGTGAGCTTGAGGAAAGCCTAAGAGAAACGAGAGCCCAGGTAACCGAACTCACATCTCAAACTCCCTCTCACACTGCCCCACCTCCACCATTCCCATCTTCATCCGATCCACCACCTTCCAACCCACCTCACCTAATCCCACCACCCCCTAGAGTAGGATCAGTCCTAGCAGATCCCACTCCTGAGGACCTAAACATGATGCTCAAAGCATATCAGGCCAGAATCCAAGCAGGGCCAAACGTAACTGATCATGAAAAGTGCTACCCTAGAGCAGAATTAGAGCTTGAACGAACTAAAATTTGTGCTAAGATGGTGGAGCTGGCTCAAACCATGTTTGAAGCCAGTCCCCTCTTTAACATCTCTAGTTCAGCTAAGACGCAGTTGCACTTTGAAGGACTGTTAGAAAGAATAGAGAGGTTGATTGCACAATCAGAAAAGGAACCTGCCTCTCAACACAAGGACAAGACAAGTGAAAGAGTAAGCCTTCCTGCCCAGGAAGCCTATGTGCCTAACTCTACGGAGCGAGACACATCATCTTCTATGAATTGGTTCACACCCGAATTCCTACGAGAGATTCAAGAAGACAAATGGGCTAAAGAAAGTGAAGTCCCTCCTCCTATTGAACTTGTGGATGATGCACACGACCAATTCCCACAAGACATCCCATCCATTTATGAGGAGCAGGAGAGCACCCAATCTCAAGAAAGATTAGACTTTGAGTCTAACTCTCTGCAAGAATTACCCCACTTCATAGGCCCATGGGAAGCTAAGTCTACTTGTATGAGAGCACCCACGGTCATGGTACGAAATGAGGACTCAGTCATACCTAGGAACACAGAGGTAGTGAAAAACACTAAAGTACAGTGCAACCTCACCTTAGAGGAGCTACTCAAAGTAAGGCCAGAGCTATGGAAACATGTAGCCAAACAAGTACCAGAGATAGCAAAACCTCGTTCCTAGGTAGGATCCTAGAGAACAATGCCAGAAATACCATTGGACAAGATAGGAGACATGAGTGAGGGTGAAGAGGGAAACACATATCTTCCTATCACCCATCAAGGATACAGCACCAAGGCCATTCTAGACTCAGGTGCAGGAGTGGCAATTGCTACCACTTCCCTATGGAAGCGTTGGGGCAAGCCAGCACTCAGGCCCACGAGGATGAAACTGCAAATGGCCGATGGTCACATAGAGAGACCCTTAGGGCTGTTAGAAGGAATAACTCTCACCACATGTGGTGTTGAGTTCGAGCATACATTTGCTATATGTGATTTTAGCAAAAATCATGCCTATGAAATGATCTTGGGACGACCCTTTATGCGACAGTTGCAAGTGGTACAGGACTGGGGAACCAATTCCTTGTATCTGCAACACTTAGGTGTTACGACCAAAGTGAATCTCAAAGATTACTCTCATAGAGATGTCCCTCCTATCCAATGGAATCCCATCCATAGAGCCAAAGATGATACGGAATCGGTGCATTCCATAGGATGAGGATCCTCATGGATGCATGAAGACACCCACTTATGGATGTGCAAAGTAGCAGTAGAAGAAGAGAAGAGAGAGAAAGCCAGAGAGGTAGGTGCAAAAGAAACACATAGATCAATTCAAGACCCAGCCTATGCACCTGTAGTCTTTCCTGACGAAGAATTTGAACCCCACGGCTGGGCAGAAATCCTAGCAACAATGGATGTAGCCATCAATGAAGAACAATGGACACCTCACTATGATGAAGATGGCTATGACATTTCAGTCTTCTCCATAGAGCCGATCATGGGAGAGGCAGTGTTAGAAGAGTGTGAACCTAGCCCTGATGCATTTGAGGATGCAAGTGACTCTGATCTAGAGTCAATCATCATGGACCCACCTTTTGCATCAGATGAAGAATACTTCTATGAAGTAGAATTTCAACCCCAGAGGTATGGAGAGCTTACAAATGATGTAAGGCTAGCCACACATGTGACCCCGAAGGAAGAAGGAAAGAAAAGAAAGAAGAGAGAAGTCACACCAGAAGAGGAAGAATCTTTGTTTGAGGTCCCGAAAAATTTTAAGAAGTATGAGATAGATGACAGGAGAGTCATGATCAGAATGCCTAAACGAGAGGCACAATCGGGGGAGGCCTATGATAACAAAGAAACCACCAAGAAAATAGTGGTAGCTGTGGAAGAAGGAGAAGAGAGATGCACGTACATAGGCCATGACCTGACGGAAGACGAAGAGCACGAATTGATAGCCTTGCTAAGAGAATATAGAGATGTATTCGCTTGGAGTTACAAGGATTTGAAAGGTGTGGACCCTGACATATGCTCACACACTATCCCCATGACCTCAAATGCCAAACCTTCTAAGCAAAAGCCATACACATATAATGATAATTATGCTACTAAGATCAAAGAGGAGATAGATAGATTGGTTGAAGCTGGATTCATCTATGAAATTGAGCACACTGAGTGGGTATCCCCCATCGTAGTGGTGCCCAAGAAAAATGGAAAGCTGCGTGTATGCATTAACTTGAAGAAGGTCAATGCAGCCACAATTCGAGATAATTATCCGCTTCCTATCACAGAACATCTCTTAGAAAGAGTAGCAGGCAAGGAAGTGTACAGCTTCCTTGATGGATTTTCGGGCTACAATCAAGTAGCCATAGCTCCAGAAGATCAGCATAAGATGGCTTTTGCCACTAAATGGGGCATTTTTGCCTTTAGAGTAATGCCATTTGGGCTTACCAATGCACCCACTACCTTCCAAAGGTTGATGTGCCACGTATTTAAAGAGTTCCTGAGGAAGAACTTAGAAGTCTATGTTGATGACCTCTATGCTCATTCCAACATTAGACAAACCCATATTCCTGAACTCAGACAAATCTTTGACAAATGTAGAGAATATCAAGTCTGCCTGGACCCAGAAAAGTGCGTTTTTATGGTCAGGCAAGGCAAGATTCCAGGACACATAGTGTCAAAGAATGGCATATCCACTGATGAAGAGAAAGTGAGAGCCATAGCCGAGTTACCTAGGCCAAAGAATGTCAAGGAAGTACAAGCTTTCATGGGGCATTGTGGTTATTACCGACGGTTTATACACATGTATGCCATCATAGCAAAGCCTCTGTATGGACTTTTGACTAACTTTGAGTGGACTGATGAATGTGAGAATTCCTTCAATGAGCTTAAACGACGATTATGTTCAGCCCCAATCTTGACTACACCAGATTGGAATAAACCCTTTCATGTTCATGTGGATGCATCCAATTATGCTATTGGATGTGTACTCGCGCAGCCTACCGGTGAAGGTAATATGGATCTTCCAATCGCCTATGCTAGTAGACAATTGAATGCAGCTAAACGAAATTATACCACTACGGAGAGAGAAGGATTAGGCATGGTATATGCAGTTAAAAAGTTTAGACATTATTTGCTTGCAAATAAGTTTAAATTTTTTACTGACCATCAGGCACTTATATCTCGTAAACAAGCCATGCAATACAGGAAGATTAGTAAGATGGTTTCTCTTGCTAATGGAATATGATTTGGAGGTTGTGGTAAGGAAAGGGAAGACTCATTTGAGAGCAGACCATCTCTCTAGGCTCACATCTGGAGAAGCCCCACAAGGAGTGTCAGATGACCTTCCTGATGCTTACTTGTTTAATTTGGAAGTGGTGCCACAGTGGGCTAAGCCATTAGTGCCAGTATTGACATACGGGCCTAACCACCCAGTAATAAACACACAGGATGGAGAGGTAATAAAAGCCCAAAAGTATCACATCATGGCAGGTAGTATGTACAAGCACACAGATCAAGGGATCTTGGCTTGTTGTGTGGAAGAGGATGAGTACGCTAAATGGTTGCAATTAGCACATGTAGGTGCATTAGAGCAACACTACTCAAAGCAACGAACCCTACAGACACTAAGGAGACTCGGAGTGCATTGGCCGACGATGGAAGCTGATGTCCAAAAGTTGTGCAAGGAATGCCCAATCTGTTGCACTAAACCACCGGTGGAACATGCCACTCTTTATCAAGTGTCCATAGTGCCAGATTGGAGTGAACCACTAGTATCCTTCCTGAGGACGAAAACATTCCCTCAAGACATGACCCTGACTAGACAAAGAAGTCTAGAACAAGAAGCACTAGATTACTCACTCATTGGTGATAATCTGTGCAAGCGAGGTAAAGATGGTTACCTAAGACTATGCATCCATGAGAGTGAATATCTCAAGATCTTGGAAACTGCTCACCAAGGTGTAGCAGGAGGACACTTTGGACCAGATCGAGTGATCAAGGCAATACTATTTGCGGGCTTTTGGTGGCCGACCCTTCATATGGATGCACATACCTATGTGAAACGGTGTGATGTCTGTCAGCGAACTCAGTATCCTATACGCAAAGATGAGATGCCACTGAAACCTATGATGGGTGGACATGCATTCTCTAAGTGGGGAATAGACTTTGTAGGTCCTATTAATCAGCCAGCCAAGGGTTCACATGCTGAATACATCATTGTTGCGACAGACTATCTAACAAAGTGGGTAGAGGTAAAAGCTACGACAAAGAATGATGCTCAGACAACTGCTAAGTTCCTATTTGAGAATGTATTCACAAGGTACAGGCTACCTATAGAGCTAGTTAGTGATAGAGGCACTCACTCCTTGAATGAAGTTATTGAAAATCTGCTCCAAGAATTCTTGGTAGTACATAAGAAGTCTGCCCCCTATCACCCTCAAGCTAATGGCCAGGCTGAGAGCACAAATAAGATCTTATGCAATGTACTGACGAAATTAGTGAACAATAAACGCTGTGATTGGGACAAACAGCTACACCATGCTGTTTGGGCATATCGAGTCGCCTACAAAACGGTACTCCAAGCCACCCCCTTTCAAATGGTAATTGGCCAAAATGCAGTGCTACCGTTGGACTTCTTAATACCTACATTGAAAATAGCACAGGAGCATGAGTGGACGGGTCATGAACTCTCTTCGAGAATTTTTGACCTTGAACGATTAGGTGAAACCCGACTAAGAGCTCCAGCAGGAATAGATGCAGCTAAGAAACGACAGAAGGCATATTTTGATGCCCATGTTAAGGATAAAGGTTTGAAGGCAGGTGACCTAGTACTAGTCTACACATTGAAACAACATGCAAGGAAACTAGAGAAGAGAGGCTACAGACCCATGATCATTAATAGAATCTCAACAAGTGGAGCAGTGCAACTAGCCACATTAGAAGGCGATGTTCTCCTGAGCTACATAAGCGGATGCAGAATCAAGTTATATCAGGAACCTCTCATAGAGGAAATGCTAAGTCGACTCAATACTGCTAAGAAACGCAAAGAAGAAGAAAAGCGAATTCGAGAAGAAGCTCAAGCAGAAGCTTTAGAGCGCATACGAAGAATGAAATTAAGAAGATTAGGCAGAGAGCAACCTAGGCTAGATGCATATGCAGATCAAGGATATCATGTGGCTATGTGTGAAGTTTCAGGTATTAGCTCTCATAGGATAATTGATCGACGTCCTTTTATAACCTTAGAGATAGGACAAGGAAAGGGTGCAAGGACTGTAAGAACCTTGATTGACTCAGGTGCAGCCACTAGTGCTGTTAAATTTTCGTACTGTCAAAAGTTGAAATTAACCATCAATCCTATAGAAGCATATCTCATAGCATTGGGAGGTGTGGAAACCCCTTGCATGGGCGAGGTGGAACTTCCCCTCTATATTCAAGACGAAGTAATGACAGTCAAAGTACTAGTGTGTCAAGATCAGGACCTCACTCAGCCTCTTGTCTTGGGTCAGGACTGGATCTATGATTATGCAGTCAACCTAAACCTAAGAAGTGGACTTCTTTAGGTATGGGTAAATCATAGTCGAATTACAGTTGAATTGGAAAATGAGGCACTCAAGGAACTAGGTAATGCACAAACTCCTGGTCCTTCTAGGGGTGCACATGAAGTTGACAATGCTATTCTTGTCCAAAACTGTATGATGCAGAACGAGGATTGTCTCAACAACGGAGTCAAGGATAAGACGGCACTCCCTTCTTTCCCAAAGACCAGAGGGATGCAGCAACCAAAGGCAGATCAAATACAGGAGGAGCAGCGCACAACCTATACTGGAGGCCAAAAACACGTGCGAAGCAAAGTGTCTCAGCCGTTGAAACAAGTGTGGGTGCGGAAAGGTGAACACCCTGTTGCGACCATGCCAACCCCACGGCCGAAACCTCTTATTAGTAATCAGCAACACGATACTAATAAGAAGTCTTTCATAAATTCTTCTGCGAAAGTAAAGTCTATTTGGGTACCCAAGAAGTCGATGAAGGCTAGCCCACAATCACGAAAAATCTGGGTGCCTAAGGCTTGCTTGCGGGCTCAAATAGCTACACCGAGGCCACACCCGGTACAACACGTTTCACTCAAATGCCCATTCTTACACATCACGCACAAACACATATTCTTCCATGAGCACAAGTAGAATCACTCGTAAATGGGCCCTGAAGAAGCCTCATTTCCAAGCTGATACTCCTAACAAACTCTCCAGAGTCTCCACAAAGTCAAGATCAAAACCCATCCATTGCATTTGGCAACCTAAAACTTGTAATAAACCCCCGGACCCAAGTTGTAAATCCATGCCCACCTACTAACTACGTCACTCTCACACTACATCATTCCACCTAGCTCCTAGGTCTACCCAGTTCCTAACTACACACACAAGCACTGAGCACTTAATAACCTCATAATCTCTCCCGAACCTCATGTAATGTTGTAATGGGGACAAAAACGGTTCTATCTTGTCCTTTACAAGGTTAACACCTGTTTCTATATTCTCACAAAGTCAGGAGGCAAGAAGTAACATGGCAAATACGACAGGAACTAGCTCCCAGGCAGGCACTAGCCCCCAAGTCATGGACATTGAAAGTCTTCCCGTTGAGGAGGAATTGAAGGAACGCCCAGTGCATTGAGGGCATTACATGCCATACCAATTCAGAATCCTCCACAGGGGCACACAATGCCGGTCAGTAAAAACTCACATTGGTTCAGTGATGTGGCAGGATCTCTGGGTGAAGGCACTTACATGTGGGAGGCCGAGATAGAATTCAACGGGCGCTGGGGCAGGTATCACTTTTTCACCAGGGAATTTGAGAAACTGCAGAATAATGAAGGACTGAAACCTATATGGAAGAAGGCGGGAATCTACGATTACTTCAAATTTCAATTGCCAAAGCCGGATTTTCTAAGGTGCTCTTATTTGATTAGCACCCTCACTCCGAGCAAAGACAAAAAGGGATACAGCTCCTTTGTCCTCCCATCTCTCACAAGGGGCAATGAACTGAAGCGTTTCAGGTTGACTATCAATTTGGTAAGGGAAGCTCTAGACATGAAAGGTATGCACATTCCTACGGAGAAAGAGACTATGGTCCCCGACAATATGAAGAACAGGAATCTGACGAAATTAAAGGACATGGTGGCAATGACACCTACAATTGCCATTCACTTGCGAATGGTCATGCAACATTTTGCATTTCCCGCTCAAGATAGGTTCACAATGCCACCTAAGAAGATATGGTTTAGTCTATACTTGGCTGATGCCTTTGATTTGACAATCAACATGCCCCACTGGATTATCGACCAAATCCACTTGGCCCATCAAAGGTGGTATAAGAAACAAAATTCTGTACTGTATGGATGCTGTGCCCTCACCAAGATTGTGTATAGATGTCTGGCGTATGATGTGCCAGTGCAAAGGGCACTCATTTGGACTAGGGTACATGAGTTTCAATGCATATTATCCACCGCAGGGCCACCCTCCAAGAAAATGAGAGGCGCCATTCAGATGCCCTGTGCACAAGCCCGCGGTGCGACACTGACACCAGAGACAACTCCATGACTCCCGAGGCGGGTACAACCCTTTACTATTAGATTACCAAGACACAGCACTGAGGGACCAAATCTAGTGTTTCCACCTGTACCAACCGACCTAGAGTTCCCTCACGGATTCACTTTAGAAGACCTAACTGATGAGGAGGTAGCCAGAATCATCGAGGCTATTAACGCGGAAGTCGAGGCAGAGCAAGCTAGTGGACAACAAACTGCTACAGACCAACCCAACCCCAGACAACCGAGGTCGTCGAAGTGGAGGGTGAAGAAGAAGAAGAACAAGAGGAGGAACATGATGGACAATCCGAGGAAGAAGAGCAGGAATATGATCAAGAAGCTCTGCAGGTACTTGAAGGTGCTCCTGCTTACACAAAGGCATTGAAAAAGCTCTATGATACCATGAACAGAGTTCAAGAGCAACATAGACTGTCCCTAGCAGCAGGCAAAGCCCTCATGAATCAAATCCTTGAGGAGGAAGGCATAGACGAGCAGTACCGCGCCACTCTTGACATGATATCTGATGCTTTAGGAGTACTTGAGACGGTTCATACCGCCCTTGCACAATCACGAAGAACGGAGCGACAATACGGCAGACGCCCCCCTGGATCAGGAAAGCAGATGAATGTATTAGTATCAGAACCACAAGGCATATCCACAACCACGGGCACCGCACACACCGTTCAGGATACTGAGGAAACCCATATATCAAGTGCACCTCCGTCACCGCCTTTGCCACCCCTGCCTCCAACTCCACCACATTCACCTCCCACTACCAGTGTAACCACTACTCTCACTGCCTCCAAGTCCACTACCCATACCGAAGCACAGACCGTCAGTCCACCCACACACCCCATCTCCACCTCTCTTGTCTATACGGCCACTGAAATAGTAATTCTAACTGCAGCCACGGAAAATCTCATTCCCCCGATCACACTTCCGGACAATTTGTATTCACAATTGCACACACCAATGTACACTTTCACCACTATCACCGCACCCACAATTCCAATATTCACAATCATGCCCACTACTACATCCATTGTTGATTTTATGGACATATCACCCACCTCCGCACCTCTCCCTCCCCCCATACACCCACCATCTCCCATTCCCCCACCCCCCACTTCACCATTTTCCAGCACCGCATCCACACTTCCATTCCCCTTCCCCTGTCCCTTCCCTTCTGCATTCAACACCCTTCCCACATCCACCCCTATTAATAATGTATTTAATAATATGTATCAGTGTATGTCGCAACTACAACATCACTACCAACATCTTGATAACCAACATACGCGACTCTTTCGAAGCCATGAAGAACTTCAAGTATGATTCATTGATCTCGAAAGGGAAAAGCGGCTACTACAACAACAGTATGCCACTTTACAAGAACAACATGAAAAGCTAGTAGCCAATCCACCCCAGTCAGATGCAGAAGAAAGGCAACATATGGATGATTTGATACACTCCCAAATAACGGAGAATCTCAAGCTTAGATGCAACCTAGCCCTCCTACGAAAACACATGTCTACAGCACTCGAAGAGAATAAACGGCTGCAGAAACAGAATGAAGAAAACTTGGAAGCAGCAATGGAGGGTTCCCCGCAGGAAATCGACCCAGAGAAATTCAAGGCCATTCCCTCAGAGAATATGCAAATTGAATTAGAAACCCATGCCGACCTTCTGGAGGCCCATGCAGCATTAGAATGAGAAAGAGATGACCTACTTAAGCAACTGGCAACTCAGCAGGAGTCACCAAGCAAAGTCACTACCGTAGACGACACATCGGAAGAAGTCACAAAACTCAGAGCAGAACTCGAAGAATTACGCAGTAAAGTCATGCAATACGAGCGTCACCCCTCTCCCCTTGTAGAGCCCGAGCCTCAGGACTTAGTGCCAATTGAAATCGAGGAAACCTTCGAAGATCGATACGTTCCCATGCCTGCACCAGGGGGCAAGCAAACAAAAGAGGGCATGGACACCATCGAGATAGAGGCTCCTGAATGGATGCAGAGGTTAGAGAAAGTGGCCACAACCCATGATGATAGAGTGGCAGTTCAGATAGCGTCAATGTCACGTTTGGAAGAGGTAGTTATAAAATCAGAGTACTTTCGAAACCTCTCCCATCATAGGTGGATCGGCACATCCGACGATTTGTATGTTCCTTTCTGTGTCTTAATGGCAGACTACAATGCCGAAATCAAGCACCACACCTCAAAAGAACCAACCTCGGCTACACAGTTTGCACCGGACGACATCCCAGCAAGTGCCAAGCAGGGCAATATACATCAACCGACATGGAGGATTCCTCTACTAGAAACCTACCCAGAGATGGTAAGAACATGGAATAACATGCCTTTGTACATCAAATACAACCCATGCTACTGCCCTGTATTTCGAAGAAGGTCGTGGTTGGAATACACAAAAACTGTGCTGAGAACCAAAGGATGCGAGAAATGGCTCAATTATGTCTACTTAGCACCACCTAAAGGCCCACCTACCATAGGATATATGATTTCAACGATTCGCCATTGGGGGGTTCGGTTCAAAAATGTACCAGATGTCATGGCCCAAATATGCCTTAAAATTTTTGAACTCATGTTGGTCACCTTCAAGACTTTCAAGAATGTCAAGGAACCTCATCTGTCAGCTCTTGGATATAATGAAGGTAATCAGGACCTTGTCTACGACATGAGCGCAACACCATCTATTAATGTTGTATATGCATGGCACGCGCGTATCAAGTATCTACCAGCCTGCTTCAAACAGACGTTTGAAGAAATGTTTGTCACGGGATTCTGGGAATATCATTCAGAGATATTCATTCCCAGACCATCACATTTATTGCAGTTGTTTGCAGTGGAACAAGCTCTCCATTCAGAAAAATTACGTATACCACATCCAGAGGTTCCCGGGCCGGTAGATTGGGATGCTCTACTCACAAACTTGGCCAAAGGGTTGCGGATTGCAGAACATCACTTAGCACAAGATGTTGTTGAGTACTACATCCAACGACCCACCCAACAAGGGTCTATTAGGGACGACAGACGCGAGAGAGGGGGGGGTGTTGGAACTGAAGGACTCACAAGGCAAGGAAGCTTACGAAGGGACTCAGAGAGAAGAGAAAGTACAAGCAGATAGAGCAATCAACGACGATCTAGCAAGTAGGCCAATATTTTTTTTAGGACACTAACGCATATAAAAGAGGTGGACACACAAGGAGAAGGAGCAAGTAGGGAGCTCCATGAAATGTATGTCAAAATGTTAATAGAAACCCCTACAAAAATAGTGATTTTCATCACTAAAAACCATTGTAAATACCATTTCATATTTTTGTAGCTCCATTTTGTGCAAGCCAAGGAGTCCTTGAGCTTGAGGAGCTTTAGAAGTACCTACCTGTCAGTTTTCACATTTTTTAGACTTCGTTTGAACCTCCAAATAGGGTAGAGAACCTAATTTTTAACTAGGCCGGACACTAGGTCTGGACACGGCCAAAACCTAGTCAAAGACTATAAATAGAGCTAGAGAGCTCATTTTTGAGGCTAACTTGTAATTGATTTGAACTTGTAAGAGCTTTTTGAAAGTAATCTAAGAACTCCATTGCTTCTCACTCTTTGTCTTACCGTGTGTGCGCATGTGTGTGTATGTGTGTGCATGTTAGTGTGCTTCTCACTCATGCACTTGTGCCTTCACTTGCTCGAGGTCTTCATACCATCCTCACGTCTTCCCGGATTGACATTAAAGGAGGTGCTACTCATCACTGAGCTACAGAGGCGGACAATAGCATTAATGAAGGTAACCCCTATCATGGTAGATAAGAAGGAAAAGAATGAAAGGAAGGTTGACAATAGCATAAAGGAAGGTAATTCAACTAGTGCTCTAATATGTCGATAAGAAGGACAAGAAGATGAAAGGCAAGAAGAAGGAAGAGTATGAAGAGGAGACTTTCAAAGCCAACTTTGTAGCCAAGAGCAAGTAGAAAGGGAATAAAAAAGGACCAAAGCATGACAAAACCAAAGGCTAGAATGTCCAACCTTGTGCCATCTATGATTAGAACAACCACACCACTGAGAATTGCTGGTTCAATGGGAAGACCTAGAAAGGAAGTGGAAGAAGTGGATATGGCAACAATAGAGGCAGAGGTGGACACAACTTCAACAATAACAATAGAGGCCATAACAAAAGGGAATACAACAATTATTATGAAAATCAACAACATGAAAACTCATTTCTTTTGATTAATCTAAGCCATAAGGAAGGTAAAGAAGATGATCACTTATTCTACATAGATTTAGGATGTTCAAATCATGTTGCAATCAACATTGCTCTCTTATCTCACATGGAAAGTCCAAAGCATAGACATGAAGCACAAACAGGGGATGACACAAAGCATAGTGTGGAGAAGATTGGTAATTTCAAAGCTTCCAAGGGCATGAAAATAATTTTGATCAAGGTACTCTATGTTCCCACTATTTCAACAAACCTAATAATTTTAGCCAAAATAGTTGAAGTAGGCTCTTTACTTTTGAAGTAGGGGAAACAAAAAACAGAACTTTATTCAACTTTAGGTAGGCTCTTTACTTTTGAAGTAGGAGAAACCAAAAACATAGCTCTATTCAACTTTAGGTATCAAACCCTAAGTAAGCTTGAAGTGTGACATAAGAGGCCAGCTCATGTGAATGAAAGAACCTTGAAGGATATATGTAGGGATTAAAGTGTTCTTGGATTGCCAAACATATCAAAGCAACACATGATCAATAGATGTGATGCATTTTAGATTGGGAAGGCACAAGGACAAGCATTCAACCACAAAAGCTATATCCGCAACAACCTTTCGGACTTAGTACACACTTATGTGTGGGAACAATTCAAGAACCTTCATTAGGAGGATCAAGGTATTATGTCTCATTTATTGATGACCATAGTAGATGGAATATTTTGTACTTTATCGAACGTAAGAATGAAGTGTCTGATTGCTTCAAAACGTATCAAGCACATGTGGAGAACCATACAGGTAGATCACTTAAGAAGCTCATATCTAATGCAGTGGGAGAATACTTCTCCATAGAGTTTGATGCATTCTAAGAGTAGACTTTGACAAAATGTTTCAATTTTTTTTTTGTCAACTATACAATGGTTTATTTACTCCCTGATACACTTATTGGTGTGAGCACATTTATTCTCACATAATCCTTCTGGTTGCTCATTAATGTTCATTAATCCATTTTTTTGGTGAGCCTTTGTTGAATTTTACAAGAATTTGACACTTAGTTATCCTTTTTTTGAGCCTTAGTTGTGTTTGGACTCTTCTAGCTCAATTTTCATTGAAGTCTATTCTCTATCATCATGGCATCGGAGATCTAAGGCACATCTAGTGGATCAAGGTCAAGTGCTAGTGTTCTCAAGAACCATCAAAATTCATTTTCAACTTATATAACCATCTACAACCTATTACGTCTATGTTGGTTTGCATTGGAACTACCTCCCATGTATCCATTTATTTAAGAGCTTCAATTTATTCCTTTATTGATATTTCCCAATCAGGATTGCCTTTCTCTTCATCATATGTTGAGGGTTCCTCTTAAAATAAGTCTTTGACCAAATAAATGGTATGTTTGGTTAGAAAGAAGAGTCATAACCATACATTTCAAATTGCTTTCTTTCTCGTGTTGATATTCTAGGAGTGTGTTTGGAGCATTCTCCACATTCTTTCATTTTTGCATTCCCCCTTGATTTCCAAAGCTTGTAGTCTCTTTCCTTGTCATCTTGTTCATCTTTTGATTCACTTCTAGAGTCCTACACTTGTGTGTCATCCTTGCTATCTAATGGATGAATATCCAAATCACAATAATAGGTTACTTTTACCTTCTTTTTATCTTCTTCATACCATGACCTATGTTCTTCAAATACAACATTGCTACTTGTTTAAAAGTTCTCTGTGGTTGGATTGTAGACTCTATAAACCATTTGTGTTGATTCATAGACAATGAATACAACCTTGGTTGCCCTTTCATCCAATTTCCCTTTGATTTGTGAAGGAACATGTACATATGCTAAACAACCAAAAATGTTTCAATGACCTAGACTTAGCTTCTTGCCATTACAAGCTTCATAGGGAGTCATAGCGTGAAGAGATTTGGATAGGAGTCTATTGGCAAGATACACTATAGTAGATATGGATTTTGCCGAAAGATAATGCGGTCGATTATTTTCCTCAATCATAGTCCTTGCTGATCCAACTAGGGTTTTGTTCCTCCTTTCGAAAACACCATTTTGTTGACGAGTATACCTAGTGGTAACTTCCCTTTTGATGCCTTTATCATGCAATTACTCATCAAAATATTTAGAGAATTACTCTCCCCCTACATAAGATTTGAGCTTCTTTAATGATCTACCTCTATAGTTTTCCACATGTTCTAGATACTTCTTGAAGCAATCAAATACTTCACTCTTATTTTCGATAGAGTACAGACTTGTCCATCAAATGTGATCATCAACATAAGATACATAATACCTTGATCCTACTAATGAAGGTTCTTGACTTGATCCACACAAACTTGTGTGTACAAAGTCCAAGAGATTTTTGTGGAAGTATCCTTTGTGGTTGAAAGGTTGCCTATTTGCCTTCCCAATTTGACAAGGATCAGACCTATTGATCATGTTTTTCTTTGAGATGTTTTGAAACCCTAGAACACTTTGATCCCTACATATATCCTTCAAAGATCTTTCATTCACATGATCAAGTCCCTTATGTCACACTTCTAGCTCACTTAGTGTTTCTGACCCAAAATTTAATAGAAATATATTTTTGGTTTCTCCCACTTCAAGTGTGAAGATTCTACCATGCTTCTGACCTCTGGCCAAACTGGGTTTCTCCAAGTTTGATAGAAGAGCAACATTTCCTACAACATGATTTGAACAATGAGAATCTATGTAGAAAAAATTCTCATCTTCTTTACCTTGTTAATGGCTCAAATTCATTAGGAATAATTGAATCTTCATGTGATTGGTCCTCTAATTACTTTTTGTAATCCCTTCTCTTATGCTTTCTATTTTTTGTTATTTTAGTTTTGTCCACTCTGCCTCTTGTGTTGCCTGATCCAATTTTTTATCCTCCATTATCTGTTCTTCCATTGAACTAACAATTTTGAGTGGTTTGAATGGTCTTGTTATAGATGGCACAAGGCTAACTTTGTTGTTATTCTATTTTGTCCTACCTTGCTCTATTCTTCTTCCCTTTCCACTTGATCTTTCTTACACAATTGGCTTGGGAACTATCTTCATCATCATCATCCTCCTTCTTCTTTCCTTTATTCTTCCTATCCCTCTTATCTGCATAAAGAGCACTTATGGAGTTGCATTGGAAATATTTAATTTCCTTCAAGTTGTTTTTTCCCTCTTGATTAAAGAGTTGTCCAAGAAATATGTTGCAGTCAGGTGTCTTCAAATCCATACTAAGATCATAAGTAGTTGTAAATGATTACCATTGCTTGTTAGTCCTAATGCCATTTAAGATCTCCCTCATGATGGCTTCTTCTTCAATCAATTCTCTAATTGATGCTAATTTATATGAAAAACTCCTTGAATTTAGTGACAAAATCTATGACTGTTTGCTTTGTGTCTTCTTCATTTGGTTTAACTCATTCTATAAGCGATTATTCCTAGTTTTGGTGCTAGCAAAGAAGAATGTTTCAAGTGCATCCCAAGTTTCTTGTGATGTTTTGCAACGTTTACTGTGTGGAAGCAAGAAATCAAAGATAGAGTTTATGATATTGGACCTGGCTTGAGCATCTCTTGCACACCATAATGTAAGCTTCTCAATCTCTCTTGTATAGGTCCTTTGGATCTTAGAGTAGGCAAAACTTCATCACTTGCTACAGTTCCATAAAGCTTCCTACCTTGCAAGTAAGATTCCATTCTGAGCACCATAGTTGTTCCTATCAAGCTTCTGAATCATTGAAGGAAAACCATCACCATCTTGATGTACTTCTGATACCAATGAAAGTTCTTCAAAGAAGAGAATATAGTAGAAATATGATGTTGAAGTGGTTCAGCTAACCAGCATAGAACTTGCCCTTTTACTCTTCAAGATTTTAGTTCACCACCTAAGCTTCAAGTTGATAAATAAAACACCCTAGGTACTTTGGAAAGCCACTAAGAAACAATTAGTCCATAATAGATTACTTCGCACATGCGCTACTTCATGAAACCCTCTATTTATGATTGAAACATGCACCTTCAAATGACTAATGCTCCAGCTAGCCTAATTACAATTGGCTAAATTCCTCTTAGATGATGGTTTCATAAAGAGTTAAGTAGCTAATATTTACAAGAATTAGATTTATAAGCAAGTCATGTTATGATAATAAGTTTAGCGTCAACAAGGTATCCTCTTGACTTTTCAAGAATGTGTAGATCATGACCTCGAGAGCTAAAATGATATGTTTCTCCCAAACTATGAATCCAAATGATACAAAATTCATGCAGATAAAGTAGATAGAATGAGCCCTTAGTCATAAGCATTCAACTTCTCATGTGTCACAGTCATTCTCTATAAGTTTCCTTACTTTGGAGAAGATGTAGAGAAAAAACTAACAAGCAAGATGAAGATGAAAGGTGATTGTATATTCATCTAGCTATAGTACAAATCTTTATGAGTCTTTATATATACTTCTTGGAGTCTCTAGATAGATTTTCATGGCTTTTTACATGCACTTCAATTCAAACAACCTCATGGGGTAAGTTGTTGTAACTAAGACCCCTTTTCCTATAGTCTCGGAAATAGAGAATCAAATTTAAAAACTAATTTTGGTATTTTGTTGAATACAAACTTCACAACTCATGGATTTTAGGTCTTCCTAGATCTATCATTTTACAAGAATAAATATCTAGGATCCATAAATACTAAGGGATTTTTACAAGGATAGACAATCGTGTGAAATACCATAACACTATGGTTCACCCCAAGTAATAACTTTAGCTAGAATAAATCCTTCTTTCAATCATGGTTAAAGCTTGATGTTCTAACATTAGCCACAATCATGGTGACCAAGGAGATGAACGTCAATGGAGCTCACTCACAAGGCAATGAATTCCAAGTCATTTCTGCATGTAAGGGAAAAGGAAAGTTAGGTGGAAACAATGGACAAGGAAAAGGTAGAGGAAGTTCAAGCAATGATCAAGAAGGTTAAAATAAAAGTTATGGAGAAATGGGGAGAGGAAGAGCTAGAGAAGAGGAGATCAACCTTGTAAAAAGGACTACACAAAGCAATGTTACAACTCTTGTAAGCCGGGTCTCTTTGCAAGGGACTATTACTCAAAGGAGAGTCAAATGTAAAGAGAGATAATCTACTGGCAAGAAAAAATCTCCTAATGCTACATAGTCAGAAGGGCAAATGTAAAGAGAGATAATCTACTAGCAAGAAAAAATCTCCTAATGCTACATAGTCGAAAAAGGAAGACAAAGATGAGAAGAAGAGAGAAAAGAAAAAACAATTCCGCAAATACTCTAAAGGGAATGGTCATGTACTAAAGAGTTTTCCAAACCTGGTTGCACAAAAGTCAAGGAATAAGGAGGCTAGAATGGTTGTTATAGAGGCCTCTACACCTAAAACAAAGTCTAATAATCTTGTGCAAAATGAAGAATGGGTGTCTACTACTATTTCAAGCTATGAACCATCTTCTCATGAATAGTGTATGTATGTAGTAGACTGAGACGTTTGGAACTTTAATAGTGGGGAACTCAAACATACTACCTCATAGCAAAGTCTCTTCAATTCACTTGAGCGTGCCCCTACATGGAATACTGTGATGTGCACCAACAACTCCTTTTATCTTGTGATGGGAGTTGGTAAGATGATTCTTACTACTACTTATGGTAGTTCTCTCACATTGTCAAATGATTTGTTTGTGCCAAGGATCAACAAATATCTATTGTCCATTTTAGCATTATCAAAGATCAACTTGGTTGTGAAATTTGTTAATAATCGATGTACAATTCATGAGCTGTCAAATGGATCATTATTATTGTTTTTCACATTTTATGTCTTGGGTTGTATAAGCTCATAGACTATGGAAAATCTATGAATTATTTAGCATGTGCAATACAAGATTCTCAAGCTATCTAAGATGCAAAGATTTGGCATGCACACTTTCATCATCTAAATTTTGGGATTTTACTATGTATGCATGAAATTTGAAATGGCGTCCTCTCGGATCAAACTTGATGCACCTTGTAAACATGTTTATGAAGGTTGTATCTGCATGCATGCATGCATGCATGGCAAAAAATACATTGCTACTCCTTCCCAAAATAAGGTTCAGTTTGAGCTACTAAAAAATTGGAGCTTGTTCACAATGATGTCTGTGGTCTTATGCAAACACCTTCTTGTGGGAACTACCTTTACTTTGTTACTTCAAATGATGATTTTTTCGGGCATGCATAGATGTATCCATTGAAAGCAAAGTTGGAAGTGTTTATGTGCTTCAAATAGTTTCTAGTTTTGGCCAAAAATATGTTAACATGTAAAATGATCACCCTCCATTCTGATCAAGGGGGGAATATGTGCCTTCTGATTTTAATGAATTTATGGCTGAACATGGGATAAAACATTAGTTTATAGTGCCATATGCACCTCAACAAAATGGAGTTGCTGAAAGAAAGAACAAGTCTCTCATGGAGATGGTGATGTGTATGGTCAAAAGTCATGCTTTACCACATAGCTTCGGGCTTGAGGTTGTTATGTGTGCAACATATGTACTTAACAAGTGTTCCACCAAAGCATTATAGTCTATCACTGAATATGAGGCTTGGCATGGTTGCAAACCATCTATTCCTCATTTGTGTGCCTTTGCTTGTCTAGCATATGCATTAGTTCCTAAGCAACAATGCAAAAAATTGGATGATACAGCAGTCAAACTTATTTTTATTACGTATAGTTTTGAAAGCAAAGGCTATCATCAAAATGTATTTTGGTTAGCCTTGATGTCATTTTTGTGGAAGATGCAATTCAGTCATTACTTTCATGTACAAAGGAGGCATCCATTAGCTCTAGATGTGTATGACACTTTGTGACTTTTTTATACAAGTGGACAATCAAGTGCTAGTCCACATGACGCAACTTCTCAACCTTTACAAGTTTCACATGATGATGTAGATCATTCCATTTCTAATGCACATGTATATGATGCACTTTTTGATGAGAGGGTTGATATAGAGGATGCAAAAACTATGCCTAAATAGCTAGTTCACACTTTTAAAGATAACATATTAGATCCACCTTTGTCATATCCTATTTGTTCAAGATCTCATAATGCTTCCTTTGCATCAGATTGCTGCTATGGATGCCTCTAGTCTCTATGATGAGAATGAGCCTATTTCTTATGATGAAGCAAAAAATTCAAAAATTGGATGGTTGTTATGCAATCAAAATATGATGATGTTATGAAGAATGGTACCTGTTCTTTATGTGATTTTCCTTCTGGAAAAAAGACCATTGGCACTAAATGGGTATACAAGCCAAAATGTAAGTTTGCTGGAATAGTTGAAATGTATAGAAGCACACTTGTTGCAAAAGGTTATGCTCAAGAGAGAGGCATTGATTTTGATGAGACCTTTGCACCCACTTGTCGAATGACCACTGTTTGAAGAATCTGTGCACTTGCAGGTCTTCATTGTTGGAATGTATTTTAGTTGGACATTAAATCTTCATTTTTGAATGGTGACTTATATGAAGAAGTGTTTGTGTTTCAACCTTATGGTTTTCTGAAGAAAGGGCATGAAAACAAAGTGTGCAGGTTGAAAAAGGCATTATATGGTTTGAAGCAAGCACCTAATGCTTGGTATGAAAAGATACATGCCTACTTGATTGCACATGGTTTTGAGAATAATCCAATTGAGAGAACCTTATATGTTATGCACGCAGATGATGTACTTCTTAACATTGTTGTGTATGTTAATCACATGCTGCTCACTCGTCTTAATGAGATGCATATTGCTGATTTTCAAGTTGATTTGCATGCCTCTTTTGAGATGTTAGATTTGGGGCATTTTCATCATTATTTGGGAGTTTACTTTATGCAAGTTGATGGTGGAATAACTTTGTGTCAAACAAAATATACTGATACATTATTATAGCATTTTGGCCTTGAAGAGTGCAAAACTATTGCCATTCCTATGGAAATAATTTTACAATTGAGTGTCCATGACACTCAAGATATATTTGATATTGTTCTCTATCAGTAGGTTGTTCGATGCTTGATTCACTTATGCATAACTCAGCCATATATTCAATTTTTTGTTTCTCAGATGATTAGGTTTATGCATTGCCTAGGTATCAAGCATTGGCAAGCGATTAAGTGCATCTTTCACTACTTCAATCGTACACAACTACTTGGATTCTTTTATCCCAAGGTGGGATCACTACCGCCAAATTTACATGCTTTTTTCGACTCTGATTGGGCTGATTGCTATGAAACTCATGTGTCCACAAGTGGTTTTTGCTTCATGCATGGTAGCTAATGCATATCTTGGATATGCAATAAGTAGCCTACTATTGCAAATTCTAGTTACTATGGACACTTCTAGTTCTAAGGTTGAGTATAGAGTAGCTTTCAAAGCGACTATTGAGTGTGTGTTGCTTTGATGTCTTTTGGCTGATTTGGGTGTTGCTCAGTCTCCTACCACCACCATCTTCACAAAAAATGAGAGCACATTGGTAGTTGCAAGGAACTTTGCATTCCATGTTTGCACAAAGCACATTGAGATGCACTATCATTATGTCAGGAGAGGTTCTTTGTTGGAGAGAAGAGTTTGGCATATGTGCCCACATAGAAATATGTCACAAGCCTTTTCCAATCGTCTATCTGACTTGGAAAGTCCAAGGCATAGACATGAAGTGTTCATATATTTAGGTAGTGATGTGTGTGAACACACTAGGACCGCCATTGCACTTTTTTCCCTCTTTAGGAGGTTCCCCCCCCCCCCCTTGTATATACGCCTATTGCCCTAATGGGCTATTTATCTTTGTACATTCTCTAGTGATACATTTAGTATTGTGTGTTGTGCTCCAAGCTTCTTCTTCTTCCTTGTGCTGTTCACGTGCTTTTGTAGACATCTAACTCCAACAATTGGTATCAGAGCAGGTTGTCACTTCATCTAGGACGCCATTGACATTCCTCCGGTTGCGCTCTCAGAATCGCACAAATTTTGGTGAGCATACTCAACGTGTTTTTGAGATCAAAACATCTTTGCTCTATGGTGCAAAATCGTGATCTGTGCTTGTTTCGGCCTTCAAACGCACTATTAGAGCGCTTATGCAGGCTATTTCATCTTTTTGTGCCAAAGGTATATACCAGTTTTGTTTGCCAATATAAGCATCTTAAAGTCTGCTACAGGTCTGGCGAAAATCGTCTGGGAAGTTCTCTTCAACTTTTTGAGATACAGTCAATTTTTTGCATCAAGGTATTTTAGTCACCGACCATGGTTGAAAGTAGTGATGTATTTCGTATGTTGGCTGTTGAGGATAAGTTGGATGGTACCAACTACCGGTTATGGGCTTATATGAGTGACATGTGTTGGTTGCAAAAGGACTGTGGAACATTGTGCAGGGTGTCAAAAAACGTCCTATCACACCTGCAACTGTTACAACTGCAGGTACTGAAGCTGATGGAGAAGGTGTCGAAGATGATGATATTCTGCATATTCTTGTTCATGCTGAGGTTTCTGCTGCACCTACTGTAGAGCAGATTCGTTGGGATGGCAGAGATGCCTAAGCACATGCATTGATAGCTTTGTCTGTCAAACATGCCATTATTCCTCACATTTGCTCTTGCAGAACAGCTAAGGATGCTTGGGATACACTTACCACATTGTACCAAGCTAGGGATGAGGCTCCTGTTGTGTACCTTTGAAAACAGTTGGAGAGTGAGCACATGAATGAAGGTGATTCTATGGATAGTTTCCTAACGAAGATCAAAGACTTGAAGGAACGGTTGATTTCTGTTGATGAGGTTATACCACATAGCTCACTTGTGCAGACCGTTCTGAATGGTCTTCCTAATTCATATCAGAGTTTTGCTTCCACTCTTTGGTTGATGATGAAAGGAAATCCAAATGCCTTATCATTTGAGGAGTTAGTCTTTATTCTGTTGTAGGAAGATCAGTCTAGGCAGAACATGTCCATTATGGGAGTTGTAGATCAAGCTTTCCTGGCTGGTCAGAAGGGCAAAGGAAAATGGAGCTCTTCAACTAGTAAGTAGAAATCTGCTAATTTTGATATTCGAAGAAGGACGATCAAGATGAGAAGAAATCAGAAAAGCAAAAATTGTTTTGTAAGTACTCTAAAGGGAATGATCATATCATAAAGAACTATCCAAAACTGGCTGCTAAAGAGGCAAAGAAGAAAGAGGCTAGAATGGTTGTTGCAGAGGCCTCTACACCAAAAACAGAGTCTGCTAATCTTGTGCAAGAAGAAAAATGGGCGTTTACTACGCCAACATCTCCCCCTCAAGCCAAACATCTTGTCTTGCATTGCTTCATCAATCGTCTTGAATATCCTGTAATCCAATCATGGAGCCACCCAAGCACCATGGGGAGTTGGATAGAAAACCAGGGAGGAGGCAAAGGAGCATTACATCCACCCCCTCTCGACAGACTTCTCGTCCTCGAGAAGTTCACCTATGGGCAACTAGGATGAATCTGGTTTGCGGTGAAGCCGAAAGGGTGAAAATTATGATGGCTGTGAGACTGTGCATGGTGTTCTTACCCTTGAATTTGGGGCAGTGTCCTTAGTACCACGGGTTGCCATGTGAATGCATATCTAAGGGAAAATTTACCTTATGCATCTTGGCTTACATTGCGTCATTATTCTTCTTGAATATCGTGTAATCCAATCATGGTTTTAAACCGGCAAAGCTTAGTGCCATCAAGTGCTTTGGTTAACAAATCATCACACTACATATTTAAAGATACATATGCTAGTTGAATCTCTTTGCTTAAGAGTTTCTCTCTAACATAGTGCTAGTGCACTTCTATATGCTTGGTTCTTGCATGATAAATGGGGTTGGCTGCAAGATGCAAAGAAGTAGTGTTATCACCAAAGATCATTGGTGAATGAGTGTGAAGTCCCAAATCTGAGTAGAGCAACCTGATCCAAGTAGCTTCTTGTGTAGCATTTGCTGATCCCTTGTATTCAGCCTCTGTTGAAGATAGAGCAATAGTTGGTTGCTTCTTAGAAGACCATGAGATGGGTTTATCACCTGCAAAAGATAAATAGCTAGAAGTACTTCTTCTATCATCCTTACATCCAACCCAATTTGCATCTGAGTACAAATTTATGTCTAAATTTGATGTGTATGGGAAGTAAAGATTTTGAGTACCTTTGAGGTAGAAACTTCCAAGTGAGGTGCTCTAGGTTTATGCATGAATTGGCTCAGAACACTTTCTCCATAACATATGTTAATCCTTGTTAATGTTGCATACTTTAAACTCCCAACTATGCTTTGATAACCTACAATGTCTTCAAGCAGATCACCTTCATGAGCACTCAATTTATGATTTACCTCCATAGGGGTGCTAGCTACTTTTGTATCCTCCAAGTGGAACTTCTTCAACATGTCCTCCACATATTTCCTTTGGGTGATGTAGATTCCAGAGTTAGTGTATACCAATTCAATTCCAAGAAAGTATTTCAAAAACCCTAGGTCACTGATCTTAAACTCTTGCATCAATTGGTTTTCAATTTTTTTGATGCCATTGGCATCACTACCTGTAAGAATGATGTCATTCACATATACACATAAATATATCACTTGTGAGTTACTCCTCTAGATAAACAAGAAAAATCTACCTTTCTCATCATGAATCCTTAGTCTTGAAGATAGGCTGATAGCCTATGGATCCATGCCCTAGGTGCCTACTTCAAACCATAAAGAGCTTTCTTTAATTTGCATACATGATTTAGCTTGCTTGGATCTTAATAGCCAAGAGGTTGAGCCATGTAAAACTCCTCTAAAATCCACCCATTGAGAAAATCATTTTTCACATCTAAATGATACATATTCCAATTTCTAGATGCAGCTACACTTACCAATACTCTGATTGTTGGCATCGTATCCACTAGTGAAAAAGTTTCTTCATAGTATACTCCATGGGTTTGTGCAAAACCCTTAGCCACAAGCCTAGCTTTGTACATCTGATTGATGAGCTATATTCTCATCACTTCTAAAGTGTCTAATGACTCTTACGACTTGTCTTCCATCATCTCTCTTACATGCCTTGAATTTCTACCTGTATATATAGGCATATATGTAAAAACTCATAACCATAACAAAGGTATAAGTGAGTTAATTACAAGTTTAGTGTACATGTATATACAAGTCTTCATTCTCTGATCATGCACTAACTTCAAGCTTCATCTATTGGTCTTTGCTTCATCCTTTGACTTCAAACCTTTGTGCAAATCATCAATTGATGGTTGTCCTGCACCAACAGCTCCCCCTCAATCATCAATTGTGATTTTCTCCATCTTCTTTATACCTTCCATGTCATTGAATCTATGTAGATTTGGTCCATCCAAGCTTTTTGTTAACATATCTGCAATCTGATCTCTTCAATCTCTTTATCAATCACCTTCTCTCTCACAAAGTGATATTGAATCTCAATATGTTTAGTCTTGGCATGAAATACAGGGTTAGCAGCTAGATACAATGAAATATTAGCTCCGTGAATAGTGGGTGTAGTTTGAATGATGTCAAAACTTTTCATGAGAGTCTTCAACTGTATGACCTCCTTTGTAGCTTCAACCATACCTTTATACTCTACTTTTGTAGATGACAAAGCAACTGTATGTTGCTTCTTAGAACACCACGGGATTAACTTATCTCCCACATAACATAAGTATCCATAGGTTGATCTCCTATCATCAGGACTACCTGCCCAATTTGTATCACTATATATCTTGATGTTTGTATCTGATGTGAAACCATAATACAAACCTTCTTTGAGTGTAACCTTAATGTATCTTAACACTCTTTGTCCTACAACCCAATGTTCAAACATATAGCTTCATGTCTTTGAATTCTTCTCCTTCATATCTGCTCAATTTGTGATTCACCTCCATTGGAGTAGGTGCTACCCTGCAATATTCCATTTTAAACTTAATTAACAAGCTTTTCAAATACCTTTCTTGAGTCACATATACTCCATGTTGAGTATATGAGATCTCCATGCCCAAGAAATATGACAAGTCTCCCAAGTCACTAATCTTGAACTCTTTCTCCATTTGCTTCTTGAGACTTTGTACGCCCTTCTCATCTCTACCTATAAGAATTATGTAATCAACATACATGCACATGTAAATGAACCCATCATCACTTGCTTTAACAAAAAAGCTATTATCTGCTTTAGACACTTGGAAACCAAGTTCCTTCAAGAAGTTCACAAGTCTTGAATTCCATGCCCTTGGGGCCTTCTTCAAACCGTACAAAGCTCTCTTGAGCTTGCATACATACTCTAGATACCTTTTATCTTTGAACCCTTTTGGTTGCTCCATGAAAACATCATATGAAATGTAACCATTAAGAAAAGCATTCTTCACATCTAATTGACATAGTTTCCAACCTTTACATGCAACAATAGCTATGAGTGTCCCTATAGTTGTCATTTTTGCCATAGGAATATAAGTCTCATCATAATCTATACCATATGTCTGAGCATACCCTTCACAACAAGTCTAGCTTTATACATAAACACACTTCCATCTGCAAACCTCTTTGTTTTGTAGACCCATTTGCATCCAATGATCTTCTGACTATTTGGTTTAGGAACCAAATCCCATGTCTCATTTTCCATCAATGCATCATACTCTTCCTTCATAGCTTTCTCCCAATTTTCCTTACCTTGTATGTTGCCATTTATGCCTTGAAGATCTTCTCAGTTCTCCACTTCTTGAAGTTTCTGGTTCATCGCATTCTCGATCCAACCTTGGCATTTCTTCAACTTCAACTTGTGCTTCATTATTCTCTTCTTCATCAAATATTTGAACATTTGATTTAACTTTCTTTTGATTCAAAGTTTCTTCATCTTGTGCATTAATATTAATTGTACGTGCATACCAAGTACCTTGTTCATCAAATGTAACATCCTTTGATACAAGGAATTGCTTTGTGGATGGACTCCACAACCTATAAACCATCTTCTTATCATCATAACCAATGAACACATAATTTCAGCTTTAGGTTCCAATTTATGCCTCAACTAAGATGGCACATATGCATAAGACAAACATCCAAATACTTTGCAATGATCTAAGGTAGGTCTCATACCCCACCAAGCTTCATATGGTGTCATACCTTGCAAAGCTTTACATGGTAGCCTATTAACCAAGTATGTGGCTATATTTATAGCCTCACCCACAAATAATTAGGAATTTTTTTCTCTTTCATGATTGACCTTGCAAACTCAACAAGAGTTCTATTTCTCCTTTCTCCTACACCATTTTATTGAGGATAGTACCTGCAAGTAACTTTTCTTTTTATACCTCCATTCCATAAGTAATCATTGAACTCGTTAGAGAAATACTCTCCCCCTCCATCTGACCTTAGTCTCTTCAATTTTTGACTTGTGATTCTCTTTGCATACACATGATAATGTTTAAATGTATTGAGCACCTCTGATTTATCTTGAATCACATATATCGTGATCCACCTCGTAGCATCATCAACATAAATCACATAATATCTTGAACCATTAATGCTAAATTCCTTTGATGGTCCCCACACATCTGTGTGTACCAATTCAAGCTTCTCTCAATACATGAAACCATGCTCAGTATATGATTGCTTATGAGCCTTACCTAATTGACATGCCTCACATTTGTATGTCAAATGTTGACTTGCAACATTAGGTAGCCCAAGCACTGAACCATTGATAATCATATCCTTAATACCTCTTTCATTGAAATGTCCAAGCCTTTTATGCCGAAGATCTAACTCAGAGATCTTATGTCCTCCATAAGTGAACAAGGCATGACCAACATTGCCTTGAATCTCCAATGTGAAGAGCCTTCCTTCTTTCTTCCCTAAAACAGTTTTTTTATACCCATTGCTAGGGTCTTCCACAAAAACTCCATCATTAGTGAACCTTACTTCATAACCTTTCTCAACAATTTGCCCTATACTTATCAGATTCTTTGGAATTGTAGGAACATACAAAACCTTACTTAGAAGAGTGCTCCCATCCTTATCCTTTACTGATCCAATTGACTTCACATTATTCTTTGTATTATCACCTATTTGTACTACATGATATGTTACCTTATTCTCCAAATCGGTCATCAAAGTGATGTTGCCACTCAGGTGATTGCTACACCTTGAGTCAATGTAGAAGACTCTTTGATCTTCACTTTGTCTTTCACAAGTTGCATTCGTAATCATGGTTGAACCCTCCTTCTAATCAGAAGCATAATTGTAGTAGGTATTGTTGTAGGATTGACTTTGGAAACCTCTACCTGCATTTCTTCCAAAGTAATCTCTATTACCTCTACCTTTGAAATTACCTCTTTGGATTCTACCACATCTTCCTCTTGAATTAAAGTTTGGATTATATCCTCCACCATTCTCATTATTATGCCAACATTCATGAGGTAAATGATTAGTCTCACTACAAATCCAACAAGCTTTGACTCCATCTTTATTGCTTCTGCCTCTTCCTCTACCTTCGCCACCTCCTCTTCCCCTTAGAAAGTTAGCGTGACTAGTTGTACCTTCATCTTTATTCAACTGTTTCTTGCCTTTGTTAATCTTCTTCTTGTCCTTGGACTACATTGCTTGACATGTACTCTTATGAACATCACCTTTGACATCCTACTCAAGAGTTAGCATATCTCCTAGAAATTGTATCAAATCAGGAGTAAAATGATCGAGTGACAATTCAGTAGACAAAATGAATGGCTTCCATTCCTCATCTCCTCTCAAACGTGTGAGGATTTGCCTTACCAATTTTTCCTCTTCAATATCTTCATCAACGGCTCCTAATGCATCTGCAATTTCCTTCATCCTTGTCACATAATCAAAATTGGACTAAGAAGCCTTCTTCTGGAATGCGGTAAACTCTACCACAAAGATGCCTTTCTTGAATTTGTAGTGTTTTGGAAATGCTCCTCTAAAGCATTCCATATGTCACTTGCACTTTCAAGTCCTCTTATATGAGGTAGCAAGTAATCATTGACTCCCATGTAGATAATGCTCCTTGCTTGAGAATTCTTATTCATCTAAATCTTTGAATCTACAAGCTCCACCCTAGTAGGAACACTAGGATATTTAAAATTTGGCTTTTCTTTTTCACCTGTAATGTATCCTATCAAGTATTTGCTCATGAGATGAGCTTCCATCCTCATGGACCAAGCAAGATAGTTTTCTCTATCCAATTTCTCTATCTGAAGAGAATCTCCTATCTTTTCTTCACCTGTGTATTAAATTCTTCAAGCTTTGTGAGGAATAAGTGTACCTTTAAGTCGGATGTAGTTCCTTTTGATCTTCTTGATAGCTTCAGGCCTCCTTATCTAGCTTTCACTTTAAACTTTCACCTTTTGAACCTTCAAATGTTGATTTCTGTATAACTGCAACAGTCAGGGTCCTCCTTTCTTCAATTTTGATGATTCCTACTCTGATACCACTCATCGAGAGTATTAATCTCCAAAAGAACAAGTTATGCTTGATGTTAGAGCACCTCTATATCAAGAAAAACTCAGAACCTCAACCAATTTTGTAAGACTAATGACAAATTACCAATCTTTGCACTAACTATGAAGAGAGTGATTATTCAAAAAAGTCTACTGCACTTAATTCACTCATTGAGTGATCAAATGTGTAAATTTTTCAATGAAACTTTGTATGAGGTGTTGGCTAGTAATTGTGCACCTTGTCCAAGTTAAATGTTCTCAAAAGGTTTAGTAAATCTTGAGATTTACTCCAAACAATTGACCTATGTCTAAAACTATACTTTTGTACAATCGACTCATTAAGGGAAAAAATGAGCCCTGCATGGGCCTTGTAAGGATTCCTAATTTTCAAGAATTAAAAAGCTTAATCCAAGTGACTAAAGACCCATAGAAAACCACTAGTGGTATTCTACAATAAAATAATGTTTCATAGAATATTATGTTTGAATTATAAAATTAGTTTTTTTAGAGCCATTGGATGCTTGATTTTAATGGCCTAGATCAAAGACTTGCACCGTCTAGAGAGAGACTCTGATATGCGTAATAACTCAAAGATTCTCTACGTATTGTTTTTCACACTCTCTGCAAGAATATGGACCCTTAGATCTTGCTGAATCAAACCCCTCCTCCCATTTGGGGCTGAGATGAAATCGGAACTGCTGCAGAGCCATCCGATCGTGTGTCCTTCTCAAGGAGGAGGTTGAAAGGTGCTTTATCTTGGGGGGGATTCCATCCTAAGCCATTGGATCATATGAAGATCCATTGGATACACATTGGAGGCACTCAAAAGAAGAGTATTTAAACGTGGCCGTCCAATGGGAGAGCCAAATCTAATGGCTTAAATCAAAACACACATTTTTGAGGGAGAATTAGATCTCAGCCATTCACATTGATGCATATCCAAGGGCCTATATCAAAAGGTGCCTTTTTGAGAAAGAACAAGATCTCAGCCATCAAAAAGAGTGCAAATCCAAGGGTCCATATGCACAGTTGCCTTGACTTTTGCACACAACTCCATCCATTGGATCATTGAACCGATCAAAGGGCTCTAATTGAGTTCAGAACTTTTCAAAGCCATTCACAGAACTAAAACCATGAAGTGAGGTGGTTTTCTCCTCTTTGACCACACAAAAATGATGGAAGCCTATGCCTAGCCTATGTGATGCCAAAGAATAAATAATGCTCATGAAACAAGATTACAAGGTACTTAGAATCTGCCGCCGACCTTTGCACTAGGCATCCACCTTCTCCAAGCTTGCCCTTGTGCACACCTTGCACCAAGCTTCCAATAAGGGGAGACATGGACACCTTATGTGGACGTGCACCTTCAATGGGACTTTGGAACTCTTGATATTCCTTGCTTCAACCTCTTTGCATACAATCTAAGTCACTCTTCTTGCACCTTGCAAATGACTCTCTGTGTTGCGTGCACTCTTTGTATGTCTCTTACTCCTCTCTTAGTCTAGACTATGGTCACCTTGCTTAGTCTAACCAAGAATAATGTCTTGCCTTGATTTAAGTGTCGGTTCACGTGCGCTCCTAACTGCTAGAGTATCTTGATGCTCACTTTGATGTCCCAAGATTGTCTCCAAAAGTGGGTAGCCAATGAATCCCTGTTTTGTCTTGTAGTGACTTTAGACTAAAACAAAAAAAGAATATTGGGGGCCCATACTCTCACTTTTGCATATGTTGCTGCTTCACATAACTTCACATTTTGCCTTTTAATTATTCAAATGTGCACCTAAGAGAGTGTTCACCTGAACCTTCCAAACGCTTTAAAAACACTTTGAACCTTAGAGAAAATATTGAAAGACACTATGCAACCTGCAACCTGCAACCTGCATCCAACTTTCTGTAAATATAACCTTTGTGAACAATTAATTGTGCACTACTTATGCACCTTGACACCCGAACTTTGAACACTCTGACTTCACCCATGTTGGCTTTGACCTTGAACATGTTGACTTTGATCGATTTGACTTTGAACCTTTGAATTTGACTGTGGTTGACTTTGACTAATGTGACTTTTATGGGCTGAGCAATTTCCAACCACCTAATGGGCTCTCCGTCCTGGAGAGCTATAGCAAAAACTCTAAGCAGAGATGACACCATGATTCCTGTGCTGCAAAATCTTCAAAAGGACATCTGAGCAACTACCAAGTCCACTAGGAGCAGTAGAGAACAAACACCTAAGAAGAACCAAAAGTGTAAATTTTGCACAAAAAAACAAAGGAAGGCAAATGGAAGGTAGGAAGGAGGGGGAAGGGAGGGCTAAGGGGGCTAAGATTGATAGGGCATGGAGGGGTAAGGATGGGGCTGGGTAGAAGGGTAAAGGGAGGGTGAGCGAGTAGGATTATGGGCTCTTGAGAGGGCCAAAATGATAAAATATGAAAGCTACAGAGGGTGCATCTGTGAAAATGTGAAACATATGGTAAAATAAGGTGAGGATAGACCATGTGGACCATGTGTCTAATGAAAAACACACGGTAAATGTGCACAAAACATGTGCATTTTGACTAAAAGCTAGAGAAAATTTATGTTTTTGGAAAAATTAAGTCAAAAAATGAATTCAAAGGTTCCAAAAGATATGAAAATGTCTCGAACTTCATCTTCATCACAGTGGGGTGTCCATTGTTCCTCATTGATGGCTACGTCCATTGTTGCTAGGATTTCTGCTCAGCCATGGGATTCATCTGAGGTGCAATCCAAAGCCAAAAACATTGGACCATGGAAAATAAAAAAATATATGGCCATACTTTCAAACTATAATAAAAAATAAAAATTATATATTGGCTCATATATAATTTTTTTTTCAACACACGCGGGTGGGCAGAACATAAAGAAAAAATAAAAATAAAATAAAAGAAAAGAAAATAAAAATAAAGAAATAAATAAATAAAAATAAAAAATATAAAATTAAATAATAAAAAATAATAAAACAAAATAAAGAAAAAAAATTTAATGAATAAAAAATAATCAACACAGGGGGGCGGGGGGCAAGCGGGGTGGGGGGCAAGGGGGGTGGGGGGCAAGCGGGGTGGGGAGCAAGGGGGGCGGGGGGGGAGGGGGAGAGAGAGAGAGAGAGAGAGAGAGAGAGAGAGAGAGAGAGAGAGAGAGAGAGAGAGAGAGAGAGAGAGAGAGAGAGAGAGAGAGAGAGGGAGGGAGGGAGGGAGGGAGGGAGGGAGGGAGGGTTCTTTCTTGAAAAAATAAAATTAGCTGCCAGGGGGGCCTTTTTTTTTAATTGAAAAATACCCTGAAAAATATCAAAAAATACTAAGAAAATCGAAAAATAATTCAAAAGAATGCAAAAAATTCAGGAAAAATTCTCGAAACATTTCTTGACATTTCTAGGCCACTCCCTCATTCAAAACCATAGAGATCTTCCTTTTTTCCTCCCTTATATCAAGAAAATGACATTGAAAAAGATGAAAAAATGCTAGAAAATTTTCTAAAAATACCTTAAAAATTCCCAAAATTTTCCTAATGTTTTTTTTCTTATGGAAAAGTTGGGAAATGGCTTCTAAGTACATAAAAAATCAAGGAACAAGCATGAAAATGGAAAAAAAAAACTAAAAGTTAAGCAAAAATGGAATGAGAAGGCTATGTACAACCTGGACAACTTTTGCAAGTTCCAAGTGATCCATAAATCTTCATTTGTTTTGATGATAGGCCTTGAGCCATGATATGATGAATAATAGAAACCCCTCCATAATCTCTAATTGTACTACATTTCATTTGTTTTGTCTTCTTTTTTGGGCATACTGACCATCTAATAGGGCCACCCTAAATCCTTCATTAGAATATTATCTCCTCCATACTGCATCTTTTGTATCTTTGTTTCAGGTATAGTGTGACTTAATCTGCAAAATGTCATTTTTTTTATTCCAGCTTCTTCATCCGATGGAACCCTCTGTTTCCAAAGACTTGCAGGTACTCCTTCCACATCCTTGTAAAGCTATTATTATAAAAATTGACATAACAGATGATATCTCTAGCATTATCCATAATATAGTGCCCATTTATATATAATTGAAGTAGCTTCATCACTATTGCACTTAAGGGCTTTTCTTTTCTTCTCTCTTTTATGGCCTTTGACTGAGATTGTCTCACTCGAATCAGTAACCTGAATGATGTCATCTTTTTCTTCATAGGCTCCCTCTCTACTTGAGTTTGGAAAAAATCCATAGCACGAAGATGGGTCTTTTGCATGGAGCCAAGCCAACATGTTTTCTTCTTCATATAAATTTGCTTCTTCAAATAGATCTGCTTCAAGGCTGTCCAACAATTCTACTTCCATACAAATACCAATTGTCTGCATCATGCTGGTATGTCTTTGGTTGTTTGGACCTTCTTCTAAATATATCTGCTATAACTCTTTCCCCTCTTGCTTTACCCACATTGTGTCCTTACCCCACTCATGTAGTACATTGGCATGCCTTAACCAAGGTCTCCCAATCAATAGGGGGGAACTTCCTTCTACCTGTAGCAGCTTTAAAACAACAAAATCCAAGTTAAAGATGGTACCTTGTATCTTGACTAGGACTCGAGGGAGCACTCCCATAGGCCTTACTATGTTTTGGTCTGCCAGTGTTACACTGAAGTTGTAAGTCTCCATCTCACTTCTGCGTGACGGGCGTTGGTGACACATGAGCCATGCGTGGGAAATGGTATGTTGTGATTGTGATGATGTGCTACCTTCTGAGGGTTCTTCAAGATCATTGCAAGAGCATGTTCTTTTTGCCCTATCCACTCTCGTTGGCCATCTGCGCGACTGAGGGTGTGATCTGCTTTGGGGGAGCATTAAGTTGGCACTTTTCTTCATTCTACCTCTTGGGACGTGCATGGGGCTATGGCGGGGTGAAGCTCTGCCCCGTTTGTTCTTACACACTCTGCGAGTAGGCGTATGACGTGTTCGAGCCATCAAGGGCTTCCTTTTTTTTGTCTTTGAGCATATCGTGGAACACATTGGCTCCTTCATTTCTATCGTGGCAACCCTCCTATGTGTTGAGCTTCGACGGCTCCCACTTGTGCTTCATGCCCATTTGCCCTGATGTTGCTCGGTGCATCGAAGCTGGGAGCTCGCTCTCCTCGGGCTTGATCTCTAATACTACCACATCACTCCTTTGTGTGAAGTCGCTTGCCTATCTCAGTTCCTTCTTTGGGGTCGGCTCATGCCTTCCCTTTCATCTCCGCTAGACTCCAACCGTGCATGTTTGTGGCTTGATGCTCGTCTCTTTCTTTGTAAACACTGCTGGATATTATTGACTGAAGTGGGCAAACCCTTGGCATCATATGCTCCTCAACCATCCCTTTGGGACGGATCTGGCACTCCCCCCAAGGATTCATGCGGGCAGAAGTCAAAATGACAATCATCTGTATGCCATGAAGATTGCGACTCCTGCATTTATGTTTTGTTTCCACTCCTGATCGAGGCCGTGGTTGCTTCCCTTTCCATTTCTCTCTTATGCAGGTCTATCAGGGGTTGGAATGACAGGCATTCGGCCTCTGTGTGCGCGCCTCTTTGTCCTCTGCTTTGCACGGAGGTGGAGCCTCGCTTCTCCTCAATCTCTCCAAGTTTACAAGGTCGTGCATCACCTGCTTTGGTTTGGCTCTGGAGTTTTCGGCTCTACATTTCTTGCTGTTCGGCTCATGGCCAAAACAGGGTCAAGGATTGGCTCTGTCACCTAGCTAGGGGCTAAGCACTATTCTTCCTATCTGTGGCACTCTCATGGTCCAGCTAATGACTCTACAATGTTTCTATCTAGTGCTAACATGCACCAACTCCATGCTTAGCTGGGTCATGGAAGATGCATTATTCAAAGATGTGTGGTGAGGCTGAAGACTTAGGGCTCATGCTTGAAGATCTTTTTTAAGAAAACATTTATTATAGGGCATGGTTATCATCCTGTTGCGTACGCATATTTAATGTAAGAATTTTGTGTGATCCTACCTTGCCTCTCATGTTTCACCTCAAAACACCACCTGTTAGAGCGAAAATTGGCTTACCTCTCCCATCTCCATAAGGGTTTGGACAGAAAAGTTGATGTCACATAAAGTTCTATTGAGATGGGTTGTCTATAATTTGCAAATCTTGGTGACAAGTTCTCTAATGCTTGTTTCACTTTGTGGCTCTAGATTCATTCTAGTTTTGGAGCATGCTTCCATAATATATGACAAATTTCTATTTCTGATCGTCTCAGTGTCTTGTTATACCATAATGATATTAGTTTTGCTCTCTACGGTTGTGCCTGAATACTGTTGTTCTATAGTGTTTGTTGAAACTATCGATTATGTCCTCTATAGTTATGGCTTTTGATAAAGTATTGATGTTACACCATCCAAGCTCATGAGAAAATTAGAGAATTTTTGCTTTTTGGGGGACATCATTGTTCCTTTTTATCAGATGGACTAATTCTATTGTGAGTGATCTAACGATGCGAGATTTAGCAAGATATACTCAATTCATGAGTTTCAAGTCTCCGATGTGTCTGGCTATCATTGTTCCTTGAAATTAGAGGGAGATGAAACCATGGTGAAGGAAGGTAAAAGACAGATGTGGGCCAAGATTTGTGGCCACCACATAATTTATTGCTTGTTCTTCATGCATTGTCCACTGATTCAAATCCAAAAGGGTTGGTGCCCTCATTCCCTTGCCCGAAGAAAATCGAAGCTAAAAGTCGGATTATTCTTTGATGTGCAATAACTATTTATGTACATCTAAGCCCACTGTCAAAAGTTGATTAGCTTTTCTGTTGCTATGTATAAACCACAGGTCCAATACATCTTCCTAAGGAACCTGGTGCTCACTGTGAGGTGATGTCTTTTTGGCTACCCTCCAGGGTTGTGTCTAGGTTTTGTGGATTTTGGACAAGTCTTTGTATTAGGTCGCTGGCTGACATAGGATGGTGTTTTGCTAAACACAACTTGAGGTTTGGAACCCTAAAAGCAGGCCATTATGTGCTTGAATGTCTGCTGCATGGTCGTGAGTGCCCAGGCACATGGGAATGTGAATCTTGCCCCATTCATCATGTTTTCATAACATTGGGGCTAATCAAGACAGCTACATATGACCATGTTCTTCTTCCCTGGGCTAGTAAAAGTTAATAATCACTTTTCGGATTTTATAACTTTAAGTTTTTCCTGACCATACCCCAAGGTTAGCTGCAGGTTTTGGGTCCCTCTCGTCTATCATCTTTTTATAAAAGTTGAATGAACTACTTTTTATACTCTCTCATGTTAAGCCGTGAATTTATCCCTTGCCTTTCTTTTTGCCTTAACAAGTCCAATACTGCTGCAAGTAAAGTGGGTGGTCATAATGATGTGTTGCCCTGATGATGGTGGGTAACTCTTGTGGGTATTTGCTTTCAGAAAAGGACTGATCTTTGCGTACTACAAGATTAAAGGAAGGATGATGGTGGCTCCTTGTCTCTTGGGTTTTTTGCTAATCTCGATGATGGAAGCTACTGTTGGAAGATGATGACTTGCTCACAATCTTCATAAGTGTTGGTGTGGCTGTATGTGTTCACTTGTGATGAGAAGATAGTAGTATGATAAGGTTGAATTGTGAAATTGCTCTAGCTAGGGTTTTGTGTCCTCTTCTCCAAGTTGCCTGATCTTCATAATGTCTTCTTTTTGGTTCTTTGTGTACCATCTGTGCTGAAGGGGGAAGATGGTTGGGGTATCATATGGGTAGGGGTTGGGATTTCCCTTGTATCCACTCGTGTAAATTGTCGTGCATGTTCTAAAATCAGAGCTTGAATCCACACTTGCATGCTCCAATCCTATGATTGATGTCTGGATCCACTATCTCCTTTGATGACTTATGGGTACCCTTGCTGTTATAGCAAGTTGCTGGAATTTCTCACTGGATCTTTTCCATCTAGTGTCTCACTTAGATGTTCTTAGAATAAAAGGATGAATGATTGACCTTGTTTGTCCTCTTTGTGTGCCTCATGTGGATGGCTTAAATATATGGGAGGTTGGGTGCATAATGCTTGTACTTCAAAACATTCTTTGTGATGTGAGCATGTAGTTCTCAAAGGAAATTTACAAGTGAACATGCATATAGGGGGTGAAATTTTTGATTCAGGCCTCTTTAGTACTATTGTGAAAGTCACAAGGTTCGAGTGATTGTTTTTTACCACGGAAGTAACTCATTGGTTTCACAATGCTCATTGAAGGCTTGTTTTTCATAATGCATTATAGGACTACATGCATAAACCTTCAACATTGATCCTTCTTGACTCCTATAGATGAATTGCTACTATGCTTTGCAGGAATAGCCATGGATAAGCTGTTTGAATATCATGAATGCTTGTAGAATGATAGGAGTACAAGTTCCTTTACATCACTTTTATACAGCTCTTGTGCTTGGAGGACATTGTCCTCACTCACTTATTAAGTGGTCACACCATTTTGGGCCCTCTTTTTGAAAACAAGTTATTTGGAAACCCTCTTGTGGTAGGAAATTTGGGCCTAGTCCGTACCCATTACTCACATTTTAGGTCTTAAGGACTGCAAGAACAAAACTGCTTAGATGACTGTCCCATTTGGGCATGATGTTCAAAATTTGTACCTTCACTTTGAGTAATTTTAACTCTGCTATGCATTTGCTTTGGTGTTGGCCAAATCTATGTATTGTTGAAAATTAAGTCTATGCAATAACCTCTTTTCCATGTCCTATTGAGGCACTATTGCCTAATCATTTTTTGAACGCATAATACTCATGTTAATTGGCAAGCTTGCTGATATGAGCATAGTATAAATGAAGCCAAGAACATCGGTTAATCATGAAACCACATTCATCTCATGCTTTACATTGCAACGTGTCTCACACTCACTTGGGGATAACATATTTAGGAATGTCAATATGATTGTGGCATCATAAAGATATAAGAGATATTGGTTCTCGCGGGGCTCCTTGCCCTTTAGCTATAGTTCTTGGATTGTAGGAACAACAAGATTTTCAGGAGGACTTCTCTCTAGAAGAAAGACTTGCAGTCTACTTGGAGTGAATGTTTATTCTCTATCTCATTTTTAGATGCAGTCTACTTGCTTTTTGTATGTCATTTAAGGTTTGGGAGCTTCTTGAGAAGGCATTTCCAGCCTTACAAAGGACTCCACAGGGGTATAAATATTGGGTTGACTATCTCCCAAGGGGATTGTGTCGCCCAACTCTAAAGATTGCAGATTGAAGGAAGGATGATGGCTTGCAAATTGGAAGATTGACGTGCTGCAGATTTGAAGATCATTGAAGACCTGCAGAATTGCAGCCTTAAGCTTTGCAGACTGAAGAATTGCAGATTTTGAAGGCCTAAAGATTTCCAGACCAGTTCAGTTGTGTATGCTCTTCTTCTTTAGCTTTGTCGAGGATGACAAAGGCTAGAGGAGGGAGAGTATTGGATTGTAGGGTATGCACACATCCTGAATTGTGCATAGGAACCCTCCCTAGACCATGAGAATAACCCTCCTTAGTGCCATAGCTCTCGTCACTTATTCTGGGAAGGTCTCCCCTAAGACCTAGTCTTAAATTTTGTAATTCTTCAATAATGTTTTGCGTTGTGTTCCCTTGTTGGAACTATGTTCTAAATGCTTCCTTCATCAAATCCCATGTGGTGAAATGGTTGTCAGTGAACTCACTAAACCATTTGTCTCCTAGCCCTTCTAATGTTGCAAGGAAAAGAATAAAAAATGTGTCTCTTCTTCACATAAAATCCCTTGTTTTACATAAGGCTAAGAACCTCCTAATGTGCTCTTCCTATGCTAGCCCTAATGATGGAAATTTGACCTTCAATCTAGAAAGTAAAGTTTCCAAATCTACGTGGGCTGCCATATTCTTTACTGATGATGTTCAGCTATTTGATCTTCAAATAACCTTCCTTCTTGTTGCTTTGCAAGTGACCCTCAAGATTTGAGACCAGGTTATGGTCATGAGCTGTTCATACTCCTCTTAATTTAAGAGAAATCCAATGGAAGAAAGATTACCTTTTGAGTCGGTACAATACAATTGATACCCTTGAAATCTTATACACTTTGCAATTTGCTTCTCCTATGCTCAAATCTCCTTGTGTTCCCACTGTGCACACCAAATTTTGTTGGGGGATTCTTGTGGAGAAAGGGATTTGAGTGTTTCTAGGAGAATGGAGAGTGAGAACAAGAGAACTAATGACACTGAAAGCTTTTTATCAATTACGAAGAGAATAATACAAGCTTGTACATAATATTGGAACAAATCCATTACAATCCTAAGTACTCGCTTGAGTTCTAGGAAAAATAGAAAGAGAAGACAACGTATGGAAATCTAAGAGTTCACTTGTGAAGTCACCCTTGTAATTGTTTGATATTTTACTTGATGTAAAAGTTAAAGGAATCAAAAGTGGTTGAGTCCACTTGATAAAAATAGAGAGAGAAGCCACGAATTCTGATTTGGAGGTTGGAGAATCAATCAATCTCTAAAAATTAGGAAACTACTTTTAGGTAAGCAAGATTCAAATTCAAATCTTGGCTCCAAAACTCTCTATATATACATGGAAGTTTAGTCGCACTTTAGAGGCATCCATAAGTTGAACTACATGCTATATCAAGTGTGGATACAAGGCACACACATGTATCTGTAAGTTCATTGTATTGTACAATCAACATACATTTACATTTAGGATCATAAAAGTTCATATCCTCATGGTTTTGTGAGTCTACTATTCATTGTTATGCTTCTCAGATTTGTTAGTCAAATTGCAGAGATCATTTCTCTCAGTGTGGTCATCATTCTCAATGATTAAACTTGCTAAAGTTTTCTTTTAGAGTCTAGTATATGATCACAAAATTTCATTCCTATTGGAGTTCTCAATCTTGAGTTATGTTTAGTTGAAGTCAACCCCGTCTGTCCATATTCACTTCTCTGCGAATTTTTTATTTTTTTTAGTCAACTTGTCAGAGCTGGTTCTCCGCGTGTACTTCATCCAATTGCATGATTCAAAGCTTTTTGGATTCACCATACTCTGTAGTATCCGCATACAAAATTTCTTAATCATTGAGTATTGGAATATTGAGTTATGATCTTTTTTCTCCTCACTAGTTTAAGTACTGTTGCAGCTCGTGAAAACCGGATGATGTCATAACTTGTTAAGCTTCCTTCTCATTGTGTAATTCACTATTTCTGATGGGATTACTCTTGAACCAGAGAGTTAGCTAGAGTTTCCCAAAAGGAATTAAGCTAATTGCTATTGTGCTCAGAGAATTATTCAAAACACTAGGCAGGTGTATGAATCAAAATAACAAGTTTTTCACCTATGAATTTATTCTAGCTCATCTATTCTGATCTATCTTTTTGAGATTGATCTTCCAAGGTACATAGGGTGTCTAACACATCCATTGGCAAGCTAAAAGGGCCCACCACATATTCCTAGAGTTCATTTGGCTGGTGTAGATCAAGGATTTTGCAGCACCACTTCATCTTCAAACACATATCTATCCATCTCTTCATAGTGGTATCAGAGCAAAGATGGCAGATGGATTTCCTTCATCAATTGACAATTGGATAGAGGTAATTACTCAGCTTGGTCATTAAGGATGGAAGCTTATCTCCAAGGTAGAAGTTTATTTGGTTATGTGGTTGGAGATGAAGTTATGCCAAGTTTTAGGAACAAAAGTCAACCAACACAAGAAGAGCAAGAAAGATTGAGCACATGGTGTTCCAAGGATGCACTTGCAAGGTCTTACCTCCTTAACTCTATCTCAGACTTTTTTGTTGCCTCACATTAGAAGTTGTAAGAGATCTCAGGAAGTGTGGGATGCACTTGAAGCCTTCTTCTCTTCAAGTACCAAAGCTAGGAAGCATCAACTATAGCTGGATTTTACAACTCTCAAGAAAGCTCCCAAACAAAATGTGACTGATTTTGTCACAAAGGTCAAGGACATAGCTGATCAGTTGGGAAACATTGGAGAGGTAATAGATGAAGAACAAATTGTAAGGCAAGTCATTAATGGATTGAAAGCAGATGACAAGTGGGAAGCATTCACCACAGCTATGGATTTGTACATGGACATGCATGTACCAGAATTCAATACACTCATTGGAGAATTACTCACTCAAGAGGCAAAACTTATCAAGAATGGAGAAAGCTTGAAAGGTAATCAATCTTCAGCTTTATATAATGATAAAAGCAAGTCCAAAGAAAACAAGGGAAAGTCAAATAAAGTGGATGATAAAGCAGGAACATATCAAGCTAACTATGAAGGTAGAGGAAGACATGGCAGAGGTAGAGGAAGAGGAGGTAGACAAGGTAGGGAGAGATCCCAAGACTCCAACCCATGTTCTGTTTGTGGATTAGCTAATCATACAACTGAAAATTGCTTTAGGAATTCCAAGAATCAAAGAGGCAGCGGCTACAATAGAGGAAGTTATGGCTACTCAAGAGGAAGGTTCAAAAATTATCATGGCAACTACAACAACTACAATCATTCAAACTATCAAGGAGGCTAGAAAGTAAGGAGAGACTTCAATAACTACACAAAAGACTCAAACGAAGAGGATTCATTATTAATCATGAACATGGCTATGCCACAAGGTAAATCTGATAAGCATGTTTTCTATATTCAGGTTGTTCAAATCATTTGGCAGGAAATGTGGCCCTCGTATCAGATTTAGAAGATCCAAGGAACAAGCATGAGGTACAAACACGAGATGATACAAGACACCTTGTGGAGAAAATAGGAAATGTCAAAGCACCTGATGGAAACATCAACCTACTCAGTAAGGTACTCTATGTCCCTACCATTACAAAGAATTTGATAAGTGTTGGGTAGATAGTAGAAAAAGGATTGCAAGTTAGGTTCACAAGAGGAGGAGCATATGTGGAAGACCCTAGCCAAGGGTTTAGAAGAATAGCAAAGGGAGAAAAAACAGGTAGATTATTCACTTTTGAGTTGCAAGACACAAGGAACATAGCTCTCTTCAACTATCGCAATCAAACACTCACAGAACTAGAGGTATGGCACAAGAGATTGGCACATATTGGTGAAAGATCATTAAAACAAATTTGTAGGGACCAAAGTGTACTTGGACTCCCTAACTTTTCAAAACAACACATGATTTAGAAATGCAGTGCATGTCAATTTGGAAAGTGTCACAGGTTACCATTCATGAAGAAAGGTTATATACATGGAGATCTCTTGGAGTTGGTTCATACAGATGTATGGGGACCTAGCAAGGATGCTTCAATATCTGGATCAAGGTATTATGTCTCCTTTATTGATCATTGCAATAGATGGACCATCCTATTCTTTATGAAACACAAAGATGAAGTTTTTTCATGCTTCAAAAGATATTTGTCTCTTGTGGAGAATCAAACAGGTAAATCACTAAAAAGGCTAAAGTCAGATGGAGGGGGAGAATACTTCTCCCATGAGTTTGATTCTTTTCTTCAAGAAAGGGGAATCAAAAGAGAGGTAAGTACAAGATACACTCCTGAGCAAAATGAAGTGGTAGAAAGGAGGAATAGGACAATTGTTGAAACTACAAGGTCCATGTTAAATGAAAAGCATTTGCCTAATTATGTATGGGCTGAGGCTGTATCTACAACCACTTACTTGATTAACAGGTTGCCTTCAAAATCCCTTGATGCGATGACTCCATATGAGGCTTGGAATGGAAGAAGACCTAGCTTAGATCATTGTAAACTTTTTGGATGTATTGCTTTTGCTCATGTTCCTTCACAGGTTAGAGGCAAGATGGATCCAAAGACAGAAAGGTGTGTATTCATTGGATATTACAACAAACAAAAGGGTTACAGGTTATAAAACCCTACCAACAAAGGATTCTTGGTAAGCAGAGATGTAACTTTTGATGAGAACAATTCATGGTATGAAGATTCATGCACGAAGGTCAAATTGCAATATGACCTTGAAGAAACTTTTCCAAAGTTTGGAACTAAACATAAACCAAAGATTGAAGAACACGATACTTTAGAAGATGATGAAGAAACTCAGATGGAAAAAATCAAAGCATGGAAGTCTAAAGGTGAAGAAAAATTGCAGGAACTTGGATATGAGGCAGAATCATCACAACATGGCTTAAGAAGATCTATAAGGGAAAGAAAAAAAACCAGAAAGGTATGGGTTTGACGCTTCATCGATAACTAAACATTCTATTTACATAGCACATGACATAAATCAAGAATAGCCATCATCCTTTGAAGAGTCCAAAGCAAAATCAGAATGGAAGCATGCAATGAAGGAAGAGATTGAAGCACTTGAGGAAAAAAACAACACTTGGGATTTGATGCCCAAGACTTCATCTATGAAGGTAATAGGCTCAAGATGGGCCTATAAACTGAAGAAGAATTTTGATGCTTCCATTAACAGGTATAAGGCAAGGCTTGTAGCAAAAGGCTTTGCACAAACTCAGGGAATTGATTATGAGGAGACCTTCTCTCCTCTGGCAAAGATGCCTACTATTAGGGTTTTGCTTAGTATTGCCTCTTCCAAGAATTGGAAGATACTTCAACTAGATGTAAAGAATGCATTCTTGAATGGTTGGATAACATAAGAGGTATATATGGCACGACCACCTGGTTTTGAGAGTCAAGTTTATCATGATTAGGTGTGTAATGTAACAAAGCATTGTATGGTCTCAACCAAGCCCCAAGAGCTTGGAATTTCAAGCTTGTTTCATTCTTGCATGATAAAGGCTTTCAACAAAGCAAGGCAGATCCTTCAATCTTTATTAAAAAGAGTAATTCTGAGGTCATCTACCTAAGTGTATATGTAGATGATATTATATTGATAGGAAATGATGTAGATTGTATGAAGAAGATCAAAGGTCAGATGAGAGAAGAATTCAAGATAATTGATTTAAAGTCACGTACCTACTTCCTAGGTTTGGAAGTTTTTTACAAAGATCATGGTTTATTTCTCACTCAAAGGAAGTATATCAAGGATATGGTAGCAAAATTCAAGATGGAGGATTGTAAAATTGCACGTACTCCAATGGAGGTCAACCATAAATTGAGCTCACATGAAGGTGAACTCATAGAGGACATCACATCATATCAAAGCCTTGTGGGTAGTCTCAACTATGCCACATTGACGAGGGTAGATATATGCTATAGTGTGAGTGTGCTAAGTCAATTCATCCACACACCAAGGAAACCACACATGGATGCTGCTAAGAGGATACTCAAATATATCAAAGGAACCATAAATGAAGAACTTTAATATCCTTATGTATCTGATTTAGGGTTGAAGCTATTTTCTGGTGCAGATTGGGCTGGCTCCAAAGAAGATAGAAGGAGCACTTTAGGTTACCTTACCTTTGCAAGTTCAAAGCTTATTTCATGGTCATGCAAGAAGCAACCCACAGTTGCTCTCTCTTCCACTGAAGCTGAATACAGAGGTCTTGCCATAGCTACACAAGAAGCTATGTGGATGGAGACATTATTCAAAGATCTTGGATTGGAGTTTCGAACTCCAACACATTGAAATTCATTATCACTATGTAAGAGAAAAGGTTCCAAGGAAAGAGATTCAGATATCATGTCCACTCATCAACAATGTGCAGATATTTTGACCAAAGCATTGGATGGTACAAAACTTTGCAAATTCAAGGCTATGATTGGATTGCAAGTTATTCTTGAAGATTGAAGACCTCAAGCATACTTGGCTTGAGGGGGAGCTGTTGGAACAAATCCATTACAAGCCTAAGTATTGGCTTGAGTTCTAGGAAAAATAGAAAGAGAAGACAATGCATGGAAATCAAAGAGTTCACTTGTGAACTCACCCTTGTAATTGTTTGATCATTTACTTGATGTAAAAGTTAAAGTAATTTAAAGTGGTTGACTCCACTTGATAAAAATAGAGAGAGAAGCCACGAATTCTGATTCAGAGAATCAATCAATCTCTAAAAATTAGGAAACTGTGTTTAGGTGAGCAAGATTCAAATTCAAATCTTGGTTCCAAAACTCTCTATTTATATACATGGCAGTTTAGTCGCACTTTTAGAGGCGTCCATAAGCTGAGCTACATGATATATAAAGTGTGGATACAAGGCACACACATGTATCTGTAAGTTCATTGTATTCTACAATCAATATACATTCATATTTATGATCCTACAAGTTCATATCTTCATGGTTTTGTGAGTCTATTGTTCACTGTTATGCTTCTCAGATTTTTCAGTCAGATTGTAGAGATCATTTATCTCACTGTGGTGCATCCTTCTCAATGATTTAACTTGCTAAAGTTTTCTTTTAGAGTCTAGTATATGCTCACAAAATTTCATTGCTACTGGACTTCTTAATCATGAGTTATGTTCAGTTGAAGTCAACCCTATCTGTCCATATTCACTTCTCTGTAGATTTTTTATTTTTTTTCACTCAACTTGTCAGAGTTGGTTCTCCGCATGTACTTCATCAAATTGCATGATTCAATGCTTGTTAGATTCACCATGCTGTCTAGTATTCGCATACAAAATTTCATAATAATCATTGAATATTGGAAGCTTGAGTTATGATCCTTTTTCTACTCACTAGTTTAAGTACTGTTGCAGCCCATGAAAATCAGGATGATGTCATAACTTGTTAAACTTCATTCTCATTGTGGATTCACTATTTCTCATGCGATTACTCTTGAAAGTTAGCTCTTTAAATTACTAGAGTTCCCCAAAAGGAATTAAGCTAATTGCTGTTGTGCTTTGAGAATTATTCAAAACACTGGACATGTGTATGAATCAAAATAGCAAGTTTTTCACCTCTGAATTTATTCTAGCTCATCTGTTTTGATCTATCTTTTGAGATTGATCTTCCAAGGTACATAGGGTGTCTAACACATCCAATGGCAAGATAAAAGGCCCCACCACATACTCCTGGAGTTCATTTGGCTCGTTTACAAGGTACTTAGAATCTGCTGCCGACCTCTGCACCAAACCTCCACCTTCTCCAAGCTTTTCCTTCTGTACACTTTGCACCAAGCTTCCAATAAGGGGAGGGATGGATGCCATCTGTCGACGTGCACCTTCAATGGGACATTGGAACTCTTGATATTCCTTGCTTCATCCTATGTGCATACAATCTAAGTCACTCTTCTTGCACCTTGCAAATGACTTTCTTTGTCGCACGCACTCTCTGTATGTCTCTTACTCCTCTCTTAGTCTAGACTATGCTCACCTTGCTTAGTCTAACCAAGAATAATGCCTTGCCTTGATTTGAATGTAGGTTCACGTACACTCCTAACTACTAGAGTATCTTGGTGCTCACTTTGATGTCCCAAGACTATCTCCAAAAGTGGACAACCAACGAATCCCTGTTTTGTCATGTGGTGACTTTAGAATAAAACAAAGAATTTTTTATTGGGAGGCCATACTCTCACTTTTCCGTACGTTAGCGCTTCACATACCTTCACAATTTGCCTTTTAATTCTTCAAATGTGCACCTAAGAGAGGGTCCACCTGAACATTCCAAACACTTTAAAAACACTTTGAACCTTAGAGAAATTAGAGAAGGATACTCTGCAACCTGCAAGCTGCATCCAACTTTTTGTAAATATAACCTTTGTGAAAAATTAATTGTGCACTACCTGTGCACCTTGACACCCCAACTTTGAACACTTTGACTTCACCCATGTTGACTTTGACCTTGAACATGTTGAATTTGATTGCTTTGACTTTGGTCCTTTGATTTTGATTGTGGTTGACTTTGACCAATGTGACTTTTATGGGCTCAACACTTGGTATGATCACCTGTCTGCACTTGGTGCTTTCCCTTGGGCTCTTCAAGATCAGAAAGGAGACCTATATTGCTTGCTACATGGTTTGAACAACCTGAGTCAATATAGAAGAGATGCTCATCATTCATACATTGTTTTGAAGTCATGTTCATAATGAGAAGAGAATCCTCTTTATCCTCTGTATAGTTGTTGAAGTCTTTTCTTGATTTGTATCCTCCTTGATAATTGTTGTTGTAGCCATGGTTGTAACCTTGATTATGATTGAATCTTCCTCTTGACTATGAGTAGCCACCCATTTGGAATCCTCTTCTTCTCTGGTTCTTGAAGTTCCTATAGCACTCATCTATTGTGTGATTAGATAGTCCACATATATTGGATGGGGAAGAGTTGAAAGGTATCCCCCTACCTTGCTTACCTCCTCTGCCCCTTGCTCTGGAATTCCTACCTCTCCCTGCATAGTTAGCTTGAGAAGTAGCTCCTTCATCTTCAAATTTTTTACTCTTTCCTTTATCCTAAGAATTTCCTTTATCTATATAGAGGGCAAAAGAATTGTTATCTCTTAATGGTTCACCATTTTTGTTGATCTTGACCTCATGGGTGAAGAGTTGCCCCATGAGAGTGGTTAGATCACAGATTTGCATATCCATATAAAGATCCATTGCAATTGTGAAGGATTCCCACTTATCATCTGCCTTGATGCCATTGATTATATGTCTCACTATTTGCTCATCTTCACTCTCTTCTCCTATGGTTACCAATTGATCAAGCACATCCTTCACCTTGTTCACATGCTTTGAAACATTCTGCTTAGGTTGCTTCTTTTAAGTAATAAACTCCATCCACAATTGATTTTTCCTAGCTCTTCTATAAGAAGAAAAGTATGAAGATAGAGTATCCCAAGTCTCTTGGGAAGTTTTGCGATTTCTAATATGAGGAAGAAGGAATTCAGAGATAGATTTAAGTAGATATGACCTGGCTAAAGTATGTTTGGCACACCATGAGTTGAGTCTTTCTTGCTCCTCTCTTGTAGGTTGATCTTTGCTTCTAAATGTGGGCATCTCCTCATCTCTTGATATGTATCCCTAGAGACTTCGTCCTTGAAGACAGGTCCTCATCCTCGAAGACCATGTTGGGTAATTATTCCTGTCCAAATTGTCAATGAAATAAGGGAAACCATCTCCCGTTTTACCTCAACTTGCTTTTATACCATTGTTGGAAGAGATGGATGGATACCTCAAGGAAGTGAGGTGGTACTACCAAAACCTCCTTTTCTACCTACCCCGATGCACTTTAAAGTTATGAATTAGGCCCTTTTAGCTTGAAAATAATACTAAAAAAGTACCTATGTACTTTGAAATTGATACTTGAAACAATTAATCCAAAAAACACTAGTTCAAGAATAACTATTGTTGAAAAACTTTCTATTTTAGTCCATACACCTGCTAGTTCTTTTTCTCAGAGCTCCCAACATAGTAACAATTGATAAAATTCCTTTTGAGGCAGTTCAATTAGCTTAGATAGCTAATAATTGCAAGTGGAATCATTTAAAATGATCAACTATGCTATGAGAAATAACTTTACCAAATTAGATCTTACCCCCGATTTTTTAGGGAACAACTAGTAGATGACCATTGAGCACTTCGAAGGTGATTTCTCCCTGATGCCTGAGCCAAATGCCTTGAAATCTGTATAACACAGAATAGACTCCAAGTTGGTTCCAACAAGCCAAAGATTATGAAAAATGGTTGAGTATTCACTTAGATATGATTAGAAGAAGTTGACTGTTCTCAAAAGTCATAGCAGAGAAGTAGACATAGATGATCAATGAACTATATGTATTATAGAACATGATTGTATAGATTCATTGGCATTGTAATGATGCTCAATGATGATGAATTGATTGAGCTATAGTGTGAGCTACTCAAGTTGTACAAGTGATCAAGGAGTGAGCTCTAAAAATGAGGCACCATGCCCCGCAAGTTTTTACAAGGTCCTTTTATAAGTGTTACTTCAAGGTATGAATTTGACAAACTTTGGCTCCAATCAAAAAGTGACTCCCCCGATTTAGGAGATATTCTCTCTACTTGAAGTCATAGCTAATATTCCCCCTAACTCCAAGAGTTATAAGCTTTTACAATATTCTCCAAGGGATTAATATTTTACAATGTTAAATGATCAAGTAGTTACAAGCTATAGTTCACATGGATCATCAAGTGCTAGTTCTACATGTTACCGTTAGTGTCCATGTGAAAGGCCAAATGGCCATCGGACACTTCTTTGTATATGTTCTTTAATAAAACATATAGTGACCTGGTCAGTCACAGACTGTAAGTTTGACCGCATTTGTAAGACCTAAGAAGTCTGTCTTCGTGCTCCCTGTGTACTGTGTTTTCTGCGTATTCTACAGCCTCTGTGCGGAGTACTGTGTGCGACGTCAGGAGCTCGGTTTTCTACTCTGAGCATATCGTCGTGGAGCTCTCGAGAAGGAGAGTGCAGTGCGGTGCATCACCATTGAAATACTTCACTGGTATCAGAGCAGTTCGAGGCAAAAAGCTTTGTTCCTTTTGTGCAAGCGAAGCGAGCACCCCCCCCTCCCCCAGGCTTTCGACTAAGGCGGCGACCAAGGCATAGACCTTGGCATACCTTGTCATCCGAGTCACCGAAGTCACCGTTGGCGCCGTTGGCTGCGCACGAGGGAGGACCTCAACGATCAAGGAATATAGAGGTTCCCGGTACTTCCCGGGAGGTCACCCATCCCAGTACTGTTCCCCCCAGAGCTCGCTTAACTGTGGCAATCTCTTGCCACTAAGCTACACTCTTGTGGTGTTTGAAGAAGGGGAAAGACTAAGAGCCATTTCGGAGTACTTTCGCACGTAGTTCTCTTCACACAGGTCCAAGAACATCAAGAAGAGTGTTCCTTGTACTTCTCAGAAAATAAATATCAACCTTTGGGGCTGTATTTTCAGCCACACTCGTAAAACTACAGGTTTCTCGAGGGGTTTTTCAGTTTTGGTGGGAGTAGTCGCTACAAATTTATGCAGGTTTTTAAAGCCTAAAACATCAGAGTTGACAGACACTTGCAGGTGTTATTGGCTAGTTTTTGGGCTGTGTATTCAGCTTTTTTAGTGTCATTTTACTGCATATATTGAGCACATACACACCATGTACGCTTCTTTGGATACCGCTTATGTACGTCCATGTGGGCATTGATATAGCGGTTACGTTCTTTGCATAAAGCCTTTTACGTTTGATAAAGAGGGTCGTGGTGAGGTTTTCTTAACTGGGAGACACCCAGATGTCGGGGTCTCTTCGGTGATGCAGGTGGAAGACTTACTCAGCCTCGCCATAGGAGATGTATGATAGTTGTTCATAGGTGCTCGATAAGCCTAGTTGGCTTCTATTGGGTAACTGATTATATGCAGTGGAGTCAGTGATACACTATGCAGGTAGACATGTCAGTACTTGCAGTTTTATGATACTTTGACACTGGTCATATGCTAATTTTGCAGAGGATACTCTGGCAAAATTTTTCTAGATTTCTAGTTAACTCAACTATATAGTGGTCGATTTACTCCTTGATACACTTATTTGTTGGTGTTTGGACTCTTCTAGCTCCATTATCATTCTATTCAGTTCTCTACGATCATGGCATCAGAGGTCTCAGGCACATCCGGTGGATCAGGGTCTAGTGCTAGCGTTCCGAGGAGGAGCTATAACTTGCAGGGCAAAGACCATTTTGAGATCCGAAAATTTGATGGCACAAACTTTGCTCTATGGAAGAATCAGATTAAAGATGTGCTGATTCAAAGAAGGCAATGGAAGCCAGTAAATGGGATTTCAAAGAAGCCTGCTGACATGGATGAAGATGATTGGGATGAGTTAGATGAAATGGCCAGGTCTATCATTCGCTTGCACCTGGCAGATAATGTTTACTTTACAGTATTAGACTGTGAAAGTGCAGAGGAGCTTTGGAAGAAGTTATGCAATACATATGAAAAAGAGACGGCATCAAATAAAGTATATCTGATGAGAAAATTATACGACCTTCATATGAAGGACACAGATAGTGTTGCTGCTCATCTAAATGAGTTTGATGCCATATTCTCCCAGTTACAGGCTCAGAAAATGGATATGGACAATGAAATGAAAGCAGTATTGCTCTTATGCACCCTGCCATCATCATGGGATACATTTTGCACAGCTATTAGCAATAGTGCACCAGGTGGTAAACTCGTCTATGATGACATATGTGGAGCACTCTTGAGTGAGGAGATTCGTAGAAAATCTATGGTTGGCACTGAGAGTGGAGATGCATATAATGTTCGTGATTCTTACCAAGGAAAGAATCAACAACGTGGCAGGAGCAAGAACAAGGAAAAGAATGGTCAACGGAATAAGAGCAGAAGTAAATCAAGGAAGAGGGATATTGAATGCCATTATTGTCATAAGAAAGGACACATGAAGAAAGACTGTTATGCATTAAAGAATGCTAAAGGTAAAGGACAGAATGTTGATGGGCATGTTAAACAGTTACCTGCACCATCTACTTCGACTGTGAAGATTGAAGAAATTAATGCTATTTCTGATGATGCTGATGTGTTGACACTTGATAGTACTGTGCCATCTGAGGCACTTATGGCTGATTCTCTTTCCCACACCTGGCTGCTAGATTCTGGTGCTTCTTTCCATGTGACACCACATAGAGAATGGTTCTCTAATTATGCAACAAAGTCTCTTGGTACCGTGAGACTTGGTGACTCTTACCAGTGTGATGTTGTGGGGATTGGAGATGTAGTTGTGCAGTTCATTGACGGTTCAAAATTTACTATGCATAATGTACGCCATCTACCTCAGTTATCACGCAGTTTGATGTCAGTTGGTCAACTTGATGACCTTGGTTACAAGGTGGTCTTCTATGCTCAGTCCTTTCGTATATCAAAGAGCAATATGGTTATTGCAAAAGGAAGGAAAGTTGGCTCACTTTACCCTTTATTTGTATCACAGAAAGAACACTTGTTAGCTGTTACTGAACAGCCTATGGCTTGTATTTGGCATGGTCATTTGGGCCATATATCTCGTAGTGGAATGGAAAATCTTTCTCGTTCTGGCTACTTACCTGTGTTATCTTTCTCTAATTTTTCATTCTGTGAGCATTGTCAATATGGAAAGCAAACCAAAAATGTGCATAAAACGCACATTGACTCTTCAATTCAGCCTTTAGATCTTGTTCATACAGATGTGTGTGGTCCTATGCCCACTAGGTCCTTAGGTGGTTCTCTTTACTTTGTCACTTTCATAGATGATGCTACTAGAAAAGTCTGGGTATATCCTATCAAATCAAAGGATGATGTATTCCCTACTTTTAGAAAATGGCTTGCTTTAGTTGAGACTGAAAAAGGAACTAAGCTTAAGGCTTTACGTTCAGATAATGGGGGTGAGTATACCTCACATGAATTCAGCCTTTTCTGTCAGTGTAGAGGGATTCATAGAGAGTTTACAGCTCCTTATACCCCAGTACAGAATGGTGTAGCTGAGAGGATGAATAGAACTATTCAAGATAGAGTAGTCTCTATGTTGCATCATGCAAACCTCTCACAAGGTTTTTGGGCAGAAGCAGTATTGACTGCAGTTCATGTGATTAACCTTTCACCTAGTACTGCCAAAGGTCTGAAAGTGGCACAAGAGTTATGGACAGGGAAACCACCATATTATGATCATCTTCGAGTTTTTGGGTGTGAAGCATATGTTCATATACCCAAGAATCTTAGACAAAAGTTGGACCATAAGTCAAAGAAATGCATTTTTCTTGGATATGGTCGAGAAGGACAATTTGGATATCGCTTATGGGATCCTGAAACACGGTCAGTGATCAGAAGTAGTGATGTCATTTTTAATGAGTCTAAGATGCATAAACAGCCGATTAAGGAGGTTGAAGTGAGAAGAGTGGTGTTTGAGGATACTAGTCCTCCGGTTAGCATGCATAAAAATGCTGCACATAGGGATGTTCAAGAGAATGTCCATTCAGATCAGTCTGCACATGTTCCTGTTCAGCAACCATTGAGACGTTCTGCACGTGTCTCATATCCACCTGATAGATATGTTCCAGGTTTAGATTTTGTTATGCTAACAGATGCCGGTGAGCCCTCTTGTTACAAAGAGGCTATGCAGACAGAGGATCATGTCAAGTGGGAGCGTGCCATGAAGAGTGAGTTGGATTCTATTCACAAGAATGGTACTTGGCACTTAGTACCTTTGCCAAAGGGTAGGAAAGCTTTACCATGTAAATGGGTATATAAGCTGAAATTCACATCAGATAGTGCTTCTCCAAAATATAAAGCACGACTTGTTGCAAAGGGTTTTAAGCAACAACATGGTGTTGATTTTGAGGAAATCTTCTCTCCAATGGTCAAGATGACTACTTTGCGCATGTTGCTTGGATTCGTTGCAATGGAGGACTTAGAGCTAGTCCAAATGGATGTGAAAATAGCTTTCTTGCATGGAGATCTTACAAATGAGATCTATATGGAACAACCAGAGGGTTATGTAGTTCCTGGCAAGGAAAGTCTAGTTTGTAAGCTCAAGAAGAGCTTGTATGGACTTAAACAGTCTCCTAGACAATGGTACCAAAAGTTTGATGCTTTTATGAAGTCCGAAGGCTATTCTCGGAGCAATGAGGATCATTGTCTCTACACAAAGAGATGTTCTGATGGCAGCTTGATATGCTTGATACTTTACGTCGATGATATGTTGATTGCTGGGAAGTCCTCTTATGATTTGTCAATTCTCAAAAAGAAGTTGAGTCAGACATTTGATATGAAGGATTTGGGGGATGCCAAACATATTCTTGGCATGCGCATTACTCGTGATAGGAGTAAAAGATGCATATACTTGTCTCAAAGTGAGTACATATCCAAAGTACTTCACCGATTCAATATGCAGGGTGGAAAGGCATTGAGTACACCTTTACCCACATATGTGAAATTGAGCAAGGATGACTGCCCCAAATCAGATGAGGAAAAGGAATTCATGACCAAAATTCCCTATCAGTTTGTTGTTGGTAGTCTCATGTATGCTATGGTAGCTACGAGACCAGACATTGCATTTGTAGTGGGAGTTGTGAGCAGATATATGTCTAATCCTGGCAAGAAACATTGGGAAGCGGTCAAAATGATTTTGAGATATCTGAGTGGCACTAAGGACAAGTGTCTATGCTTAGGTAGAGGGAAAGCATCCATTATTGGTTACACAGATTCTGACTATGCTGGTTGTGTAGACAATCGTAAGTCTACATCAGGGTACATTTTTCATTTTGTTGGAGGTGCTATCTCTTGGAGATCTCGTCTTCAAGAATGTACAGCTATTTCCACCATAGAAGCAGAGTATGTTGCAGCAAGTGAGGCATGTAAGGAAGCATTGTGGCTTTCTCGTCTTGCTTGTGATATGGGTTTGCCTCAGCATGTACCTCACTTGCTCAGTGATAGTCAGAGTGCCATTGCTTTGGCTAAGAATCCGGTCTATCATGCAAAGACCAAGCACATTGAGGTGAGGTATCACTTCATTAGAGATTGCTTAGCCACTGAGAGCATTATTCTTGAGAAGGTTTACACTCGAGATAATGCTGCAGATGCTTTGACTAAAGCTCTACCACAGGATAGCTTTCGACACTGTTGTCACTTGATGGGGGTTACTTGATTCTTGATCTTACGCAGTCACTTGTATACTGTGTAACATGCCCATCAGGTGGGAGGTATAGTTTGTATACTTACACTCAGGTATTCTTTATCATTCTTTCTTTTTTCTCCCATAGTAACTCTGGCCATATTGGCCTTTAGTGGGAGATTGTTACCGTTACTGTCCATGTGAAAGGCCAAATGGCCATCGGACAGTTCTTTGTATATGTTCTTTAATAAAACATATAGTGACCTGGTCAGTCACAGACTGTAAGTTCGACCGCATTTGTAAGACCTAAGAAGTCTGTGTTCGTGCTCCCTGTGTACTGTGTTTTCTGCATATTCTACAGCCTCTGTGTGGAGTACTATGTGCGACGTCAGGAGCTCGGTTTTCTACTCTGAGCATATCGTCGTGGAGCTCTCGAGAAGGAGAGTGCAGTGGGGTGCATCACCATCGAAATACTTCACTACACAATATCTTCCATGCTAAGCCAAATGTGTAGGCTTGAACATTTGCACCAACACGAGAAACTAGGAACACAACTCTATTCAACTTTGGGTCTCAAACCTTAAGTGAGCTTGAAGTGTGGCATAAGAGACTTGCTCATGTTAGTGAAAGAACCTTGAAGGACATATGTAAGGATCAAAGTGTTATAGGTCTTCCAAACATATCAAAGCAAGACATGATCAATATATGTGATGTTTGTCATATTTGGAAGTCATAAAGACAACCATTCAACCACAAAGGCTACATCCACAGAAAACCTTTTGGACTTAGTACACATTGATGTATGGGGACCAAGTCAAGAACCTTCTTTGGAAGGATTAAGGTATTATGTTTCCTTTGATGATGATCATAGTAGACAGACCATTCTATATTTTATCAAGAACAAAAGTGAAGTGTTTGAATGTTTCAAGAATTACCTAGCACATGTAGAGAATCATACATGTAAGTCACTGAAAAAAATTAGTTCTAATGGAGGGTGAGAATAGTTCTCCAAAGAGTTTGATGTATTGTGCACGATAAAGACATCAAAAGAGAAGCGACTACAAGGTAGTCTCCTCAATTGAATGGATCTGTAGATAGAAGAAATAAGACCCTATTTAGATAAACTAGAACAGTGCTTGAAGAGACGTTACCACACTATTTATTGGTATAAGCAATCTAAACTACTATATATCTTGTGAGCATAACTCCATTGAAATGTCTTCAAGGTATGAACCCTTATGAAGCTTGAAATAATAGAAAATGAAGTTTAGGTCATTGCAAAGTAATTGGTTGTTTAACTTTTGTACATGTACATTCACAAATCAGAGGTAAACTAGATGAAAGCGTAACCAAGGCAGTAATCATTGGCCATGATTCAAGTCAAATGGGATATAGGATTTCTAATCCTTCCTTAAAGTAATTCACCATAAGCAGGGATGTTGTGTTTGAAGAACATAGGTCATCATATGATGAAGAAAATTACAGAAGGTAAACTTACCTTATGATCTTGACTATGATTTCCATCCATTAGGTAACATGCATGATACAAAAGTCCGAGATCCAAGAAGCGAATCTGATGATGATCAAGATGAGAAGGAAAGAGACTATAAACTTTGGAAGTAGAAAGGAAAGGTCAAAATGCAAGAATGTGGAGAATGTTCCAAGCATACTACTAGAATGACAACAAGGGAGAAAAAGCAACATGAAAGGTATGGTTTGGCTAAATACTCACTTTCAAAAGAACCTTCAACATATGAAGAAGCTAAAGGTAACCTTGATTGGGAGAAAGCTATGAAAGAGCAGAGATGAGCTGGTTGCAAAAAGCCTTTTCTACACTAGCCAATATGAATTTAGAGATGCTTAATGTACTTCCTTAGCTTCCCAAATATGCATAAAGAGTCACCAAGTCCTTTTGACCATCTTGTCAAATTATTGCATCAAAACAGATGATTTCTACTTCTCTAGTTGAAGAAACCTTCTATTTTGGGATGTCAATTCACAAAAAAATGTTCAAAATTCACAACTTGGTACAATTTGACTAGAGATATTTTGTACACATCTAGCTAAAGTGTATAGATAACTATAGCTTTTTGATGAATTTAGTTGAACCAAAGAGAGAGAAATGAGCTTAGCAAGTCTAGGGGATCGCCCTTATCTTTCAGGAACAGGATGAAGTGCAAGAACAATCAACTTCAAATCTACATAACTCAATCACTTAAAGACAAAAGTTCTCCCAAGAAATGAAAAATGGTGGGCATTATTGTCCATTAGATAATATGTCGATGTATGAACAACATGGATCCAAGTGTGCCTATCACTAAACAACAAAATAAGGAGCATTCAATGGGCTGAAGGAGCTTGTGGACTGGCAAAAAAGGACAAAAACATTGGCACAGTTCTGTGGTGGAAAAAATTCTCCTCCGTTTGATGTCCCAATGCTCTAATTATGGCTACAAATTTTTTTTGGGATCCTCTAAAAAATATAGCTTCACAACCACTAGATCAAGCAAAGATCCAATGGATGCAATGAAAAATGGCCAAAAATTCAAAACAATACAACTCAACCACTCATTTCTAGGTCCATCCAACGGACGAGATATGAAGGTGCATTTTCTCATGAATTTCAAGCTACATCACTAGATCTTTTCCACATCCAATGGACCAAATTCTATACCAACTTTTTTCTTGTCATATAATATGAGCCTTTGGATCTTTGAGTCCATCCAATGGCTATGCTTCAAAGCAGAGGCCCATCAAACCACTTTTGAAGAAGAACTCCTGGTTTTTAGTCATTCATACCAGCTTTGACCACAAAGAAACAAGGGAAGCCTATGTCTAGTCTAGGTGATTAAGGGAGTAGATTGTGGGAATCACTAATCCTCCCCTAATCTAAAAGGGCCATGCTTGGTCCATTGTTTCCCCCCCAATGAGGTGCATAGGGGTGTTGATTCTATTGAGGCTTCACTCACTAATTAGACATAAAGACATGAAGGTATATGAAGGAAGAGGAAGTACAAAGAGGAGTGAAAGAAAAGCACTCAAAAAATCAAGCCTAACTGAAGGGACAAATTCACACTTGTAATATAGTGCAAAATTAAAGTCTAGTCTTGACATAGAATTTTTAGAATTACGAGTTTGAGTCTAGGAGTATGTAGAACATATGTACATAAGTCAATTTGAGTTGAGAAAACAAATAGAAGAACTTGATTTGTAAGTCTTGAGTGAGTAGAGAAAAAGTTAGGTTTTTTTGAGAGAGATGTTGAGGAAGAACTACTCAGAGTAGGAGAGTTTTCCATGGCTATGAGCAAAATGAAGCCAAGCCATTTTGTACAAATCTTCTCTATTAGATAACACATATTTTTGTAGAAGGATTTGATCTCATTCCTCTTGTATAGAGATTTCTAAGTGATTTCATATTAGTGTGAAAGTTAGTTGACAGTTATGAGTTTTCTAGCGCACTTTTCCTTGATCTTCTAAAGGTCAGATCTCATAGTACAATGTAAAGTTTTTCATGACTGATAGCTCATTTTTTAAGCCACTACCTTCAAATACAATCGATCAAAAGATCTTTGCGAAACAGGACGTGTACGCAGAGAAATGAGTCTAACGGTGAAGGTATGTCAAATTGATGAAGTCATTTTTTAGATTTTCAGACATAGTTCAAATATTGAAGTGAATTCAAAAGATTCTGAAGTTACAAAAAGAATTTACAAAAATCAAGTTAATACAGATCAGATTTGAAGCTAGAAGAAAAGGCACAGATTAGTGATAAAAAGGTTTCAAATTTTGAGTGTTGCTAAGGTAATGATGGTTATGGAGGAATTCTAATATCACTTAAGCTTAGTTCTTGTGGTGTTTCATACACCAACAAGTGGTATCAGAGTAGAAAGGTCCTCAAGAGTGAAAGGAGGTGCAGATACAAAAGGAGTTGAAGAGTTCTTCATTGAAAAGGTGAAAGCTGAGGTGTTCAACAATAAAAGACATCAGAGGAGTACTTTGAAGTTACTCTGAAGGGTGAAGATCCACAAAAGGTACCATATTTTAACCTTATACTCACAGGTTGCAATAGAAGTAAGAAGACTATGGCAAATCATGTATCTATTGACAAATTCGACAGAGATAATTATCCTGGTTGGGTAATGAGAATGGAAGCCTTACTTATGAGTAAGGATATAATGGTATTATGTGACAAGTGAAGAGAAAAGCCTAAATTTGAAGATAATACTCAACCAAGGAAAGAAGAACTAGAGGCTTTGAAGCTATGGTAGAAGAGAGATGAAGTGCAAGGGCTTATATATACAACACTATCACAGATCATTTGTTACCACATATCAGAGGTTTAGAAATAGCTGAAGACATATGGAATGCTTTGGAAGATCACTTCCAAAACACTACTAAAGCTAGGAAGACTAGGTTATGGTTAGAGTTTACCACATTTAATAAGAAACAAAGCTAGAGCATTATTGATTATGTCATGAAGGTGAAGGACTTGGCAGATAGCCTTGGATTTATTGATGAAAATATTGAAGATCATAGGTTGATAGCACAATTGCTTGCAGGATTGAGAGGAGATGAAAGGTGGAAACCTTTTGTATTTTCAACTGAACTTTCAATAAATCATTATGTACTAGACTTAAATCAATTGCTTGGGCTGATGCTTACATCTGAGCAAGATCTAAAGTCAGATGGAGATAAAGGACATAGAAGAAAATTGATAAAGGTAAAGCAAACGATGAAGAAGAGCTGATTACTCAAGCAAATTATGCAAGAGGAAGAGGTATTGGGAGAGGTGAAGTTCGAGGAAATGGAAGAGGTAGAGGTAATCAGAACAATAACAAGAAGACATGATGGATTTGTGGATTGAGCAATCATCTAGCTTATGATTATTGGCATAACCAACAAGGATCAAATCAAAATCAAAGTAATAATGGCAGAGGAAGAGGTGGAAGGTTTTAGAATCAATTTCAAAGAGGAAGATAAAATTCAAGAGGAAGTTTTGGTAGAGGTGGTGGAAGAAATTGGAATCAGAATCAGTCTTATAACACTACCTATTACAATTATGCGAATGGTACACAAAATGACAATCATACAACATTGATGATGAATTCAATAAGTGCATCAGAGAAGGAGGATCTCAAGGTATTCTATATTGACTCTGGTTGTTCAAATCACTTGTCAGCTAATATAGAATTGTAATCAGAATTGGAAGAAGGTATTTCAAGTCACACAGTACAAACAGGTGACAATACAAAACATAATGTGCATTTAGTTGGAAAAGTGAAGTGTAGGAGTGGAGCTGATTTGCTAACAAATTTCTTGTATGTCCCAACAACACCAAAGAATCTGATTAGTGTGGGACAAATAGTAGAGAAAGGTTTTCAAGTCAGATTTACAAATGAAGGAGTATTTGTTGAAGATCCAGAGGATGGATACAACCAAATTGTCTATGGTAAGAAGGAAGGTAGACTTTTTACTCTTAAAGTGCAAGGAAATGTTGGTCAAGTCCTGATCACACATGGTGATGAAGTACTTATAGAGTTAGACCTCTGGCATAAGAGGTTAGGACACTTCAATGAAAAAGGAATTAAAACCATGGTGGAGAATCAATCTTTGATAGGGTTACAAAATGTAAAGAGCCAACATATGATCTACAAATGTGAAGCTTGACAGATGGGAAAGGCACACAGGTATTCATTTCAGAGAAAAGGTTTCAAACATGATGGTTTTCTAGAGCTCATACATACAGATCTATGGGGACCAACAAAAGAAGGATCAATAAATGGTTCTAAGTATTATGTTCTTTTTATTAATGATGCTACCAGATGGATAACCATTTATGTTTTGAAGGAAAGATCAGAAGCGTTTGGAGCCGTCAAACATTTTCATGCATATGTAGAGAGAGTTACAAGTCAAAAGCTCAAGAGGCTAAGGTCTGATGGAGGGGGAGAATATTTGTCCCAAGAATTCAATGATTATCTTTGGAATGCAGGTATCAAGAGAGAAATAACTTGTAGGTATACACCTCAACAAAATGGGGTGGCAGAAAGGAGGAATAGAACTTTGGTTGAGTTTGCTAGAGCAATGTTAAAGGAAACAAATTGCCCTAATTATCTTTGGGCAGAGGCTATAAATACAGCTACATATCTTGTGAATAGATTACCATGTGCAACTCTAAATGGAATGACCCCTTATGAATCTTGGTGGGGTAAGAAACCAACATTTGATCATTGTAAGGTGTTTGGATCAATTGCCTATGCTTATGTACCATCACAAATTAGACATAAGCTTGGACCAAAGGCTGAAAAATATGTGTTTATTGGATATGAGGAAAAGCAGATGGGTTATAGGCTATGAAGTCCTCTAACAAAACAATTTATTGTTTCCAGAGATGTGACATTTGATGAACAGAAGAGTTGGTATGCAGATCAAGAGTGTAATCTCAAAACATTTGAAGAAGAGGTAAGAAGAAGTGAAAGAGGTAAATCACACATGCAGGTAGATGGAGATAAAGATCATATGCAAACAAGCACATCCAAGGTTGGATCATATAGAAGAAATAAAGATATACTTAGATTTGATGAAGAAGTATATCTAGATACATATGAAGAGTGTGAACCAAGAAGGTCAACCAGATTGAGGAAACAACCAACAAGGTATTCCTATGATAATTCTTATTTGACTCAGAAAAACTATGCTTACATGGGTAAGGAAGATGAAGAACCTTAAAGCTATGATGAAGCAAAAGGTAAGAGACAATGGGAGGAGGCAACGAAGGAAGATTTTATTGCACTTGAAGAGAACAAGACTTGGGAACTTGTTCCAAAACATAATGGTAAGAAAGTAATTGTAAATAAATGGGTTTACAAAATAAAGAAGCTTGCAGATGGAAGAATAGCTAGATACAAAGCTAGATTGGTGGTTAAAGGCTATGCTCAAACTCATGGCATAGGTTATGATGAGACATTTAGTCCTGTAGCAAAGATGTCAACCATAAGGACAATCATTGCTATTGTAGCATCAAAAGGATGGACATTGAGTCAATTGGATATAAAGAATGCATTTTTAAATGGATATATATCAGATGAAGTCTACATGGAGGAACCTCAAGGGTTTGCAGATTCCAAGTATCCAAATTATGTTTGCAGATTGAGAAGAGCACTTTATGGATTAAAGCAAGCTCCAAGAGCTTGGAATAATAGACTTGTGAAGTATCTTAATGATCTTGGATATCAAAGTTCAAAGGCAGATGCGAGTTTACTTATCAAGAGAACATATGAAGGTATGATCTACATTTGTATTTATGCAGATGATATTATAATCACAGGTACTTCAAATGAAGGAATCAAGGAGGCGAATAGATTACTTGAGAAGGAATTCAAGATAAGTGATCTAGGAAAATTGTCATATTTTCTTGAATGGAAATCACTTATGCAGATCATGGCATATATGTATCACAAGAAAGATATCTTCTGAATCTTCTGAAGAAGTTTAACATGGAGAATTGCAGAGAGGCATCAACACCACTTGAGGTTAATCATAAACTCAGTAAATATGATGGTGCACAATTCAAGGATATGAGGAAGTATCAATCTTTAGTGGGAAGCTTGATTTATGCTACACTAACAAGACATGATCTTAGTTATGGAGTGGGAGTTCTTTCACAATTCATACATTGTCCAAAGGACCCACATTGGATTGCAGGTCAAAGAGTTCTTAGATACATCAAAGGGACTTTGAAGGAAGGATTATATTATCCTTTTACATCAGATATAACGTTGAGAGCATATAGTGACTAAGATTGGGCAGGAAGTCAAGATGATAGAAGGTCAACACATGGATATATGATATACATAGGAGATAAACTTGTGAGTTGGTGTTCAAAGAAGCAACATATAGTGGCTTTATAATCAACTAAAGCTGAGTACAAAGGATTTGTGGAAGTAGCTAAAGAAGTGATATGGATGCAGACATTGTTCAAAAGTTTGGACATTGATCAATGTATACCTATCATACATGGAGATAATATGAGTTCATTATATCTTGCAGCAAATCCTGTATTTCATACAAGAACAAAACACATAGAGATTCAATATCAATTCCTGAGAGAAAAGGTAATGGAGAGGGAACTTGAAGTAGTGTATACTTCTACAAAAGATAAATTGCAGACATTATGACAAAGAGCTTGGATGGAGTCAAAACAAGTAGATTTAAAGAAATGGCTGGAATAAAAGAGAAGAAGGATGTTTGAAAAAGACAGAGTATGCTAATTAGTGATTCAAGGGGAGCTGTTGAGGCTTCACTCACTAATTAGACATAAAGACATGAAGGTATATGAAGGAAGAAGAAAGACAAAGACGAGTGAAAGCAAAGCACTCTGAAAATCAAGCCTAAGTGAAGGGACAAATTCACACTTGTAATATAGTGCAAAATTAAAGTCTAGTCTTGACATAGAATTTTTAGAATTATGAGCTTGAGTCTAGGAGTATGTAGGCCATATGTACATAAGCCAATTTGATTTGAAAAAGCAAATAGAAGAACTTGATTTGTAAGTCTTGAGTGAGTAGAGAAAAAGTTAGGTTTTTCTAAGAGAGATGTTGAGGAAGAACTACTCAAAGTAGGAGAGTTTTCCATGGCTATGAGCAGAATGAAGTGAAGCCATTTTGTACACATCTTCTCTAATAGATAACACATATTTCTGTAGAAGGATTTGATCTAATTCCTCTTGTATAGAGATTTCTAAGTGATTTCATATCATTGTGAAAGTTAGTTGACAGTTACGAGTTTTGTGGCACACTTTTCCCTGATTTTATTAAGGTCAGATCTCATAGTATAGTGTAAATTTTTTAACCAGTGATAGCTCATTTTGAATCCACTACCTTCAACTACAATCAACCATAAGATCTTTGCAAAACGGGACATGTACGCAGAGAAATGAGTCTAACAGTGAAGGTATGTCAAATTGATGAAGTTATTTTTCAAATTTTTGACATAGTTCAAATGTTGAAGTGAATTCAAAATATTATGAAGTTATTACTTGAAATTTGCTTGGGATGTGTTGCTTAACATTAGCAAGAACTTCTATTAGCAAATGATCAAAAGAATTTACAAAAATCAAGTTAATACAAATCAGATTTGAAGCTAGATGAAAAGGTGTAGATTTCTGAAAAGTGAATTTTTGAATTTCACTAAGTTTAGTGATAAAGGTTTCAAATTTAGAGTATTGCTAAGCTAATGATGGTTATAGAGGAATTCTAATATCACTTTAGCTTAGTTCTTGTGGTGTTTCATACACCAACAGATTCATCCCCCAACAAAAAGGACCAAATCTAGATGGTTGCATTTACACCCATGGACATTTGCAAAAGTCGTATGGTAGTCAAATCCTTTCCATTGTTTTTATGTTGTGGCATGTCATTGTGTAAACTTCATCCTTTGGTTCCTTATAAGGAGTGGACATTCGCATGAGAGTCCAAGTTTTTGTAATTGTTGTAGAGGTTGGTTAATGAAGGTCGGAGATGAAACAAAGCCTCTATGGTATGGTAGAGAGGGAATGTATGGGAAAAAAAGATGTTTTGGGTTTCGTGTATGAAAATGGGATGTTGAGGGAAAAGATAGTTTTTGGGTTATTTTGGAAAAAGTCATTGTTTTGAGCTCTAATCATGCATGGATTTTGATTTAGTAGTAAAAATATCAATTTTGACCTTGAGATAGTGATACGGGATTATTTAATGGTATTGTAATGGGTTATAAAACTTTTTAGAACTTTTGAATTTTTGGCTTGAGCTTGATTATGAGGTTTATTCTCTTTCCAAAAGATAACCTTGAATCTAGGGGAATCCTATTCCCTCTCTCCCTTCAGCATAGTAATCTTTTGAATTTTTGGCTTGAGCTTGATTATGAGGTTTATTCTCTTTCCAAAAGATAACCTTGAATCTAGGGGAATCCTATTCCCTCTCTCCCTTCAGCATAGTAATCTATATGGTAAAGATTGTGGCCACAACCCTCTTCTCAGTGATCCATAACTAATTATTCCTTAATCTAAAAGACTTATGCAAGAATCCTTTTTCTCCTACTGTTCATTCTCATGGTTACCATAAGATACCAAAAAAGAAATCTAAATTTCTTATGTTTTCTCTCACATTGATTGAATAATTAAAATCATTTCACTTCTCATTACCTCTTAGACCATTTATTGTGTACTTTTATATGTGATAATCAACTATATCAACGAGAAAGGTATCTCACAAAATGTTTCAAACATTTTGGTAGAGCTAGAATAAGACCTCTTGAAATTCTTTCAAACCTCCATGGATGTATCTACATCTCAAATGTGACCTACTATGCTACTACAAATATTTTCTAACAAAATAATCATTTTCATCTCGTATTTTTTATTTCATGTCTAGATGTTCTTGTCCAATATAATTATTGAATTTTCTTTCTCCTAAAATTCATATCAGTTTATTTCCCATAATCATTTGTCCATCAAGAAGCTAGATATTCTAAATATTAAAGGTTGATAGTTCTTCATACCATTTTATTTCCCATAATCCTTTGCCCATCAGGAAGCTAGATATTTTAAATATCAAATGTTGATAGTTTGTGTTATACTCTATCCGGTCGTCTTTTAGATTTCCATTGATTTTGCCATATTTTTTTTTTCACGTGTTTACATTGTTAATGGAAATTTTTATCACCATTTCAAGATCAAAATATTTTCAGACCCTATCTATTTAACTTGTTCGAGATTATCTTCTTTCTATTCCTTCCATGTGGTTATTCTAGTTACACTTTGAATATGTTAGCAGATCTCAAAACTTTTGATGTTTGTATTTGAGAGTCCAAAATATTTTACTTGATTCTCTGCCACGAAAGCAAGAAACATGTCTCCCTATGAAGCATCAAATGGGTAGGGTACGTCAATTGCACACAATTGGTTCTCACGACCTCCTTAAGATTGAGCATGAGAGTTTGAAAAACTTTCATGAGACAATGAAACCTTAATTATTTATTAGAATAAAGTAGAATGAATTAATTATGAAGTAGAAGCAGAGGAGTTTGAATTAGGAAAAATGCACGGATGATGGAGAGCGTTTTTTCCTTCAATTTATGCACACGCAAAAGAGTGCCTCATAGACTCAAAGACGGCTATCCAACACATCTTAAGAGGGCTAATGGATGTGTACCCATACACTTTAGGTCCAACCACCTATATTGAAGACTATTTGAACTAAACTGTTATTGATCCAACTAATAATTGGACTTTGTTGGTCAACTTTTTGGTTTTGATTTATGTGTCATTAATCCACGTGTCTTTGAGTTATGTGCTTTGTTTTCTTAGGGTTAGAGCTTAGATTTCAAAAAAAGTCACCAACATTAACACATCACCATCGAAGCCACTAGTAGGCAGATGTGGGAGTTAAAAGACACTTTCAATGAAAACAGAAGAAGGGATTTCAATGAAAACAGAAGAAGGGATTTCAAGAAAGTGGAAAACGGATTAGTGTGGAAATTCGAGGGGCTCACTAGTGATCAATAGGAGGATTGAGGACTGATTTCAAGAAAACAAAAATGGATTATTGTGGCTTTCATATCTTCAAGTCTCTGCGTTTTAGAGTGTAACCTTCCCTTATTTTAAACTCTTTCCTGTAATCAATTTTTTTAAAAATCTACAGGTTTCAACGACTGCAGAAAAAGAGCTACCTCAACTCCTGAAATTGATGGAAAGTTAATTGTTCTGTCACTGTCTTATGCAATCATCTCCATACGAATGTGAGATGTTATACGAACAGAGATACAATTATCATTTTCTGTGGTATACCTGCGCTATTATCTTTGAAACGATGGCCTATGCAATCATCTCCATACGAAATGTGAGATGTTAACGAGCAGAGATACGATTATCATTTTCTGTGGTATACCTGCGCTATTATCTTTGAAGTGATGGCCTAGATACGTGTATGAAGCTGTAAAATAGCGTGTTTTTACATCTATGAACGATATCTCAGGTTACGGCGCAATGATCCGCAAGATGTTTGCTTACATGACGTTTTGGGAGAAGAAGTCTTGAACCAAGAAGCAGCATCAACCACTACCTGCCGAAATATCGGACTCACAAGTTCATTAGTGTCGACGGAATCAAACTTTGTATTTCTTGCTTTCGGTTTGATTACACTACAAGCTTTGGCCTAATCGGCAAGTTATATGTGTGGATCAATCAAATATCGTCTGCGAATGATGTTTTCCGTTATTGGCATGGACGTTACCTCAGTTTACGGCGCTATGATTTTCAACATCAGGTGCGGACTGGCATGCTGAAGTCTTGTTATCGTCAACGACAACTTCAATCTTGTAGATATGCCGATATATTTTCAGGCCAGAAGTATCCTCATCCAGCATTTATCAATTCTTCATCGGTCTCAGAAGTTTCCTTTAGACTCATCTCGCATGCGACAATGACTAATCTTTGCCGTCACGATAACATTATTCATGGCGCTTTATTTGTGCAGAACTATAACGGAGATAACATTTACTTTTGACTTCCCTGATACAGAAAACGTTCATGCTCTTCCTACATGGATGATACCATCTCATCATGCCTTCTGACAGTTGCATATATCTCTGTGCCAAATGCGTGACTTCACTGCGGCAAGCCTTTCACGGAAAATACATCCCATGGTCTGATTCTGCGGACGTAAGGAACAGAAGGCATAGAAAGTGAAGTTTCTTGGACGAGGTGCAAACCTTACGTTCGCGGAAGCACTGTTCACTCACCATGAGGAAGCTACTTTATGTGAATAAGCATGAAACGCGATGCTTCCTATGAACCACTTTATGTATCCTAACAACTACATAGCTTTCGGTTGCAAAAACATCATCAGTAGTATAATTCTGAGAGCTTTTATATTGAGAAGAGATAACAGACTGCTCTCTTCTCATGTGAGCCAACATCGTGTCATGTGCTCTAACAATTGTGCAGTCTTCTGAGTACTCTCGATCGATTGGTTTAGAGATCTCGGAGAAGGAGAAAACATCACCATCTGCACATGTAAGACACATTTTTGTCAGCGCGAATCGAACTTGAATCTTGCTATAAGCCATTTTAATGTTTTTCAAATCCTCCGGGGCTTTTTATGATATAACTGTGAGACTTCCCATGAAGTAGAATGGAGAGTCTCGAGATGCTTAGGTCACTTCTGACGAAACGCGGTTCTCTCAGACGTTCTACAGACTACAATCATCGATCTCGATTCTGCGTATCTACTTGATCTGACGTAGTGGACGGCAAAAGCAGGCAATCATACATCTCGACTACGTACAAGACTTCTTCTCCTACAGGCGTCCTCGTCAGGCAATCTCGTTTCCTGCTTGATGGTCAAAAAATATCATTTTAAGGCTGCTGGGGCTAGGAATTCAACAGCCTCGCGATTTTTGCTGTCCTCATGGTCTACGTTGGCAACTTGGAATGACAGCTCTGAGATATTCACTGTTCATATTGTTTCAAAGCTCAATAACTCAACAAGATCCCGCTTTGTCTGCTCTAGTGCTTCTCTTTGTCAACGTTCGGGTTAAAATTTTGCGAGTTTCACTGTTTCCGTGGATCTAAACGTCAATGTTGGGCATGACAGTATCGTCATCCTCACCGTTCTTAAGGTCAAGGTTGCCATGAAAATTTTGCGATCAAATCTACGTCGTGATTCTCAAGATCAATGTTTCTCATAGGTATCCTTCATGCGTGTAGAGGCGTCCTTTTCCTTCATGCGTGTAGAGGCGTCCTTTCAAACCTCCATCACATACGCCAGCTTCAAGTTGTGTGTTAAACCCAACTCTCGAGTTTTCAATGCTAGAATCGAAACATCCTTTTTCTCTATGTGAGTTGAGGTCAACCTCTTGGGAGAAGAAGATAACCTAAACATGTCATAATGACAATTAGATTCTCACTTTTTGTAGGAGATACATACCACATCAGGGTTTTGTTGTCTAAGTGGAGATGTAATGTTTTTTCCACTATCGTCGTTGTGTCAACAATGTCGACCAATGCAAAACTATCTTCATTTTCGTGCATAAGTATGTCAAGAACGAGCCCCAAAAGCAACTACATTGACACAACGATGTACCTTTGAGATCACCATTCAACAGTGTGGATTCTAAGCCCATGTGATAGATTGGAAACTCTTCTTTGTATTAATGAGACATAACACTCAAAATGGTACTTATTCTAGACGTCTGTACTAATAAGTCACTAGAACTTGACGTTTCTCAATCTGTGCATATCACTTGCTATGGGTCACGCCCTACTAACTCTTTCGAGTGAAACATAAAGACTTTTTTATTTTAGATTCCAATATATCCATTAGAAAAGCACTAAATGACCATCGAAACTAACCACAATGGACCCAAATTATAAAACGTGCAAAGTTGTACTTACTATTAGTGGCCCTTATTGCAACTATTGTATAAGAAAACTTCTATTGAGCCCATAAAAGTCATGTTGGTCAAAGTCAACAGCAATCAAAGTCAAGATCAAAGTCAACTTGTCAAAGTCAACTTGTCAAAGTCAACAAGGTCAAGAACAAAGTCAATAGGTGCAAAGTCAAAGTGCTAAAGTGCAGGTGTCAAAGTGCACAGGTAGTGCACAATTAATTATCCACAAAGGGTAAATTGGAGAAAGCGGATTGCAGGTTGCAGAGGTATTTTCTCTAATTTCCCTAAGGTTCAAAGTGTGTTTTAAAGTGTTTTGAAAGGTTCAGGTGAACCCCCTCTTATGTGCAAAAGTGAAGACTTAAAAGGAAAATGTGAAGGTATATGAAGCGGCAGCGTACGCACAGGTGAAAGTATGGTCCCCCATTAAATTTTTGGTTTTAGTCTAAAGTCACTACAGGACAAAACAGTGAGTCGTTGGCTGCCACTTGTGAAGACAATCTTGGGACATCAAAGTGAGCACCAAGATACTATTGCAGTTAGGAGCGTACGTGATCGACACACTCAAATCAAGGCAAGGTCTATTCTTGGACCAATCTTAGAGTAAGCAAGAGAAGCATAGTCTAAGTGAAGCAAGAGAGAGAAGTGCAAGAGTCACTAGTGTGTGCGACGCAGAGAAGTGGAAGTGCAAGGCGCATGGAGAGTGACTAAGGATTTGTGCAGAGAGTGCTAAGCTATACTCCCCCAAGGATCTCAAGGTCTCATTGCAGTGTGCGCGTGCCGACAGAAGGTATTCACTCCTCTCCCTTTGTGGAAGCTTGGTGCAAGGTGTGCACAAGGATAATCTTGAAGCAGGTGGAGGTCTGGTGCAGAGAAGGCCGGCGGCAAGAAGACTTTGGGATATTTGGTATTTTGTAATTGAGCACTTTGTGTGTTTGTGCACAGAAGTATTGGCTTGTATTGTGCTTCAAACATTGTAATTGTCTTACTGTAATCAATCGGCAGAAGCTTCCAAGGTGTATTTTCTCTTCTCGTCTTTTCCTTTTCTCCTACAAACCCTCAAACTCCTTCTTGTCTAAGAATCCCCCAACAAAATTTGGCACGCACGGTGGGACTTCCAAGGAGATTTGAGCTTACGAGAAACCAAGTGCAAAGTATAGCAGAGGTCACGTGTCTACAGTGCTACTACAGTGCTACTTCATCAAACAAAAGGTAAATATTCTTATCAAGGGTCTCATATTAAGTGGGCTTTGAGCTGCTCATGACCGCAACCGGGTCCCAAACATTGAGGGTCACCTACAAGCAGACAAGAAGGAAGGTTGTTAGAAGGTCCTCAAGTCCACTCTCTTCAACCTCATCAGTAAAGAGCATGGCGGGTCACGTAGACTTGGAAACTTTACTCTCTAGATTAAATATAAAGTTTCCTTCTTTCAAAGGCCTAGCTCAGGAGGATCCGGATGAACACATTAGAAGGTTTTTGGCACTATGTAAGACTAGAGGCCTAATGGGTAGGGAGGATGCCTTTTTGATTCTCTTCCTTGCCACATTAGAGGGATTAGCTGATAAGTGGTTCAACCAGTTTGCTGAAAACCATTTTACCACTTGGGATGTGATGAAAGATGCATTTAAGAATCAGTTCTAGCATGGCAACACTGCGGAGATTATCATAGAAGAACTAGAAAATTTGAGATTGGGTCCAGGAGAAAAGTTCCTAGAGTTTGTGACTAGGGCCAAAGTACTAATGGCTAAATGGCTAGATCCACCACACGATTTTTTTGTTAAGAAGTGGTTAGCTAAGCCCCTACCAGTGGCCACCCAATGCAAAATAAAGGAATTAGTGTTACCTACAGCGTCCATAGAGGAGTTCATCAACACAGCCATACGCTTGGAGCAGATAAGGCACCAGTATGGAGAAACTTCTTCCCAACCAACATATGGTACAGAAATGGAGGATCCAGTGATCCAGCTAAGGAAGGAGCTGGAGGTCTTAAAAAGGAATAAGCCCTACAAAGAGGAGGAGACTGTTGTTGCTCAGTTGAGGAGGGAGATTGAAGCACTAAAGCTCCAAAAGGAGGAGGAGGCCCAAGCAGAGGAATTGGCTCAGCTGCGACAGGAGCTACAAGAACTCAAAGGGAGTGGCATCAAGAGTGGACTTTGGTGTTCCATGTGCAGCAAGCAGGGTCACATAGTAAGTGAATGTCCTCTGTTAAGTGTGACTTGTCAATTATGCAAGAAAGTTGGCCATGAGGCCCATGAATGCCAATCAAGGGGAATGCCAGCAACGACATACTGGACACAAGGAGGACCCCTTTCACCAGCAAATGTGATGGCGACTTCTCAAGTCCATGAAAAAGGAGGTTAGTATTTTTTATTTAATAAAGATGGATGGGAAGTTCATGTCATAACTCTTGCAGATAATTGATGAAATGTCCACAGCAAGTTTAGTGGTAAAGGCTGCTGTTATGCATAAAGATAAAAGTTTAGGGGAAGCACCCCTCACAGATTACAAGAGCCCTCGGCTAACAGTCTCTATTAAAGGTCATGAGTTTCAAGGAGTTATTGTGGATGGTGGTTCTGGCATTAACTTGATGCCTGAATATACCATGAAAAAGATTGGACTATACCCTTCACGACCTGCCAACTTCACTGTAACAATGGCATATCAAAGCATAGTAAGGCCTATGGGTGTGGTCCCTGGAGTTCCAGTCAAAATACAAGGTACCATCTTTAACTTGGACTTTGTTGTTTTAAGGCTGCCACAGGTAGAAGGAAGTTTCTCCCTGTTAATTGGGAGACCTTGGTTAAGGCATGCCAATGTGTTGCATGAATGGGGCAAGGACACAATGTGGGTAAAGTAGGAGGGAAAAGAGTTGCAGCAGATAATTTTAGAAGAAGGACTAGACAATCAAAGAAATACTAGTATGATGCAGACAATTGGTATTTGTATGGAAGAAGAAGTGGTGGACAACCCAGAAGTAGATCTATTTGAAGGAGCAGATTTATATGAAGATGAAAACATGTTGGCTTGGCTCCATGCAGAAGACCCATCTTCTTGCTATGGAATTTTCCCAAACTCAAGTAGAGAAGAAGCAGATGAAGAAAAAGAGGAAATCACTCAGGTTGAAACAGTCTCAGTCAAAGGCAATGGAAATAGAGAAGAAAAGCAAAGTCCTTAAGTGCAGCCGTGATGAAGATGCTTCAAATCATATGTCAATGGCCACTGTTTTATGGATCCTGGTATGGATATCATCTATTGTGTCAATTTTTATGATAGTAAGTGCAAGGCTTTACAATGATGTGGACGGAGTACCTGCAAGTCTTTGGAAACAAAAGATGCAGTATGGAGGAGATAATATTGTACTGAAGGATTTAAGGTGGGTCTATCAAAGCATCAGCATGCCCAAAAAGAAGATAAAACAAATGAAGTGCAACAAAATTGAAGGTTATGGAGGAGTTTTTCGGGGTCAACATATAAAGATCATGGCTAAAGGCCTATCATCAAGCCACATGAAGAATTATGGATCACCTGGAACCTGCAAAATTTGTCTAGGTTGTACATAGTCTTTTCTCGTCATTTTGACTTAAGTTTTAGTAGTTTTCTTTATCCATTTCATGCTTGTTTCTTGAGTTTCTAGCAAATTTAGTAGCCATTTCATCAACTTTGCAAAGGTACAATTTTTGGAATTTTTCAAGTTTTTTTAAGAATTTTTTCTAGCATTTTTCTCCTTTTCACGTGTCTTTTTCTTGCCACATTTGGGGACTAAAGGAAGCTCTCTGTCGTTTTTGAGTGAAGAAACTAGCCTAACACTCTAGGAAATTTTTTCAAATTTTTTTGAAGATTTTTTGGATTTTGTTTGCAATTTTTTTAGATTTTTAATGTATTTTTCTTTTTTTTTTGAAAAACAAAGGGGCCCGCCAGGGCGTTTTCTTTTTTTGCCCAAAAAAAAAAATCCCCTCCCTCCACCGACCACCAGCGACCACTCTCCCCCCCCCCCCCCCCCCCCTCCCCCCCCCCTCCAATTTATTTTTCATTTTATTTTCTTTTATTTTATTTATTTTATTATTTTTATTTTATTTTATTTTATTATTATTTTATTTGTTTTTTTATTATTTATTTTATTTTCTTTTTATTATTTTTGTCTGGGCGTGAAAAAAAAAAGGAGACAACTTTTTTTTTTAATTTTCATAGCTCAAAGCTTTTGGCTCTGGATCGTGCCTCGATTGGCCATTTTTTACAAAAATGGAGTCATTTTCATGTTTTCTGGCACCTCTGGAATCAGTTTTTGGCTTTATTTTTCCAGACTCCCACATTTTCTATGAGTTTTGGTCAAAACCCTCAAGTTTTAAGCACATTTATCACATGTTTTTATTTCACCACATTGTCCACATGGTATATTCTCACCTCATCTTACATTTAGTTTTTATATTTCCCATGTGTACCCTCTGTGGCCCTCCAGTTTCATCATTTTAACCCCCTCCAGACCCCTGATTCCTACTCCTAATCCCTTCCTTTATCAATCTGCCCAGCCACATCATCACCCCTCCCTGCCCCATCCATCTCCGCACCCTCAGCCCTCCCTTCCCATTCTTTTCCACCCTCCCATTGCCATCCTTTTTGCTTTTCCATAAAAACATCCCACTTCTGGTTCTTCTCTGGTGCTTGTTCTATCATGATTTTGGTGGATTTGGTTGCTGCTCAGATGTCCTCTTCAAGCTTTTGCAGCTCCATTATCATGGTGTCCTATATGCTCAGAGTTTTGGCTGTAGCTCTCTAGGACGGAGAGCACATTAGGTGGTGGGCAACTGTTGAGCCCATAAAAGTCATGTTGGTCAAAGTCAACTGTAGTCAAAGTCAAGGTGAAAGTCAACAAGGTCAAGGTCAAAGTCAATAGGTGCAAAGTCAAAGTGCTAAAGTGCAGGTGTCAAAGTGCACAATTAATTGTCCACAAAGGGTAAATTAGAGAAAGCGGGTTGCAGGTTGCAGAGGTATTTTCTCTAATTTTCCTAAGGTTCAAAGTGTGTTTTAAAGTGTTTTGAAAGGTTCAAGTGAACCCCCTCTTATGTGCAAAAGTGAAGACTTAAAAGGAAAGTGTGAAGGTATATGAAGCGGCAGCGTACGCACAGGTGAAAGTATGGCCCCCCATTAAATTTTTGGTTTTAGTCTAAAGTCACTACAGGACAAAATAGTGAGTCGTTGGCTGCCACTTGTGAAGACAATCTTGAGACATCAAAGTGAGCACCAAGATACTATTGTAGTTAGGAGCGTACGTGATCGACACACTCAAATCAAGGCAAGGTCTATTCTTGGACAAATCTTAGAGTAAGCAAGAGAAGCATAGTCTAAGTGAAGCAAGAGAGAGAAGTGCAAGAGTCACTACTGTGTGCGACGCAGAGAAGTGGAAGTGCAAGGTTCAAGGAGAGTGACTAAGGATTTGTGCAGAGAGTGCTAAGCTATACTCCCCCAAGGATCTCAAGGTCTCATTGCAGTGTGCGCGTGCCGACAGAAGGTATTCACTCCTCCCCCTTTGTGGAAGCTTGGTGCAAGGTGTGCACAAGGATAAGTTTGAAGCAGGTGGAGGTCTGGTGCAGAGAAGGCCAGCGGCAAGAAGACTTTGGGATATTTGGTATTTTGTAAATTTTGAGCACTCTGTGTGTTTGTGCACAGAAGTATTGGCTTGTATTGTGCTTCAAACATTGTAATTGTCTTACTGTGATCAATCGGCAGAAGTTTCCAATGTGTATTTTCTCTTCTAGTCTTTTCCTTTTCTCCTACAAACCCTCAAACTCCTTCTTGTGTATGAATCCCCCAACAAAATCCCATTACTCTTGGTACTTAATCGAACTTCTCAATGCATGCATAGTATCAATGCTTTCAAAAATAAGAAATTTGTAATTTAATAGGGCTTCCTAATATTAATGAAACCTATTAGCACTATTATTCTTCTTTCATAAAGAGCTTAAATATAAAAAAAAAACTTTGACTTTAGAGAAAAATAAAAAGTATTTTATTCAAAACCCAAATACTTGGACATATATCATCATAATGCAATGAGTGTCTAAATGCATAGGACATACGTGAAAAATATGTGTCATGAAACTTACAAATAAGATACATGGATAGATAGATAGATAGATAGATAGATAGATAGATAGATAGGTAGATAGGTAGATAGGTAGATAGGTAGATAGGTAGATAGGTAGATAGATAGATAGATAGATAGATAGATAGATAGATAGATAGATAGATAGATAGATAGATAGATAGATAGATAGATAGATAGATAGATAGATAGATAGATAGTTAGATAGATAGATAGATAAATAGTGTTGATATATTTTGGTTGTGATGTGCGTGAACACACTAGGACCATAAGAGCACTTTATTCCCTCTTTAGAAGGTGTTTTTTCCGAGCTTGAATATAGGCGTCTAATGGCTTACTTATCTATATACATTTTCTTGGTAATACATCTGTATTGTATGTTATGCTCCAAGCTTCTTTTTCTTCCTTGTGTTGTTCATGTGCTTTTGTAGACCTCAAACACCAACAATTGGTATCAGATGAGGTCCCTGCTTCATCTAGGGCAGCATCCACATCCCTCTGATCACATCCTTAGAATCGCATGAACATTGGTGAGCATACTTTGGGAGATTAGGAGTCCAAAACTACTTGGCTTTGTGGTGTCGACGTCCTCATCTAAGCTTATTTCAACCTCTAAATGCACTATCATACTGCTTGTGCAAGCAATTCCATCCTCTTGTTCCAAACACATATACAAGTTTTGGTTCACCGATACAAGCATCTCAAAGTTTGCTTTAATGAACCATCATTGATGGACATTGGTTGCACACATGAATGACACAAACGAAGGAATTGACACTGGATGGATTGCATCTACGAGAGCTTGATAGGGTTGTTTTGTTCAAATTTTTGAGATACACTCATTTTTTTTACATCAAGGTATTTTATATGTGGCTTTTGAGGATGGATTGGATTGTACTTTTTACCCATTATGGGCATATATGATGCTTCATGCATTGGTTGCAAAAGGACTATGGAATATTATGCATGGTGCTAAAAAACATCATATTACACCTACAAATGCAATTATCAAAGGTGATGCAAATGGAGTTGAAGATGACAATATTCAAATTCCTCTATGTGTTGTGGTTCTTGCTTCACCTACTACAAAGCAGCTTCATTGGGATGTTGAGATGCTTATGCACATGCATTGATAGCTTTGTCTATCATACATGCCATTATCCCTCTTTGTTGGTCTTATAAAATAGACAAGGATGCTTGGGATACATATCTACTTTATAGGAGGCAAGAAATGAGGCTCTTGTTGCTTATCTCTGAAAATAGTATGAGAGTGAGCACATGAATTAAGGAGATTACATGGATACGTTTTTGAAAACGATCAAACATTTAATGGAGAAGTTAATTTCTATTGATGAACTCTTGCTAGACAGTTCACTTGTGAAGAGAGTTCTCGATGGTCTTCTGGATTCATATCATAGTTTTGCTTGTACTCTTTGGTTCATGATGAAAGGCAATCCAAATGCCTTAACATTTGAGGAGTTAGTCTCTATTCTTTTGCAGGAAGATTAGTCCAGGCAGAACAAGTCCATTATACATGTTGCAGATCAAGATTTCCTAGCTAGTGACAAGGAAAATCTAAATGGGGCTCATCTACTAGTAAGCACAAATATGCTAATTTTGCATAATCTAAAAAGGAAGACTATAGATGAGAAGAAATAAAAAAGGCAGCAATTATTTTCAAAATACTTTAAAGGAAATGATCATGTCATAAGGGGCTGTCCAAAATTGGTTGCTAAAGAGGCAAAGAAAAAAGAGGCTAGAATGGTTGTTGTAGAGGCTTCTACACCTAAAATAGAGTCCACTAATCTTGTGGAGAATGAAGAATGGGTGTTTACTACTATTTGCAGTTTTGACCCATCTTCTCATGAGCAATGCATGTGTACAGTAGACTCAGATGTTTAGTACTTTGACAATGGGGACGTAATCAAATAGATTACCTCGCAACATAGTTTCTTTAGTTCACTTCAACTTGCCCCTACAAGGAATACTATCACATGCACCAACAACTCCTCTTATCACATGCACCAACAACCCCTCTTATCGTAAGTGGTGCATGTGATAGTATTCCCTGCCCCTACACGGAATACTATCACATGCACCAACAACTCCTCTTATGGTAAGAGCATTTTCACTACTCCTTATGGTATTTCTTTTACATTGTTAAATGATTTTTTGGTATTAGGGATCAAGAAAAATTTGTTGTTAGTTTCGACACTATCCAAGATTGGTCTTGTTGTGAAATTTGATGATGATAGATGTACATTCCATGGTCTCTCAAATGGTGATGTTATCATTGCTTCTCACATTTTATGTTGTGGGCTCTATTATCTCATAGATTATGCAAAATCTATGAATGATTCAGCACATGTACTTCAAGATTCTCAAGCTATCTCAGATGCAAAGCTTTAGCATGCACACTTTGATCAACAAACCTTCGCTAGTTTTCAATGTCAAAAAAAATCTAAAATGTTGTCCTCTCTGCCCAAACTTTGAGGCACCTAGTAAACATGTTTGTGAGGGATTTGTTTTGAGCAATGTTGGAAGAAGCATTTTTAGAGGAAATTCTTTATAATTTGATATTTTCATGTAGTCGTATTTATCCAAATGATGTAAAATTGAAGAAGAGTCTTCCTCATGTATAGTAGAAGCATAGATATTTATCTTAGAATTTTTGGAAGCTCTTCAATAGCATATTTTTAGATTAGAAGGTGGAAGGACCAAATATCAAGTGTGAAAAGGGCCACTTGAAAAAGTATAAAGGATATTTTCCTCTACTTTGTAAAGGTTGGTTGTATTATTCTCATGCTAATTGAGTAATGTGAAGAGCTTCTTGCAAGAAAATCGTGTTTCTAATTCTCTAGAGGATCTTCTTGATTTGTTGAGTCTTTCTCTCTTTCTTTTGTGAAATCTTTGGAATTTGTGAGTTTTTCTTCTGTATTTCTGAGTGAAGTGTATGAAGAGAGGTAATAATCAGTCTATTGAGTGAAGTGTTGCAAGAGATCAATACTGGAAATGGAAATTCTTAATTTTTACAGAATCTTGATTGTCGCATTTGTATGATACAGGTACTATTTTTGAAATTGGACTTATATATCTAATCTATAGATAAAATGGCACACTTTAGGCACAAAGATTATTGAAAATGCTATTGTATAGCTCAAGATATTCAAAATGCTAGTTTTTCCATCTTCATCTTTACTAATTTCTCAGAAATTAGTCATGATGCCTCTTATTCTTGGATTCCATTAACTAGAAGGGGCTGTAGTCTTTGCATACTTCCCAGATTGACAATTTAAAGTGTTAGTTGATCTTTTGTGCTATAATGATTGGAGAGGACAACTCTGAAGGTTAACAACAAATTACATTGTTTGGTGCCGTTGCCGAGGAACAAAGCAAAAGCTTCATTGAAGTTTTGGACCTTACTGGATCTTCCATTGTTGATGGTATTTAAACACATTGGAAAGGTACTACTCTATAATCATGTAAGAAAACTTGATAAGGTAGGTTTTAGGCTTGTCTTGTGGGAAAAGAAAGCTTGAATTAACCTTTTGAGAAATGTAGGTGTGTATATCTTTATGCAAATCGATAGTTGCTCATGCTTTTCAATGAAGTGCAGGCGTTTTGCAAAAAGATGGCTTAATTTGCTGAAAAGAAATTGAAATGTGCTTATATTTGCATATATAGATTTCTTTTTTTTGACAAAGTACCAAGCAATTTTGTTGGTCTTTGGGAAAGACAACAGAGTTGCAATGAGGGAAAATATGTAAAGTAGCTATGTGCAAATTGATTGTTACATTTGTCATGGACAAAGGAAACCATCCTGAATCTCGGATTCCATTTGAATCCTATATCTCATGATTGGTTTAGAATTTGGGGAAACCAATGCTTCCATTGCATCCCGAATGTGCCAAAATCGTAAGATCAACTGTCTTCTTGCCTAATTCTGACATCCAGAGACCATGCTTTGAATTGATGACATCATCGATGACATCATCAATTCGTAATCGCCCTTGAACCGCCCTTGGAAAAACTATATAAGGAGGGGTTGGCCACATTCATAATCAGTCTTGCCAATACCAGTCTTGGGAGCTCAAGGAGTCGTGACTGCCAAGTAAGTACTCTTCAAGTTCCAGCTCTAGTTCTTGTCTTGTTCCTTGTTCTAGTCTAGTTCTTGGACATCCTATCTTGTCCTCTTGTAATTTGGTAGTATGAGATCCTATCGAGTTATTTCTTATATCTAGTTCATCTCCAAGAAGGGAGTTCTTGTAATCCAGATATCTTGTCTCATACTTACGATCCCGGGTTGTGGGATCTCCTGTATCCTGTCTAGTCGAGTTATTCATACCTATCACTCCCGGGTTGTGGGACATCTTGTATCAATCACATATTCTTGTATTGTTTTCCCTTCGTGAGTGTTCTTGTTATCAAAAGTGTATTTCCGAAATCTTGTCTACTGTAGTGAGAGAGCACAATCTAGTGCTCCCCTGAAATTTTGGCAAGACTAGCTTCTATCAAAGACCAGGCATCATGGAGAATGCTTATGAACAGATTGTAGCATCGATTTAGAGTCTCTAACAACAAGTCGAAGACCTAAGTCATCGACAGACACAAGTCGAGATGGGACATCCAGTGCATGTAGGTGCACTCCTCCAAGAATTACAAGAATGAATCCGGAGTCCTCAAGCAAATCAAGGGAGTATTCAAGTGAATCAATGGCCTAGTACATCATTTATGAAGGAACCCAAGATTTGCATGCTAGAAAAGTTCGATGGGGATCGCACAAATTTTTGTGGATTTCTCCAGCAAGTTAAATTGTACATCCGTATGCAACCTGATAGATACCCTGACGAGGCATCCAAAGTGGGGTTTATTGGAACCTTGCTCTGTGGCCAAGCGTTATCATGGTTTGCCCCAATCTTGGAGAAGAACATGGTAGTACTTCATGACTATGAGGGGTTTCTTTGAGAACTCATCGCCACATTTTGAGATGAAGACACAAGTCAAGTAGCACAAACAAAACTTCGGAAGTTACGTCAAGGTAATCGCCCTGCCTCTACCTATGCATCTAAATTTAGGGAGTTGATATGTGATCTTACTTGGCATGAAGATTATTTCATAAACCAATTTAGATGGGGTTTAAGAGATGATGTGAAGGACCTTTTGCTTACGATGCCAGAGGTCAAAACATTGAATGAGTATATCATGCAAGCTATTCAATGTGATAACCGACTTTTTGAAAGAAAACAAGAAAAACAAGTAGAAGGAAGACCTCGCCAGTGGAAACCCTTCCAGCCCACTCCTAAAGATGAGTCTATGCCTGAACCTATGCAAATAGATGTAAATAGGTTTCAGCCTCTAACACCAGAAGAGAAACAGAGAAGGAGAGCTAACAAGTAATGTCTCTATTTTGGAAACCTTGGACATATTGCAGTTAATTGTCCGAACAAGAGAACAAATTCTAGAGTCGCAGCCACCCTTGTAGAGCAAGGAAATAACGAAGTCCAGTTGTAAAAGAGACCGTGCAACCGGACCATGATATTAGAAAGGGTCTCATAATTCCAGCTACACCCATAGAAACATGTCTTACACCTGTCAAGTTAATCATACCCAAGAAGACCCTTTCCCTTATAGCCCTGGTAAATTCAAGAGCCTCCTCATGTTTCAATGATGAAGGATTGGTTAAGAAACATGGAATTCCTATACTCCAAAAGAACAAACCAGTAGTAGCTGAAGTAGTAGATGGAGGACCTTTAGCATCTGGGAATATAACCAATGGAAACCACACCATTGAGAGTATACCTTGGTGACCATGAATCCCACATATGTTTCAATGTAATATCAAGTGCAATACATCTAGTTATCATTGGAATGCCCTGGTTAAAGAGGCATAATCCAGACATTAATTGGGAAGAGAATAAAATCACCCGTCGAGATATCCAGAAGAACCCAACATATGTCGGTGCCAAAGCCTTCATACATGCATTAGGGAAGGAACCTACATATATGATCTATGCCATGCCGGCTCAAGAATCCAAGAAAGATGATCCAGTACAACTACCCAATTTATACAAAGGCTTTGAAGATGTTTTTGAAAAGAAGAATGCAGATATCCTCCTAGAGCATAGACCTTACGATTGCCCCATAGATCTTCAAGAGGGAGCACAACCACCCTTTGGACCAATTTATAGACTATCCCTAGAGGAACTTACAGAACTACACAAGAACATTGATGAGAATCTAGCAAAGGGGTTTATCAAACACTCGAAGTCTCTAGCAGGAGCTCCTATTTTATTTGTAAAGAAGAAGGATGGGACTCTCCGGATGTGCGTAGACTATCGTGGATTGAATAAAGTCACTGTAAAGAACAGATACCCGCTACCACTTATATCAGAGCTCTTGGAACGCCTTGGAAAAGCAAAATTCTTCACAAAGATTGATCTTCGAGGAGCTTACAACCTTGTCAGGATCAGAGAAGGAGACAAATGGAAGACAACATTTCGAACAAGGTATGGCCATTTTGAATATGTAGTTATGCCATTCGGTCTTACAAATGCTCTAGCTGTCTTCCAACATATAATGAATGACATATTTCAAGAATATTTAGATGATTTTGTTGTAATATACCTTGATGATATTTTGATATTCTCCAAAAATCTAGAGGATCATGAATGTCATGTAAAGATAGTCCTAGAGAAACTAAGAGAAAAAGGATTATATGCAAAATTGGAGAAGTGCTCTTTCCATAAGACAGAAGTGGAATTTTTAGGGTACATTGTATCAGATAAAGGAATTTTTATGGACCCTAAGAAGATTCAGACAATCCTTAATTGGCAACCACCTTCATGTGTTCAAGATGTATAATGTTTTCTGGGGTTTGCCACTTCTATAGGATATTCATCAAAGATTACTCCAAGATAGTGACACCTCTTACCAAGCTTACAGGGAACTCCAAATTCTCATGGACCGAAGAAGCAAAAAAAACATTTCAGACTTTGAAATCAACATTCACCACTACTCCAATTCTAGTTCATCCTGATTCTACTAAGCCCTTCTTCCTAGAGACAGATGCATCAGACTTTGCCCTAGGGGCCATTCTCTCACAGTATGGAGATGATGGAAACCTACATCCAGTTGCATATAACTCAAGGAAATTTTCTCCTCTAGAAATTAATTATGAAATTCATGATAAAGAACTACTTGCCATAGTGGGCGCGTTTGATACTTGGCGTCACCATCTAGAAGGAGCAGCCCATAAAGTTATCGTGTATACAGATCACAAGAACCTAGAATATTTTATGACCACCCGCATTCTCAATAGAAGGCAATCTCCATGGAGTAACTTTCTATCCAGGTTGGACTTTGTCATCACCTACCGTCCAGGACGTCAATAATGTCAGTCAGATGCCTTTTCTAGAAGATCTTACCTTGCACCTAAGAAGGGTGAGAGGCCTTTGATCAACAAGAGAGTGTATTACTCAAGCCTGAGCATCTTCAGTTAGCAGCTATCTCTTCAACCCATCCTGAAGATTCAGCCTTGAATCATCTGATTCGTGAGAAACTACCACAAGATGAAAATTCCAAGAAGTAAATGAATTCCAGGAAAAGGATGGATTACTATTTTATAAGAACCTATTGTACGTTCCTTCAAGAAATCCTAGGATCCAAGTACTTCAACAACGTCATGACAACCTTGCAGCAGGACATTTTGGAGTAAATAAAACATTAGAACTCATATCCAGGGATTTTTGGTGGCCTCAAATGTGGAAGGAAGTCAAAGAATGTATCCGAACGTGTGACACTTGCAATAGATCTAAGGTACCACGACATAAGCCTCATGGCCTCTTGCAACCTTTACCTATTCTAGAAAGGCCATGGGCTTCATTCTCTATGGATTTCATCACAGATCTACCAAATTCAGATAAGTATGATGCCATTCTTGTTATTGTGGATAGGTTCACAAAGATGGCACACTTCATTCAAACTACTAAGGCAATCACAGGCGCATCCACTGCTAGACTTTTTCTCAGATACATCTTTAGACTTCATGGATTGCCTCATGATATTGTTAGTGATCGAGGTCCACAATTCATATCGAGCTTTTGGAATAGTCTTTGCAAGCTCCTTGGTGTTCAAGTTAAACTATCTATAGCAAATCATCCACAGATTGATGGACAAATAGAACGGGTGAATCAAGTCCTAGAGCAATATCTCCGTTGCACTAGCAACTATCACCAAAATGATTGGTTTGAGTTGTCACCCTTTGCAGAGTTTGCCTATGACAATAGTGTTCATGCATCTACTAAGAAAACTCCCTTCTTTGCAAACTATGGACAACATCCAAGGATTGATATACAAATGTCAAATCATGTCAAGAACCCAGCTGCTAGGGACAAGGCCCAGTACCTGATGAACATTCACAAAGAACTCAAGGAAGAGATCCATAAAGCTTAACAACAATATAAGTACTATGCAGATCAACATCATGTCCAGAATCCATCGTATCAAATTGGGGATAAAGAATGGTTACTCAGAAACAATTTGCAAACTTCAAGGGCTTGTGAAAAGTTAGATCATCAAAGATTTGGTCCATTTACCATCTTGGCCAAGATTAATCCAGTCACCTTGAAGCTCCAACTACCAAGTACCATGAGAATACATCCAGTTTTCCATGTATCCATGTTGGAACCATATTAGATTTCACCATTGAGGGGGGAGAGACCTAGTCCTTCACCACCTATCGACATAGATGATCATGAAGAATTTGAGGTCGAGCATATCCTAGATTCAAGAATATCCCGATGAAGATTAGAGTACCTTATTCATTGGAAAGGGTATGACATCAGTGATCGTACTTGGGAGCCTGTAGAAAACCTTCAAAGAGCACCAATCAAGGTTCGAGAATTCCATAAGAGAAATCCAATGAAGCCGAGACCAGAGAACATGACCGCTCCTCGTGGAACTCGTCGCTTGAGGGGGAGGTGATGTCATGGACAAAGGAAACCATCCTGAATCTCAGATTCCATGTGAATCCTATATCTCATGATTGGTTTAGAATTTGGGGAAACCAATGCTTCCATTGCATCCGAAACGTGCCAAAACACTAAGATCGACTGTCTTCTTGCCTAATTCTGATATCTAGAGACCATGCTTCGAATTGATGATATCATCGATGACATCATCAATTCGTAACCGCCCTTGAACTGCCCTTGGAAAACCTATATAAGGAGGGGTTCGCCACATTCATAATCAGTCTTGCCAATACCAATCTTGGGAGCTCAAGGAGTCGTGACCGCCAAGTAAGTACTCTTCAAGTTCTAGTTCTAGTTCTTGTCTTCTTCCTTGTTCTAGTCTAGTTCTTGGACATCCTATCTTGTCCTCTTGTAATCTCGTAATACAAGATCCTGTCGAGTTATTTCTTGTATCTAGTTCATCTCCAAGAAGGGAGTTCTTGTAATCCAGATATCTTGTCTCATACTTACGATCTCGGGTTGTGGGATCTCCTGTATAATCTCTAGTTGAGTTATTCATACCTATCAGTCCCAGGTTGTGTGACATCTTGTATCAATCACATATTCTTGTATTGTTTTCCCTTCATGGGCGTTCTTGTTATCAAAAGTGTATTTCCGAAATCTTGTCTACTGTAGTCAGAGAGCACAATCTAGTGCTCCCTTGACAACATTTGCTTGTCCTACGTGAATTGATTGTCTTTTAGAAAGGATATTGTGTTCGTTTGAAGGAAAGGTATTGAGTTTATCTTTGCGTAGATTCATAGTTGCACTTGCAAACACATATTTTCTTAAGAAGCCCTATTCTATTGTGAGATTGCAAGTATAGTGAGTGCAACCAATCATATTTCAAAATATAAGTGGATCTTCAAAAAGAAAATCCTAGGTGAAGTGTTTTCCTTGATTTAAGGTAAAAATTACTAAAAAAAATCATAAAAATTTGATAAAACTACAAACAAATTTCTTTTTTGTAATGAAGTGAGGTATGAGGTGTGTGTTGAGTAGTGGATGAGGATAAGTTGAAGGAAAATCCAAAAATCAAGATATTTCAAGTAGAAGTCAAAATTGTTGTTTCTTTTTTCAATTCCAATTTCTTTTGAATTGTGAAGTTTTGATAAATTGCAGGTGACAATTGTTTGAGGTGCTTGAAGAACATTTGAAAGATCAAGTGGTAAGGAGAGTCAAAAATTTCAAATTCGGGGGAATTCCAAAAAAACACGATTTTCATCTTAGAATCGCGATTTTCAGTAAGATGGTGAATTTGCTTCATTTTTACTTTTGGGCATCCAGGTAAGTTAGTTTTATAAGTTATACAATTGAACAGAACAAAAATTGAGCAAGCTTTGAGCACAAAAACATGAAAACCTGGGTTTTGGGCATAAAATCACAATTTTCATCATGATGAAAAAGCAAGTTAATTTTGATTTTTAAGGATTTAATATCATAAGTAAATTCATGATTTTGCATGGGAGCGAGAATCATCAAATTTGAAATTTAGATTTTTAAAATAACTCACAGTTGCAATTTTTTAAGGCCTATAAAGGCACAAATATCCTTTTAAAAAGTCATTTTGTGAGAGAGACTGAGTGAGGGCTAGAGAGAGAAAGAGCAACAGTCGCGATTCTCGGCAGTAGTCAAGCGATTCTGAGTAGTAGTCAGGATTTAGAAGGAACCTACTGTGGCCACTTCTAGTTGTGAGGCTAAGTATAGCGAAGCATTCATAGGGACTATTGAGTGTGTGTGGCTCAAATGCCTTATGATTGATTTGGGTGTTGGTCACTCTTTGCAACCACAATCTTCACTAATAGTTAGATCACATTGGCACTTGCAACGAACCCTGTGTGCCATGCTTGAACTAAGCACATTTAGGTGCATTATCATTATGTTAGGGAGAGGCTCTCTGCTGGGGAGATCAGCTTGGCAAATGTGCCCACATAGGAGAACATTGCAGACCTTTTTACGAAGACTCTACCTAGGGAGAATTTTGAAGCTTTTTGCAAAGCTTTGGGCTTACTTCCTTTTGTGGATTGATTCCACATACCTTGGCACTTCCTTATACATGAGTGCTAGCTCCTTGTTCACCGCATCACTTCCACAGGGGATTTGTTAATATATTTAGGTAGTGATATGTATGAAAACTCTAGGACCATCGGGGCACTTTTTTCCATATTTAGGTGGTTTTTTCCCTCGGCTTATATATATGCCTATTTCCATAAAAATCAGTTCTCCTATGCGCAACGAAAATGTGTAGTGAAGCCTTGTATGTCGAGCACTTGGACAAATAGCTGCACCTTAGATACCTTGTTGCTCTCAATAAAAAACTCAAATGGACTTGTGCCTTTATTAAATCAAAGTAGACAAAGAGAGCTTTTTATGAAGCTATAAATAACTTAATTTAGACAAGTTTTGACTAGGAAATGCAACTAACAAATATCAACTACCTGTCCACACAAGTATGTTGAAGAACTAAAATTCACTCTCGGACTGATAACTCCCTGAATATATATCCTTTGAGGTATATATTTGGGATAGAAAAAGTGCACACAAATAGCTTTCCAAAAAGCTACAAATCAAGTAATTTGGATGAGTTTTGGTTAAGAGATTTAATTGACCAAAATAGACCACCTACGCACACAAGTATACTAAACAACTAGACTTCACTTTCTGATAGATATCTCACACAATATGAATTCTTTGAATAAGATAGTTGCAACAGAGAATGTACATGCAAAGAGCTTTCCAACAAAACAAAAATAAAGCAATTTGGATACATATTGGTTGGGAAACTTAACCGACCAAAAAAGACTACCTGTCTACATAGATATGCTGAAAAACTGGACTTCACTCTTTGACTCATATCTCATAGAATATATTAGCTTTAAAGGAGATATTCAAGACAAGATAAGCTTTGAAATGAGTGTTTAAATGCAAGAAAAGGTTACATATACAGAGAGATATGAGCTTCACAACAGAGTTGTGTACAAAATGACGTGTAGTTGGAAGGAGTCTATGGGAAGACAATATGACACAATGACCAGATCTGACTATTGGGAGGTCTTGTCTCTTTCTCTCCTTGTTTATAACATTCTCCCACTCCACTTTTATAACCAATGCGCATGTGAGGAAGTTTTTGCCTCCTTCTTAACTCACCACTTTGCCCACTACATGCCAGTAACTACAACGCAGATATTGTATCTTTTACTCATCATGAATTTTGACTAGACTTTTTTCTTTCCTTTTTTTTCTTTTCTCTTCTTTTCCTTTATCTTTATATTTGGTAAATCTATCCAAGCATAGCTCATGTGAAAATGAGTATGTACATTCATCTTCAACACTCCCCCTCAAGCTCATTTGGGAGTTATCTTCAACCATGTCCTGCAAATTTATCACATCCTTGAAACATTCTAGTTTAGAAGCATCCAAGAACTTTGTAAACATATGTGCAACCTTCTCTTTGGTTTTGTTGAACTTTATCTCCACATCTTTGCTCAATACCTTCTCCCTTAAATAATGGTAGTGGACTTCTATGTTCTTGCTCCTTGCATGAAACATAGGATTGCTTGCTAAGTAAATACTTGACATGTTATCACCGTATATAGAAATGGTTCCAACTTGCAGTTCAAGATCAGCCAAAAGCTTTCTAATCCACATTGCTTCACATGTGGCAAATGTTAATCCTCTATATTGAGCCTCCATGGATGAAAGTGCAACTGTAGGTTGTTTCTTTGAGCTCCATGTGATAGGTTTGCTTCCTATCATGAACACATAACTTTAGGTTGATCTCCTATCTTCCTTTGAACCTGTGCAATCAGCATCGCTAAAGCCTTTGACCTGCAATTCTTCATCAAACTTGTAAAACAAAGCATGATTAATTGTATGCTTTATGTATCTCAACACTATCTTGGCTGAATTTAAATGTTCACTTGTCGGGTCTTGCATAAACTGAGAAAGTACTCCAAAAACATAAGATAAATAGGACTTGTAATGTTTACATAGATTAATGATCCTACAATGCTTTTCTATGTCGTTACATCTTCCAATAGTTCTCCATCACTTGAGCAAATCTTTTTATTTGTGTCCATGGGTTGAATGAGTGGTTTGCATTCACTCATTCCAAATCTGAAAAGAACATCCAACAAGTACTTCCTTTGCATCAAGTAGATGCCACTTTTTCCATAAACAACTTCAATTCCTAAAAAATATTTCAGCTCTCGAAGATCTAAAATTTTAAACTCCTTACCAAGCTTCCTCTGGATAACTTTAATCCTTGTAACATCATTTCTTGTTATGATGAGGTCATCGAGGTATATGCAAATATATACCTCTCTATTTTCTTCCTTCTTCATGTACAATGAAGGATCTACACTACTTGGGTTGTATCCACACTTAGTTAGATATTCAACTAATCTCTGATTCCATGCTCTTGGTGCTTGCTTCAAGCCATAAAGTGCCTTTTTCAACCTGCAAACAAAGTTTGGATGTTTTTCATCTTCAAATCCAACCAGTTGACTCATGTATACCTCTTCTTGTAGTTCTCCATTGACAAAAGCATCTTTGATGTCGATTTCATATAATGGCCATCTCCTTGAAACACTAATTGCTATTAATGTTCTGATTGGTCCCATCTTTGCAACATACCTGAAAACTTCATCATAATCTATGCCTTGTGTTTGTTTAAATCCTTTGGCAACTAATCTAGCTTTATATCTAGCTAGTGAACCATCAACATTCCTCTTTACTTTAAACACCCATTTGTTTGGAATAATCTTCATACCTTTTTTCTTTAGTGCTAGTTCCCATGTGTGATTATCTTTGAGAGCTTTGATCTCCTCTTTCATAGCTTGCTTCCATTCCTTTTGTGTGCAAGCTTCTTCATATGTCTCAGGCTCTTTGTCTTTGATAACTTGCATCATGTATGCAAAATGGTTCACCATGAAACTATCATAACTCAGCCTTTGAGTTGGATACCTTGTCCTTGAAGGTCTTCTTTCATTGCCTTTAGAAAGTTGCTTCTTTAACCTACTGAGCTTTACCTTCGCAGTGATTACCTCTCCATATTCTTCTTCACTTGCATCTATCTCAGGTTTTGGAGTAGCACTTGCTTCTTTGGCTCTACTATGAGCTGAATTTAGAGACAAAAAATGACTCCCCCTCCATGTTGAACATTCTTCATTTGATGTAGATGCCTCTGGACCTGAAACCTTTGTGCTTGATTGTCGAACTTCTCTTTGATTTGTTCCTGCATAATCATCACAATCTTCTTCAAGAATCTTTTTGTTTCCTTTATCTTCATACCATGGTCTTAGTTCATCAAAGAACACATCTCACGAGACTCTTCCTTCCTTTGTTCTAGGGTTGTAACACTTGTATCCTTTTTGCTCCATCGAGTAGCCGATGAAAATGCATTTTTCTGACCTTGGTTCCATCGTTGTTCTAACTTCTTGTGGAATGTGAACAAAGCAAACACATCCAAACACTTTAGGTGTGTAAGATGAGGTTTCTTACTGGAATATACCTCCTTTGGAGTCAAGTGATGTATTCTCAATGTTGTGCACCTATTCATCAAGTAAATGGCAGTTGTGGTAGCTTCAACCCAATAGTACAATGGTACCTTCATCTCGTTGAGCATGCATTTTGCAATTTCAGCAATTCGCCTATTTTTCCTCTTAGCTACTCCATTTTGTTGTGGTGTATACCTACCAGTAAATTGCCTTTTGATCCCATTCTCTTGTAGAAAATCTGAAAAATCTTTGGAGAAGTATTCTCCTCCACCATCAGACCTTAAGGTTTTGATAGAGCTTCTTGTTTCTTTTTCAACTTCAACTTTGGATCTTTTGAATATAGAAAACACCTTTGATTTTTGCTTCATACAAAACAACCATACCTTTCTTGAGTGATCATCAATGAAGATGACAAAAAATCTATTACCAGCCATTGATGCCTCTTGGGTTGGTCCCCATACATCTGTATGTATCAAGTCCAAGACATTTGGGGCCGCATAATTGCTCCTCTTGAATGGCTGCTTCGTTTGCTTTCCTAGTGGACAAGCTTCACAGAACTCATGTAGTCCAATGCTCTTAAATTTTGGAAGACCTCTTACCGCTTCATGTTTGCTCATGTCCTTTAGCTTTGGAATGTTGATGTGTCCTATTCTTTTGTGCCATAAGTCCAACTCTGAAATCTTCTTGTTCCCACATTGAATGTACATGACCTTTCCATGTGGATGTTTGACATCCAAAGTGAACATCCTTCCTTCTCATCTACCTCAAGCAATGACCTTGAAGCCTTCCTTTGGATTCCTTATGAAGCAACTATTCTCATTGAATATTACATGATAACCCTTCTCTACCATTTGTCCTACTAAAATCAAGTTCTTTGAAATTGTAGGAACATAAAGAACATTAGTTAGTACCTTTGCTCTACTTGTATCTCCAAGCCTTATATCTCCAATATGTTCAATCATGTGTTGAGTATCATCACTTGTTTCAGCACATCCTTTTCCACTTGGTACCTGTATATGAGTGAACAACCCTCCTTGGCATGACATATGGTTACTACAACCTAAGTTAATGTACCATTTTTGTCATCTTCACAAGAGCTCCTATACTCATGTCTCATTTCAAGTAGTGTGTCCTTGCTTCCTTCACTTGAGGTGCTTACATAGTTGCTTTGGCTCCTTTGATTGCCTCCATTTGGTCTTCCATTCTTCAGCCAACAATCACTAGCATAGTGTCCTACCTTACCACAATGATAACATGTTATACCTTTATGAGAATTGTAGGAGCCTCTACCTCTTCCTCTACTTCTACGTTGACCTCTTCCTTGTGTGTTGCCATTTGATGCATCCTTGTTGTCTTCCGAATTGTTTTGATTGTAGTTTGACTTGTTGTGACATCTTCCTTTTCCTATTGAGCCTCCTCTTGAGTTCCATCTGTTACCTCGACCTGCATATAACATTTAGTTGTGGTTGGCCTTTCCTTTGGGGCCACCAAAGCTAAGGACTTATGTGACAAGATGAGGGATTAGTTGTTCAAAACCTGGATATGCATCTTTCAAGTTAATGGAAGTTATAAAAGGATTCCATCTTTCATCTTCTCTCAATCCATTGAGAGTATAATTGAGAGTATAACACACAAGATCTTCGTCTTCAACCATTTTGCCAATAGAAGCTAAAGCATCACTTAGCTCCTTAATGTTCAAAGTATATTCAGCTATGGATTGACTCGAACTTTTCTTGATTGTGTTCAACACATTCTTGAGTTGAAGTTTCCTAGCTTTGGTATTTGTTGAATACATCCTTTTAAGAGCTTCCCAAGCATCCTTAGGTTTCTCTAGATGTTGAATATGCCCTATCGTGGCATTATTAATGACTTGGGAAATGAGGAACATGACTCTCCTATTCCTCTCTTCCCATTCTTTTGCTTGCCTCCTTTGGACTTCCGTGGCCATAGCTTGATTGATTTGAGGTTGAGCATCATGGCCGCTCATAATACCCCACAAGCCTTTGCCTATTAGGTAGTTGGTCATTCTAAACTTCCACACGGGATAGTTATCCTTATCCAATTTCTCTACTTGTTGACCCAAGTCAACCATTGAAGACTATCAAAAACTTTGAGAGTTACCTCGAATAGTTATATTGTTCTTTGCTCTTTTGTTTTGTAGCTCCTCTTTTTCTTTGCTTTAACTCCAGCTCTATTGATGAAGCTTCAGCACCAATTTTTCTCTGATACCATCTGTGGAGAATGCATTCTCCTATGCACAACAAAAATGTGTAGTGAACTCTTGTATGTCCATCACTTGGACAAATAGTAGCACCTTAGATAGCTTTCTTCTCTCAATAAAAAAACTCAAATGGATGTGTGCCTTTAGTAAAAAAAAATAGAAAAAAGGGGCTTTCTAACAGGCTATAAATAACTTAATTTGGACACGTTTTGACTAGGAAGCACAACTAACAAAGATCAACTACCTATCCATGCAAGTATGTTGAAGAACTGAACTTCACTCTCGGACTGATAACTCCCTGAATATATATCCTTTGAGGTACATATTTAGAACACATAAAGTAAACATAATTAGCTTTCCAACAAGCTCAAAATCAATTAATTTGGATGCATTTTGGTCAAGAAACTCAACTGACCAAAATAGACCACTTGAGCACACAAGTATACAAAAAACCTAGACTTCACTTTCTGATACATATCTCATTGAATATAAATTCTTTGAATGCGATATTTGAGACAACAAACTTAAATGAAAATAGGTTTCTAACAAGCCAAAAATCAAGAAATTTTGATTGGGAAACATAACCGACCAAAATAGACTAACTATCTACATAGGTATGCTAAAAAACTAGACTTCCCTCTTTGATTGATATCTCACAGAATATATAAGCTTTAAATAAGATATTTGTGAGAAGGAAAATACATAAGATAAGCTTTCCAATGAGTGTTTAAACGCAAGAAATAGTTACATATACACTGAGATATGAGCTTCACAACAGAGCTGTGTACAAAATGATGTGCAACTAGAAGGACTCTATGGGAAGACAAAATGAAAAAATGACCAGATCCCACTATTGGGAGCTCTTGCCTCTTTCTCTCCTTGTTTAGAACATGATCCCACTCCACATTTATAACCAATGAGCATGTGAAGAAGTTTGTGCCTCCTTCTTAACTCACCACTTTGCCCACTACATGCCACTAACTACAACGCAGATATTGTATCTTTTACTCATCATGAATTTTGACTAGACTTTTTTCTTTTCATTTTTTTCTTTTCTCTTATTTTCCTTTATCTTTATATTTGGTAAATTTATCCAAGCATAGCTCATGTGAAAATGAGCTTGTACATTTATCTTCAACACGGGCTACTTATCTTTGTACATTTTAGTCGTAATACATACTGTATTATGTGTTGTGCTCCAAGCTTCTTCTTCTTCCTTGTGCTGTTTGCCTGCTTCCGCAAATGTGTAACTCCAACAGATAGGAGATACCATTGAGCATCCCATCCCACATGTGGGAGATGTGAAGCTAGGTCAAGGTAAATCTATCAAGATACTTAAAGATGTTCTCCATGTTTCATCTATTTCCAAGAACCTTATGTCTCTAGGATAGATGGTAGAGAGAGTTATGTAGGATATATTTGATGCAAAAGGGTGCATGGTGAAGCAACGAGGCAAGGTCTTGGCCAAGGGAAGGAAAGAAGGTAGATTTTTCACACTAGATGTTGCTCGTACACACAATAACGTATGTTATGTGATCATTGGTAACAAAAGGATCACACAGATTCATCTTTGGCACAAGAGGATAGGACATATCAATATTTCCAAGTTAAAAACCATGTGCAAAGCAGGTTTACATATTCATTCTCCTTTAAGGGGAATTATCCGACATGAGATTTACTTTGGAGAGCCCCTCCCAAATCTATATAAGGAGGGGCTCTACCCCCATTTGTACAAGGTTAGAAGCGTACTCCATGCTCTAGGCAAGCTCATTTCTAATCAATGTTAGTTTATCCATTTCTTGGTCTACTCACTTTGAATCTCTCACACTCTTTTCTTTGTGAATACATTCAGCTTTTCATTTTGCTTCCACGAGTGTACTCTCTACATGGTATCAGAGCTCTAGGTGGAGGACTTGGTGGTGCGTTTGGTGGTGATTTTGGTGGTGGTGGTGCTTGAGTTTGGTGGTGTTGCTCTCCACCCATTTGGGGGAGCTTCTTGTCATCATTTTACAATCTTTTGGGCCTCACTTTGCCCATTTGCCCACCCTCCCACCATTGTTCTTCATCACTTTTTGATTCATCTTTACCCGCATTTACCCTCCCTCTAACCCTCTTTGTGGATATATTATGTGGTTCTTCCCATCTTTGGTGGTGCATTTCAATCTTTAATAGTGCTTATAAGCACTCTTTAGCATTAATCTTGGTAACTCGTTTGGATTTATATTATGATCGTATTAAGACATTTGCAAATTTAATTTATGCATGTAAGTCATTAATGTGGTTATAGCCACCATTTTGGTATCACACTTTATTAATATGTGCATCGTTATCACTCTATGGCATATTATCATGCTACGGGAAGTTTTGCATGTGACTAAAATACACAATCCATATGATTGTGCTTCTCTTGGAGATCTACATTCGCTATAGTTGAAAATATTTTGTACATTTGAATCGGTCATTTCTCTGCACATTGGAATATCTTCATGTGGGCAATACTTGCACAGCAGAGTTTCACAGACATCTGATTGAACGATCCTATGCACGTGGCCTCGTCTGAGTTGCATTTCAGCCTACGTTCCGTTCCAGGAATGGCTCGTGAATCGTGTGGCAGAACTTGGCCTAGAGAAGACTCTCTCTATGGAATGCTTCTCTCACAGACTGAATGAGGTGACTTCTACTGCCTTCCTGTGCATAAAGTTGAGATTCTAGCAGCAAATTGTGTGCATGCCAATCCTATAGGAATGGAACGTTGAACAGAAGCAGATGATTGACTGCTGGACTTCACTTGCAATAATCTCTCTTCTATGCCTGATTCCGCTCCAGAACCATTCTTCTTAGAGAGAGACAGAGAGAGTGAAAGAGAGAGAGTGAAAGAGAGAGAGAGAGAGAGGGAGAGTCTACTTACTCTGTTTATAGTGAGGGAACTTCACTCAATTGCTATCCGGCACCTCTTCCAGTAGAAAGCAACAGAGAGAAGCAACTCCAACCCTGCAGCTTAACGTGAGCTTTCTACGTGTGCAACAGTCAGAGATTGCATTGCATCTTCCTCGTCAAGGTCTTGAAAAGATGTGCTCAATTGTCGTGAAAGCCTCTCTCGTGAAAGATCATCACACGATGATGTACCAACACCTGATAGTCCATTAACAATAGAAGTTAGAGGACGAGGAAGCACCTCCATGTCATTCACCGAATTGAGAGTTGAGATCTGTAGAGGTGCTCGTAGCTGTGGTGGTCGTGTTGTTTTTGGGAGACCCCATAACAATATACATTTTGTGGAGATAAGGTGCTCTCTTTGCTCCAACTCTCTTTGAAGAGAAAAACTAGCATTACGTTTTTTTTTGTGGAATTTTCAAATTAAACGTTCTTCTACTTTTAGGTTACATTGAATAACTAAGATTTTGACACCACGCATGATGTCAACTTTGGGATTTTGATGTGCACTGATTCACATCAATTTGGACACCTCAGCTTGAGCTTTTACGTGGAAATCTGTTTCAGATTGATATGACGTAATCATTTATGTCCTAAGAGGAGGAGAATCTTTTTGCCACCAATAGTTTGTAATCTCTCGAACTTTGAGCGCCCTTTGTAAACGATTAGGATGGACTCAAATTGAACCTGTTCAGTTTTTTGTGAGGATGGCGGATCAGTCCAGGGTGTATCCAGTGGGTTTGGTACGTGATATACCCATTACTCTTTAGGGAGTGATGTTCAAAATGACTTTTGTTGTTCTAGAATTACCTGACTCAACTCTCGACCATAAATTGTTGTTTGGGAGGCCCTGTCTGAAACAAGCCAAAGTATTGCAAGACTGGTCATCACACGAACTTATTTTCAAAAGCAACCACCGCAAGTATGTAGTTCTGTTGGATGAGATGAAACCATGCGACCTCCATGCTCGACCCTACGTAGCCGAACCTGTACATATGTTGGATGGACTTTCCGATGATGAAGAAGAAGCGTTTCTCAAGGCTAACTAGGATTTGCTCGCCTTGGGGACTATCGACTTACAAGCGGTTGCTGATAATTGGAAGTTGGTTGTCTATTCAGTAGTTCCAGTTACAGAAGAAGGGAACTCAGCTATGGATCAAGCTTTGAATGCCGAGAGTTTCCACCATTTATTCAAGTCACCTGAGGATATACCCATGCCATGGCAATTTTATGTACGAGAAGATCAACTTATCACCTGCGATTTGGGAAATGAGGATACACCACGGTCGGTCAAGATTAAGGCAGGATTACGGAAAAGTTTTCAAAATGATCTACTACACTTGTTGACCGAGTTCCAAGATGTATTCGCATGGGACTATCGAGATATGAAAGGGTCGGATCCTCGTATCTATCAACAACGTGTGATGCTCAAGCCGGATGCATGCCCAATCAAGCAACCCACTTATCGCATGAACCCAAATTATGTTGCTCAAGTGAAAGCTGAATTGGATCGCTTGTTGAAAGTTGGTTTCATCGTTCCCATTGAGCATGCAGAATGGATTTCACCTATTGTTATCGTCCCAAAGAAAGATAAGCAGTTACGCATCTCTGTGGATTACCAGAAACTAAATGTGGTGACCGTACCAGATCCCTTCCCACCTCCCTTTTTGGATACAATGCTCGATGATGTTGCCAGACAAGAGATGTATTCCTTTTTGGATGGTTAGAGTGGCTATAATCAGGTGTGCGTGGCTAAAATGGACATACTAAAGACTACGTTTATTACAAATTGGTGTGTATATGCGTGTACGGTGATGTGGTTCGGTCTTTGCAATGCTCCTAGTACCTTCCAATGATGTATGCAAGAAATTTTTTCACCCTATTTAACCACCTTCATGGGAGTGTATCTGGATGATTTTTCATTATCAGGTGATACATCGGCTCATCTTTACCACCTCCGGTGCTACTTCTCTAAGTGTCAAGAGTTTCGGTTGTGCTTAAATCCTAGCAAGTCGGTCTTTTTGATTTCCTGTGGCAAGTTGCTCAATCATATTATTTCAAAGTAAAGTATTCAGGTGGATCTAGATAAATTGCAAGCCATGTTACACACACCTACCCCTATGACACCAAAGGAGGTAATTATGTGATTCCTTGGGCAAAGATGCTGGCATGGGCGGCATCTTCGGTGGCTCGCACATTTAGCCATACCCCTGAATCGGTTGATTACCAGTGATTTTTGACAATTCGTGTGGACTGAAGAGTGCCAAATTGCCTTTGATCGATCGAAATCACTATTAACCCAGGCTCCTATATTGCAAGCACCAAACTGGTAGCTCCCGTTCCATGTCTTCGTGGATGCATCGGACATTGCCATCGGTAGTGTGCTCATGCAACAATAGGATAAGTTGTTTCATCCTATCTATTATGCTAGTCGATGCTTAGTTGCTGTTGATTGAAATTACTCAGTCACTAAGCATGAACGCCTCGGCTTAGTTTATTCGGTGAAAAAATTCGAGCACTACTTGCTGGGATGCCAATTCACGTTCCATGTGGATCATGCTCCTTTGGTTTATCTTGTCCATCGGCAACATTTAGGGGGCAGATTAGCCAGGTGGGTGTTGTTACTACAAGAATTTGATTACGTGGTCGTACATCGTCCTAGATCGGCTCATGCATTAGCTGATCTCTTATCTCGGCTTGATTTCGATGAACCTCCCAGTGGAATTGATGATACTACCCCTACTATCTATGCGACTGATCTGGTTCGAGACGAGGGTTAGGAGCTCCCGGTGGCACCTTCGTATTATGATACTCTTCTAACCTTCCTCACTAGTGGAAGCCCCCCGACTAATACTTCTACTTCGGCTCGTCGTAAATTGGCAATGTATATTCGATGGTTCGGGCTCATTGTGGGACAATTAGATTACTTGGATCTTTCTTGTGCATGCTTATGATGTATTCCACCCCATGAAGTTCCTTCGGTTATGGTCATGGCACATTTTCGATAGATCTTACTTATCAAAAAATTCTGCATAGTGGCTTATGGTGGCCCACTATGCAGTGTGATATTTCTACCTCTATTAAAATGTGTGATGCTTGCCAATGCTCGGGACAGCCTTTACAACGGCATCATTTTCCATTGCAGCCTCTTGCTTCCCTTGAACCTTTTCAAAAGTGGGGCTTGGATTTCATTGGTCCCATTACACCAACTTTACTATCCGCCACTACGGCTGTCGTGGTTAAATGTTTGATGACTGATGTGTTCCCTCAGTTCGGTCTTCCCTTAGAGATTGTTTCGGATGAGGGCACACATTTTGTTAATTCCTTACTACAAGCACTTACCCGCACCCTACAAATTTTTCATAAATTTAGCTCCCCATATTACCCTCGTGCCAATGGTCTTACTGAAAGTACCAATAAAATCTTACTTAACATGCTCAAGAAATTAGTTCTAGAATGTCCGAAGCGTTGCGATCAATTCCTTCCTTTAGTTTTGTGGGCATACCGTACTATGTACAAAGTGGCTACAGGGAATACACCTTTCAAATCGGCATATGGGCTGGAGGCCATTGCACCCATGGGGTTGGTGGTACCTAGCCTCAAGGTGGCACTAGAACATAAGCTCTTACCGGAGGAATCTTTTCCTTTCCGGTTGGAGGTGTTGCAGTCCTTGGACGAACAATGCTAGGAAAGTTTTCTAATGCTGCAAGAAGTCCAACTATGACAAGCCAAGACACATGATCAATTTCTCTGCACTCCTGTTTTGACTAAAGGACAATTAGTTTTGTTTTATAATGCTAAATCTAATCGTTCAGCAGGCAAGTTCAAACTTTGATGGTTTGGTCCTTACTGTATTGAATCACAGGTTGGACCTGCTATGTTTCGGTTATCCACGTTAACTGGTACCCTTCTCACTAAGTTGATCAATGGATCGAAGCTTTGTCCCTATTATCCCACGCCTTCTTCATCTTGATGCTTTATCGGTCTTCTTATTTTCTACCCGATTTATACCACTGTTCTAGCTCGACGTTCGTTTCCTGTCCACGTGTTCTGGTTGATCGACTGACCATAATATTTCCATTTTCTTACCTAACCATGATTAGCGGCCATCTTATGTGTCTAAGATTTTGTTAATGCATGCATGTCGCCATTATGTCTGTATATTTCCAACACTGGGTGATGATTATGTTTCTTCCCGCACTTCCATTCGTTGTTTTTACTTAATCCTGTTCTCCCTTCTTTTTTGTGCTATTGAGTTTTTGTGCGATTGCATGTTCTGTGTTACCTAGTGTCTTCGTGCTCTTGTACTCGCCATGGAAGCTTTGGCTAACATTGCTACCTTCCATGCTGGTCTCGCTCCGGAATTGAGCGAGTTTCTGTGCACTCGTGGCCTTTTGGCATTTGCTCAACTGCCCCGGCGTTCAGTGGAATGCCATCCTTTCTTTCCGCAGATCATATCTACCATTGCTGCTACTCTCGCTACCAAAGCTTGTTGGCCACTCGCCTGTCTTAACTCGCGTGTTGTAGTCACCCTATCCACAGTCCCTAAGGGATTCCATCTCCCTCAGCAGGGTAGTGTAGATGGCCCTCTCTTACCGCTATCAACAATGAAAGAGCTTTTCTTGCGACATTCTTCAAACGAATTAGCCATCCTTTCTGAATCCGAGGGCACTGCACTACAGTTTATTGTAGCTGCACTTAACTTGCAAAAATGCACATATGGCATTTCTTGCCCCTTCTATTCCATGATCGATGCCCCTGCATGTGAAGTAGTTAATTTTGCTTCATTTTTCTTCTGGCGCATTCACCAGGAATGCCAGGCAGTTTCTCGGCATTTGGCGAAGGGTGATATCCCTCGGACACGCTTTCTACATCTGCTGATATTTCTCCTCTTGGCGATTTAGGCTGCGCAACCTCCTCCCCTGAATACCCTTCTCTTCCATGAGGAGTCCATACGAGTGATGGAGGTTGATGACAACAAGGATCTCGTGCAAAAATTTAAGGGGAAGCACCGCAAATTGAGGCCCTCTCATAGTACAACACAACCATCCTCAACCGTTCAGTTGCAGGACACTACTTCTTCTGCTCAGATTCTTTCTACTCCACCATCCCCTAAAGACCAAGTTGATCCTGACAGTGTCATTGAAGAGGTTCACCCTGATGATACGGTCGTGCAACTAGAGTCTCATCCATAGGAGCCAGTGCTCGACACGGTCACAAAAGTTGAACAACTCATGGATAAAGCACAACCTGAGGAGGTGACTACTCAACCGGATGTCTCGTCTCTTGTGGTAACCACTCTTGCTTTGCTCTCTTCACCCCAAAACCCACCTCTACCTCTTTCTCCCTCAAAGGTGCCTTTTCCGCCTAGCCCTCCTCCCTCACCATGTCATTCGCAAGCCCATCCTCTTCGTTCCTCCCCTGATTATTCGCCCCCTTCGTTGTCTGCCATAGTTTTCACTAACCCCTCTCAGCCAATCTCCACTTCTATTGTACCTGATTCATTGGCACAACTAGCTCAAATCGGTAACTACCTCATTCATCTTTCCACTCATCTCCCCCATCACCTACAAGTTGCCCAACAATCCCTCTGACAGAAGTACCAATCCAAGGTGGACATGCTTGGAAGAGGTGCTCACAGCCAAAGTCGAAGCTAGTTCACTCGAGGAACATATTCAAAGTCTCCAATCCCAGTTGAATAAGAAGAACGCCATCATTGTAGCTTGCGATGATGAGATCACTAAGTTAACTCAGGCCATAGTTGACAAGGAGGACGCTATGACCGCGTTGGGCAATCTCCTCGAGACCACGCACGCTGACTTTGCTATAGTGGAGCAAAAGGGTCAAGACATGGCGGAATTAGCCTTACAAGCCGAAATTGAATTAAAGAAAGTCACCGAAGAGCTCTTTAAGAAAAGTCGTTGTCTGGAAGAAGAAATTGGCCACAATATTCAGTTGAAGAAGGATGTTGAAGCCATCCAGAAATAGTAGCAAGACTTTTATAAAACCATGTAGTCCTAGTCTCAAGAGCTCGAGCACAGAGAGAAATAGCTGGGTATCTAGGATGAGCACTTATCGCGCATTGATGCACAAATTGTGGACATGAAGCTACGATGTGATGTGGGGCTCGCCAACAACTTCTACCTCCAATAAGCCTTTTTGCAGAGTCAAGCCGACACCTTACTCTCCCAAGTAATTGCTTCCAGCTGTGTGCGAACTGATGCACATCTGGTTTAACCATAAAGTTTGAAGGAAATGTTAGACTCCTTGAAGCAAAAAATAACACAAACCTTTAAATTAGCAAGATACATGTATATCCAAGGAATCATTGATGATTCCTAACCCTTGTAATTTTCCCTGCTAGGTTCTGTTGATATATTTAGGTAGTGATGTGTGTGAACACTCTAGGACTGCCGGGGCACTTTTTTCCCTCTTTAGGAGGTTTTTTTCCCCCGGCTTGTATATACGCCTATTGCCCTAATGGGCTACTCATCTTTGTACATTCTCTAGTAATACATTCAGTCTTGTGTGTTGTGCTCCAAGCTTCTTCTTCTTCCTTGTGCTGTTCGCGTGCTTCCCCAGACGTCTAACTCCAACAATTGGTATCAGAGCAGGTCGTCGCTTCTTCTAGGGCGCCGTCGACACTCCTCCGTTTGCAGTCTCAGATTCGCACAAAATTTGGTGAGCATACTCAGGGTGTTTCGGCCTCCGAACGCACTATCGCAGTGCTTGTGCAGGCTATTTCGTCCTTTTGTGCCAAAGGTATATACCAGTTTTTGTTCGCCAATTTAAGCGTCTCGAAGTCTGCTACAGGTCTAGCAGAACTCGTCTGGGCAATTCTGTTCAACTTTTTGAGATACAGTCAATTTTCTGCATCAAGGTATTTTAGTCACCGGCCATGGCTGAAAGTAGTGATGTATTCCGTATGTTGACTGTTGAGGATAAGTTGGATGGTACCAACTACCCATTATGGGCTTATATGATGCGACATGTACTGGTTGCAAAAGGATTGTGGAACATTGTGCACGGTGTTGAAAGACGTCTTGTTACACCTGTAACGACAGGTACTGCAAATACAGGTGTTGGAGCTGATGAAGATGGTGTCGAAGATGATATTCCGCAGATTCCTGTTCGTGCTGCTGTTTCTGTTGCATCTACTGCAGAGCAGATTCGTTGGGATGGCAGAGATGCCCAGGCACATGCATTGATAGCTTTGTCTGTCAAACGTGCCATTATTCCTCACATTCGCTCTTGCAGAACAGCAAAGGATGCTTGGGATACACTTACCACTTTGTACCAGGCTAGGAATGAGGCTCGTGTTGCTTACCTCCGAAAACAGTTGGAGAGTGAGCACATGAATGAAGGTGATTCTATGGACAGTTTTCTTACAAAGATCAAAGACCTGAAGGAACAATTGATTTCTGCTGATGAGGTTATACCAGATAGCTCACTTGTGCAGACCGTTCTGAATGGTCTTCCTGATTCATATCAGAGTTTTGCCTCTACTCTTCGGTTGATGATGAAAGGCAATCCGAATGCCTTGTCATTTGAGGAATTAGTCTATGTTCTATTGCAGGGAGATCAGTCCAGGCAGAACAGGTCCATTATGCGTGTTGCAGATCAAGCTTTCCTGGCTAGTCAGAAGGGCAAAGGAAAATGGAGCTCTTCTACTAGTAAGCAGAAATCTACAAATGCTGCACATTCAAAGAACCAAGACAAAGATGAGAAAAAATCAGAAAAGCAGAAATTGTTTTGTAAGTACTGTAAAGGCAATGATCATATCATAAAGAACTGTCCAAAACTGGCTGCTAAAGAGGCAAAGAAGAAAGAGGCTGGAATGGTTGTTGCAGAGGCCTCTACACCAAAAATAGAGTCTGCAAATCTTGTGCAGGAAGAAGAATGGGCGTTTACTACTGTCTGCAGTTTCGACCCATCTTCTCCTGATCAGTGCATGTCTGCAGTAGACTCAGATGTTTGGTACTTTGACAGTGGGGCGACCAAACATATTACCTCGCAGCGCAGTTTCTTCTCTTCACTTGAGCCTGCTCCTACAGGGAATACTATTACATGCGCCAATAACTCCTCTTATCCTGTTATGGGAGTTGGTAAGATCATTTTGACTACTGCTGATGGTAGTTCTTTCACCTTGTCAGATGCTTTATTTGTGCCAGGGATCAAAAAGAATCTGTTATCAGTTTCTGCATTAGCCAAGATTGGCTTGGTTGTGAAATTTGTTGATGACAAGTGTACAGTCCATGATCTCTCAAATGGCGATGTGATTATTGCTTCTGGCATTTTATGTCGTGGGCTATATAAGCTCATAGACTATGAAAGATCTGTGAATGATTCGGCATGTGCAATTCATGATTCTCAGGCTATGTCAGATGCAAAGCTTTGGCATGCACGCTTTGGTCATCTGAATTTTGCTAGTTTGTTACGCCTGCAGAAATCTGAAATGGTGTCCTCTTTGCCCAAACTTGAGGCACCTGGAAAACATGTTTGTGAAGGTTGTATTTTGGGCAAAATGCAGCGTTCTTCCTTTCCAAAAGATGGTTCAGTTCGGGCTACGCAGAAATTGCAGCTTGTACATAGTGATGTCAGTGGTCCTATGCAGACACCCTCTTTTGGAAATTACCTTTACTTCGTGACTTTCATTGATGATTTTTCCAGGCATGCATGGGTATATCCACTCAAAGCAAAGTCCGAAGTGTTCATGTGCTTCAAACAGTTTTTGGTTTTAGCTGAAAATCTGTCAGCATGTAAAATGGGCACCCTCCGTTCTGATCGAGGGGGGGAATATTTGTCTTCAGATTTTAATGCATTTCTGGCTGAACGTGGGATAAAACACCAGTGTACAGTGCCGTATACACCTCAACAGAATGGAGTTGCTGAACGAAAGAACAGGTCACTCATGGAGATGGCGAGGTGCATGGTCAAAAGTCAAGCTTTACCGCATAGTTTCTGGCTTGAGGCTGTCATGTGTGCAGCATATGTACTGAACAGGTGTCCCACTAAAGCGTTGCAGTCTATCACTCCATATGAGGCTTGGCATGACCGCAAGCCATCTGTTGCTCATCTGCGTGTTTTTGGTTGTTTGGCATATGCATTAGTGCCTGAACAACATCGTAGAAAATTGGATGATAAGGCAGTAAAATGTATTTTTGTTGGGTACAGTTCTGACAGTAAAGGCTATCGTCTGTATCATCCACAGACTAAACGCATTCTGGTTAGCCGTGATGTTGTCTTTGTGGAAGATGCTATTCAGCCATTGCTTTCATGTACTAAGGAGACATCTGTTAGCTCCAAAGACATGTATGATACTTTGATGCCTCTTTTTACAGGTGGACAGGCTAGTGCTGGTCCTAATGAGGCAACTTCTCAGCCTTTGCAGGTTTCATATGATGATGCAGACCATTCCATTTCTGATGCAGATTTACATGATGCACTTGTTGATGAGAGAGCTGATATTGAGCAGGCAAAAACTATGCCAAAATGGCTGGTGCAGACTTTGTGTGACAGCAAATTAGATGCACCTTTGTCATATCGTACTCGTTCAGGCTCTCATAGTGCCTCCTTTGCATCAGATTGCTATGCTATGGCTGCATCTAGTCTCTGTGATGAGAATGAGCCTGTTTCTTTTGATGAAGCACAAAATTCAGAAAATTGGATGGCTGCTATGCAATCTGAATATGATGCTATAATGAAGAATGGTACATGGTCTTTATGTGACTTGCCTCCTGGCAAGAAGGCCATTGGCACTAAGTGGGTATACAAGCTGAAGCGTAAACCTGATGGTACAGTTGACAGGTATAAGGCTAGGCTTGTTGCAAAGGGTTATGCGCAGGAAAGAGGCATTGATTTTGATGAGACCTTTGCACCTACATGCCGTATGACTACTGTTCGGAGCATTTGTGCACTTGCAGCCCATCATGGTTGGAATGTACATCAGTTGGACATTAAAACAGCATTTCTGAATGGTGACTTGCATGAAGAAGTGTATGTTTTTCAGCCCCGTGGCTTTGTGCAGAAAGGGCATGAAAACTAGGTGTGCAGGTTAAAGAAGGCGTTATATGGTTTAAAGCAAGCACCACGTGCTTGGTATGAGAAGATACATGCCTATCTGATTGCACATGGTTTTGAGAACAGTCCAACTGAAAGCACCTTATATGTTAAGCGTGCTAATGATGTGCTTCTGATCATTGTTGTCTATGTTGATGACATGCTGCTCACTGGTCCTATTGAGACACATATTGCTGATTTTAAGGCTGATTTGCATGCCTCATTTGAGATGTCTGATTTGGGGCATTTGCATCACTATTTGGGCATTCAGTTTATGCACGTTGATGGTGGAATGGCTTTGTGTCAAACGAAATATATTGACACATTATTTGTAAGCCTATTGCCACTCCTATGGAGACAGGTTTACGATTGAGTCTTCATGATGCTGGAGATGCATTTGATGCTGTTCTCTATCAGCAGGCTGTTGGATGCTTGATTTACTTATGCATTACTCGGCCAGATATTCAGTTTGCTGTCTCATAGATGAGCAGGTTTATGCATTGCCCAGGAGTCACGCATTGGAAAGCAGTTAAGCGCATGTTTCGCTACTTGAGTGGTACTCGGCTACTTGGGTTGTTTTATCCCAAGGGGGGATCACTACCGCCAGATTTGCATGCTTTTTTTGACTCAGATTGGGCTGGTTGCTATGACACTCGTGTGTCCACCAGTGGTTTTTGCTTCATGCTTGGTAGCTCATGTATATCTTGGTTGAGCAAGAAGCAGCCTACTGTGGCCACTTCCAGTTGTGAGGCTGAGTATAGGGCAGCTTTCACAGCGACTGTTGAGTGTGTGTGGCTCAGACGCCTTATGGCTGATTTGGGTGTTGGCCAGTCTTCTGCCACCACCATCTTCACTGACAGTCAGAGCGCATTGGCAGTTGCGAGGAACCCTGTGTTCCATGCTCGCACTAAGCACATTGAGGTGCATTATCACTATGTCAGGGAGAGGTTCTCTGCTAGGGAGATCAGCTTGGCATATGTGCCCACGCAAGAGAACATTGCAGACCTTTTCACGAAGGCTTTGCCTAGGGAGAAGTTTGAAGCTTTCCGCAAAGCTTTGGGCTTACTTCCTTTTGTGGAGTGATTTCCACATAGCTTGGCACTTCCTTATACATGAGTGCCAGCTCCTTGTTCACCGCATCACTCCCAGGGGGGATTTGTTGATATATTTAGGTAGTGATGTGTGTGAACACTCTAGGACTGTCGGGACACTTTTTTCCCTCTTTAGGAGGTTTTTTTCCCCCGGCTTGTATATACGCCTATTGCCCTAATGGGCTACTCATCTTTGTACATTCTCTAGTAATACATTCAGTCTTGTGTGTTGTGCTCCAAGCTTCTTCTTCTTCCTTGTGCTGTTCGCGTGCTTCCGCAGACGTCTAACTCCAACAGGTTCGAGTCCACCGTGCATGCCAGTGTAAGGTTGCCGGAATATTATTTAGAAGAATAATTATAATTAGAAAAGTTGTGCACCGAAATGGTGTAGCGCAAACGTTGTATCATTTCTTTCTAATCAATAGAGTATGCACGGAAGAGATGACAGATGCGTAACCAGCCGGTTCGGTCTGGGTGATGGGCCGGAATTGATTCTGTTTTGAAGTTATGTTAATTGTAGAGCTGTCTATAAAGTCAGTATTGAAGTGAATCAGGTACTATGTTAATGTTTACTCTGTTGAAGTGAAGTGTGTTGGTGCATTTTGCCCAAGCCTACATGCTTGATATGCTTGATATTATCCTCATTTGTAAGTCACATGAGTAGTCATGTGAACACCTCTTGTAAAAGAGTACATTTTATCTCTTGTAAATGGAAAAAGAAAAAAGTAAAGGATGGCTTACCTCATCCATGATGTAAAAGCAAATTCGTGGCTCCAACTACCAAAATCACGAATTTTTGAGCTGAGGGAATCTCTCCTAACTTTGGGGATCACTTTTAGGTGGAGCCATTCGAATTCGAATTCAAAACTCCCTCCAAGAATAGCTATAAAAGGAGCAAGAAGGAAGAGGCGATTAGCAAGCCTTGTACGTGACCACTTCATGTCATTTTGTAGAGATTGAAGAGCTTACTCCATAGCTCTATCATTCTGCTCCCATTGTGCAAAGATTCATTGCCAATGTGGTTGTAATCATATGTGAATCTATACATTTATTATCATCTACCTCTCTGTTTTGTTCTCTGCTATACTCACTCAGAGCAGTAACTTCAGAAGGTCATATCTCGAGTTTTAATGAACCTTTTTCAGTGTTTTAAAGTGCGTTGGATAGCTCTCACTGTCTAGTTTCTACCTATAAATTTTCAAGGTCATTGGATTTATACTTTTGGAGATATCTGCATTTTACTGCTTACTGGTCTATCTCTGCAGAGCCCCGAGAATTGTGGGAATGTTCCAGAACTTGATGAAACTTGTTCTCAGTGCTCAGTCCATCATTTGAAGTGTTTTAACTTGGAATAGGAAGCTTGCTAAGTCTATTTGCTATGCCCAAAAGGAATTTTTCTAATTCCTTCCAGGTTGAGAGCACTGTTCATTTTTTCCAGCAGGTGTATGTCCAAAAATAGCAAGTTTTGGGAGCTAGTCATTTCGCAACTAGCATGTCTTGACTTAAACTTTTGGGATACATGTTCCAAAGTACTTGGCTGATATTTTGGTGGATTTAGGAAGCTCAAAGGGTCTACTAATCAACTCTGAAGTCTCAGTTGGCTGGTGTGAAGCTGGTTGTAGCGGCACCTACTCATCTTTGGATTGCATCCACCATCTCTCTTCACAGTGGTATCAGAGCATATAAGGCACAAGTTTGATTACCTCTTGAGGACTCACCACCTTTGCTAATCTTTGCTTCATGAGTGAAGAGTTGGCCCATGAGTGTGTTGAGGTCGGGTACATGCATATCCATGTATAAATCCATGGCTGTTGTGAATGACTCCCACTTGTCGTCTGCTTTGATTCCATTCATGATTTGTCTTATGATTTGCTCCTCTTCAATTACCTCTCCAATGCTTCCAAGTTGGTCGGAAATCTCCTTCATCTTTGTGACATAATCAGTCACATTTTGCTTCGGGCTTTTCTTCATTGTTGTGAACTCCATCCACAATTGGTTCTTCCTTGCTCAAGTGTTGGAAGAGAAGAAAGAAGCAAGTGCATTCCAGGTTTCTCTTGATGTCTTGCATCCCTTGACATGAGGTAAAAGAAAATCAGAGATTGAGTTTAGAATATAGGACCTTGCAAGTGCATCCTTCGAACACCAATTCGAAAGTCCTTCCACTTCTTCATGTGATGGTTGCCCTTTGTTCCTCATGGTTGGCATTGCTTCATCTCCGGATATGAATCCATATAGATTCCTTCCTTGAAGGTAAGCCTCCATCCTTAGAGACCATGCCGGGTAGTTGTTTCGATCCAATTTGTCAATTGTTGATGGAAATCCATCTCCCATGTTGCTTGACTATGCTCTGATACCACTGTGAAGAGAGATGGTGGATGCAATCCAAAGATGAGTAGGTGCCGCTACAACCAGCTTCACACCAGCCAACTGAGACTTCAGAGTTGATTAGTAGACCCTTTGAGCTTCCTAAATCCACCAAAATATCAGCCAAGTACTTTGGAACATGTATCCCAAAAGTTTAAGTCAAGACATGCTAGTTGCGAAATGACTAGCTCCCAAAACTTGCTATTTTTGGACATACACCTGCTGGAAAAAATGAACAGTGCTCTCAACCTGGAAGGAATTAGAAAAATTCCTTTTGGGCATAGCAAATAGACTTAGCAAGCTTCCTATTCCAAGTTAAAACACTTCAAATGATGGACTGAGCACTGAGAACAAGTTTCATCAAGTTCTGGAACATTCCCACAATTCTCGGGGCTCTGCAGAGATAGACCAGTAAGCAGTAAAATGCAGATATCTCCAAAAGTATAAATCCAATGACCTTGAAAATTTATAGGGAGAAACTAGACAGTGAGAGCTATCCAACGCACTTTAAAACACTGAAAAATGTTCATTAAAACTCGAGATATGACCTTCTGAAGTTACTGCTCTGAGTGAGTATAGCAGAGAACAAAACAGAGAGGTAGATGATAATAAATGTATAGATTCACATATGATTACAACCACATTGGCAATGAATCTTTGCACAATGGGAGCAGAATGATAGAGCTATGGAGTAAGCTCTTCAATCTCTTCAAGCCTAACATGCTTGGCCTCCAAATAAGTCTTCAATTGTCCTTGATTTCCTGCAAGCCAATCATCAACTTGAATCTACTTAACTTCGTACCATCAAGAGCTTTCGTCAACATGTCTGCACATTGCATATCTGTAGAGACGTAGGATAGTTGAATATCCTTGCTCATTAGCTTCTCCCTTACATAATGGTAGTGGACTTCAATATGCTTGGTTCTAGCATGGTATACCGGATTAGCTGCTAGATGTAGTGAGCTTGTGTTGTCACCAAAAATGTGAGGTGTTGAAGAATGAAGTCCAAGATCTGTGTACAAAGATTTTAACCACATGATTTCTTGAGTTGCATTAGCCAAACCTCTATATTCAGCTTCAGTAGAAGATAATGCCACGGTTGGTTGCTTCTTCGATGACCAAGAAATGATTTTTGAACCTGCAAATGATATATACCCTGATGTGCTTCTTCTATCATCTTTAGATCCGGCCCAATCTGCATCTGAGTAGACCTTTAGCTCAATATCTGAAGTATATGAATAGAACAAACCTTCATTCATGGTCCCCTTTAGGTACTTGAGGACTCGCTTGGCCGCTTCCATATGTGGTCTTCTCGGCTTATGCATAAACTGACTCAATATGCTAACACTATAGCATATATCCACCCTTGTGAGTGTTGCATAGTTCAAACTTCCAACCAAGCTTTGATAGCTTGTGATGTCTTCAATTGGCTCTCCTTCATAAGCACTAAGCTTATGATTTTGCTCCATAGGTGTACCTGCACACTTGGTATTTTCCATCTTGAACTTGACGAGCATGTCATGGACATACTTCCTTTGTGTGATGTATATACCTGAATCTGTGTAGATCAACTCCAATCCAAGAAAATAAGTGAGTGGTCCGAGGTCACTTATTTTGAACTCCTCCTTCATTTGACTCTTTACCTGTTTGATTCCTTCAAGATCATTGCCTGTGATAATAATATCATCAACATACACACATAAATAGATCACTTCAGATCCATTCCTCTTTATGAACAAAGAGGTATCCGCCTTGCTAGCTTTGAATCCTTGGTCCTGCAAATAAGTAACCAATCTGAAATTCCAAGCTCTTGGAGCTTGCTTCAATCCATACAAAGCTTTCTTTAGTTTGCATACATAGTTAGGATGATGTGCATCCTCATATCCAGGAGGTTGTGCCATATACACTTCCTCAGAAATCCATCCATTCAAGAAAGCATTCTTTACATCAAGTTGATAAAGATTCCAATTTCTAGATGCAGCAAGACTAATGAGAACCCTAATTGTAGGCATTTTTGCAACAGGAGAGAAAGTCTCCTCATAATCAATACCATGGGTTTGAGCAAACCCTTTAGCAACTAACCTTGCTTTGTGTCTATTTATACTTCCATCTGGATTCTTCTTGATTTTGTATATCCATCGAGATCCGATTATCTTCATAGATGGCTTGTTAGGTACAAGCTCCCAAGTGTCATTCTCCTTCAAGGCTTCCATTTCTTCATCCATTGCATCTCTCCAAGCTTTCTTGCTTTGTGCTTCTTCAAATGTGGTAGGTTCTTCATTGGTTGAATCCTTTGCAATGTAGATTGAGTGCTTGGTGACCAAAGAAGTATCATAACCAAACCTCTCTGGTTTCTTCTTCTCCCTCGAAGACCTTCTAAGTGGTTGATGTGAGCTCTCGGGTCCATATGTAGCATCCTGCATCTTTGCTTTACCTTTGTTCTTCCATAGCTTTAGTCTTTCCAAGTCTTCTAGGTCAATCTCCGAATCACTTTCTTCAATCTGCTTTGGCTCCTTTGGTTGAAGTGATGGAAAATCTTCATCCAAGTCATATGGCAGCTTCACTTTCCTGACATCATCAAACCATGATTTGTTTTCATCAAAAATTACATCTCTACTCACAGAAAATCCTTTATTGGTTGGATTGTACAATCTATATCCTTTTTGGTTTTGATCATAACCAATGAATACACACTTCTCTGCCTTGGGATCCAATTTCCCTCTTACTTGAGAAGGAATGTGAGCATAGGCTAAGCATCCACCATCTCTCTTCACAAAGTGTAGCAGTAATAATAAAGAAAGAGTGAAAGTGCTGTGTACATAATTGCGATGATCGTTAAGAATGCTATGCACCGAGGTGTAATTGAATCCTCTGTAATTGTTTGGAGTTACTCAATGAAGTTGATTGTCAGAAATTAAGCAGTGAATTGGGAAAACATATATAGGGCCTCTAAATTATCAGACCCCTGACCATCCCAAGAACCCACGAGTGAGAATAGAATAACTTTAACTTTAACAGCACTCACAAAATTCCAAGTGTTTTGGTGAAAGGATCCTCTCACCTTTCATTATTCAACTTGGAACTTTTATTGTAATCACTAAGGGTTATTTTTGTATTTTTCAAGGGTACCAACCTTATCTTTTGGCACTCCTCAAAGATACTTTGTAATATTCTTTCGATATCATTGTTGATCATATCAGTCCTCATTTCAAGGGTACCCACTTTGTGAGCGCACTTTGTATTCTTCAAGAGGTTACTCCTCAAGGGTTCCACAACTCTACATTGGCACTACATTTGGCATGAAGTGCCCCCTCCTCGTGTAACAACAAAAAAAAATAAGAAGCATCTTTTGTGTGTGCCCTTATGGGTAGGAGCTATTCTAAGCCCACCCAAGAGATTTTGATACCTTGATTTCAAGTTACTAATTCTCTTGAACATTCATGTTTCTAAACTTTGGTAGAAGAATCTATTTTCATATTAACTAATTGATTTGGATAAGAGACACATAAATCATGAGAGACCATTGACCCCCCCCCCCCCAAAAAAAAAAAAGACATATAGAGTGCAACTGATTAAAGTAAAAAATGCTGAATTTATATTGATAAAGTGTGGGATTAAAAAAAATCAAAATACTTTGGTGGTTAAAACCACCATTTCATCAGAAGATACGATGTTGTCATATTGTTTTGAATCAAGTTTTACAACTTTTTTCAGTGCCTTCTACTGCTTAGGTGTGGTTGCTAGTTCATCTCACTATCACAGTCCCATTGGTACAATTTGAATGAGAATGCAAAACCAAAACTAATTGGCCCTGCTTCAGTAGACCTATCTACAAAGGCACAATCCTTTTCATGCCCATAACTCTGAGCCTCTGTGAACAAAGTATTGTATCTCACAAGCTCAAGCTTGTGGCCATCCTCATGCAAATCATGAAATCTTTCTCTCAATGCCTCTGATTCCAAATACCCAACATTGTTACTCATAGTGAATGCTTGACCTAGTAATAGATGAACTATCATTGATGGGGGAATCTATCAATGGGAAGAAAGTTACATCAAGGTGCATGGTTACATATTAGTTCTAGTAGGTAGGTAACATGCACTACTAGATATTACATTGTATTAGTTACATCAAGGTGCATGGTTAGATATTAGTTCTATTAGGAGGTAAATTGCCCCTCACTTTTAAGCCTTTTAGCACACATCATTTAGGAATAGGTAGCTAGCTCCATGCATCTCTTAGTGTCATAATTTCAAGTCACTATGAAAATCGATGTATAATGTCTTCGTGGGTGAAGGTACATGAGAAATATGAAAGAAATCAACTATGATTTTTACATGTTGGATGATGCATCATACATACCTACAATTTTTGTTAGGGGCCTATCACTCATAGCTACTTTTAGCATACGAGAAGTTTTGATATGTCTATAGAAGGAAATTATATATAAACATATAAGAAATGAAAGGAAAATTATCATTTGCTTCAAAAAAATACCTATTTTTGAGAGGCAAAAAAGCCCTTCACTAGCAAAATGCCTATGCAAGCTACTACAATCCACCACTCCCACGTCTGAGTTCTTACTGGCTTGTTGTGCCAAGCTATCTACTCACATATCTATGATTTCAAATTAACTCAGCAATCATAAGTGACCTACATCCTTTTTCTTGGAGACTAATCTAATAGTATACAAATTTCCTTGAAATTGGAAATATTGTCCAACAAATGGTAATCCTCAATGAAAGATGATCTAGATCTTGGACTTTCCTCCTCTACAAGAGTGTATTTTACTGGTACCACATTTCTAGGTAATGGTGGTTGTTGCCCCAATACAGGTCTAGGTTGTTCGGCAAATGCAATTTCTCTTTGTGGATTGTGTTGATTAAGATATTCTCTTTCTCTGACAGGTTGTCTATTGTAAAAGCACTCCTCTCTAGTGTGGTTTGTCCATTTTTTCTCTGAAGTGCAATACTTGAGTGTTTTCCTGTCTTACAAATGTTGAGGTTTATGATATGGACATTGATGTGCTAGATAACTCTCTCCACAATTCTAGCACTTCTTATTGGGTGTCATTCTAGTATTTACCAAATTTTCTTCTGTGCTAACCTTTAGGGCTTTGGAAATGGCTTTTGCTAACTCCTCAGTTGGTGGAATTATGTCTTCATCTATTTTTGGTTGATCAAATGCCAACAAATCTTGTCTCCTATTGTCTTCTAAATCTATTGCCTCCTTGACACAAGAACCTAATTCAAGACATCTCCTTAGTACACTAGAGTTCTAATTGTGCACTCCTCAATCCTTCTATGAACAAAGACACTTGTCTAGCCATTGAGGGTACCTCATCCTTTGGACATCTATCAATGTATTGCTTGAATCTCCTAGCAGCTTCTCTCACATTTTCATCCTTTTGTTGCTTAACGCTATGTATCAGCGTAGCTGTATTATGTTTGACTCCAATCTTGGAAAATTCTCCTATGAATGCTTCAAGGAATGACTCCATATCTGGGTACATTTACTTTCTTAATGGAATAAACCAAGACAATGTAGGTCAAGTTAGCGTTAGACCAAAGGCTTCAAATTGAACTTTGTAGTCCTCTACTTCTTCAGCCCTAATCAGTTGTCTAAACTCTGCAGCATGAGCATGAGGGTCTCAATAACCTTCATACTAATTTTTCATGCATTAAGCTACCTGATAAGGTCTAAGCCTTCTCCCATGGTTTTGCCGTGGTTGTCTCCTTCTAATGGTATTTCATCTGCTTCTCTTTCAAAAGGATTTGGAGAAGTGTGTGACCTCCTTCCTTGTTGTGGTTCAATAGGAGTTTGATTTCCACTTGGTCTAGGCATGTCTATTTGCCCTAGGTCTTCATCCCAAGGTCTCTTATTTGGACATTGACCTAGATCATTAGAGTTTTCTGGATCTTGTGCAAATATGTAGACACATCCTTGTTTATCCTCATATCTGCCATCCCTGAATTGTGCCACTGGCATTAAGTTCAGAGGAATCTCTAAGTTTCTCAACCTAACGAGAGACTTATGCATGCCATCTTGATACACATAGGCTCCAAACCTATTTGTATACATGTATTTGAGGATATTTCTAAAGTCACTTGTATCTTGAGTTTCATTTGGCTCATTTAAGTTTTCCATATTGGTTTTGTGTTCCAATTTCCCTTCTTGAGAATCACTTAGATGTATATTCCCTCCTAATGACACTTGTGTATCAAGTGTAGAGAGCTTGGTGCTTGATCTCCAAATCATCCACTTATTTAGAACTCTCTCAGAAAACTACTCCTGCTTATATTTTCCAAGTCAAACCCTAATTTACTCTTTTCTATGTTTTCTCCCAACTTTTTCAATGTTTTGAGTTTTTTTGTGTTTTCCTAAAAAGTTTTTTTATGTTTTGATCTTCTCAATAGTTGAAATTTGAAATTGTATTTAGATTTGTGTTTTTTTTAATGAGATTCGTGTTTTTGCCCAAGTCACAATTTTGATGATTTTCTCTATCCTTAAGGCGTTTGCTATCCTCAAAATTTTAAGATTTTTGAGAGACTAACCCTCCTATATTAAAATTTTCCTTCTAATATCACAAGAATGCTAAAAATCGTGTATGGCCTAAAAACCACAATTTTGTTAATATTCTAAAGTAAGAAAAACTCTTAATTTGATGTTTTTAAGTGTCTATCATGTTCCTTATACCTTCTACCAATTCCTTTGATAATTCTTGAGCCAAAAATACTTTTCTTAAAGAAATTCATAATTTTTAGTTGAAAATCGCGATTCCGAGCCCAAACTGTATTTTCTAAGTTAAACTTTAGAAATCATAATTTTATACGACTATATATTCCTAATTTTGGTTTTCCTTAAGATTTATGCAAAATATTAATATCTCACTATTTTTTACCAAAATCATGTTTTTCACAGTTTTGGGTGAAAATCATGTTTTCCACAATTTCGGTTCAAAATAGGTTTTTTCATAATTTTGGCTTAAAATCGTGTTTTTCATTATTTTGGCTCGAAATCATGTTTTTCACGAAATCGTGTTTTTCAGGATTTTGAGAGAAAATCGTGTTTTTCACAATTTTGGGTGGAAACCTTGTTTTTCACGATTTCGGTTCAAAATCGTGTTTTTCAAGATTTTGGGTTTCCAGACAATCGTGATATTTCACAATTGTTAAAAACACAATTTTCTACTGAAAATCAAGCTCAAAAAATCACAATTTTTAGTTCTTGTAGAGAATCACGATTCTGTGCAACTTTTGAAAAATAATTTTGAGTTTTATTTTTCTAGTTGTAAGTGCACGTCGTAAGGTGCCTTGTTATTTTAGTGGCATGCAATAAAGAAAATGATGCAAAACTTTGAAAAATTCTATGAAAAAACCAAAAATAGAAAATCACAATTCTATTACTTTCCTATTTCCACTGATTTATTTATCAAAAACACGATTTTGAAAATCATCTAATGCAAAATAAATTTTGTACAATAATACCTTGCTTGCTAATGTTGAAAAAATTGCTGATATACATGAGATACAAAGAAAAATCCACTAGTGGACACACGAGTGTCATAGAAATTAGCCCAATCACTATCAAAAAAAGCATGCAAATCTAGCGATAGTGATCTCCCCTTGGGATAAAACAATCCAAGTAGCCGAGTAACACTCAAGTAGTGAAACATGTGCTTTAGTGCTTGCTAATGCTGGACACTTGGACAATGCATGAACCTGTTCATCTGTGAGACAACAAGCTGAATATTAGGCCGAGTAATGCATAAGTAAATCAATCATCCAACATCTTGCTGATAGAGAACAATACCAAATGCATCTCTAGCATCATGGAGACTCAATCCTAAAGTTGTCTCCATAAGAGTGGCAATAGGCTTACACTCTTCAAGGCCAAAATGCTACAATACTGTATTTCGTTTGACACAAACTCATTCCACCATCAACATGCATAAACTGAATGCCCCAATAGTGATGCAAATGCCCCAAATTAGACATCTCAAATGAGGCATGCAAATCAACCTTAAGATCAGCAATATGCATGTCATGGGGACCAGCGAGCAACATGTCATCAACATACTCAACAATGATTAGAAGCACATCATTAGCACGCTTAACATATAAGGTGCTTTCACTTGGATTGTTCTCAAAACCATGTGTAATGAGATAGGCATATATCTTTTCATACCAAGCATGTGGTGCTTGCTTTGAATTATATAATGCCTTCTTTAAGTTGCACACCTAGTTTTCATGCCCTTTGAGCACAAAGCCACGAGGCTGAAAAACAAACACTTCTTCATGCAAGTCATCATTCAAAAATGTTGTTTTAATGTCCAACTGATGTACATTTTAACCATAATGAGATGCAAGTGCACATATGCTACGAATAGTAATAATTCTTCATGTAGGTGCAAAGGTCTCACCAAAATCAATGCCTCTTTCCTACGCATAACCCTTTTATAACAAGCCTAGCCTTATACCTGCCAACTGTTCCATCAGGTTTACAATTCAGCTTGTATACCAACTTAGTGCCAATGGCCTTCTTGCCAAGAGGCAAGTCACATAAAGACCAAGTACAATTCTTCATGATAACATCATATTCAAATAGCATTGCAGTCATCCAATGTTCAAAATTTTATGCTTCATCAAACGTGACAGGCTCAGTCTCATCACAAAGACTAGATGCAGCTATAGCATAGCAATCTAATGCAAAGGAGGCACTATGAGATCCTGAATGAGTACGATATGATAGAGTTGCATCTAATTTACTGTTATGTAAAGTAGATACCAGCCATTTTGGCATCGTTTTTGCCTGCTCAATATCAGCTCTCTCATCAACAAGTGCATCATGTAAATCTACATCAGCAATGGAATGATCTACATCATCACATGAAACCTGTAAAGGCTGAGAAGTTGCCTCATTAGGACCAGCACTAGACTATCCACGTGTAAAAAGAGGCAGCAAAGTATCATACATGTCTTTGGAGTAAACAAATGTCTCCTTTGTACATGAAAGTAAGGGTTGAATAGCAATCTTTCAAAAAACAACATCATGGCTAACCAAAATGATGGAGAGTGTTAATCTCCAAAAGAACAAGCTACTCTTGAAGTTAGAGAACCTCTATATCAAGAGTAACTCAAAATATTCACCAATTTTGAGGATTAATGATCAATTATAAAGATTTTGGATAAACTGTGAAGAAGATGATTCTACAGAAAGTCTGTTGCACATATCTGTCTCATTGACTTATCAAATGTGTAAAGTTTTTTATAAAACTTTGCATAACGTGTTGCCTATAGTTTGTGCACCTCCTCCAAGTTAAAACACTTCTAAAGACTCAGTAGATCTTGAGAAATGGACTTAACAAGTCACCTATATCTAAAATTGTTCTTGTGAGAAGTCGATTCAGACACCTATAACTTCTAACACTTGGTTCTCTCAATCTAGAACCCGTTTATGCAAATGCTTTTAGCAGCACGTAGCTTACCTTCCAACTTAAAAATTGAGTCCATGATTGCTCAAAACTTTACACTATGGAAGGAGAACTGACAAAAACATTAACATCAAATTTTGCACCTGTTTCAAGAGCCAATGAACACTTCTTCACATATGAATGTTCCTACTCATAAGTGTCACAACTTGTTTACAATTAGGCTCTCAAACTTTAACCATAAACTCATTAACTATGGACTTAGAAATTTACAAAATGATTCTTGAAATGATCAAGCACAGAAGGAGAATACACAGAAAGATCGGGTGCAACATTTTCCATTTCTGAGAAATTCTTACATCTGAGTAATGAGAGAGATTCTACTCACTTCTGAAAGTCTAATGACATCTAATTCTTCTCAATCTTGTTCTCACATAATCTCTCTACTTTGCCTCGATATTTTCTTTGTATATATATGCAAATTTTTACAAGCTGATGACCATACAAAAGTATATGATGAACTGACTCTAAAATAATGTACATATGTATACACATATTTATCTCCTAGATATGCATTTCCTTCATGCTTCATGAATTGGTCTTTTCTTCAGTCCTTGACTTCAAGTCTTCACCCAAAACTTTAATTGTTGATTTCCCTGCACCAACAGCTCCCCCTCAATCATCAATTGAGGTTTTATCTATCTGCTTTATGCCTGCCATGTCTTTGAATCTCTGTAGTTTTGGTCCATCCAAGCTTTGGTTAGCATATCAGCTATCTGATCTTTTGAAGTATTTATGACTTCAATCTCTTTATCCATCACCTTCTCTCTTAGAAAGTGATACTGAATCTCAATGTGTTTAATCCTGGCATGAAACACAGGGTTAGCAGCTAAATACAATGAACTCATGTTATCTCCATGAATAGTGGGTGTACTCGGAATGATGTCAAAACTCTTCATCAGAGTCTTAAGCCATATCACTTCCTTTGCAACTTCAACCATACTTTTGTACTCTACTTCTGTAGATGACAAAGCAACTGTGTGTTGCTTCTTTGAACACCAAGAAATTAACTTATCTCCCATATAACACAAGTATCCATATGTTGATCTCCTATCATCTGGATTACCTGCCCAATCTGCATCACTATATATCTTGATGTTTGTATCTGATGTAAAACCATAATACAAACCCTCTTTGAATGTACCTTTAATGTACCTCAACACTCTTTGTCCTGCAAACCAATGTTCTTTCCTAGGACAATCCATGAATTGAGACAAAACTCCAATTGCATATGACAAGTCAGGTCTAGTTAAAGTAGCATAAATCAGACTACCAACCAAACTTTGATATAGCTTCATATCCTTGAACTCTTCTCCACCATATCTGCTCAATTTTGTGATTCACCTCCATTGGAGTAGGTGCTACCCTGCAATCATTCATTTTAAACTTGATCAACAAGTTCTTCAAATACCTTTCTTGAGTTATATACACTCCATGTTGAGTGTATGAGATCTCCATGCCCAAGAAATATGACAAGTCTCCCAAGTCACTAATCTTGAACTCTTTCTCCATTTGCTTCTTTAAGCTTTGATGCCTTTCTCATTTGTACATGTAAAAATTATATCATCAACATATATGCACATGTAAATGAACCCATTATCACTTGCTTTAACAAGCAAGCTACTATCTGCCTTTGACACTTGGAATCCTAGTTCTTTCAAGAACTTCACAAGTCTATAATTCCATGCCCTTGGGGCCTGCTTCCAACCATACAAAGCTCTCTTGAGCTTACATACATACTCTGGATACTTTTCATCTCTGAATCCTTGTGGTTGCTCCATGAAAACATCAACTGAAATATAACCATTTAAAAAAGCATTCTTCACATCTAATTGACATAATTTCCAACCTTTACATGCAGCAATAGCTATGAGTGTCCTGATGGTTGTCATCTTTGTCACAGGACTATAGGTCTCATCATAGTCTACACCATATGTCTGAGCAAAACCTTTCACAACAAGTCTAGCTTTATACCTAGACACACTTCCATATGCAAACCTCTTTGTCTTGTAGACCCATTTGCACCCAATGATCTTCTGACTATTTGGTTTAGGAACCAAATCCCAAGCCTCATTCTCCATCAATGCATCATACTCTCTCTACATAGCTTTCTCCCAATTTTCCTTACCTTTTGCCTCTTCATATGTAGAAGGATCTTCATCTGCCTTTATCATATAAGCATAATCTTTAGTAGCCAAAAAAGAAGTGTCATAGCCATACCTTGTAGGTTGCCATTTGTGTCTTGATGACCTTCTGAGTTCTCAACCTGTACTTCATTGTTCTTCTCTTCATCAAATATCTGAACCTTTGATTTACCTTTCTTTTGATCCACAATTTCTTCATCACCTGCATAAATATTTATTGTACCTGCATACCAAGTACCTTGCTTATCAAATGTAACATCCTTAGACACTAGGAATCGTTTTGTGGATGGACTCCACAACCTATATCCCATCTGCTTATCATCATATCCAACTAACACATATTTTTCAGCTTTAGGCTCCAATTTATGCCTCAATTGTGATGGCACATATGCATATGCCAAACATCCAAATGCTTTGCAATGATCTAAAGTAGGTCTCTTACCCCACCATGCCTCATATGGTGTCATACCCTGCAAAGCTTTACATGGTAACCTATTGACCAAATAAGTAGTTGTGTTTACAGCCTCAGCCCACAAATAATTAGGGCAATTTTTCTACTTCATCATTGACCTTGCAAACTCAACAAGAGTTCTATTTCTTCTCTCTACTACACCATTTTGTTGAGGAGAGTACCTGCAAGTAACCTCTCTCTTTATACCTGCATTCCACAAGTAATCACTAAATTCATTAGAGAAATAATCTCCCCCTTCATCTGACCTTAGTCTCTTCAACGCATGACCTGTAATTCTCTCTGCATACACATGATAATGTTTGAATGTATTGAATACCTCTGATTTATCTTTGATCACATATATAGTGATCCATCTGGTAGCATCATCAACATAAATCACATAATACCTTGAACCATTGATACTGAAATCCTTTGATGGTCCCCACACATCTGTGTGTACCAATTCAAGCTTCTCTGAATACATAAAACCATGCTTGGAATAAGATTGCTTATGAGACTTACATAAATGACATGCTTCACATCTTTATGTCATATGTTGACCTGCAACTTTAGGCACTCCAAGCACTTAACCATTATTAACCATATGTTTGATACCTCTTTCATTGAAATGTCTAAGTCTCTTGTGCCAAAGATCTAACTTAGAGATCTTATGTCCTCCATAAGTGAACAAGGCATGACCAACATTACCTTGGATCTTCAATGTGAACAATCTTCCTTCTTTCTTTCCTGAAACAATCTGTTTATACCCATTGCTAGGGTCTTCCACAAACACTCCTTCATTAGTGAACCTAACTTCATAACCTTTTTCAACAATTTGTCCTACACTTATCAGATTCTTAGGAATTGTAGGAACATACAAAACCTTACTCAAGAGAGTACTTCCATCCTTGGCCTTCACTGATCCAATTGACTTCACATTGTGCTTTGTATTGTCACCTATTTGAACTACATGATTAGTTGCCTTATTCTCCAAATTAGTCATCAAAGCTATGTTGCCACTCAGGTGATTACTACACCCTGAGTCAATGTAGAAGACTCTTTGGTCTTCACTTTGCCTTTCACAAGTTGCATACATATTCAATGTTGAATCCTCCTTCTAATCTGAAGCATAATTGTAGTAGGTATTGTTGTATTGTTGACTTTGGAATCCTCTACCTGCATTTCTTCCAAAGTAACCTCTACTACCTCTACCTCTGAAATTACCTCTTTGATTTCTGCCACCTCTTCCTCTTGAATTAAAATTCTGATTATATCCACCATTATTCTGAGTATTATGCCAACAATCATTAGCCAACTGATTTGTCTTACCACAAATCCAGCAAGCTTTGACTCCATCTTTATTATTCTTGCCTCTTCCTCTACCTTTGACACCTCTTCCTCGTAGGAAGTTGGCTTGGCTAGTTGCACTTTCATCCTCATTTTCTTGTTGCTTCCCTTTGATATTCTTCTTCTTATCCTTTGAATACATTGCTTGACCTGCACTCTTATCACTTTCACCTTTGACATCCTGCTCAAGTGTTAGCATATGTCTAAGTACCTAATTTAAATCAGGAGTGAAATGATCAAGTGATAATTCAGTACACAAAATGAATGGCTTCCATTTGTCATCACCTCTCAAACCTGTGAGGATTTGCCTTACCAATTTATCCTCCTCAATGTCTTCATCAAGTGCTCCTAATGCATTTGCAATGTCCTTCATTCTTGTTACATAATCTGACTCCTAATGCATCTGCAATGTCCTTCATTCTTGTTACATAATCTGAGATGGATTGAGAGGCCTTCTTCTTGAATGTGGTAAATTCTGCCCACAAGGATGCCTTCGTTGACTTTGTGGTGTTTTGGAAATGCCCTTCCAAAGCATTCCATATATCACTTGCACTTTCAAGACCTCTAATGTGAGGTAGAAAGTAATCATTAACTCCCATGTAAATAATGCTCCTGGCTTGAGCATCTTTCTTCATCCAAGTCTTCAAATCTGATAATTCCTCCCTAGTTGGAACACTAGGATCTCTGAACTAAGGCTTTTCTTCTTCACCTGTGATATATCCTATCAAATCTTTGCTCATAAGGTGAGCTTCCATCCTCATTGACCATGTTGGATAGTTCTCTCTATCCAACTTCTCTATTTGAAGAGAGTTTCCCATCCTTTCTTCACCTGTGTATTGAATTCTTCAAAGTTTATGAGTAATAGATGTACCTTTACTTTGAATGATACTCCTTTTGTATTCCTTGATGTTGTATGGATCCTTCTCAAGCTTTGCTCTCAAGCTTTCACCTTCTGAATCTTTAATTGTTGAATTCTTTATGTCTGCAGCAATCGGGGTCCTTCTTCCTTCAATTATAATACTTCCTGCTCTGATACTACTCATGGAGAGTGTTAATCTCCAAAAGAAAAAGCTACTCTTGAAGTTAGAGCACCTCTATATCAAGAGTAACTCAAAACATTTAACAATTTTGAGGATAAATGATCAATTATAAAGATTTTGGATACATTGTCAAGAAGATGATTCTACAGAAAGTTTGCTGCACATATCTATCTCATTGACTTATCAAATGTGTAAAGGTTTTGATAAAACTTTGCACAAGGTGTCCCCTATAGTTTGCACACCTCATCCAAGTTAAAACACTTCAAAAGACTTATTAGATCTTGAGAAATGGACTTAACAAGTCACCTATATCTAAAACTGTTCTTGTGAGAAGTTGATTCGGACACCTATAACTTCTAAAACTTGGTTCTCTCAATATAGAACCCATTTATGCAAATGCTTTTAGCCACAAGTAGCTTACCTTCCAACTTAAAGATTGAGTGCTTTCTTGCTCAGAACGTTACACTGTGGAAGGAGAACTGATCAAAACATTAACATCAAATTTTGTGCCTGTTTCAGGAACCAATGAACACTTCTTCACATATGAATGTTCCTACTCATAATTCTCATAGCCTGTTTACAATTAGGCTCTCAAACTTTAACCATAGACTCATTAACTATGGACTTAGACATCTACAAAAGGATTATTGAAATGATCAAGCACAGAAGGAGAATACACAAAAAGATCGGGCGCAACGTTTTCCATTTCTGAGAAATTCTTACAAATTTGTATATATAAGCAAATTTTTACAAGCTCATGACCATACAAAAGTATATGATGAACTGACTCTAAAATAATCTACAAATGTATACACATATTTATCTCCTGGATATGCATTTCCTTCATGCTTCATGACTTGGTCTTTTCTTCAGTCCTTGACTTCAAGTCTTCACCTAAAACTTCAATTGTTGATTGCCCTACACCAACACAAAATGCGTTTAGTCTACAGATGATAGAGACGATAGCCTTTTCTTTAAAAACTATACCCAAGAAAAATACATTTTACTACTTTATCATCCAATTTTTTGCAATGTTGTTCAGACACTAATGCATATGACACACAACCAAAAACACACAGATGAGCAACAAATGGCTTGCGACCATGCCAAGCCTCATATGAAGTGATAGACTGCAACGCTTTAGTGGGACACTTGTTAAGTACATATGCTATACACATAACAACCTCAAGCCAGAAACTATGTGGTACAGCGTGACTCAACCATACATCTTGCCATATCCATGAGTGACCTCTTCTTCCATTCAACAACTCCATTCTGTTGAGGTGTATACAACATTGTACACTGATGTTTTATCCCACGTTCAGCCACAAATGCATTAAAGTCAGAAGACATATATTGCTCACCTCGATCAGAACGGAGGGTGCCCATATTACATGCTTACAGATTTTCAGCCAAAAGCAAAAACTGTTTCAAGCACATAAACACTTCCGACTTTGCTTTCAATGGATATACGCATCCATGCCTACAAAAATCATCAATGAAATTCATTAAGTAAAGATAATTTCCAAAAGAGGGTGTCTGCATAGGACCATAGACATCACTATGAACAAGCTGCAATTTCTATTTGCCTCAAGTTTGGGCAAAGAGGACACGATTTTAGATTTCTACAGGCGTAGCAAACTAGCGAAATTCAGATGACCAAAGCGTGCATGCCAAAGCTTTGCATCTAACATAGCCGGAGAATCCTATACTGCACATGCTTAATCATTCATGGATCTTTCAAAGTCTATGAGCTTATACAACCCACGACATAAAATTCCAGAAGCAATAATCACGTCGCCATTTGATAGATCATGAATATACACCTTTCATCAACAAATTTCATAACCAAGCCAATCTTGGCTAAAGCCAAAAATGATAACAGATTCTTCTTGATCCCTGGCACAAATAAAGCATCTGACAAAGTGAAAGAACTACCATCAGCAATAGTCAGAATGATCTTACCAACTCCCATGACATGAGAAGAGGAGTTGTTGGCACATATGACAGTATTCCTCATAGGGGCAGGCTCGAGTGAAGTGAAGAAACTACACTAGGAAGTAGTATGTTTGGTTGCCCCACTATCAAAGTACCAATTATCTCAGTCTATTGCAAACATACACTGCTCATGAGAAGATGGGTCAAACTACAAACAGTAGTAAATGCCCATTCTTGATTTTGCACTAGATTAGCAGACTCTATTTTTTTTGTGGAGGCCTCTACAACAACCATTCTAGCCTCCTTCTTCTTTGCCTCTTTAGCATGATCATTTGCTTTAGAGTATTTGCAAAACAATTTTTGCCTTTCTGATTCCTTCTCATCTTTGTCTTTCTTCTTCGAATGTGCAACATTTGTAGATTTCTGCTTACTAATAGAAGAGCTCCATTTACATTTACCCTTCTGGCTAGCCAAGAAAGCTTGATTTACAACACACATAATAGACCTGTTCTTCCTAGATTGGTCTTCTTGCAACAAAACAAAAACTAACTCTTCAAATGCTAAGGCATTTGGATTTCTTTTCATCATCAAACTAAGAGTAGAAGCAAAACTCTCATGTGAGTTGGGAAGACAGTTCAGAACAGTCTGCACAAGTGAACTATCAGGAATGACTTCATCTGCAAAAAATCAATTGTTCCTTCAAATCCTTGATCTCTGTCAGAAAAATATCCATAGAATCACCTTCATTCATGTGCTCACTCTCCAACTGTTTTTAGAGGTAAGCAATATGAGCCTCATTCCTAGTGTGGTACAATGTGGTAAGTGTATCCCAAGCATCCTTAGTTGTTTTGCAAGAGGCAGTGTGAGGAATAATGGCATGTTTGATACAGAAAGTTGTCAATGCATTGACTGAGCATCTCTGCCATCCCAAAAGATTTTCTCTATAGTAGGTCAACAAAAACAGTAGCACGAACAGGAATATGTAGAATATCACCATCTTCAACACCATTTGCATCAGCTTTAGCACCTATATTTGTAGTACCTATGTTTGTAAGTGTAATAGGATGTTCTTCAACACCCTACAAAATTTTCCATAGTCCCTTTGTGATCAATACATGACGCATCATATAAGCCCACAATGGATAATTAGTACCATCCAACTTATCCTCAATAACCAACATACGGAATACATCACCGCTTTCAGCCATGGCCACTAACTAAAATACCTTGATGCAGAAAAATAATTGTATCTAAAAAGTTGAATAGAACTACCCAAACAAGTTCTGCTAGACCTGTAGCAGACTTTGAGATGCTTATAGTGGCGAACCAAAACTGGTATATATCTTTGGCACAAAAATAGAAAATACCCTACAAGTGCTGTGATAGTGCGTTCGGAGGCCGAAACGATCTCAGATAACAGTTTCGGCATGAAAGTGCAAGAAGTCATTTTGATCTCCTAATCACCTTGAGTATGCATACCAAATTTCATGTGATTCGGAAACTGTGATTATAGGAGTGTCAATGATGCCTTAGATGAAGTGGATACCTGCTTTGATACCAATTGTTGGAGTTAGATGTCTAGGAAAGCACATGAACAACACAAGGAACTAGAAGAAGCTTGGAGCACAACACATAATACAGTATGTATTACCACTAGAATGTACACACATAAGTAGTCCATTAGGGCAATAGGTGTATATACAAGCCGGGTGGAAAAAACCTCCTAAAGAGGGAAAAAAGTGCACCGGTGGTCCTAGAGTGTTCACACACATCACTACCTAAATATATCAACACTATCTTCATAGAACCTTTTGAACTTGGGACCCACATATGAACAAAATATTCCTCCATACATGACATGTGATTAGAGCATCCACAGTCTATATACTACTTTGTGTTGGAACATCAAGCTTACACTATGCTTGAGGTGGATTTGATGTACATCGAAGGCTATTGCGTCCAAAGAATATCCGTTGGAGAGTTCTTTTTCATATGCTTATTTTTTTTTATGAGAGATTTTTGATGGTTCATTTACCGTTGTAAAAGCCTTGAGCTTTACACATGTAAAGGTAGAAAGATAGAGCCAAAATCCCACGAATTTGTGGTGTTTGAAGTTGCACTCAATCAAGCAATCAATCACCTAAAAGTAAATCAAACTAGATCTTCACTTTTCCTAGATTGTAGGAAAGTGAATTGATTCCCTCCAACAACCATTCCCACCTTCATTTGAATTCAAATTTCACTTGTAGACGTCGTGGAACACTCCTAGAGTCTATATAAAGACTTGAAATCACTTGTACATTACATGGAAGCAATATACATACACTTGTGACCATCATTGTCTTGCTCCTTCAATTCTCTGCATCATCTTCTTCGCCAATAGTAATCTTGTAGAGGCTGCTTCTCTCTCTCTAGAGCTCCAAATTGAGTGCAAGATGGCTCATTGAAAAGGTATTTGTGTTTAGTTGATGCACGTAAATGTTCAAAGCATTTGGCTCAGTAGATTGGGAGAAAGCTGAGTTTTTCTATCTCGAGGTCAATCTTTGCGTATTCGTGAAAAATAGGAAGTACCACCGATGAATGTCGCATTCATTCCTATAGCATATTTTGCTTATTCCTTATACTTTTGTGCATTCTATACACTAAACCCTATGTGTATCACTCCCATAAAAGGATTTTTTCTAATTGTAAGCTCCAAACTACATAGTGTGTTTCTTTGCACTTATTGCATGCCTATAAGGTCTATTTGAGTCTCCATAAGCTCAAGGGCTGGTCTTGTGCCCGTTGTCTTGACCAAACTTCATCGCTTCGAAATGCACTTTTCTACCTTCTACAAGCTTCTCCAAGTTCTTTCAGTAGTATCAAAGCTATATCAAGATGGGTGACGGCTTTCCCTCAATGATCGAGAAGCTTGATCGACACAACTACGCGGCTTGGCAAATGAGGATGGAGGCCTATTTGCAAGGTAGAAATCTTTATGGAATTATAGCACGTGATGAAGCTATGCCTATTCCAAGATCCAAAGGAGGACCTACACAAGAGGAGACAGATAAGCTCACACTTTGGTGCGCAAGGGATGCTCAAGCAAGGTCGTACATACTAAACTCTATCTCTGACTTTCTATTACCACATATTAGAGGATGCAAGACATCTCAAGAGACTTAGGATGCCCTCGAGACTTTCTTTTCTGCTAGTACCAAAGCAAGAAAGAATCATCTTTGGAATGAGTTCAACCAAATGAAGAAGACACTTAAACAAACCATCACAGAGTTTGTTACCAAGGTGAAGGAGGTTGCGGATCAGTTATCATCCATTGGAGAGCTGATTGAAGAAGAGGTCATCATGAGGCAAATTGTCAACGGCATTCAAAGTGATAAGCAATGGCAATCCTTCATGATGGCTTATGATCTCATCATGGATGTGCAAACTCCACACTTCAACATCTTTCTTGGACAACTCTTCAATCAAGAAGCCAACAATAGCATAAAGGAAGGTAACCCTTATCATGGTAATTCAACTAGTGCTCTATATGCAGATAAGAAGGATAAGAAGCAGAAAGGCAAGAAGAAGGAAGAAGATGAAGAAGAGACTTCCCAAGCCAACTTCGCAAGCAAGAGCAAGTGGAAAGGGAAGAAGAAAGGACCAAAGCAAGACAAAACCAAAGGTCAGAATGTTCAACCTTGTGCCATATGCAATAAGACCAACCACACCACTCAAAATTGTTGGTTCAATGGGAAGACCCAGAAAAGAAGTGGAAGAGGTGGATATGGCAGCAATAGAGGCAGAGGTGGACACAACTTCAACAATAACAATAGAAGCTATAATAGAAGGGACTACAACAATTATTCAGAAGATCAACCACATGAAGACTCATTGCTTCTTATAAATCTAAGCCACAAAGAAGGTAAAGAAGATGATCATTTGTTCTACATAGATTCAGGATGTTCCAATCATGTTGCAGGCAACATTGCTCTTCTATCTGATTTGGAAAGTCCAAAGCATAGACATGAAGTGCAAACAGGGGATGACACAAAGCACAATGTGGAGAAGATTGGTAATGTCAAAGCTTCAAATGGTAGGACAAACATTCTAAGCAAGGTTCTCTATGTGCCCACTATCACTAAAAACCTAATAAGTGTAGGCCAAATAGTTGAAAAAGGCTTGCAAGTTAGGTTCACCCAACATGGAGCTTTTGTGGAAGATCCATGTCAAGGCATCAAAAAGATAGCCCGAGGTGAGAAGCATGGTAGGCTCTTTACTTTTGAAGTAGGAGAAACCAGGAACATAGCTCTATTCAACTTTGGGTCTCAAACCCTCAGATCTGATGGAGGGGGAGAATACTTCTCCAAAGAGTTTGATGAGTTCTTGCAGGGCAAAGGTATCAAAAGGGAAGTGACTACCAGGTACTCTCCTCAACTAAATGGAATTGCAGAGAGGAGAAACAAGACATTGGTTGGATCAGCCCGAACAATGCTTGAAGAGAAGAAGTTGCCACATTATCTATGGGCAGAAGCTATTTCAATTGCAGTGTACCTCGTCAATAGACTACCATCAAAATCGCTTCAAGGTATGACTCCTTATGAAGCATGGCATGGAAGAAAACCTAGTCTTGGACATTGCAAGGTTTTTGGTTGTTTAGCTTATGTTCATGTACCATCACAAATAAGAGGTAAGCTAGATGAAAGGGCAACAAAGGGAGTGTTTATTGGATATGATTCAACTCAGATGGGTTACAGGTTCTTCAGTCCTTCAACCAAGCAATTCACTACAAGTAGAGATGTTGTGTTTGAAGAACACAGGTCTTGGTATGATGAAGACAAACAAAAGGTAACACTACCATATGATCTTGATTCTGACTCTCATCAATTAGGAAGCAAGCATCATACGCACGTCCAGGATATAAGAAGTGATACAGACGATGACCAAGATGAAAGAGAAAAGGATTACAAGCTATGGAAGCAAAGAGGCAAAGCAAAGATGCAAGAGGTTGGAGAATGCTCCAAACAAGCACCTAGAAGATCAGCAAGAGAGAAGAAACAACCAGAAAGGTATGGATATGATTCCACATTTGTTACAAAGCATTCTATCTACTTGGCAAAAGACTCTATTTCAGAGGAACCCTCAACCTATGAAGAGGCAAAGGGAAACCCTAATTGGGAAAAGGCCATGAAAGAAGAGATAGATGCATTGAAGGAAATGGACACTTGGGATTTGGTTCCAATATCGCCGAATCAAAAGGTAATTGGTTATAGATGGGTATATAAAGTTAAAAGAAATTTAGATGGATCAGTTTGCAGGTACAAGGCAAGATTAGTTGCCAAAGGATGCTCACAAACTCATGGTATAGACTATGAGGAAACATTCTCACTAGTTGCAAAGATGACTACAAACAGGACATTGATAAATGTAGCTGCTGCAAGGAATTGGAGACTCCTCCAACTTGATGTGAGAAATGGATTCTTAAATGGTTGGATAACTGAACAGGTATACATGTCACAACCACCAGGTTTTGAAAACCCTAATCATCCATCTTATGTTTGCAGACTTAAGAAAGCATTGTATGGATTGAAACAAGCTCCTAGAGCTTGGAATTACAGGTTGGTTACATATCTTCAAGATCAAGGGTTCAAAGCTAGCAGCTCAGATCCTTCTCTATTCATCAAAAGGGATCACAATGAGGTTATCTATCTATGTGTATATGTAGATGATATTATTGTGACAGGTGATGATCTAAATGGCATTCAAAGGATCAAGAGACACATGCAAGAGGAGTTCAAAATCGGTGACCTAGGTGAGCTCACAAATTTCCTAGGTATGTAGGTGATATACACAGATGAAGGAATGTATTTGACTCAAAGAAGATACATTCAGGATCTTCTTCTCAAGTTCAAAATGGAGAACACTAAACCTGCAGGTACACCTTTGGAGATGAATCATAAACTAAGTGTTTATGAAGGTGAGAAAATTGAAGACATTAAAGAGTATCAAAGCTTGGTAGGTAGCTTGATATATGCTACTCATACAAGGGCAGACATCTCATATAGTGTGGGAGTGCTTAGTCAATTCATACACTCACTGAGAAGACCACACATGGATGCAGCTAAGAGAGTACTTAAGTATCTCAAAGGTACAATCAACGAAGGTATATTCTATCCTTACTCTTCAGATTTGGATATCAAAATCTACTCAGATGCAGATTGGGCAGGAGCTAAGGTTATAGAAAAAGTACATCTAGTTACTTAGCATTTGCAGGATCCAAGCTAGTGTCATGGAGTTCCAAGAAGCAACCAACAGTTGCTTTATCCTCAACTGAAGCAGAGTAAAGAGGCTTGACCATAGCAACTCAAGAGGCAATATGGTTAAAAGCATTGTATACAGATTTGGGACTTCTGAGTTCCAAACCTCACATATTTGGAGATAATGTAAGTTCCATGCATCTAGCGGCAAATCCTATTTTTCATGCGAGAACCAAGCACATAGAAGTCCATTACCACTTCATCAGGGAGAAGCTCATGGCAAAGGAGATTGACATTTCTTTTGTTCCTACTGAAAAGCAAGTAGCAGATATGATGACGAAGGCACTTGATGGAATAAAGATTTGTAGATTCAAAGCTATGACAGGTATTCAACCTATCAAAGAATGAAGACTCAAGCATACTTTAGCTTGAGGGGGATTTTTGATGGTTCATTTACCATTGTAAAAGCCTTGAGCTTTACACATGTAAAGGTAGAAAGATAGAGCCAAAATCCCACAAATTTGTGGTGGTTGAAGTTGCATTCAATCAAGCAATCAATCACCTAAAAGTAAATCAAACTAGATCTTCACTTTTCCTATATTGTAGGAAAGTGAATTGATTCCCTCCAACAACCATTCCCACCTTCATTTGAATTTAAATTTCACTTGTAGAAGTTGTGAAACACTCCTAGGGTCTATATAAAGACTTGAAATCACTTGTACAATACATGGAAGCAATATACATAACTTGTGACCATCATTGTCTTGCTCCTTCAATTCTCTACATCATATTCTTCACCAATAGTAATCTTGCAGAGGCTGCTGCTCTCTATCCGGACCTCCAAATTGAGTGCAAGATGACTTATTGGAAAGATATTATTGTCTATCGTATGGCTATAAAGTTTCAAAGTATTTGGTTCTGTAGATTGTGAGAAAGCTGAGTTTTTCTGTCTCGGGGTCAATCTCTACGTATTCCTGAAAAATAGGAAGTACCACCAGTGAATGTCGCATTCATTCCTATAGCATATTTTTCTTATTTCTTATACTTTTCTACATTATATACACTAAACCCTATTTGTATCACTCCCATAAAAGCATTTTTTCTAATTGTAATCACACTGGTCGCTATGGGCATTTGAAGTTCATTGTCTCTTCCATAGATAGTAAGTTTTTTGAACTAGTCGACTCACGAACCTATCTGTTTTGTATCGACTCATTCTCCTTGATGCCCCAAAGTACATAGTGTGTTTCTTTGCACTTATTGCATGTGTATAAGGTCTATTTGAGTCTCCATAAGCTCAAGGGCTGGTCTTGTGCCAGTTGGCTTGACCAAACTTCTTCACTTCGAAGCGCACTTTTCTACCTTCTACAAGCTTCTCCAAGTTCTTTCACTTTGTGTCCTTAGGATCACTAGTGTAGCCATGTCTCATGGCTAGGAGGGTCTCCTTCTCATCATCCTTCTTGGAGTTTTTAGCATGGTTCCCTTGCTCCTGATTCATCTAGCAATTTGAAGAAATATGATTATGCTTACCTAAAAGAAGTTTTATCTTGATGAGGGTTGTTCTTCCCTTTGCTATTCTTGCCCTTCCTTGAAGAAGATGATGCTTGCTATCTCCTTTTGGATCTCAAATCTTCTTGCTTGGATAGCTTCCACTTGTTTTTTCCTCCTTTCGCGTTCTTTTCATGCTTGCCCTTGCCTTAGCTAGCATATAGGAGCTTTGAGTGACCATCCTTCTTCGATGTGTCTCCTATGGAAACTTCTTCTACCACTACGTGTGGGATCAACTCCTCAAGAGTTGGTAGAGGATCTCTATGCAAGATGCTAGCAATAAAGGGTTTCGACTTTTCTTCACCTCTCAGCCCATTGAGAGTAATCTGCACAAGGTCTTCTAACGAAAAGTACAGAAGTTGTAAGTGCACACATGGATGTGTGGAATTCATTATCTTCTTCATGAGAAAAATCTCTTTCTCACGGTCTTCTTCAAATTATGGAGTATGTCACAAATGTTTCTAAGGGAGAGAAAGAAAAAAAGGGAAAACAAGTAGAAGAGACACCTTCACGAGGAGCATAGTACTCAAATCTTCAAAGTGGAGGACAAAGAGGTAAAGGTGTTCAAAGAGAGAATATGGAAGTCAAAGAGAAAGTGAGAGTATGGAGCAAGAGTTTTCAGTATAAAACATTTTCTCATCTAATGAAAAGTGCAAAAACACACAAGAGGGTATCTTTGAACCCTCTCGGAAGGTATCATATGATGTCCAATTTCAATTTTTTTGCTTATATGAGTTGCTTGGAATATTTTCTATAGGTATATAGATTCAAATTTGAGAATCTATCACCAATTTTACTTTGGGAAGCATCCAACGAGCTCCTTCAAACATTGTTTCCAGTCGGTGACAACCTGGTAGCTAGTCAACTTCACGTGGCCATTGGAGAAAGAGGACATTTAGTATATATACACAATGAATGTGTTCTCAATATCTATGTAATCATAGCATGGTGAGTCTCTCTCTCTCTCTCTATCTCTCTATCTATCTATCTATATATCTATCTCTCTCTCTCTCTCATGCATCTCTATAGTCGTAATAAAGCAAGTCTCTCTCTCTCTCTCTCTCTCTCTCTCTCTCTCTCTCTCTCTCTCTCTCTCTCTCTCTCTCTCTCTCTCTCTCTCTCTCTCTCTCTCTCTCTCTCTCTCTCTCTCTCTCTCTCTCTCTCTCTCTCTCTCCCCCTCTCCCTCTCATGATCCCTCTTTGTTGTACATCAGTGGAGGTGTCGGAAGCCATATAACCCTCTCTCTCTCTCTATCTATCTATCTATCTTTACTCTCCATCTGCCAACATCTTGCTCTCTCTCTCTCTCTCTCTCTCTCTCTGTCACACACACACTCACTCACTCTCTTTCCTTGCCTCTATATCACTTGGATCTCTCAAATTTTATTCGCACTTACTATGTATCACCATAATTGAGGTGATCTCTTGCTCCTCCTCCTCTTGTCTCTGTCTACACAATCTTGATAGCACCATCAAGCTGACTTTGTAGTATTTCGGAAATGCTCCTCCAAAGCATCCCTTATGTCACTTGCACTTTCAAGTCCTCTAATATGAGGTAGCAAGTATTCATTGACTCCCATGTAGATAATGCTCCTTGCTTGAGCATCCTTCTTCATCCAAGTCTTCAAATCTGAAAGTTCATCCCTAGTTGGAACACTAGGATCTCTGAATTCTGGTTTTTCTTCTTCACCTGTGATATAACCTATCAGGTCTTTGCTCATGAGATGAGGTTCCATCCTCATTGACCAAGCTGGATAGTTTTCTCAATCCAATTTCTCTATCTAAAGAGAATCTCCCATCCTTTCTTTACCTATGTATTAAAATTTTCAAGTTTTATGAGGAATAAGTGTACCTTTACTTTGAATGAAGTTCCTTTTGATCTTCTTGATAGCTTCAGGCCTCCTTCCCAAGCTTTCCCTTTAAGCTTTCACCTTTTGAACCTTCAGATGTTGATTTCTGTATGACTGCAATAGTCGGAGGTCCTCCTTTCTTCTATTTTGATGATTCTCGCTCTGATACCACTTATGGAGAGTGTCAATCTCCAAAAGAAAAACCTTTCCTTGATGTTAGAACACTTCTATATCAAGAATAACTCAAAACCTTGATCAATTTTGGAAGACCAATGTCAGACTATCAAGATTTGCACTTACTGTGAAAAGAGTCACTACTTAGAAAAGTCTGTTTCACATAACTCACTCATTGACTAACCAAATGTGTAAAGTTTTCAATGAAAATTTGTATGAGGTATCCGCTAATGTTTGTACATCTTCTCAAGCCAAGTTAAATCTTATCAAAAGATTTAGTAGATCTTGAGAAATGATTCAAACAATCTATCTATGTCTGAACATTTAATGCTCTCTCATGCTTGCCATGACTTTCTACTTGTATATATAGGCATATATGTACAAGCTCATGACCATAACAAAAGGTATAAGTGAGCTAACTACACGTATAATGTACATATGTATACAAGTCTTCATTTCTTGAATATGCCTTATCTTCAAACTTCATTTGCTGATATTTTCTTTATCTTTTTACTTCAAGTCTTTATCCAAGACATCAATTGATGGTTGACTTGCACCAACACCTTTGCGTGATGAAGCACTTTCTCGATGAAGCTTCCCCTTGGAACTAATTTTGCAACCTCCTCCAAGATTTGAAAAGCTTCAATGATTGATTCCTTAGCTTGGCCTCGTTTTTTGTACCCTCCTTGATGTCTATAAGGATCTCTGATACCAATATTGAAAGATTTCTCCTCCAAATGCACAACAAGAATCTTGGACCCTACCCAAGACCTATTTGTCCTCATACTAGTACTCACTAAAACTAGACTTATATCTCACAATTCCTAAATCCAATCATGCAACCCTTTTAGACATAGAAACTAGAAAATAAGAAATTTCTAATGATTGATATTCAATCACTAGATTTGGACACCTGTAGACCTATCAACTAAGTCACACAATATAGCCCTATTTTCCTAGCAGGTTTCAGGATAGAATAACATACAAAGAAATAGCAATATCTCAGAGCACAAGAGAAGTTTTCCCAAAATTCTTTTTGGGATAGAATCCTTGTTTTATAGATTTCGAGCAAGTACAAGAAGGTTCAGAATGGAGCTTCCTACAAAGAGAAAATTAAGTCCTAATAGGCTGCTACAGAAATGAAACACCCTTTGGGAAGGGTAGGAGAGATATACAAGAGAATATGAGCATCTATGAGCATATGGCTCAATGGCACATAAATAAGTAGCACCCTAACTTTGTATCATCCATACACACCTAGAATGAGCTTGGATGCTCTTTATATAGCCATGAGAGCCTTCTATAACTCTTCATATGTCCTCCATGTCTCTTCACATGCCCTCCTTGTCTCTTCACTTGCCTTGTGACTATGTCTCTTCATTGGAGTGGCTTTTGGTGGTTCAATGCCTCCTTTTGGATAAGGTTGCACCTTCAAACTTGTTCTTTGAATTTCGTAAGGTTCAAACGCCTTCAAATGAAGTTATATAATGAAAAATAAATGCTTGAGCTTGCCCTTTAAATGCATATCTTCTAGCACAAAAGATGGTATACTTCGAGCTACTCAGAAATTGCAGCTTGTTCATAGTGATGTTTGTGGTCCTATGCACACATATTCTTTTGGGAAATACCTTTACTTTGTGACTTTCATTGATGATTTTTCGAGGCATGCATGGATATATCCACTCAAAGCAAAGTTTGAAGTGTGTATGTCCTTCAAACAGTTTTTGGTTTTGGCTGAAAATCTCTCAGCTTGTAAAATGGGCAGCCTCCATTCTAATCAAGGGGGGGATATATGTCTTCTGACTTTAATGCATTTTTGGATGAATGTGGGATAAAACATGAGTGTATAGCGCAATATACACCTCAAAAAAATGGAGTTGCTAAATAGAAGAATAGTTCACTCATGGAGATGGCAAGGTCTATGGTCAAGAGTTGGGCTTTACTACATAATTACTGGCTTGAGGCTGTTATGTGTGTAGCATATGTACTTAACAGGTGTCCCACTAAAGCACTAGAGTCTATCACTCCATATGAGGCTTGGCATGGTCTCAAGCCATCTATTGCTCATTAGTGTGTTTTTGGTTGTCTGACATATGCACGGGTGCCTGAACAACATCGCAGCAAATTAGATGATAAAGTAGTAAAATGTATTTTTATTGGGTACATTTCTAAAAGCAAAGGCTATCATCTGTATCATCCATATACTAAATGCATTTTGGTTAGCCATGATGTTGTTTTTGTTGAAGATGCTATTCAGCCTTTAGTTTCATGTACGAAGGAGACATTTGTTAGCTCCAAAGACATGTATGATACTTTGCTACCTCTTTTTACACGTGGAGCATCTAGTGCTGGTCCTAATGAGGCAGCTTCTCAGTTTTTATAGATTTCATGTGATGATGCAAATCATTCTATTTCTGATGCAGATTTACATGATGTGCTTGTTGATGAGAGAGCTGATATTGAGGAGGCAAAAACTATGACAAAATACTTAGTGCAGACTTTGCATGACAGCAAGTTAGATGCACCTGTGTCATACCATACTCGTTCATGCTCTCATAGCACCTCTTCTGCATAAGATTGCTATGCTATGGTTGCCTCTAGTTTCTGTGATGAGACTGAGCCTGTTTCATTTGATGAAGCACAAAATTCTGAACATTTGATGGCTGCAATGCAATTTGAATATGATGCTATCATTAGAAATGGTACCTGGTCTTTATTTTACTTGTCTCCTGGCAAGAAGGTCATTGACACTTAGTGGGTATACAAGCTGAAGCATAAACGTGATGGAATAGTTGATAGGTACAAGGCCACACTTGTTGCAAAGATTTATGCCCAAGAAAGAGGCATTGATTTTGATGAGTCCTTTGCACCTATATATTGAATGACTACTGTTCATAGCATCTGTGCACTTGTAGTTCATCATGGTTGGAATGTACATCAGTTGGACATTAAAACTACATTTTTTAATGGTGACTTACATGAAGAAGTGTATGTTTTTCAGCCCCATGGCTTTGTGGAGAAAGGGCATGAAAAGCAGTTGTGCAGGTTAAAGAAGGAATCATATGGTTTAAAACAAACACCACGTGCTTGGTATGAAAAGATACATGCCTATTTGATTGCACATGGTTTTGATCATTCTGCTTCTGATCATTGTTGTGTATGTTGATGACATGTTGCTCACTAATCCTTGTGAGAAGCATATTGCTGATTTTAAGTCTGATTTGTATGCCTCATTTGAGATGTGTGATTTGGGGCATTTGCATCATTATTTGGGCATTCAATTATTGCAAGTTGATGGCAAAATAGCTTTGTGTCAAATGAAATATCTTGACACATTATTGTAGCATTTTGACCTTGAAGACTTCAAACCTATTGCCACTCCTATGGAGACAAGTTTACGATTGAGTCTTCATGATGCTAGAGATGTGTTTGATGCTGTTCTCTATTAGCAGGCTATCGGATGCTTGATTTACTTATGCATTACTCGGCCAGATATTCACTTTGTTGTCTCACAGATGAGCAAGTTCATGCATTGCCTAGGTGTCAACCATTGGTAGGTGATTAAGCGCATCTTTTGCTACTTGAATGGTACCTGGCTACTTGGGTTGTTTTATCCCAAGGAGGATCACTAGCGCCAGATTTGCATGCTTTTTTTGACGCTGACTGGGCTGGTTGCTATGACACTTGTGTGTCCACTAGTGGCTTTTGGTTCATTCTTGGTAGCTAACGTATATCTTGGTTGAGCAAGAAACAACCTACTATGGCCACTTCCAATTGTGAGGCTTAGTATAGGGAAGCTTTCACAATGAGTGTTGAGTGTGTGTGGCTCAGACGCCTTATGGCTGATTTGGGTGTTGGTCAGTCTTCTGCCACCACCATCTTCACTAATAGTCAGAGCACATTGGTAGTTCCAAGAAAGCCTGTGTTCCATGATCACACTAAGCACATTGAGATGCATTATCATTATGTCATGGAGAGGTTCTCTATTGGAGAGGTTAGCTTGGCATATGTGCCCACATAGGAGAACATTGTAGACCTTTTCATGAAGGCTCTGCCTAGGGAGAAGTTTGAAGCTTTTCGCAAAGCTTTGGGCTTACTTCCTTTTGTGGATTGATTCCACATAGCTTGGCACTTCCTTATACATGAGTGCTAACTCCTTGTTGATCGCATCACTCCCAGGGGGGATTTGTTGATAAAGATATTTGGAACATGTAGCACATCAACAAGATGTTTTACCTTCTCATCCTCCATAGACAATGCTATGTTTCTTGTACACTCAATAGGGTGTGATGTGTCATCACCTGTTTCAACATATCTAGGAACTGGCAATTTTTGAAAACTACTAAACCATTCTACATGATTGGTCATGTGTTTTGCAGCACTTGAATCAACATATCTAACATTATCATTCGACTTTGAAACATTAGTAGACATCATATTCATCATGTGATGTTGAACCATGACAACTTCTTAGAATCATTTGTGCTTGTGGATGCATAGTTATTTTTGTGCCTTCTATTATTTTGATTCTTCAACTTCCAATCACGTTCAAAGTGTCCAAGTTTACCATAATTCCACCATCGTTTATTGTCATTACCTGAATCATTTCTTTGGAAATTTTTGCAGACTCTTTGGATCCCCTTGCCTCAAAATTGTCCTCTACCTCCTGCATGATTCTAATGCTGACCTTGGTCTTGGTTACTATTTCCTCTTCCACTTCCAAAGCCTTTACCTCTGCCTCTTCGTCTACCAGAGTTGAATACCTTCTCAAAACTAGGTAATATTTTCCTTGGTTTGAATAGATGTTCTAAAATGCTTATATGCAGATCCTAGACCACAAAGGCATACTCCATCTTATCATCATCATCTACATTCACACCAATAAATGCAAGTGACTCATGTATGCTTTTGATTTTCAAGGTGTAGAGTCGCTTACCGACATGCCCTTTTTCTCCAATGTATGCAGCTCCTTCTTGAGTTGCAAATTTCGTGCCTTTGTATTGGTCTCATACAATGTGAACAAATTGTTCGAAGCCTCTTTTGGAGTCTTGGCATCGTGTATGTGCCCAATCATTCTATCCTATATGATAACAAATAGCAAAGACATTACCTTTCCTGCTCCTTCATTCCATTCCTCATATGCTCTTAATTGGTTTGGAATCTGATTCCTCTCCGATAATTGTGAAACATTTTTATTCTCTCCTTTGATGTACATCTAGTAGCCTTTTCCCATTAGGGAATTCTTCATTCTGAATCTCCTAGCATCGAATTTGATCTTTTCTAGCTTATTGCTCATAAGCTGACTCATTCCATCTATGTTTGCCATTTTTGTAGCGATTCATAATGCTACAAAACACTACAAGCAGTACTTCTGCTTGAGCACTCTCGCACTTTGATGTGATAGTTTGATCTTAGAGAAACACAGTTTTCGTGTATCAATAATACACAAAATCACTTGAAATTTTGGATCTCGAATATATACGTGTTGTCGAATAGGATGCAAGTTATAGATTTGCTAATTGAACTAGTTTTTCTATGGGGCCCACTTTTTGGGCTCAAAATGGAGATCAAGATGGCTCTGAAAGAGAAATTTGACACCCTCTACCTTCACATCAATTTTCGTAGCAATCTGAGGTCATTTGTGAATCACATTTTCTCCACACCTTCTCAGATACTCTTCATCGTCCACCTTCTCCATGAGCTCTCTACAGCCACACTGGATATGATACCCTGTCCATACACACACTCTCACAATCAAAGAGGAGCACACACATATATTGAGGCAAGGAAGCATGATCTTCTTCTTCTTCTTCTATTATATAAAAGGAATGTAGAAGAATGACCTAAAACAACAATAGAACAAGTTCAATATATAAAGAACAATACATAAGGAAAATCCTAATGTCCAAGAATGAGTGAGTTGGCAAGAAACAAATGTGCCATCACTCTCAATAGATAAATCGAGTGAAGCTCAATGAAGTATCCCTGACATATACCAGCATGACCACTATTATCGTTGCACGTTGGTGTCGTTCGTGAAAAGTTTAAAGGCCACCTGATAGCAGCCAGTGTTGTATTTTGACTCTCTATCATGCCCTTCAATTTTCAAGGTTATCTATAGATAATATTTGTATTTCAGATTTTTAATGTAATTTTTGAAGGTCCAAAAAAATTTGTGACCTTGTTTTACGGTCCAAAATGGCCAAAACGCGGGAATATGGGCGTCAAAAATCAACACTGATAGCGCCCTCTATTTCAGATTTTTGATGTAATTTTTGAAGGTCCAAAAAAATTTGTGACCTTGGTTTACGGTCCAAAATGGCCAAAACGCGGGAATACGGGCGTCAAAAATCAACACTGATAGCGCCCTGTATTTCAGATTTTTAATGTAATTTTTGAAGGTCCAAAAAAATTTGTGACCTTGTTTTACGGTCCAAAATGGCCAAAACGCGTCAAAAATCAACACTGATAGCGCCCATCAGGGATCGCGAGTCACTAAGTCAAAATGAAGATTAGATATCCGTGTCAGCGAAGAAACGTAGCTATGTCAAGACGTTGCATTTTGTAATGTTTGACAGCAAACGAGCTCAAGGACGACTGAAAGATGTTAGGGAATAGTAGAACTATTGGCCGCCAGGTTGGTTCGATGCTATCGTACCTCTCGTTCCTTTCTGATATTCCAAGTTCCAACTTGAGAAAAGGAGCGAAACACACGCATGTATAAATTTTCCATGATTTGAAGCGAGGCAATGCCTCACAGAAAATGACCACACATTATAACCAGTTTTGAAGGATGAATTTTTTACATCTTCCACATTCACTGCAGATCATGCTTCTCGCTGTTCATCTCGCCTTTTTCACACAGAACCCCCTTTCATTGTAGCACACGAAGGGATATGGAATCGGAAAAAGATTGAAGTTTTCCATGCCGCCTCAGCCTGTTCCTGACTGGATGGTTAAGAGAGGAAGGCTCTAAGCTAGCCAGGAGAGAACTGAGGCATTGAGGCATAGCTCACATCCTCTGTGCCAACAATTCCTACTCCCAAAATCCACGCAACGTTCTAATATCTCCTGTGGGTCCGATGACATTTTCACACTAGCACACATCCGCGAGCGCGCACGCAGGCTTGCGCTCACACCGATGAGAGAGGCGGAATATCAGAGACGTCTCTGTGCGCATGTTCATAATTTGCAGGAGATCGCATCAATGCTACCAGAGAGCAAGACAAGCACACAGTGCGGAGACGAGAATGTGAAGACTCAAGGGCGTTTTGTCGGTGGGTCGTCAATTACTATTGGCGCCGTCAATTTCTGCGCCGTCAATTTCCATGTGGCGCTCACGAGTCACCATGGTGATCAACTGTGGGTCGGATGCCGCACGCGCGCGGTTATGGAGAGGAAGACTATGGCGATGGGCCTGTAAGAAAGGATTGCAATGTTCTAAGAAATATCTCATATTCATCCTACCACATTCCAAAGACACGTAAACGCAGAGAAATGCGAGGTAGGAGGTATCAGAGTCGTTTCTGTGCGGCCTCTGGACTCTGGCGACGTTAGAGTAGCTCTGAGGCAAAGATTCTCTACGCCGTCAATATCTATTACCACCCATTATCGCGATGTAGAGTGGGTCCGATATCATGACTCTGAACACATACACGAGAAAGACCCACATGTATGATAGACGTAGCACATGGATTCACTTTCGGGTGATCAGATTTTGCTTTTCGAGCGACCCGAAAAGTGTGTCGAGTGCACATGATAATTTACGGATTGGATTCCCGGTGATCTTATGGAACATCCAGTCACCAAATTTAAGCGCACATGATAATAACGCCACCGGATCTCAAATGAATTTATTAAATTTTTTTTCATTATATGCATATAAATAAAATAAAAAATAAATTAGAAATAGATAAACATATGTAGTGCGATTTCTTTCAGCATAGGTCACAAAAGAAGACAAAAAATCTTACGTTGAATTTCTATATTTTAATATAAAATCTATATTTTAATTCTGCTCACTCTGTACAAATAATAAAATAATATGTGTTTGATTTCGAGTGACCCGAACGGACTGGTGCTCAAGGGCACCCGTCCGTTGGCTTCAATAGTTTAAGGTCACCTAAAAAGTGGAAAAAACACCTGAAGTACAGTGTTTGTTCTCCATGTGCAAGGGGTATGAGTCAATACTGCATACACACACACACATATATATATATATATATATATATATATATATATATATATATATAACAAGTGTCTATTTCCTCGAGCTTTAATTTTGAAAGAACAATATTGTATAGATGAATGAACATAGTATTCTTGGGACTCTCGTATTCCACAAAGTAGGGGTTAAACAAGATTACAATTTGTTTGAACTGGTTAAACAAGATTACAATTTATTTGAATTGGTTTAAACTCGCCAAAGCCATTACATATTCAGCCCGAGAATTGAACTTTGGATCTCCACTTAAAGAGACCAAAGATTCAACCACTAAAAGAACATAACAATGACTACTGCATAGATATTTATGATCTGTACAAATCTTTAATATGATCAGTGAGTACACATACACATAAACTGTGTGAGTCGATTCTGGGTGGATACTTGCGATCTATACAAATGCTTAATATCCATCCTTCTAGATCGCAATCATACAACAGATACAGATACATATGAGAGTGAGAAAGCATTGTGCAGTATCTGAACAAATATTCCTTTTGTCCACGCGATCTATCACTATTGCACGTGAGATGAATGAGAAGTCTCCAATGCTCCTCACAGACATGGCCAGTGTTGGAACTTCGCATATGTGAACAAGGCGACCTTCTACGATTAATGGCAATCATATAGTTGGGCTTCCTGTGCGCGACAATTTACAAGGTCCCAGCGATGACTTCTTTCTGCATGTTCTCATATCGATGAGGTAGTGATAGCTCAAAGTGGATGTCACACTCACATTTCAATATCAACTCAGGAAAAAAAATCCTTCGAGCTCCTCAGTCAAAAAGCTCCGAGGCGATTTAAATATCGGCTGAGACGTGTTTTCTGTGGCAACCACTCCTGGAACATGCTGATTTCTCCAGTAAATTTACTTTTAAGTACGAGCGCCTGTCTATTAATCTGTTACATATGAGCGATGACTTCCATTGTAGGAGGGCACGTGAAAAAGGGGGCTAGCCATATCCTTCCACTTACTAATCCATCATCGAGGGCTGTGTACGTTGAAAACTGCCAGCTTCTCATTGACCAATAATCCACGGTCTTCTCACTCGATCAATGCGTGCCGCGTGCTCTACGAGATCATATCTCACCACTTTGTATCTAGAAATGACCTCACTGTGTGATGATATTTCACCTGTTTGTTTTCTACAAAGGAGCCCACAGCATAGTGACTACAACAGACGTTTCGCTGCATGGGATGATGGCTCTCACAGTATGACACTTACATTCAACCTACCATCCATTTTCCTGTAAACAAGCCCACCATGTCCATGAGCTTCCTTCCACGTCGCATGCATGTCTATATTTCTCAGTTAGTCTATCTCTTCCGAAAGCTTAACGATGGCCTCTGATACATGATTTCCGTTGACAAATCCTTCTCTTTTTTTTTTTAATGTAAAGGAAGTTCGGCAATAGCCTACTCTCCCGGACTTGAATTAAATAAAGAAAAGTACAAGAGAAGGGGACTAGTGCCCACGGGACCCCCCAAATCCCACAAAGCAGGGGAAGCTTTTACAGAGCTTAGATGACATTACAAAGAAGGTTAATTACCCTCTCATCACCCTCATGTGGGGCCCACTTGGGTTTAAGCTTGTTATCGATCAAAAGGAGTACTTGATGATGTCTAAAGGGGGGGGGGGATTTTTTACAGTTGACAATCCTTTTGCCAAGGAGGAACAGCGATTTCTCAATTGACCACTCCTTGGGGGAGTCACCGAAGTTGAAAGCACATCTTTCCCGCCAGATTTTCCATAGAACCTCCCCTCTGATGGCGTTCCAGAGAGTCGCGGAGCAGCCGATCGCTTCTCCCAACAGGGCTTGCTGCCAACTGAGACGTTTTTGAAGTCTAATTCTCTTTCCAACCACCTGCCAGAGTCTGTTGGAGTTGGGGCAGGTAAAGAAGATGTGTGAAACATCTTCGATAGACCGGTGGCAGCGTTTGCACCAGGGAGGAATCCCACACATTTTGCTAGCCTTAAGGTTGGTCCAGATTCCGTGATGAAGAATTTGCCATAAGAGGACAGACTTTTTGATTTCTATGAGGGGGTGCCAGATAGCCATGAACTTCATGTCCCACCGAAGCCGCGTCCATGACAGGCACCACTTTTTGATGAGGTTAACCTGATAGTCGATCGTTTCTTTGATGTTCGGGATTTTTGATAGACTATTCCCATTGTGCCATTTGAGACCAAGCGAGCTCGGCATGTCGTGTCCCATGAGAAGGCGAACTTTGTGTCGGTCCCAGGCGAGAAATCTGCTTTGCAAAGTGTTCCATTCTTCATGCGAAATGTTGATGCTAGGGTCAATATCCTCAAAGTTGATCCAGCGGTTGGTGTCTTGTTTCCAGAGATGTTTCCATTTTTTGAAGCCTTTGTTCCATAGCTTCTTGGCGTTTTGAATGTTCCAAGATTCCACACTCCGGATGCCATGGATCGGAAACCAGATAGAGTCGTTTTGTCTGATACCGGCAGCCCACTTCCAGTCTTCACTTATTCTTGTGAAGCTTTTGACTTTATTCCAACTCTTCCAAAGGGAGCACACCAGATTAGAGCCTTTCGGGAAGATGGGGATCGGGGAAAACAGCAAGGTTAAGATGTCAAGATTCCTCCAATTTGGGAAACCCATGAGCGCCAACTCATTCTTGTTTTTGAAGATCAGCTTGGCCCACGAGGCCTCCCCGTTGCACCAAGCCTTAGTCATCCATTTGGCCGACAGTTTGTTAGCCATGCACCCAATGTCCAAGATACCAAGTCCCCCACTATCTCTATGGCTGGTGCAGATGGACCATTTGATTTTAGGCACCCCCCTCCTATTGTGGTCGCCCGTCCAAAGGAAGTTTCTACAAATACTATCCAGTTTGGACAGATCTTGCTCTTTCGGTCTCCAACAAGAAAGGAAATAAATGGTAGATGATAAGAGGAACGTGTTGATGACCATAGCACGACCAGCAAGATTGATTTGCATACCTCTCCAATAGTTAAGCTTGTTTTCGAGTTTGGCAAGCACCCAGTTCCATCGCTGTTCCATAGAGACGCCAAACCCCAAGGGAATCCCCAGAAGCCGAATAATTTGGCCCTGCGGGATGATTTTACAGCCATGATCAATGAGAAGGTCGGGCTGTGACCCACCAATAGCTCTAAAGGCGGTCTTAGAGTGGTTGATTATGGATCCAGAGGCTTCACAAAAAGTAGCAAGACACTTCCAGAACGTCTCAAGGCTGGTACTATCATTGTGCACAAAAGCGTTCATATCATCGGCAAAAAGTCTCATGGTGATCTGACTGTGGTCATGCGGCAAACGAAGGCCTTTAATGTTACCAACTTCCACCTGATGCTCCACCAGCCTGCTAAGACCTTCCGTGGCAATGGCAAAGAGAAGGGGAGCCAATGGGCACCCTTGTCTGATAGATCTTCTAAGTTTGATCACCTTTGAAAGATTTCCATTAATGTTAATTTGGGTCGATGCGTTTCCGAGAAGGGTCGCGATCATCTTGGTGAATTTCTGACTACATCCAAGATCCTGTAGCGACTTAAGAATATAGTCCCATTCTAGCCTATCGTAGGCTTTATCAAAGTCGATCTTGAGGAAAACCACATCTTGTTTAGACTCATTTGCAAATTCAAGACCTTCCCAGATATCTATTATGGTTTCCAAAATTGACCTGCCTTTGATGAAACCTTTTTGGTCCTCGCTTAACCACGCTCTCAAGTGGCAAGAGATTCTGTTGGCAATGACTTTGGCGATGATCTTGTATCCTGTTTGGAGCATTGTAATGGGACGCCAATTCTCTATTCTGTTCTTTTCCCCTTTTTTGTGTACTAGCTTGATAATGCCATTGTTGAGGCAAGAAGGAAGCGCGCCAAACTTGAGTGCCTCTTGCCAAACCAAACGGAGAGGGGTGGCAACCACCAACTTGAAGGATTTGAAGAACTCATTAGTGAGCCCGTCGGGGCCCGGGCTTTTACCTGAGGGGAGGGCATCGATGACCTCAATGATTTCGGCTTCAGAGATAGAGGCATGAAGCAGAGAGTGAAGGTTGGGTGGAATCCTGTGGGGGGAAACCCTAGATATGGCTGCCATACAGTCCCTTCTATGGTGGGAGAGGGGGTTTGAGGTCCCCAGGAGTCTCGTGAAGTGCCCTTCAATGATCCCAAAATTATCTTCTTCCGTATTGCATACATTGCCATTTGCGTCTAGCAATAAGGGGATCGAATCTCTGTTGTGTTTCCTTTTGAGGATACGGCACATCTCTTTGGTGGGTTTGTCGGCTTTGCCAGCCCACCACTCCTTGAAGAAAATTTGCAAATTTTTCCTTTGTATCTCTTCCTCATATCTCAGCAGCGCTCTGATTTTTCGAAGTCCTTTCTGGGCTTGAGATTTTCCTTTGTTCACTTCCTCCTCGAGCCGCCAGAGTCTATGATATAGAGCTTCTCTACGAGCCCGCCGCACAGTCTCTAGCATCTTCCTGGATCTAATCATGATCTGTCGTGACTTATCGACCGCACTTCTCCAACACTTGGCTGGGGACAAGCCAGAGGCAAATGCCTCCTTCCACACATCAGAAATTTCTTGATGGACGGAGGGGAGAGAGAAGGAGGGCACACTGGCATGGAACCACGGAGCCTTACGAGTCTTGGTGGGGGGTTGAAAAGTGATGACGATCGGGTAGTGATCAGATATGGTGAGGTCGGTGCGTTGCGAGAGGGAAGGGTGGCCCCACTGATGAGTAAAACTCTGGGAGATGTAGCATCTATCAAGTCTAGCTTTCCTCAGGTCCTCGCTTGCTTGGAGATTTGACCAAGAAAAGCCCTTCGAGTCTTTGAATTCGACCAAATCCAAGTGTAGTTTAGTTTTGTCCCACGTTTCTTTCTCCCGACTGTCGATGACCCTACCCTTGCCCATCCATCTGTCCGTAGGGTCCTCAACCATGTTGAAGTCACCACAGATAAGCACGTTGTGGGGGAGCGAGTCCAAGGAGGCCCAAGTGTTAAGTCTCTCTAACTCACCATTGGGGGCATACAAAGAAACTAAAGTAAAACAAAAGGGAGCACCGAAAGAAATAGCAATCCATCGATGGCATTCATCTTCAAAGGAGTTCTCGAGCTTTTCAAACCAGAGTTGATTGATACCGATTACCGTTCTGCCGGATCCCCGCTGATGCGTCGTTGAAATCCAAACATGGGTCGAGGAGACATGTCTAAGCCGTTTCTGGAGGTCTTCTCCGTCAATTTTAATCTCTTGGATACATATAAAATCTGGGTTTAGGCTAATGTCGCGAAGCCATTGACCAATGATGGTCGCTCTTGAGGGGTCGGTTAGCCCTCTAGCATTTAACGAGATGATGATCATTGTCGTAGTAATCCCTCTTTGCGGGAGGGAGCTTTGTCCTTTCTTTTCTTGGGTTCATCTTTCTTTTTCGCTCGGATCGGATCCCGAGTTAGCAATAGGTTCTTGTGGGGGCTTTTCCACGGTAACTCCATAGGTTGTTTTCCTTTGCGGGATGCCTCCTGCTGGGAAGAACTGGACACCGTTTTCAGCTCCGTTTCCGGAATAGTCGATCCGATGATGGAGCTTTCACTATCCATGGTATCTTCGTTGCTGGTAGTAAAGCCGTCTTCTTTGCTTGTAGTGTAACCCTCCTGCAAGGTTTCTTTACTGTCAGGGATCTCCAGGCCTTTGACATCGGTGTCCTCCTCAAGTTGGTTCCCACCTGGGTAGTCAAACTCATTGATTTCCCTTTCCAGATTGCAATACAAGTTGCTGGAGGGGGAAAAAGACTTGTTGTTTCGCTCAGAGGTTGCCCTAGGGCTTCTTTTCCTTCTTCTTCTGACTTCGATGAACCCGTCTGCATCAGCTTCTGGATTACGGGGACCCTTGAATTCTTTCTCTTCAACTGTGTATTTTCTGAAGAGTTTAAAGCGATATAAACAATAAGAGTACTATGAGAACATCACCTTCTCAAAGGAGGAGTAAGTATTATTTAAATTATACTCACGTCGCTAACGTGGGGAGTCAATTATATAGGATTCAAGTTTCACCAGGATTGGCTTTATACATAGATAGTGTTATCGGTCTTATTCTTCATAATTTATGATGAATGGCTTATTTACACGTAACTAGAGGATAACTTTTTTTTTCTTTGTCCGAAGCTCTTGATCGATTTCAACAAAGTTAACATCCGTAGAATGTATCTTACTATTGCAATCAAGTCTACATGGACGATTCCACCACTTCTATCATTAATTCCCGGTAGCAATGACAACGAGAATCCTACAAAAGCATGTATTATTCTAGATCATTATAAATTATCCAATTGTGAAACACGAGTTAAAAAACATGAGATGGTTCTCCTTTCTTCTTGGATTTCTATTTTTGATCACCAGTATAGCATTTTAATTGTTCGACCTAATCTATTTTAAAAGAAATCAAACAAATGCATATTGATTTTTGATTCTAAATCATTGCATTATAAGAGTGAAACATTACGATGATCTACATAGAGAGATGAGTCTTTTTTTACTCTCAACGGTATGCCTCTCTCTCTCTCTCTCTCTCTCTCTCTCTCTCTATATATATATATATATATATATATATATATATATATATATATATATATATATATATATATATATATATATATATATATATATATATATATATAACTCTCTCCAAGGGACTGCCTACTATATATATATATATATATATATATATATATATATATATATATATATATATATATATATATATATATATATATATATATATATATATATATATATATATAACTCTCTCCAAGGGACTGCCTACTATGGAAGTAGATACTAACTATCCAAGTGTCCACCATATAACTACATGTGTGCCAAGAGTTCTAGTTAACTGGAGCTAACTCAAGTGGATGCTTCTAAAAGGCTATAGAGCTCTTCGTGCAAAGCACTCTCCCATGTCTCTCGTAGGACTTGAAACCAAGACCTCCTCCTTCCCATCCATATCACTTAACCACTAGGCCAAGCACCTTTACTTATCTAAAGAGCATAAGCATCTTCAGTTAAGTCTACTCTCGAGACTTCTACCCTGCACTTGAATGAAAAATAATGTCCGATCACAAAATGAGTATGATCTTGTCAGACCTTTACATCATGGAGTTCTTGTAAACATTCTTCCCCCCTTGGAAAACATTTTTTTCCTCGAAAATAAAGCTATATAAATACTATAGGCATCCCCTGAGCTGTTTTAAATTGTACATGATCATGTCTATGTGTTGTTTCCCCATATCCTTCCCCTTAATAAGTCTCATAAAAGATCATCTCAAATGTTGGAAACTATCTAGATGGTGCTTCCTATCTCCCATCTATAGCTAGATTTCAAACCATCATTCACATGTTGACAATATCATCCAAAGGACCTCTATCCATATGATGTATCCTCTCTGAAGTAATAATATGAATGACAAGTGCAAGTGCGAAGCTATATAATCTTGACCATACCTTAATGGAGATAAAAATTAATGAAATCCTCTAAACATAGAATACAGTACCATAAGAAAAGTGACTCCAAACCCTTATAGACCTAAGATGATAGACTTGCCCTCATGTTGCTCAAGGTATTGCTATCCTTGAGCGTAGTCATAAGTGATAGTTTTTACCTAAAGTTACCCTTGGAAACTTACCTTGACCCTTAGAAACCTAGGTTTTTAAACCCTTATTGTGTATATTTAAACATTGACTAGAAGTTCATAGCAAACCCTAGGAATTCTAATAAAAAATCCTAACTTTGCCAGATCTTAATCTTTAATTAAATTTTAACCTTGTATATACAATAGTCTAGGAACCTTAATCTTAAAAATAAAAAGGAAAGGAAAGAAAAACAAGTGAATAAATGAAAATTAAAAATATGAATGAAACATAAAAAATAAAAAAAATTAAAAGAAAAATAAAAATAGAAAGGAAGAAATAAAAATAGAAAAGAAAGAAAGAACCTTCCAAGATTGGAAAAAAAGATTTTGTTAATTAGAATAGAAATTTGGGAAAATTCTAAGAAATAGATGGAAGGATCTTAGAAGTGCCATGTGTTTGGAAAAGAGCAAAGCCTCCAATTTGGGAAGTAGGATATTTGGACTCTATAAAATAGGGCCTCATTGATCATTAGGTTTTTCTCACTCACGTACTTCCTTCTACTTTACCATTTTCTTACTTGTGTCCCCTGATATTATATATATATATATATATATATATATATATATATATATATATATATATATATATATATATATATATATATATATATATATATATATATATATATAATGCCATCTCTCTTCCCTCCCACCATATCCATTTCTCAATACAATTTGTCTTTTTCATTCTCTTCTCTTGATGGTTCTTTATATATGATTTAGAGAGAGAGGGAGTGAGAAAGAGAGTAAATTATCTCTTTGTAGTCCTCTCTTGCTCCAAAAAGAATGCATGCAGAATGATGTAGGAGAGAGAGGTTTTCAACTCGTTTGCCCAAGGGATCATGTAAATAGCCTCTTCGTATTTCCTTAGGTATGTTCATTTCTTCCGTAGATACGAGGGGTGTGAGCCTGTGTTTTAGCTTGAACCTATCCAAGCCATTCATCTTCTTGCTCTATCACCTTTTAAAGCTCCTAGAAATGATTATTTTGATGCTTGAACCTATATACGTGCTCTAATTCTCAAACAAATTGTGGGGCTGTTTTTTTACTCTGCTTGATTTCTACGAGCTCCTTGAAGGGGACATCTGAAGAAAAGTTTGTTTCCCATTCATTCTTGAGGAAATCACTCCATTGATGGACATAGATATATAGACAAGAGAGAGAGAGAGAGAGAGAGTATGCAGTGTGGAGAGGATGGGAACGCTTAGTTGGCGGATGAAGTCAACTACCAAGTTGAACGGCTCACATAGGGTGACTCTAACAACACAGGTAAGTAATGAAAATCCAGAGATGATTAGTAGTTCAAAAGCAAAACCATTTATTTTATTTTGATGTGCTTTTGAAACAGTTTTTTCATCACTCTTTGTTCGTAGTTTTTACTATTCATTCATCATAAGGAAAATCATACTTCATATGCAAGAATTAAATAAGCATAATCAGTGAGAAAGATTATGAATCATAAATAAACAAAAACTGAAACTTTGTGAATCTTCCAATTCAATTTCAATTTTTTCTATTAACAATTGAAAACGTTCATTTACTTTTAAAGCGCAATTGAACAATTATTTAGATTTGCGTCTTTTATTGAGTGGCTCTTAGTTTTGGTGTTTTAAAGTATCTGACCTTTTAAATTCAAAGGTATTAGTGCTAAAATTGTGTTATACTATTAACATCTGGGCCGTAAATATATCTAAATAATGCTTAGCATTCGAACTCCATTAATAGATCCAATATTTCTTTAAAACACAAAAATGGCACTTAAATAACTTTAGAATTTTTGTACTCAAATATGAACTTTTCTATATGATTCCGTCATCATGTAAGAACTAAACATCACGCATTAACACATATAGTATGCGATGATATAATTGTGATCGGAACAGACATTTGACCGAGGATTAATTGGATTTAATCGAAATGAAATTAGAGGCATGTGTAGGGAAACAACAGTAATTGTCAGAAATTATTGATCAACAGTGAAAGAAATCAAAGACATTAGAATCAACACAATTACTGAAGTCAAGAAGTTTCACCTTTTATGTACGTTACTGTGGCCTCAAAAACATGGAAATCCGTTCTATTTTTCGTTGTCGAAGGTTAATAAGGTTATTAGTGTTATATGAAAAAACACACAAAACAATATTGTTCTTTGATTTATCAATTCGTAAGTGCCTCAATACACATTAGCTACTAATAACATTATATCATATAGATTAATGTTATCCAACATTATGCAACATTTATCCATCTATTCTGTTTGTCGAAAATACAACAACAAAGAGTTGTTGGCACGTCAGGATGTTGTCTCAGAGTAAAGAGAGGCAAGTTTGTCAGAGTCGAAAGAGTATTATCGGATCTAATCGTCAAACTTATTAGATTGTTTGTTAAGATAATTGCGCATTAAAGTATCACGCGCAAACATCAAAGCTACAACATATCATTCTTGAATATATAGATTAGAGCAAAACTTATTCAAAATTTAACCAGATTTGCAATATAAGATATACTTCCCTAGACCTCAAACTCCAACAATTGGTAGGGCACATATGGCAAACTGATCTCTCCAGTAGAGAACATCTTCTTGACATAACGATAGTGCACCTCAATGTGCTTAGTGTGAGCATGGGACACACGATTCCTCATAACTGTTAATGTGCTCTAACTATAAGTGGAAATGGTGGTGGAAGAAGACTAAACAACACCCAAATCAGCCATAAGGCATCTGAGCCACACACACTCAACAATCCGTGTGAGAGATGCCCTATAGTCAGCCTCACAATTGGGAAAGGCCACAATAGGTTTCTTCTTGCTCAACCAAGATATACATGAACTACTAAGCATGAAGCAAAAGCCACTAGTGGAAACACAAGTGTCATAACGAGTAGCCCAATTAGAGTCAGAAAAAGCATGTAAATCTGGTGGTAGTGAACCCTTATTGGGATAAAACAATCCAAGTAGTCGAGTACAACTCACATAGCAAAAGATGCACTTAACTACTTGCCAATGCTTCACATATGGGGAATGCATAAACCTACTAATCTGTGAGATAGAAAACTGAATATCTGTTCAAGTAATGCATAAGTAAATAAGCATCCAATAGCTTCCTGATAGAGAACAACATCAAATGCATCTCCAACATCATGAAGACTCAACCGTAAACGTGTCTCCATAGGAGTGGCAATAGGTTTGCAATCTTCAAGGCCAAAATGCTACAATAATGTGTCAATATATTTTGTTTGACACAAAACTATTCCACCATCAACTTGCATAAATTGAATGTTCAAATAATGATATGACACAAATGCCCCAAATCTGATATCTCAAATGAGGCATGAAAATCAGCCCTAAAATCAGCAATATGCTTCTCATGAGGACTAGAAGGTAGCATGGCATCAATATAGACAACAATCATCAGCAACACATCATTCTCATGCTTAATATATAAGGTGCTCTCAGTTGGACTATTCTCAAAACCATGTGCAATTAGGTAGGCTTGTTTTTTTTCATACCAAGCACGTGGTGCTTGCTTCAATCCATATAATGCCTTTTTCAACCTACACACCCAGTTTTCATGCCCTTTCTACACAAAGCCATGGGGCTAAAAAAGATACACTTCTTCATGCAATCCACCATTCAAAAATGTAGTTTTAATGTCCAACTGATGTACATTCCAACCATGATGAGCTACAAGTGCACAGATCCTATGAATAGTAGTCATTCGGCATGTAGGAGCAAAGTTCTCATCAAAATCAATCCATCTTTCCTAAGTATAACCTTTTCCAAGAAGCCTAGCCTTATACTAGTCAATTGTTCCATCAAGCTTAGGCTTCAGCTTGTATACCCACCTAGTGCGAATGGCCTTCTTGGTAGGAAGCAACCGATATATAGACCAAGTACCATTTTTCATGATAGCATCATATTCTGATTACATAGTAGCCATCCAATTTTTTGAATTTTGTGCTTCATCATATGAAACTAGCTCATTCTTATAACAAAGACTCGAGGCAGCCATAGCATAGCAATGTGATGCAGAGGAAGCACTATGAGATCCTAAATGAGTATGATATGACAGAGGTGCATCTAATTTGCTATCATGCAAAGTGTGCACCAGCCATTTTGGCATAGTTTTCACCTCCTGAATATCAAAGCTCTCATCAACAAGTGCATCATGTAAATCTGCATCAGAAATGGAATGGTTTGCATCATCACATGAAACCTCTAAAGGTTGAGAAGTTGCCTCATTAGGACCAATACTAGAATGTCCACCGATAAAAGGAGGTAGCAAAGCGTCCTACATGTCTTTGGAGCTAACCAATGCCTCCTTAGTACATGAGAATAATGGTTGAATAGCATCTTCCACAAAAACAACATCACATCTAACAAAAATGTGTTTAATCTATGGATGATACAGACGATAGCCTTCGCTTTCAAAACTATACCCAGTGAAAATACATTTTACTGCTTTATCATCCAATTTCTTGTGTTGTTGTTCAGGCGCTAATGCATATGTCAGACAACCAAAAACATGCAGGTGAGCAACAGATAGCTTACGACCGTGCTAAGCCTCATATGGAGTGATAGACTATAATGCTTTGGTGGGACACATCTTAAGCACATATGTTGCATACATAACAATCTCAAGCCAAAAACTATGTGGTAAAGCCTAGCTCTTGACCATACACCTCGCCATCTCCATGAGTGACATGTTCTTTCTTTCAATGAATCCATTTTGTTGAGGTGTATATGGCACTTTAATATTATGTTTTACCCCATGTTCAGACAAAAATGCATTAAAATCAAAAGACATATACCCCCCCTTGATCAGAACGGAGGGTGCCCATTTTACATGACATATTTTTAGCCAAAACCAAAAACTGATTGAATCACATAAACACTTTGAACTTTTCTTTTAAAGGATATACCCATGCATGCTTGGAAAAATCATCGATGGAAGTCACGAAGTAAAGATAGTTCCCAAAAGAAGATGTCTGTATATTTTTGCTTACTAATATAAGAGCTCCATTTACCTTTTCCCTTCCAACTAGCCATGAAAGCTTGATCTACAACATGCATAGTGGACCTGTTCTACCTAGATTGGTCTTTTTGCAATAGAAAAGAGACTAACTCCTCAAATGTTAAGGCATTTGGATTGCTATTCATCATCCTTCAAGGAGTAGATGCAAAGGTTTGATATGAATCAAGAAGACCATTCAGAATAGTCTTCACAAGTGAGCCATCAGGCAAGACTTCATCAACATAAATCAATTGCTCCTTCAAGTCTTTGATCTTTTTCAAAAAGCTATCCATGGAATCTCCTCCATTGATGTGCTCACTCTCCAACTATTTTTGGAGGTAAGCAACACAAGCCTCATTCCTTGCCTGGTATAAAGTGGTAAGTGTATCTCAAGCATCCTTTGCTATTCTGCAAGAGATAATGTAGGAATAATGGCATGTTTGATAGACAAAGAAATTTCTTGTAGAGGAAATATGATAGTGTATTCGAAGGCCAAAATGCCTTGAGTATGCTCAGCAAATTTTGTGTGATTTTGAGACTGTGCTTGGAGGGGTGTCGATGAAACCCTAGATGAAACAAAAACCTACTCTGATACCAATTGTTGGAGTTTGAGGTTTGCAAAAGCATGCAAATAGTACAAGGAAGAAGAAGAAACTTGGATCACAACATGCAATACTGAATGTATTAGCAAGAGAATGTACAAAGATAAGTAGCCCATTAGGGTAATAAGCGTACATACGAGCCGGGGGAAAAACTTCCTAAAGAGCGAAAAAGTCCCCCGATGGTTGTAATGTGTTCACACACATCACTACCTAAATATATCAATAGCCACTTCATCCAGGGTGTCTTCAACACCCATCGGGTCTCAATCTCAAAATTGCATAAAAATTGCTAAGTATACTCACGGCAATTAATAGTTCAAAATGGATTTGCTTTGTGCCATCAAAATTTTGATATGATCTTATTTCGACATCAGAATGCACTATCATACTAGCTATGCATGCAATTTCATCCTTTTGTGCCAACATATACACAAGTTTCAGCTCATGAATACAAGCACCTCAAAGTTTGCTATAGTTTTAGTAGATCTTGGCAAGGTGGCTTTGTTCAACTTTCAAAGGTACAATCATTTTCTTGCATCATAGTATTTAGTTAGTCACCATGGCGGAAAGCAATGATGTATTTTGTATGATGGTTATTGAGGATAGGTTGGATGGTACTAATTACCCATTGTGGGCATATATGATGCGTCATGTATTGTTACCAAAAGGATTGTGGAATAATGTGTAGGGTGTTGAAAAACATCCTACTACTTGTTCAAATATAGTTACTGAAGGTGATGCAAATGGCATTGAAGATGATGATCTTCAAATTCCTATTCCGGTTGAGGTTCCTACTGCACCTACTCTAGAGCAACTTTGTTAGGATGTAGAGATGCTCGTGCACATTTGTTGATAGCTTTGTATGCCAAATGTGTCATTATCCCTCACATTTGCTCCTACAAAATAGTGGATGCCTCGGATACACGTACCACTTTATACCACGCAAGAAATGAGGCTCTTCTTACTTACCTCCAAAAACACTTGGAGAGTGAGCATATGAATGAAGGATATTCTATGGACATTTTTTTGATAAATATTGAAGATTTGAGCTTGAGCAATTGATTTCTATTTATGAATTCTTGCCAGAAGTTGTGGAGACTCTTCTTAATGGTCTTCTCGATTCATATCAAAGTTTTGCTTCTACTCTTGGATTGATCATGAAAGGCAATCCAAATGCATTAACATTTGAGGAGTTACTCTATGTTTTGTTGTATGAAGATCAATCAAACCATAAGAAGTCCATTATGCATGTTGCAGATCAAGATTTACTAGCTAGTGTGAAGGGCAAAGGTAAATAGAGCTCATCTATTAGCAAGCAAAAATCTTCTAATGCTCCACAATTGAAGAAGGAAGAAAAAGATGAGAAGAAAATGAGAAAGAAAAAATGGTTTTGCAAATACTCTAAAGGAAATACTTATGTCATAAAGATTTGTCCAAATCTGGCTACAAATGAGACAAAGAAGAAAAAGGCTAGAATGGTTGTTGCAAAGACCTATGCACCTAAAACAAAGTCTGTTAATCTTGTTCAAAATGAGAAACAAGCATTTACTATGGTATGCAACTAAGACCCATCTTCTCATGAGTAGTGATTGTCTACAATAGACTCAAATGTTTGGTACTTTGATAGTGTGGGAACCAAGCATACTACTTGGACCATAATTTCTTCATTTCAATTGAGTTTGCATGTATAGGAAATACTATCACATATGGTAACAACTCCTGTTATCTTGTAATGGGAGTTTGTAAGATCATTTTGACTACCATGGATGGTAGTTCTTTCACATTGTGATATGCTTTCTATGTACCAGGGATCAAAAAAATATGTTGTTAGTTGTTGATGACATATGTACAATTGATGATCTCCCAAATGGCGCTATTATTGCTTATCGCAATTTATGTCATGGGTTGTACAAGCTCATAGATAATTCAAAATCTATGAATCTTTAACATGTGCACTTCAAGATTCTCAAGCTATCTCAAATGCAAAGCTTTCGTGTGCATGATGTGGTCATCCGAATGTGGCTAGTTTGCTATGCCTGTAGAAATATGAAATGGTGTCCTCCCTGAACTAACTTGAGGTAGCTTGTAAACATGTTTGTGAACCAACTCGTTTACTAATTCCTATGGTCCATGAAATGAGAAGAGTTTATCCTCATTACAAGGATGCGAGATTTCCATTGCATAACAACTTTCACGCCAAGGCGGGTGAAGAGTTATAGCTCTAAAGAACAATTTTTTTTCTTTTTAATAAACGATAGAATGAGATAAAAATAAAGAGAGATAACGTGCTTCAAAGATATGGAAAGAGGCTACCAATCCAAAATGTTGAAACGTATCAAATATCAATTGAATTCCTATAGAGGGATAGAGAGAAAACATTGTTTTCTCTCCATCTAGTAGGAATACAATAGAGAAAACAATGACGGACCTCAAACATAGAAGGGAGGTAAGCTAAAGAGCTTATTCTAATCTTGTGCCTAGAAACATAGATCAGTCCAACAAAAGATCTTTCAAACGTTTTTATTTCTCTATAGGCTGAACCAAAGATATGGAATTCTCCAAATATTTCAAAGGGAAATATCCAACCTTTGGTAGTATTTGAGTAGTAGTTCTTCAAACGGAAAAGATTAAGGATGGATAGCTTTGTAGGACTCCAATAAAATACCTTTGTGCATCCTTCTCTTGTTGTGACAAAATTCACCCAGTCACGTGCATGTAAAAGATGTTCATGGGTGTGGAAGTTCATAAATATTGTACTCAAGATGTAGTTGTCTTGAGCCTCTCAAATGTCTCATTTTGCTGGAACATTGAGTTCTAGTCATTTTTTAAACCCAAAGAAAGATTCTCCCTTTGAGCATGCCTTGAGTAACTTCTATGAGTTTTTATGCCTTAGTTTGTATCCACATGACTTTCATTCTTCATCTATAACTTGCAAAATACAAAATTATATTGAATTGTACATGTCTATTGGTACCTTGAGAGTTGCTTACTGTTACCAGTGTGACATTGTGGGGATTGGAGATGTGGTTGTGGAGTTCATTGATGGTTCAAAATTTACTATGCATAATGTAAGCCATGTACCTTAGTTGATGTCAGTTAACTTGATGACCTTGGTTACAAGGTGGTCTTCTATGCTTAGTCCTTTCATATATCAAGGGGAAATACGGTTATTGCAAAAGGAGGCAAAGTTGGCTCACTTTATCCTTTATTTGTATCACAAAAAGAACACTTGTTAGTTGTTACTGAACAACCTATGGCTTGTATTTGGCATGGTCGTTTGAGCCATATATCTCGTAATGGAATGGAAAATCTTTCTCATTCTGGCTATGTACTTGTGCTATCTTTCTCTGATTTTTCATTTTGTGAGCATTGTCAATATGGAAAGCAAACCAGAAATGTGCATAGAATGCACATTGACTCTTCAATTCAGCCTTTAGATCTCGTTCATACATATGTGTGTAGTCCTATGCCCACTAGGTCCTTAGGTGGTTCTCTTTACTTTGTCACTTTCATAGATGATGCTACTAGAAAAGTTTGGGTATATCCTATCAAATCGAAGGATGAGGTATTCCCTACTTTAATAAAATGGCTTGCTTTAGTTGAGACTAAAAAAGGAACTAAACTTATGGCTTTATGTTCAGATGATGGGGATGAGTATACCTCACATGAATTCATCCTTTTCTGTCAGTATAGAGGGATTCATAGAGATTTTATAGCTCCTTATACCCCATTACAGAATGGTGTAGCTGAAAGGATGAATAGAACTATTAAAGATAGAGTACTTTTTATGATGCATCATGCAAACCCCTCACAAGGCTTTTGGGTAGAAGCAATATTCACTGCAGTTCATGTGACTAACCTTTCACCTAGTACTGCCAAAGGTGTGAAAGTGGCACAAGAGTTATGAACAAGGAAGCCACCATATTATGATCATCTTCGAGTTTTTGGGTGTAAAGCATATGTTCATATACCTAAGAATCTTCGACAAAAGTTGGACCATAAGTCAAAGAAATGCATTTTTCTTGGATATGGTCAAGAAGGATGATTTGGATATCACTTATGGGATCCTGAAACATGGTCAATGATCAGAAGTAGTGATGTCATTTTCAATGAGTCTAAGATGCATAAACAACCCATTAAGGAGGTTGAAGTGAGAAAAGTGGTGTTTGAGGATACTAGTCCCCTAGTTAGCATGCATAAAAATGCTACACATAGGAATGTTCAAGAGAATTTCCAATCACATCAACTTGCACATGTTCCTCTTCAGCAACCATTGAGATGCTCTGCACGTGTCTCACATTCACGTGATAGATATGTTGCAGGTTTAGATTTTGTTATGCTAACAGATGCCGATGAGCCTTCCTGCTACAAAGAGGTTATGCAAACAAAGGATCATGTCAAGTGGGAGCATGCCATGAAGAGTGAGTTGGATTCTATTCACAAGTTGGTACTTGGGATTTAGTACCTTTGCCAAAGGTCAAGAAAGCTTTACCATGTAAATGGGTATATAAGCTGAAATTCACATCAGATAGTGCTATTCCAAAGTATAAGCATGACTTGTTGCAAAGGGTTTTAAGCAACAACATGGTGTTGATTTCGATGAAATCTTCTCTCCAGTTGTCAAGAGGACTACCGTGTGCATGTTCCTTGGATTTGTTGCAATGGAGGACTTAGCGCTAGTCCAAATGGATGTGAAAACTGCTTTCTTGCATAGAGATCTTACATATGAGATCTATATGGAACAACCAGAAGTTTATGTAGTTACTGGCAAGGAAAGTCTAGTTTGTAAGCTCAAGAAGATCTTGTATGGACTAAAATAGTCCCCTAGGCAATGGTACCAAAAGTTTGATGCTTTTATGAAGTCTCAAAGCTATTCTCAAAGCAATGAGGATCATTGTCTCTACGCAAAGAGATGCTCAGATTGCAGCTTGATATGCTTGATACTTTATGTCGATGATATGTTGATTGTTGGGAAGTCCTCTTATGACTTTTCAATTCTCAAAAAGAAGTTCAATCAGAAATTTGATATGAAGGATTTGGGGGATGCCAAACATATTCTTGGCATGCGCATTACTTGTCATAGGAGTAAAAGATGCATATACTTGTCTCAAAGTGAGTACATAACCAAAGTACATCAGAGGTTCAATATGCACAGTGGAAAGGCATTGAGTACACATTTACCCACATATGTGAAATTGAGAAAGGATGATTGCCCCAAATCAGATGAGGAAACGGAATTCATGACCAAAATTCCATATCAATGTACTATTGGTAGTCTCATGTATACTATGGTAGCCACGACACTAAACATTGCATTTGAACTGGGAGTTGTGAGGAGATACATGTCTAATCCTGGCAAGAAACATTGGGAAGCAATCAAGATGATTTTAAGATATCTCAGTGGCACTAAGGACAAGTGTCTATGTTTAGGTAGAGGGAAAGCATCCATTATTGGTTACACGGATTCTGACTATGTTGGTTGTGTACACAATGGTAAATCTACATTAGGGTACATTTTTCATTTTGTTGGAGGTGTTATCTCTTGGAGATCTCATCTTCAAGAATGTACATCTGTTTCCACCACAAAAGTAGAGTGTGTTGTAGCAAGTGAGGCATGTAAAGAAGCATTGTGGCTTTCTCGTCTTGCTTGGGTTTATCTTAGCATGTACCTTGTTTGCTCAGTGATAGTCGGAGTGCCATTGCTTTGGCTAAGAATCCAGTCTATCATGCAAAGTCCAAGCACATTGAGGTGAGGTATCACTTCATTAGAGATTGCTTAGCCACTGAGTGCATTATTCTTGAGAAGGTTCACACTCAAGATAATTATGCAGATGCTTTCACTAAAGCTCTACCATAGGATAGCTTTCAACAATGTTGTCACTTGATGGGGGTTACTTGATTCATGATCTTATACAATCATTGATGGAGAGTGTTAATCTCCAAAAGAACAACCTACTCTTGTGATAAGAGCACCTCTATACCAAGAGTAAGTCAAAACTTCCACTAATTTAGAGGATCAATCTCCAACTTATCAAAATTGAGAAAATCTGTGGAGAAGATAAAACACAGAAAAGTCTGCTGCACTATTTCTTTACATTGACCTATCAAACGTGTAAAGTTTTTGATGAAACTTTGTACGAATCATCTCCTAGAGATTGCGCATCATCTCCAAGTTGAATTACTTCAAAAGCTTTAGTATAACTTGAGAAATTGACTTCACAAGTTACCTATGTCTGAATCTGCACTTCTGAGAAGTCGATTTAGACACCCCTAACTTCTTAACTTCAATTCTCTCAGTACAAAACCCGTTTAAGCAAATGCTTCTAGCCACGAGTAGATCATCTTCTAACTTAAAGATTAAGTGCTTATTTGCACAAAACTTTAAACTATGGAGTGAGATCTGACCAAAAGATTAAACTCGAAATTTGCGCCTGTTTCAGAGAACTGTAAACATTCAACACATATGAATGTTCCTACTTACAATTCTCCTAGCCTGTTTGCAATTAGACTCTGAAACTCAGGTCACAGACTCATTAACTAACTACTTAGATATCCTCAAAAGGATTTCTCAATTGATCAAACACAGACGGAGCAGATACGAAAAGATCGGGCGCAATATTTCTTCATTAACTCAGACAAATTTACAACTGAGTGATGAGAGCTAACTCAACTAACTTTTCTTCTATCTCATGACTTCTAACTTTCTCAATCTTGGCTTCTAACTCTTGTCACATATGCTCTCATACATGCCCCGACTTTTCTCAAAGTATTTATAGATAATTTGTACAAGATTCTTACTCAAACAAAGATCTAAGTGAACTATGTACATATGTGTACATTTCTCATATACTCTGAATGTGTCTTTCTTCCAAGCTTCAATAGTTGATCCTTCCTTCATCCTTTAATCTTTCAAGTCTTCAATTGGTGATTGGTCTGCACCAACAGCTCCCCCTCAATCATCAATTGAGGTTTTCTCTATCTTCTTTATACCTGCCATGTCCTTGAACCTTTGTAACTTTGGTCCATCCAAGCCTTTTGTAAGCATATCAGCTATCTGGTCTTTTGTTGAAGTATGGATTACTTCAATCTCTTTATCCATCACCTTCTCTCTTAGAAAGTGATACTGAATCTCAATATGTTTAGTCCTGGCATGAAAAACAGGATTAGCAGCTAAATACAATGAACTCATGTTATCTCCATATATAATTGGTACCCCATGCATAATGTCAAGACTCTTCATCAAGGTCTTGAGCCAAATCACTTCTTTTGCAGCTTCAACCATGCCTTTATACTCAGCTTCTGTAGAAGACAAAGCAACTGTATGTTGCTTCTTAGAACACCATGAGATTAACTTATCTCCCACATAACACATGTATCCATAGGTTGATCTTCTGTCATCTGGATTACCTGCCCAATCTGCATCACTATAGATTTTGATATTTGTATCTGAGGTAAACCCATAATACAAACCTTCATTGAGTGTACCCTTAATGTACCTCAACACCCTTTGTCCTGCAATCCAATGTTCTTTCCTTGGGCAATGCATAAATTGAGACAAAACCCCTACTGCATATGATAAATCAGGTCTAGTTAGAGTAGCATAGATAAGGCTACCAACCAAACTCTGATATTGTCTCATGTCCTTGAATTCTTCACCTCCATACTTACTCAATTTGTGATTCACCTCCATTGGTGTAGATGCTACCCTGCAATCATCCATTTTAAACTTGATTAACAAGTTCTTCAAATACCTTTCTTGGGTCACAAATACTCCATGTTGAGTATATGTAATCTCCATGCCCAAGAAGTATGACAAGTCTCCCAAGTCACTAATCTTGAACTCCTTTTCCATTTGCCTCTTGAGTCTTTGTATTCCTTCTTCATCTGTACCTGTAAGAATTATATCATCAACATATATGCACATGTATATGAAACCATTTTCACTTGCTTTGACAAGCAAGCTACTATCTGCTTTAGACACCTGAAAACCAAGTTCTTTTAGGAACTTCACAAGTCTATAGTTCCATGCCCTTGGGGCCTGCTTCAAGCCATACAAAGCTCTCTTGAGCTTGCACACATGATCTGGATACCTTTTATCTCTGAACCCTTGAGGTTGCTCCATGAATACATCATCTGAAATGTAACCATTCAAAAAAAGCATTCTTCACATCAAGTTGACATAGCTTCCAACCTTTACATGCAGCAATAGCAATAAGTGTCCTTATAGTTGTCATCTTTGCCACAGGACTATAGGTCTCATCATAATCAATACCATATGTTTGAGCAAAGCCTTTGACAACAAGTCTAGCTTTGTATCTAGATACTCTTCCATCTGCAAACCTTTTTGTCTTGTAGACCCACTTGCATCCAATAATCTTCTGACTATTTGGTTTAGGAACCAAATCCCAAGTTTGATTCTCCAATAGTGCATCATATTCTTCCTGCATAGCACTCTCCCATTTTTCCTTACCTCTTGCCTCTTCATATGTAGAAGGGTCTTCATCTGTATTCACCATATAAGCATAATCTTTTGTGGCTAGAAATGAAGTATCATAACTATACCTTGTAGGTTGCCACCTATTTCTTGATGACCTTCTGAGTTCTCCACTCCTTGAGGTTTCTGGCTCTTCATATTCAGGATCAAATCTTGGTGTCTCTTCCACTTCAACCTGCACTTCATTATTCTCTTGCTCATCAAATATCTGAACTTTTGATTTACCTTTTCTTTGACTCACTTCTTCTTCATCACCTGTATTGATGTTGACTGTACCTGCATACCAAGTGCTTTGTTCATCAAATGTAACATCTTTAGAAACCATAAATTGCTTTGTTGATGGACTCCACAATCTATAGCCCATCTGCTTATCATCATAGCCAATGAAAACATACTTTTCAGCTTTGGGTTCCAATTTGTGCCTTAATTGTGATGGCACATATGCATATGCCACACACCCAAAAACTCTGCAATGATCCAAGGTAGGTCTTTTACCCCACCAAGCCTCATATGGTGTCATACCCTGCAAGGCTTTACATGGTAACCTATTGACCAAATAAGTGGCTGTATTTACAGCCTCAGCCCACAAATAATTAGGGCAATTTTTCTCCTTCATCATGGATCTTGCAAACTCAACAAGAGTTCTATTTCTCCTTTCTGCAACACCATTTTGTTGAGGAGAGTACCTGCAAGTAACTTCCCTTTTTATACCTGCATTCCATAAGTAATCACTGAACTCATTTGAGAAATACTCTCCCCCTCCATCTGACCTTAGTCTTTTCAACTTATGACCTGTAATTCTTTCTGCATATGCATGATAGTGTTTAAATGTATTAAACACTTCTGACTTATCTTTGATCACATAGATAGTGATCCACCTAGTAGCATCATCAACATAAATCACATAATACCTTGATCCATTTATACTGAAATCTTTTGATGGTCCCCACACATCTGTGTGTACCAACTCAAGCTTCTCTGAGTACATAAAACCATGCTTGGAATAGGAATGTTTATGAGCCTTACCTAATTGACATGCCTCACATTTGTATGTCATATGTTGACCTGCAACATTAGGCAATCCAAGCACTGAACCATTGTTAACCATATCTTTAATACCTCTTTCATTGAAATGTCCAAGCCTCTTGTGCCAAAGATCTAACTCAGAGATCTTATGTCCTCCATATGTGAACATAGCATGACCAATATTGCCTTGAATCTTCAATGTAAATAATCTTCCTTCCTTTTTCCCTGAAACAATCTGTTTATACCCTTGGCTAGGGTCTTCCACATATACTCCATCATTAGTGAACCTTACTTCATATCCCTTTTCAACAATTTGTCCTACACTTATCAAATTCTTAGGGATTGTAGGAACATACAACACCTTACTCAATAATGTGCTTCCATCCTTGGCCTTCACTGATCCAATTGACTTCACATTGTGCTTTGTGTTGTCACCTGTTTGAACAACATGATTAAAAACTTTACTCTCCAAATCAGTCATCAAAGATATGTTACCACTCAGGTGATTGCTACACCCTGAGTCAATGTAGAAGACTCTTTGATCTTCATTCTGCCTTTCACAAGTTGCATTCATTATCAATGTTGAATCTTCCTTTTGATCTGAAGCATAATTGTAGTAGGTGTTGTTATATTGTTGACTTTGGAATCCTCTACCTGCATTTCTTCCAAAGTAATTCCTTCCACCTCTACCTCTGTAATTACCTCTTTGATTTCTGCCACTTCTTCCTCTTGAATTATAATTTTGATTGTATCCACCATTATTCTGATTATTATGCCAACAATCATTAGCTAAGTGATTTGTCTTACCACAAATCCAGCAAGCTTTGCTTCCATCTTTATTGTTCCTGCCTCTTCCTCTACCTTTGCCACCTCCTCTTCCTCTTAGGAAGTTGGCTTGAGTAGTTGTTCCTTCATCTTCACCTGCTTGTTGTTTTCCTTTGCTATTCTTCTTCTTGTCCTTTGAGTACATTGCATGACCTATACTCTTGTCACCATCTCCTTTAACATCCTGCTCAAATGTTAGCATATGACCTAACAATTGATTTAAATCAGGAGTGAAATGGTCAAGTGATAACTCTGTAGACAAAATAAATGGCTTCCATTTGTCATCACCTCTCAACCCTGTAAGGATTTGCCTTACCAATTTATCTTCCTCAATGTCTTCATCAACAGCTCCTAAAGCATCTGCAATATCTTTCATCCTTGTTACATAGTCTGAGATGGATTGAGAGGCCTTCTTCTTGAAGGTAGTAAACTCTGCCCATAAGGATGCTTTCCTTGACTTTGTAGTGTTCTGGAAATGCTCCTCCAAAGCATTCCATATGTCAGTTGCACTTTCAAGACCTCTAATATGAGGTAACAAGTAATCATTGACTCCCATATAGATAATGCTCCTAGCTTGAGCATCTTTCTTCATCCAATTTTTCAGATCTGCTAACTCTTCCCTAGTTGGAACACTAGGATCTCTGAACTCTGGCTTCTCTTCTTCTCCTGTGATGTAACCAATTAAATCTTTGCTCATAAGATGAGCTTCCATCCTCATTGACCATGCAGGATAGTTTTCCCTATCCAATTTCTCTATCTGTAGGGCATCTCCCATCTTGTATCCACCTGTGTATTGAAATCTTCAAGCTTTACAAACAATGTATGTACCTTTACTTCGAATTAGACTCCTTTTGCCTTTCTTGATGTCGAGTAGACTTCTCCTCAGACTTTTGACTCCAAGCTTTCACTTCTTAGTTCTTCAAGTGTTGAATTTCTTGAATCTGCAGCAGTCGGGATCCTCCTTTCCTTGATTTGATGTCTCCTGCTCTGATACCACTGATGGAGAGTGTTAATCTCCAAAAGAACAACCTACTCTTGTGATAAGAGCACCTCTATACCAAGAGTAAGTCAAAACTTCCACTAATTTAGAGGATCAATCTCCAACTTATCAAAATTGAGAAAATCTGTGGAGAAGATAAAACACAGAAAAGTCTGCTGCACTATTTCTTTACATTGACCTATCAAACGTGTAAAGTTTTTGATGAAACTTTGTACGAATCATCTCCTAGAGATTGCGCATCATCTCCAAGTTGAATTACTTCAAAAGCTTTAGTATAACTTGAGAAATTGACTTCACAAGTTACCTATGTCTGAATCTGCACTTCTGAGAAGTCGATTTAGACACCCCTAACTTCTTAACTTCAATTCTCTCAGTACAAAACCCGTTTAAGCAAATGCTTCTAGCCACGAGTAGATCATCTTCTAACTTAAAGATTAAGTGCTTATTTGCACAAAACTTTAAACTATGGAGTGAGATCTGACCAAAAGATTAAACTCGAAATTTGCACCTGTTTCAGAGAACTGTAAACATTCAACACATATGAATGTTCCTACTTACAATTCTCCTAGCCTGTTTGCAATTAGACTCTGAAACTCAGGTCACAGACTCATTAACTAACTACTTAGATATCCTCAAAAGGATTTCTCAATTGATCAAACACAGATGGAGCAGACACGAAAAGATCGGGCGCAATATTTCTTCATTAACTCAGACAAATTTACAACTGAGTGATGAGAGCTAACTCAACTAACTTTTCTTCTATCTCATGACTTCTAACTTTCTCAATCTTGGCTTCTAACTCTTGTCACATATGCTCTCATACATGCCCCGACTTTTCTCAAAGTATTTATAGATAATTTGTACAAGATTCTTACTCAAACAAAGATCTAAGTGAACTATGTACATATGTGTACATTTCTCATATACTCTGAATGTGTCTTTCTTCCAAGCTTCAATAGTTGATCCTTCCTTCATCCTTTAATCTTTCAAGTCTTCAATTGGTGATTGGTCTGCACCAACAATCATGGTATAACATGCCCATCAGGTGGGAGCTATAGTTTGTATACTTACACTTAGGTATTCTTTATTTTTCTCCAATAGTTACTTTGGCCATAATGGCCTTTAGTGGGGAATTGTTACCTTAGTATCCATGTGAAAGGGAAAATGGTCACCGAACACTTCTTGGTATATGTTCTTTAATAAAACATATAGTGGCCTGGTCAGTCACAACTTGTAAGTTCGACTGCATCTATAAGACCTAAGAAGTATGACTTCATGCTCTGTGTGTACTATGTTTTTCTACGTATTTTGTAGCCTCTATGAAGAGTACTCGTGTGCGGCCTTAGCAGCTCGATTTTCTACTCCGAGAGTATCATTGTGGATCTCTTGAGAAGGAGAGCGCATTGTGGTGCATCGCCATCGAAATACTTCATATATGTCTTCTGACTTTAAAAAATTTCTGGCTAAACGTGGGATAAAACATTAGTGTATAGTTCCGTATACACCTCAATAGAATGGAGTTGTTGAATGGAAGAACAATTCACTCATGGAGATGGCGAGGTGTACGGTGAAGAGTTAGGTTTTACCACATAGTTTCTGGCTTGAGGTTGTCATGTGTGCAACATATGTACTTAACAGGTGGCCCACTAAAGCATTTAGGTATATCACTCCATATGAGGCTTGGCATGGTTGCAAGCCATCTGTTGCTCACCTGCATGTTTTTGGTTGTCTGACATATGCATTAGTGCTTGAACAACAACATAGGAAATTAGATGATAAAGTAGTGAAATGTATTTTTGTTGGGTACAATTCTAAAGGCATAGGCTATCTTCTGTATCACCCACATACTAAACACATTTTGGTTAGCCATGATGTTGTTTTTGTGGAAGATGCAATTCAACCATTACTTTCATGTACTAAGGAGACATCTATTAGCTCCAAAGACATGTATGGTACTTTTTTGCCTCTTTTTATAGGTGGACACTCTAGTGTTGGTCCTATTTAGGAAATTTCTCAACCTTTATAGGTCTCATGTGATGATGTAGATCATTCCACTTCTGATGCGTATTTACATGATGCACTTGTTGATGAGAGAGATCATATTGAGGAGGCAAAAACTATGCCAAAATGGGTGGTCCACACTTTGCATGATAGCAAATTAGATGCACCTCTTTCATATTGTACACATTCTAGCTCTCATAAGGCTTGTTTTGCATCAGATTGCTATGCTATGGCTACCTCTGGACTCTGTGATGAGAATGAGCCTGTTTGGTTTGATAAAGCAAAAAATTAAGAAAATTTGATGGCTGCTAAAAGATACATGCCTATTTGATTGCACATGGTTTTCAGAAGAGTCCAACTAAAAGCACCTTATATGTTAAGTGTGCTAATGATGTGCTTCTATTCATTGTTGTGTATATTGATGACATGTTGCTCACTAGTCCTCATGAGAAGCATATTGCTAATTTTAAGTCTGATCTACATGCCTCATTTGAGATGTCAGATTTGAGGCATTTGCACTATTATTTGGGCATTCAGTTTACGAAAGTTAATGCAGAATAGCTTTTTGTCAAAAAAAAATATACTAGTACATTATTGCAACGTTTTGGCCTTGAAGACTGCAAAACTATTGCCACTCCTATGGAGACAAGCTCACAATTGAGCCTTCATGATGTTGGATATGCATTGATGCTATTCTCTATTAGCTAGTTGTTGGATCTTGATTTACTTATGCATTATGTGGCCAAAAATATAGTTTGTTGTCTCATAGATGATCAAGTTTATGCATTGCCCCAGTGTTAAGCATTCATAGGTGGTTAAGTGCATCTTTCACTACTTGAGTGGTACCCGACTACTTGGATTGTTTTATCCCAAGGGGGGATCACTACTACCAAATTTACATGCTTTCTTTGACTCTAACTGGGCTGGTTGTTATGACACTCGTCTGTCCACTAGTGGTTTTTTCTTCATGATTGGTAGCTCATGCATATCTTGGTTGAGCAAGAAGGAGCCTAATGTGGCCATGTCCAGTTGTGAGGTTGAGTATAGGGCAGTTTTCATAACAACTGTTGAGTGTGTGTGGCTCAGATGCCTTATGGCTGATTTGGGTGTTGGTCAATCTTTGGCCACCACCATCTTCACTGACAGTTAGAGCGCACTAAGAGTTGCAAGGAACCCTATGTTCCATGGTCGCACTAAGTACATTGAGGTGTACTATCATTATGTCAGGGAGAGGTTCTCTACTGGAGAGATCCAGCTTGGCATATCTGCCCACGCAGGAGGACATTGAAGACCTTTTCACAAAGGCTCTGCCTAGGGATACATCATTAGGAAAAAAAGTGAACACTACATGGGCCTTGTAAGGATTCCTAATTTTTAGGGATTAAGCTTAATCTTGTACTTTGTTAAGGGGACAAAGTGCATTTAATAGAGCACTTTTGGTAAGCTGAAGTAGGCTTTTTTTTTAGGCTGAGCTAGGATCTTCTCTCTCTTCTGCACATAGAGAGAGAGAAAAACCACTTTCCACCTCATCAAATCCGTCCATCTTTGTGAATAAAAAAATGACTTTTCTAGAAAAGTCTCATTTTTAGCTATTCTTTATTCAAAATGGCCCATACTTTTATGTATATGTCATAACTTAATTTTTTTAGTCTTGTTTTTATAAAAAATACTTTAAAAAAACATACTTTTCAAAATCCCTCCAAAAGTTAAGTGCCACATTATCAAACTCGTAACTTTGGTTGCCCCAAAACATGAATTTTTGAAAAAAAGCTCATTTTCCCTCTAACACACTGAAAATAGTCATTTTGACCTATCCACATACCAAAACACACTTTTTTTCTTGCACACAGCTACTGTACTTGCCATTCCAGCCATCTCTGTGCTTCTTCCCATTCGGTGCTGGAGTTTTGGAACATCATGGTGCTCACATGTATTACGAACATGACACCAGCACCAACGTGTGCTCCTCACACAAAGAGTGTACATGTTCGTGTTCCTACAAAATTTGCACCAGCAACTAGAGGTAGCAATGACATAGATTCTCAAAATGAACGACGTGCAGCTGGAGAGAAGAATATTGATCTTTGGGTCAATGGTGTGTTGTATCCCTTAGATCCAATGGCTAATCTTCATCCTAGATTCCATAGTATCTCCACATTTCTACAATTCGTTGGTAGTGGTGAAGATGGACTGCTAGGCTATTGCAAGCGATTGTCTAACCATTCTACATGTATAGCTAATTATTGGATGCAACAATGTCATCACAACCATTTCAAGATACACAGTTTAGAGAGTGCTATACACACTTTAGAAAGTGATATCCAATCTTTGGATGAGAACAGTAATAGACTCCAACAAGATGTGGAAGAAAAGGAGAGCACAATTACAAAGTTAAAAGCCAATCTTACACAACTAAAAGAGACTCCACTTGGGATGAGATATAGGAAACGACCATTATCATCCTTTCAATCTCTTTCAACTGGTGGTGGATCACGGAAGCGACGTGTTTACGCACTTAGGTATGTGTTTCCCTTGTTTATTTATGTTAAAAGACTTTTAGATTGAGTTTCTTATTGTGCAGGTCATTTGTTGAAGATGCAAGTGCTTCCTCAACAATGGAGGATCAATTGAAGTTTCTAAATTCTTGTCTTAGCAACAAACATGTGCTTATGATTTTGGATTCACCAATAGGAAATCACATCAAAACCCAAGTGATTAAAGATTTTTCAGGCAACTTAGAAGATATTATTATTCCTAGTGAGGTACAGATGGTATGTGATGAAGCAGGTGTTAGTACTAGAGCATACACTGCATTGTACAATCTTTTGAAGCAGGCTCTGCAAAACAAAGGTATTTTCTAGAGCATTTTTCCATGCCCTTACAAGGTATCTCTGAAGAATAAGATAACCAATGAGGATGTAGCCAATACTCTTGGCAATTACCTGCATATAGAAGATGTTATGCCTGCATTCATTTATCATTCATCTACATCAAAGAAAGAGTGGAAAAACACATCTAGAAAGGGATTCATCTACACAAAGTACAACAACATATTTGTCGATTTGGAGAGGCTTCAAAAGGAAATGGTTAAATTTTACAAATCCACAATTCAAGGTATATCCATTGTTTTGATAATAACATTCATAGTATTTTTAATAATATAATGTTTGTTATTTGATGTAGATTGTGGTTCCAAGCTCAAGTTTGTATTGAAGCTAGACGAATGTCAAATCATAAAGGGACGCCGTATGGAGAGACTTAGTCTGACACTCATGAACGAAGCTATGGCCCATGCTATTGTTGATGATAGTGAAGAATCTACCGATCACTTTACATATAGTGTTCAATCTGAGAAAGATATATGGTGGTTAGGTGCTATTGAAGTACCTAAAGAATCCAATGATGTTCTTACATGGATTTTCAATAGGACCCCATGGATCACAGACGTTATGACTTCTCAAATTCATGGTGCCAAAATCACTGTAGAAAGCCTTGGTGATTTTGAAGTAGAGTGGCACTTAGGTGGGGACTTAAAAACTATCAAATGCACGTAAGGGTGCAAACAAGGTGCATCTACTCTCTATCCTTGTCCATAATGCACACGAGGTTATAAACGAACAAAGAGAAAACAAAACAACATAGATGATTTAGCTGATGACACAGATGCAACTCCATCTGCTGAATGGGATATACCTTTAATGAGGTGTCCCATGTTAGGTACACCTAATCGTGACATGTCAGATAAGGATTGGAATCCCATTATTCCATTCCGTTTAGTCAATGTCCACTTTTGCACCTTGCATGCCTTCATGAGAATTTTTTATAGACTATTAAAGCCCCATATAGAATATGCATTTGCCATGAAGCCAGTTGATAAATCTATTCAAGCTATAAAGAAATTGGAGGAACTTCTTAATTCAATTGGTTGTCATGGTGGAAATGTAACCCTAGTTGTTAAGAAAGTTGGAGAATCTCAAGATAGCTTGCAACAAGTGTCAATGATAGGGAATAAAGCAAGAAATTTTTTTAGAAGAGGTACTAGCACTCAAAATAATGAACATTATGAGCTATGGAAAGACCTATGCATGATCACAATAGACAATGACTCTCAAGTTGATCTTTGTACTAAGAGAAAGAAAGTTTGGTCGAGCTTTGATAAGTTGGTAGGCTTAATGGGTTTGAATAGGTCTAGTGCTATTCAACGTCAAATGTTTCAAGAAACATTAGTGGAGTTCACCAAGTGTTTCATTCAATCTTGGGGAGAGAGCAATATAACACACTACATTGTAAGTGTAATCTTCTTCTACAAGTGTTCATTGCACTTACCTTTTTCCAATGTACTTAACAATTTTTAGCATATTTTGTTTGCACATGGAGCTTATTTCATGCATCGATATGGGTCATTAAAGATTTCAGTACCCAAGGAATGGAAAAGTACAACAAAGCGAGGGGTGTCTACTTCAAAAACACCCAACATGGTGGTGGTCCAATGCAATCAAACTACATGGAGGAGATGTTTAATTGGTTTTACCGCACTACATTCTCTAGAAAGTTTTTTGTGGAAGGACATAGGGATTCAAAATTGGCAAAACTTGCAAGAACGATGCAACACAACATTGCCAGTGAGAAATGGAAGTCATCATTAGGTCCTCTTCATCATGCACAGTGGCGTGCTAGGAGACAATGAGAAGGCTCAGCCTGGAAGTAAAGTGAATTCGTTATTTCCCATTATGTGGTAAAGCCTATGATTATTGTAATCTTGGTTTCAATGTGTTATTATCTCATATATAATATTCTGTATGGTTTTAAACAGGTTTTGTCCATTCTAGTGTGAACAAACAGTTTTTAAAAAAAACTCTATAAATAGAGAGAACTCACTTCATTTCACATTTTTTGCAACTCAAGAGAATGGCACGCACCAAGCAAACTGCAAGGAAAGATCGCGTCTTCTTTCCTAGCCCTCATCTAGGGACACAACGCCCACCATGGTTGCAGCCCCCCCAAAGACCCCGAAGTGGTTCCCAGAGCACATCTGTGCCTATGTCACACGATGGCACACCACTTGGCAGTAGTCAAGCGTGACAAAATGAAGTGTCCAATAGACAGGATTATTTCACTCCAAGGCGATGAGAGTCCATTTCAAATGATGAGCCGCCAAGAAGGACACCCATCAAGTCAAGACCCAAACAAAAGTTGACCAGAAGGGTTGTACCAGAGAGCGAAGAGGAGTCATCCCCGAACGAAGAAAGAAGCAATCAACCACCATGGAATGATATGCAAATTCCAACGAGCCATAGGGTGACACATGGAGGTAAGACACTTCCACAAGGACAAGGCCAAATACCAACAGAGGAGGAGAGAGAGCAAAGTCAACAACCACATCAACAACAAAATGTGCAAGATGAAGCTGGGCCCTCACATTGTGTACATCGGAGAAAAAAAAACTATCAACCACGACGTTGACCTCAACGCCAGCCAAACATACCTCCCAACACAAGAGCTCCACAAAGAAGAAGGAGGCACAGGAGGGCTTTTGCAGAGATACGACACTACCAAAAGTCTGTTGAACTACTCATACCACGAAGAGCTTTTGCAAGGGTAGTGAAAGAGGAACTACAAAGATATTGTGCAGGCCTACGAATACAAGGGATAGCACTTGAAGCACTTCAAGAGGCAGCTGAGGCCTACCTCATCTCCATGCTTGAGGACTCTAACCTCTGTGCTATCCATGCCAAGAGAGTAACCATACAACCGAAGGACATTCAGCTAGCAAGAAGAATTAGAGGAAATAACCCATGATGTGTATATTGTACCCTTTGCTAGGCCTACTTTGAGATGTAATACAATGGATAATAGAAAATTTTGTTTTAACCTATATTCTTTGTCTTTTTTTTCCTCTCTCTTGCTCTCTCTCTCTTTGACTCCCAGCATAATTGTATGCAACTAAATTTTCTTTCAGTCAGTTATATATGGATTTAGTTGAACATGCAGGCACTTGCCTATTATTTTGTCACTAGATATGTTCCTTTTGTACCAATTGATGTCCCACATGTCATTTTCATGCCAAAAAACCCCCAGCCACAGAAACGCGGGATTCAGCCCTGCAAATTTTTTGCAAGGCTAAATCCCGCGTTTCTGTGGCTGGAGGTTTTTTGGCATATTTTGGGCTTGTGTAAGCATGAAATGTATGGCAGAGATGTAATCCTCTATCAAATCAGAGATTATACATTATAGGTAATCATTGGTATGCATAAAAGATATGGATGAGATCCTTGGTATATTGAATGTAGAGGTTATAACTAACAGGTAAAATTTGGTATTCATTATACCTAGACCTAGTGAAAATAAAGTACTACATACATTCCAATGGTTTGTAGCCCCTCTAAACACCAGAAAAGGCCAAAAAAGCCCCAGCCACAGAAACGCGGGCTGGCCCCGCATTTCTGTGGCTGGGGCTTTTTTGGACTTTTCTATGCATCTTAGTATACAAATAGACCATAGACTATAAAAACACTTCAAATCAGATAAAATTTGTGGAAGAAATAAGCCCAAATTATTAGCACATTCATACACAGGACTACACAAATTAGGAAATAAAGAGTTTGTATTATCAAAACATTTACATCATTTCTCAGCTGCCTTCAATTTCTCTACAACTTTCTTTATCCTTTGGAGAGATTAAGGCAGCTGGTAAGTCAATACAGATCTTGATATTACATGGGGGTCTTGCATTCCCAGACCCATGGCGATACCTATTTTCCCTAATACTTTTCCTCTAAAATTAAGTCCTAATGTAGTAACAACTAAGGATTTCCTAACCAAAATGACACAATTAGTGCCTTGGGTTATTGTACATAAACACAAAATTTTGCTAACTGCCTTCAAGCACCAAGTCATGAAGTGCCCATCCGGACTGTAGTCTTTGTGTATGATAACAAAATCATCCTTTGGCAACTTTCCGATGTAGTTTGCCAAGGATGAACCACTCCCGCGTGAAGCTTGATCCCCACCAGATCTTGCTGCAAACTTGTTGAGCTCAATTGCTTCCTGTTGAAAAAAAAATGAGAATTCAACCTCATACAATGTTTTCTTAAATTGTCCATTTATTTGATTTAATTACCACTTACATCATGAAGCTTGTCTTCTTCCTCTCCTCTTCCAGGGGCATCAAGATCAATGCTAGAGTGGGCCATGCCACTCTGCTCTGCTACGGGGGATGTAGGAATTTTTTTCTTCATTATCCTCTCCCGTGCTGCACTGAACTCCTCCTCTGTAGTATAATTGTTATCTTTTAAAATATCAGCACACACCATTGCTATAGTGTCTGCCACAGAATCCCCAAGAGGGATTGCCTTCTTTTCAAGTATGTCAGATGTGTTGTCAAGCGGAACATCTGACATTGTGGAGAAAATACTCAAGCATTCATCTAGGCATAGACCGAATGCCTTCTCAATGTCATGAAGTAAAATAAATTCCTCTCCATCCACAACGATGCTGGAGAGATATTCAAGTTCCACCTCTGGTAATGTGGGCTCAGAGGGGTTGAGATTTGAAGGGGGGGCCTCCTCCATGCTTGGTTGCTCACATAGTTTGTCATCAACACCACCAGGAAATTCTTGGTGGATTGTAATGCTTTCTTTGGCAAAATTTATGGCCTCTAGTTGAGGCTCATTCTTCTCCTTGACAAAACCCCTAGTGACAACGTTGGGGAGCTCAACAAGTGTAGCTTCGGGCTCCTCATTAATGATAAAATATGTTGTTGCAATGTAGGAAAGGTACTTTGTACCCATCCTCTTCTTTTTGTTTAGTTTTTTTACTAATGGCACAGAGTCATCTAATAAGTGCCCTACAGTTTCAGCAATTGCCATGAAGTGCTTAAGGCGCTTCATGAAGGCTTCATCGCCTCTATGTATGTAGAGTAGAAGGTCACATGGGACCCATTTACCCTCATAAGGTGGTATTTCTATAGAGTAACACAAGATGTAGTACTCAAGGAACTCTATGATTTCCTCGAGCACATCAGAGTTAAGTTGAATTGTTTTGTCTAGATCAGGGACTCTAGACAATAGGTCATACAAGTGGTTTTGACCTTAGAACTCAGTTGATTCCAAGAACTCCTTGAAGAGTTCACGTGGACGTTTGGGTTTCAGGGTACTAGAGGATGCGGCAGCCATTGCGTGTGATGCTAGCTTGTGTGAGTGCTCTGCAAGTGATTCTAGCTCTTCTTGGTTGCAAAAGTGAGAAATGAGAGAATAAGTGTTGCTTTTATAGTAGTTTCAAAATTTCAAAGTGAGTGGAACCCATTTTAAAACTAAAACTGATACCTTCAAACAAAACAATCATGCACAGAACTTAAAAAAAAAAACTTTGACTCATAAGAAAGATTGAACAGAATCATTAACCAGAATAAGATACACCACATCTACAGAATAGGAAAAATAAATGCTCAGAACTTTAAAATTATAATAAACTTTCATTGGATAAATCAAAGATTTGGCAAATTGTACATCATATTGAGATCAAAAAATTTTACATGCTACATGTCTTGCATGTTTAATACATTGTTGCAGACGAAGGATTATAAGTGGAACATATGTTGTGTGTACACTCTAGCACTCAAATAGTTCTTGAGCTACGACAACGAAAGTTGAGTTCCATCCACACTCCATTCAGGAAGGACTTTAATTTTATCCTCCAACCTCTTACCAATCTGCACACAAATAGAAAACTTTAAATGAACATATTTGAGTATAAGAATTTTTATAAACAAAAGAAAGAATACCATATGCTACTTACCTTATGCCCTTGTATTCTGAACTTTGATTGATCCAGATCCTCAAATCCCATGATTACTAGATGTTCTCTCATGTTGGCAAGAGTCCAATGATGATTTAGTAAAATAACTTCCATTTCGTTGTTGGGTAGATTTATCTTAATTTCAAATGAAATTAAAAAACCCTCAGAACTTTGTAATGGTATCCATTCACCAAGTTTACACATCCAACAATCATAATAGAATCTGATGTACAATGAAGTACGATGTTTCAAGTATCGCAATCCTATGCCTGTTGTACCAATTTTACAAAGGTATCTATCCCCTTTAGTGCATCCTTCTACAAGTCCCCAATTTTCACCTAGTAAACCCTCTACCTGCTCATACGTGATATCTTTTAACATGAACATTGTTGAAGTCTCTAGAATTGTGAATATCTGAAATAAATGTACAAAACAATGAACAGGAACACACCAATGTAATCCTATAGGTCTTGAAACTCTTGTAAATTTCAAAGAGTTGTGTATGTCCATCACCATCTTATGCTTCAAAGATGTTAATGTCCATACATCAGGTTGCGGCCACTCGAGCTTTAAGAGAGAATCTACCTTAATCATGTCTAACCAGCCAAAATCATTTGATGAAGAGGGTACAACATATGTATGTGTGTAAAAGAAAACTCTCTCATGTAATAGCTGAGCAGGACGGGCTTGTGGAAAGACTATCAACCCAACATCTGCATGCAATGCTTGGAAAGTACCTGTAAGACTATGAAGTGGTTGTTCTTCCACCAAGGTAGAAGGAAATATGTCTACAACAAAAAAACTACACAACTTAGCTAGGTATATTATGAAATTTTGACAAAAGTCAATGAGTAATACTTACAGTTGATAGGATATCTCATTTGGTTTGAGTTTTCCAATTTCATGGTTGACATTGTGAACACATGTTGTACAATGGCAACAGTTTCACCATTTTTGAGCTTTTTGAAGCCTAATAACTTCCCGTTCCAATGAAGATCCAAGTTTCCACGATCTCTCACACGATGAGGACCAACACCAGAGGGTTGCATGTACACCCATGCACCTTTGCAGAACTCCTGTCGTAACCAAAATCCTTCTGAAGCCTTGACATTGTGACATTTTATCGCAATAACCTCATCTTTTGGACGTCTATGAGATTTAGGTTTCTCCATTGGAGTTCAGGCTATGGAAGTGACAGTAGGAATTCAAAGAAGATGATGCACAGAGAAAGAAATGGAGATGCAGGAGTTACAATGGTGTGCTAAGGAGAGAAAATAGTGGAAAGAGATGACTTTTTTGGGACCTGGGTATGAAAATGTGAGGTTTTGGAGGGAGAAAGTTGCATTTGAAGTTATTTTTGAAAAAATCACTTTTTTCACTTCAGTTCATGCATGGATTTTGATTTAGAACCCAAAAATAGCACTTCAGTTCATGCATGGTTGGGGGACCATTAAATGGTGTTATTATGAGTTTTATAACTTTTTGAAAATTTTGAATTTTTGGGCCCAGGTAAGTTACGAGATTCCTTTCTCTCTCTAGAGGCAAAACCTGAACATAGAGGAATCTTGTCCCCTCATCCCCCTTCAGCCTAGTGATTTATAGGCTATAGACTGTGTCCACCACCCTCCTCTCATTGGTCCATCACTAATCACTCCTTAATCCAAAAGGCCCATGCAGGGTTCATTTTTTTCCCTAATGTTTGAAGCTTTTCCCAAAGCTTTGGGCTTACACCCTGTTGTGTATTGATTCCACATAGCTTGGCACTTCCTTATACATGAGTGCTAGCTCCTTGTTCACCGCATCACTCCCAAGGGGGATTTGTTGATATATTTAGGTAGTGATGTGTGTGAACACACTAGGACTACCGGGGCACTTTTTTTCCTCTTTAGGAGGTTTTTCCTCCCTGGCTTGTATATATGCCTATAGCCCTAATGGGTTACTTATCTTTGTACATTCTAATGGTAATACATTCAATATTTTGTGTTGTGCTCCAAGATTCTTCTTCTTCCTTGTGTTGTTCGCATGCTTCTGTAGACCTCAAACTCCAACAAAAACTTCAATTCCACACTCTTCAAGTTTCTATGGTTTTTCATTACACATGTACAAAGACCTTTGCTTATCCACATAGGCCTCACCCTCTTGCTTTACGATAGGGTTGTGGCACATAGTGTGCTTCTCATCAGTCTTCTTGATCTTCAAAAGCATGTAACCCCATGGATCTTAGAACATTGGTGATCCATGCCCTTTGGTCTTGTTGTAGAGAGAGAAATACCATGATTTCCTTCTACCTTGGATAGAATGACTACCTCATTTCGGAGATCCTCCATACTCACGGTGCAAGAAATTTCATTAGATTCACTCCATGACTCACTCAAAGTATCAAATAGAGGACTTCGTCATACTAGTTGGAATCATGTTATGCCTTTGTGCGCTAAGTGTCCATTTTCATCCTGCAATAATTCCTAATCTTAAAAGCATATAGCTGAAAATTATTGTGCTTTTGTTTCACATCAATCAATGCTAGCAAGCATTGATGATGCAAACTCTCACCTACACATGTTTCACATGGTCCATTCCCTCTTTATTTTCCCACATGTTTCACATTTTCATATGCCTCCCATGTCTCTTCTCCTTTTTTCCCTTTTTACCTACCATTGGCCTCCTCTAATCCTCCCAATCCCTTTCTTAATCACCCCTACCCCTCCCTTGAATAGATTTCTCCACCCATTCCCATTCCCTCTTCCTCTTTCCTCTTGATTCAACATCATTCTTATTCATCCATATTGGCTATGTAATCTGGAATGCTCCCAATTTTGGCACCGATCAAGTTTCTTAGTTACATTGCACAGTTCCCTTCTCTTCTCATGCTAGATTGCTCATGTTATTTCCAAGGTTTTCCAATAGACGTGTTGTGGTTGTTGGAGCAAGTCTATGACAAGCCTAAGTATTGGCTTGAGTCCCACAAAGTCATGAAAAAATCTTTAAAATGAAGACTATGTAAAGTTCACTTGTGAACTACCTCTTGTAACTTTTGAAGAGTTTACTTAATGTAAAAGTGAAAGAATCTTAAGTGGTTGAGTCCACTTGATCAAGAATGGAAAGAGGAGCCACGAATTCGTGATTTGTGGTAGGTAGAGAATCAAATCAATCACTGATTGATTGGAGAGTGATTGAGGGAAGTTAGCCTCCCAAACTCAACTATAAATAGATGGCAGTTTTAGTCGTGGTTAGAGAGACCTATGTGAAGACCTCCAAGAGCTGAGCTTTATGCCATATCAAGGTGTGATTACAAGGCACACATATGTATCAATAAGTCCATTGTATTGTACAAGAAATATACTTTCATTTTCATTATCATTTGGGTTCATATTTCCATGTTCTTGTGAAGTGTACTACTCACTGCCATTACTCTCAGTTTTCTCAGTCAGATTGCAGAGATGTTTTCTCTGAGCTTGGTGCATCTTTTTCAATGATTTAACTTGATAAAGTTAGCTCTATAAGTCTAATATATTCGCACAAATTTTCATGTCAGTTGGATGTTGCAATCTTCAGGTATGGTCATTTGAAGTCAACAAGGTCTGTTCATCTTCACTTCTCTGTCAGGTACCCGATTTTTTCACTCACCTTGTCAGAGCCATTTCTCAGTGGTTACTTATCCAAATTTAGTGATTTAAAGCTTGTTGGATTCAGCTTACTGTCTAGAATAACGATAAAAAGTTTCATAATTATTTCATTCCTACGTTTTGAGTTATGTTCATTTTTCTGCTCACTGGTCTCAAACTGTAGCAGCCCGTGAAATTCGGGATGATGTCATCACTTGTTAAAACTCATTCTCAATGTGTGGTTTATTATTTTTGATGAGATTACTCTTGAAAGTTATCTCTTTAAGCTACCTAGACTTCCCCAAGAGGAATTAAGCTAATTACTGCTGTGCTCAGAGAATTATGTAAAACACTGGACAGGTATATGAACCAAGAATAGCAAGTTTTCACCTCTGAGCTAACTCCAACTTATCTGTTTTGATCTATCTTTTTGAGAGTGATCTTCCAAGGTACATAGGGTGTCTAATACATCCATTGGCAAGCTAAAAGGGCCCACCATATACTCCTGGAGTTCATTTGGCTGGTGTAGATCAAGGATTTTGCAACACCTCTTCATCTTCAAGCACATACCTATCCATCTCTTCACAGTGGTATCAGAGCAAGGTTGGACAACATGGCGGATGGATTTCCTTCATCAATTGACAAATTGGACAGAGGTAACTACTCAGCTTGGTCATTAAGAATGGAAGCTTATCTCCAAGGTAGAAGTTTATATGGTTATGTGGCTAGAGATGAAGTTATGCCAAATTTCAGGAACAAAAGTCAACCAACACAAGAAGAGCAAGAAAGATTGAGCACATGGTGCTCCAAGGATGCACTTGCAAGGTCTTATCTCCTCAACTCTATCTCAGATTTTTTGTTGCCTCACATTAGAAGTTGTAAGACATCTCAGGAAGTGTGGGATGCACTTGAAGCTTTCTTTTCTTCAAGTACCAAAGCTAGAAAGCATCAACTATGACTCTCAAGAAGGCTCCCAAACAAAATGTGACTGATTTTGTCAGAAAGCTCAAGGACATAGCGGATCAGTTGGGAAGCATTGGAGAGGTAATAGATGAAGAGCAAATTGTAAGGCAGGTCATCAATGGCTTGAAGGCAGATGACAAGTGGGAAGCATTCACCACAGCTATGGATTTGTACATGGACATGCATGTACCTGATTTCAATACACTCATTGGACAACTACTTACTCAAGAGGCAAAGCTTATCAAAAATGGAGAAAGCTCTAAAGGTAATCAATCTTCAGCTTTATACACTGATAAAAGCAAGTCCAAAGATAACAAAGGAAAGGCAAAGAAAGTGGATGATGAAGCAGGTACATATCAAGCTAACTATGCAGGTAGAGGAAGACATGGGAGAGGTAGAGGAAGAGGAGGTAGACAAGGCAGGGGGAGATCCCAAGTCTCCAACTCATGTTCTATTTGTGGATTAACTAATCATACAACTGAAAATTGCTTTAGGAATTCCAGGAATCAAAGAGGCAGAGGATACAATAGAGGAAGTAATGGCTACTCAAGAGGAAGGTTCAACAATTATCATGGCAACTACAACAACTACAATCATTCAAACTATCAAGGAGGCTACAAAGGAAGGAGGGACTACAATAACTACACAGAAGACTCAAACAAAGAGGATTCGTTATTGATCATGAATATGGCTATGCCACAAGGTAAATCTCATGAGCATGTTTTCTACATAGATTCAGGTTGTTCAAATCATGTGGCAGGAAATGTGGCACTCCTATCAGATTTAGAAGATCCAAGGAATAAGCATGAGGTACAAACAGGAGATGACACAAGACATCCTGTGGAGAAAATAGGCAATGTCAAAGCACCTGATGGAAACATCAACCTACTCAGTAAGGTACTCTATGTCCCTACCATTACAAAGAATTTGATAAGTGTTGGGCAGATAGTAGAGAAAGGGTTGCAAGTCAGGTTCACAAAGGCAGGAGCATTTGTTGAAGATCCAAGTCAAGGATTCAGAAAAATTTCAAAAGGTGAAAAGATAGGTAGATTCTTCACATTTGAATTACAAGACACTAGAAACATTGCTCTCTTTAATTATGATAGTTAGACACTCACAGAATTGGAAGTATGGCACAAAAGGTTAGCACATATTGGTGAAAGGTCATTAAAGCAAATTTGCAGGGACCAAAGTGTCACATGATGTATATATGGGAGTCTTGTAGAACATGTCACATGGCATCATGTTGGATGGACTCCACATTCAAGGTAGAGGCAAGAAAGAAAAAACTCTATGACGATCATTAGAGAGTTCGGGCGCGGCTCGGAGGAGAACCACACGAAAAGCTCTGTGTGCACTCGCGAGCAACCATGGCTGGACCTTCGATCGGGCAGCAGCAAAAGAGTATTATGACACTGGTATCAGAGCAACTCCAGAATAAATATTACATCTTAAAGCAACATCAGACGCAAGCTCCTTCTCATTCCACGAGCAGCAGAGCTGATCCTCTCCATCAGAGTCATCAATCCCAATGTTCTTCCTATCGAGTATACTAGCACCGTTATGGATATATTCTACCATGGAGATCTTCTCTTTTGCATAGAACGGTGCATGTGCTCTCAACAAATGACTTGTCCAAGGTCTTGATTTCAAATTTACAGGCATGGAGCTTCATGTTAATCACAGGTATTATTATTTCAATTCTGAGAGGTTTGCATTTTCGAGAAGCACCATGAACTGTTAGGAGGCCAAGATCCGGGAGGGAAATCACATGTACGGAGAGTATGAGGTATATATATTCTCATCTAGGATTAAAGATTCCCTCCAAAATACAAGAAGGCCAAGTTTAGAGTATCTCTAAAATACTCTATTTTTATGATTTTTGCATAAATTTCAGGAGCTATTTTGGATAAATAGCCATTTTGGGAAGGCAAAAAGAGGAGGTATTTTTCATAGATTTATGGAAAAAACCATGCACACTTATATTCTAGTGTATTGACTTCCATATACAATCAAGAAATCCATAAGATACCTCAGTTTGATGGGAGTTTGAAGCTCCACAAAACCCCCTTCCATCACAGTTTGACAAAAAAATTCAGCACCTAAATTTGGGAAATTCCCATTTTTGAAGAGGGAAAGAGAGGTGCGATAAATATGGATGGATGGGAAAAAGTATATTTACTGAGAGTATGGTACATGGACTTCTTAGGCGAATCATTAGACTCATCAAAATGATAAGTTAAGGAGGGATTTTAGTTCCTCAAAGACCCCCTTCCCGCACTTTTTGGAAAATTTCAGAAATTAATCTTTTGTCAAACTCCACTTCTTGGAGTAAGAAAAAGATCATCTAGAGGCTTCCCATGGATTATTGTATATAATCCAAGAGAAATCCACATTTAGAGTGGATTAGAAGCTTGCTAAGAGCTCCCATTTAAGTTTTTGCATAAAAGCAAAATCTTGATTAGGGCCTCTTTTGGGGAGCAAATTAGCATGCACTAAGGGAGGATTTGGAAAGGTAAAAAATGGCCCAAGCATCTTCATATACCACTCTCTGAGGTTATGGAGAGAATTTTAGGATTTGCATAATGGAAGAATGCTTTTGGGCACCCCAAAAATCATATTTTTACACTTTTTCCAGCCCCTCCAACAGTCCACTAGTTTGACATGTCCCGCTTGGAATGCCCATATCTTGGGCTAGAAAACTCCAAATTGGACGTGTTATGGCTCGTTTCGAAGAGCACAAGATCTACTTTCATTTTATGAAAAGAAATTTTGGAAAGTAAAAATTTTTGCAGGTCTGAACAGGTCTGCAAAGTCTGAACAGTTTTGGGCGACTACCTTCCGGGAGTCATATCTTTCAAACCGAGAAGGCGATTTGAGTAATTTCACCTCGACCTATTTGCACATGCTTTATATTTCAGTTTATGAACATTTGCAGGTCCTAAAGTGGTTTTTGCAGGTGTAAAGAAGGATTACTAATGCATTTTTGAGCTAAATTTGCATTATTTTTGTAATCACCTGACCATGCTTTATGTTTTGAGGAGTGCTCCGATATTTTCGGACACTTCAAAGAGTATTTTTAGGACCTGAGGAGAAAGGTGCAGAGGTCTCGAAGCTTGTCGAGAGCGATTCGATGCATGCAATTCCAAAATCAGACTACTCAGGGATGTATATTTTATGCTTTCTGGCATTTTTATCTATGTTATGGCATGTCTGTATCTACATGCATGAATGGGATTGCATACATCAAGTGTTGATCATTGTTTAAGCTCTTAAAAGTATGGATCAACATGCAGGAAGTATACTTTTTGATTGTTTGCAGGAAAGAAGATTACAGAAACCATATGGCTATGCAACACCGGGAATGGTTGCTAGCAAATACTTTTGTGTTTTTGCAGGTCTTGGAATCCATATATAAGTTTATGGCGTGCATGCCATGGGCCTGTCAAGCCCTATGTTTTTGGGTGGCCTGAGTGCCACTGAGCTATGGTTTAAATTTTTTTGGAATTCCATTTCCTGGGGAAATGCTGTCGAAATTTTTCCTACCGCATGGCGTTATATACGCACTTGCCTTTAGGCAGGAATGTTATGGCATCGTAGCATGCCCTTTCTGCAAACATCAATAAGTTTTAGGCATGCTTATAAGCATGTATTTGATGGACTTAAGACCATCAGAGTATTTTTATAAGGCAACTTCGGTAGTAGCAGGATCCCTATACATAATCCTTATGGATTTAGACCATAGGATTGCTAACGGAAGGAGCTACACCTTCACCATTAGTAATGTGCACAAGCAATCCTATAGGTTCAGGAAGTTGCATTCAGGCACGGGAGATGCATTTTTTATCATCTCCAACTTAGTGAAGATTTAGTTATCTTCACAAGAGTCTCATAGTAGAATTAGGAGACTATGGGGTATCATGATGAATACCCAAAGAGTGACTAGTTTCACTCATACACATCACTTGACCAAGTAGTGAAGCATTTTTGCTACACTACTAAGGAAACCAAATGGATGGGATCATAAAGATGGGTTTCATGAGTAGCATCGACGGGTGCTTATGTGATTCGAGTGATGGTTAGGAAGGCCATAGGCATGGCACTAGCTCTATGGTATAGAGCATAGATCCCTTAATCAGGAATAGTTGGGGTACCCAATACATACATATGTATCGTGGGATCTACAGAGAGGTACTTAGACTTAGTATTTGTACCTAGGAACAAGTTGGTTTGGAACAGAAAGGGATATCCATTGTCACATTGTTGACTAGAACCAAACTGACTAGTTCAAGGACATGGGACTCATTTGAGTCCACCTACATATTCCATCATATGGAATAGATATTCGGTTTAGTGTAGGTATGACACCGTGAATTGGAAGAAGTCTTCACTGGTATGGGACGGTGGAAACGACTTCCCTTTGAGCACTCTTCTTCTATGGCCAGGGAGAAAAGGACTCATCATTCATGGCGTCATGTCTCACTAGATTAGAGGAGAGCTCTTAGTAGACATCTCCTTAAGATTGGGAGTTATCTTTCACAGTATGGGAAAAGGACTCATCATTCATGGCGTCATGTCTCACTAGATTAGAGGAGAGCTCTTAGTAGACATCTCCTTAAGATTGGGAGTTATCTTTCACCATGGATATCACATACTCATGTTGTGCTTTCAGGAAGGATAATTCCATTACGTTATTGGATCGTATAGATCCATGCACAGAGTATGGTTGGCAAAGATAGTTCTTCACTATAGATACACATATGTTTACGGTATCATGTCACATCATTGCTGACCATTTTACTAGAGGGCTTTGACCCTTATTGGGAATTTATTTTCTCCACTCTTCACTACATACCCCTTCATTAGTTACGGGAGATTTATTCTCCATTTCCATAGGAATAAGTGTAATGAGGGATTATGCACCAGATATGGAAGAGACGACTAAATAAATTCATGAGTTTCTCTTTTAAGGAAAGGAGAAAGTGGGAATCAGTTTAGGGATTCATGAGACATCTCACTTTAGCTCCTATTCTTTGAAAGAGAAAGAAGGAAAGGAAAACATAATTTCTTCATAGCAGAAGAATACAGTAGGTTTTCCTTTATAGAGAAGAGGTGTTTGAAAAACATCTCTTAGTCTTTATTTTAGAAGGAATTCAATTACTCTACTTTCCAGTATAATTTTCCTTCACATGGGAGTTTCTTTCTCCACTATTTTAGAAGGAAAAAACATGGAGAACTTATGTGCATGTTCTCACTTATGGATGAGTATAGTAATTGGATTCAAAGGAACCTCTTCCAAAGGGAAAGGGAAAGTGGAATAGATTCCACTACCAGAGCTCTTTTCCTTAAAGGAGATTACAGAGAGAGATAGAGAGAGAGAGAGTTTCACTTTCTCATTTCGGTTGTCTAGATAGAACTGGCACTCTTCTATCAAAGGCAAGAGGGAGATCAGTTAATCATGATGGTTAGATTGAGTCTCATTTATAAACTCTAGAGAGAAACAGTTATGTTACTCCAGTGATGATCTCTAACTAGATGAGATGATCTAGTTATTGACATTAGTTAGACTGGGAGTAGATTGATGATACTTCTCTTTTGAGTTTCTAGGAGATAGGGATATATCTAACCTATTATGGTACCAAACTCTTAGTTGGTGTTACATCATGAGTATGATGAGTAAACATCAATTAGGAGGATGGGTACTTAGGGATTATCTGAATCTCAAAGGGAATGCTTTTTGCATTCATATGGCAAACTACAGGGAAGAGAAATATTAGAGTTTGCACAAGTGCCAATAGATGCTCTTCCAATAGAACTTAGTCCACAGGTAATGGATGGAAAACCACAGACTTCTTGGTTGGTAAAATGTAGAGATTGCATTTTACTACCATGAGCTAGATGATGGATTTGCATAGTTCACAAGATAGTTAACTTAAACTATTACTTGTGATTACACTCAAGGTTAGGAAGACCTGGAGTGTTATGAGGGAAATCTATCATTTAGTCTTAGATGGGTTTGGAGTCACTAGTTATGGGACTTTGTTCTATACTCCATAGGATTATATGGTTTATTATCTCCATTATGGTATGATCAAGCTTATGAGCTTGGCACTTTGCACTTGCTTTTCATATTATTACTCCATAGAGGATACATCATATGGACTGAGGTCATTCTTATGATATTATATGTTATGGGAGTAATAGTTTGGAAAGTGGAGTCTATATGGGAGATAGTAGGCACCACTCAGACGGTTTCCCACCTTTGAGATGATCTCATATGAGGATTCTTAAGGGGAAGGACATGGGGAAACAACACACAGAGATGACCATGTACATAGAGTACATGGGGTTCAGGGGAGTCCGAGCACTTTCTTCTACCATTACGGACATTTCATCTACATTTTCGAGGACGAAAATGCTTTCAAGGGGAAGGAAATGTCACATGATGTATATATGGGAGTCTTGTAGAACATGTCACATGGCATCATGTTGGATGGACTCCACATTCAAGGTAGAGGCAAGAAAGAAAAAACTCTATGACGATCATTAGAGAGTTCGGGCGCGGCTGGGAGGAGAACCACACGAAAAGCTCTGTGTGCACTCGCGAGCAACCATGGCTGGACCTTCGATCGGGCAGCAGCAAAAGAGTATTATGACACAAAGTGTACTTGGACTCCCTAACTTGTCAAAACAACATATGATTTATAAGTGTAGTGCATGTCAATTTGGAAAGTCTCATAGGTTACCATTCATGAAGAAAGGTTATATGCATGGAGATCTCTTGGAGTTGGTTCATACAGATGTATGGGAACCTAGCAAGGAAGCTTCAATATCTAGATCAAGGTATTATGTCTCCTTTAAGGCCTATTCAAGAAATTTGGGAATTATTTAAGTCCCATTTATATTACTTACTATGTGAACTTCTTAAGTTTGGGGCCAACCCTCATACCCATTTATAATACAATTATCCTTAATATTAAAGTGTCAATTTAATATAATCTAATCAAGAGATAATAACATGTTGTAGTGTGTGAATGAGTTAAAACATAAAACATTGGGACGCAAAGAATTGTGTCAAAATCTTGTGTAATTCCCATTTTTCCTAAATAGTCCTTCTTTATTGATGATTGCAGCAGATGGACTATCCTATTCTTTATGAAACACAAAGATGAAGTTTTTTTCATGTTTCAAAAGATATTTGGCTCTTGTGGAGAATCAAACAGGTAAATCACTAAAAAGGTTAAGGTCAGATGGAGGGGGAGAATACTTCTCCCATGAGTTTGATTCTTTTCTTCAAGAAAGAGGAATCAAAAGAGAGGTAACTACAAGGTACACTCCTAAGCAAAATGGAGTGGCAGAAAGGAGGAATAGGACAATTGTTGAAGCTGTGAGGTCTATGTTAAATGAAAAGCATTTACCTAATTACTTATGGGCTGAGGCTGTATCTACAGCCACTTACTTGATTAACAGGTTGCCTTCAAAATCCCTTGATGGGATGACTCCATATGAGGCTTGGAATGGAAGAAGACCTAGCTTAGATCATTGTAAAATTTTCGGATGTATTGCTTTTGCTCATGTTCCTTCACAGGTTAGAGGCAAGATGGATCCAAAGGCAGAAAGGTGTGTATTTATTGGATATGACAACAATCAAAAGGGCTACAGGTTATACAACCCTACCAACAAAGGATTCTTGGTAAGCAGGGATGTAGTTTTTGATGAAAACAATTCATGGTATGAAGATTCATGCAAGACACCTCGGAGGATGATGAAGAATCTCATATGGAAAAGATCAAAGCATGGAAGTCTAAAGGTAAAGCAAAATTGCAAGAACTTGGACATGAGGCAGAATCATCACATCATGGCCTAAGAAGATCTATGAGGGAAAAGAAAAAACCAGAAAGGTATGGGTTTGACACCTCATTAGTAACTAAACATTCTATCCACATAGCACATGACATAAACCAAGAGGAGCCATCATTTGAAGAGGCCAAAGCAAAAACAGAATGGAAGCATGCAATGAAGGAAGAGATTGAAGCACTTGAGGAAAACAACACTTGGGATTTGGTGCTCAAGACTTCATCCATGAAGGTAATAGGCTCAAGATGGGTCTATAAACTCAAGAAGAATTCTGATGGTTCCATTAACAGGTATAAGGCAAGGCTTGTAGCAAAAGGGTTTGCACAAACTCAGGGAATTGATTATGAGGAGACCTTCTCTCCTGTGGCAAAGATGCCTACTATTAGGGTTTTGCTTAGTATTGCCTCTTCCAAGAATTGGAAGATACTTCAACTAGATGTAAAGAATGCATTTTTGAATGGGTGGATAACAGAAGAGGTATATATGGCACAACCACCTGGTTTTGAGAATCAAGTTTATCCTGATTATGTGTGTAAACTTAACAAAGCATTGTATGGTCTCAAGCAAGCTCCAAGAGCTTGGAACTTCAGGCTTGTTTCATTCTTGCAGGACAAAGGCTTTCAACCAAGCAAGGCAGATCCTTCACTCTTTATTAAAAAGAGTAACTCTGAGGTCATCTACCTATGTGTATATGTAGATGATATTATATTGATAGGAAATGATGCAGATGGTATGAAGAATATCAAAGATCAGATGAGAGAAGAGTTCAAGATAAGTGATTTGGGTTCACTTACCTACTTCCTAGGTTTGGAAGTTGTCTACAAAGATCATGGTTTGTTCTCACTCAAAGAAAGTACATTAAGGACATGTTGGCAAAATTCAAGATGCAAGATTGTAAGATTGCAGGTACTCCAATGGAGGTCAATCACAAATTGAACTCACGTGAAGGTGAACTCATAGAGGACATCACATCATATCAAAGTCTAGTGGGTAGTCTCAACTATGCCACATTGACAAGAGTAGATATATGTTACAGTGTGAGTGTGCTAAGTCAATTTATGCACACACCAAGGAAACCACCTATGGATGCTGCCAAAAGGATTCTCAAGTATCTCAAAGGAACCATAAATGAAGGACTTTATTATCCTTATGTATCTGATTTAGGTTTGAAGCTATTTTCTGATGCAGATTGGGCTGGCTCCAAGGAAGATAGAAGGAGCACTTTGCGTTATCTTACCTTTGCAGGTTCAAAGCTTATTTCATGGTCATCCAAGAAGCAACCCACAGTTGCTCTCTCTTCTACTGAAGCTGAATACAGAGGTCTTGCCATAGCTACTCAGGAAGCTATGTGGATGAAGACATTGTTCAAAGATCTTGGATTGGAGTTTGGAACTCCAACTATTTTTTGTGACAATATGAGTTCTATTCATTTGGCTGCTAATCCTATTTTTCATGCAAGGACTCAACATATTGAAGTTCATTATAACTATGTACGTGAGAAGGTTCTAGGCAAAGAGATTCCAATATCATATGTGTCCACTCATCAACAATGTGCAGATATTCTAACCAAAGCATTGGATGGTACAAAGCTTTGCGAATTCCAGGCTATGATTGGTTTACAGGTAATCTTGGAAGATTGAAGACCTCAAGCATACTTGGGTTGAGGGGGAGCTGTTGGAGCAAGTCTATGACAAGCCTAAGTATTGGCTTGAGTCCCACAAAGTCATGAAAAAAGCTTTAAAATGAAGATTATGTAAAGTTCACTTGTGAACTACCTCTTGTAACTTTTGAAGAGTTTACTTAATGTAAAAGTGGAAGAATCTTAAGTGGTTGAGTCCACTTGATCAAGAATGGAAAGAGGAGCCACGAATTTGTGATTTGTGGTAGGTAGAGAATCAAATCAATCACTGATTGATTGGAGAGTGATTGAGGGAAGTTAGCCTCCCAAACTCAACTATAAATAGATGGCAGTTTTAGTTGTGGTTAGAGAGACCTATGTGAAGACCTCCAAGAGCTGAGCTTTATGCCATATCAAGGTGTGATTACAAGGCACACATATGTATCAGTAAGTCCATTGTATTTTACAAGAAATATACTTTCATTTTCATTATCATTTGGGTTCATATTTCCATGTTCTTGTGGAGTGTACTACTCACTTCCATTACTCTCAGTTTTCTCAGTCAGATTGCAGAGATGTTTTCTCTGACCTTGGTGCATCTTTCTCAATTATTTAACTTGATAAAGTTAGCTATATAAGTCGAATATATGCTCACAAATTTTCATGTCAGTTGGATGTTGCAATCTTCAGTTATTTGCATTTGAAGTCAACAGGGTCTGTTCATCTTCACTTCTCTGTCAGGTACCCAATTTTTTCACTCACTTTGTCAGAGCCATTTCTTAGTAGTTACTTATCCAAATTCAGTTATGTAAAGCTTGTTGGATTTTGCTTACTGTATAGTATAACCATACAAATGTTCATAATCATTGCATTCCTACATTTTGAGTTATGTTCATTTTGCTGTGCACTGGTCTCAAACTGTAGCAGCCCGTGAAAATCGGGATGATATCATCACTTGTTAAAACTCATTCTCAGTGTGTGGTTTATTATTTTTTATGAGATTACTCTTGAAAGTTAGCTCTTTAAGCTACCTAGACTTCCCCAAGAGGAATTAAGCTAATTGCTGCTGTGCTCAGAGAATTATGTAAAACACTGTCAGGTGTATGAACCAAGAATAGCAAGTTTTCACCTCTGAGCTAACTCCAACTTATCTGTTTTGATCTATCTTTTTGAGAGTGATCTTCCAAGGTACATAGGGTGTCTAATACATCCATTGGCAAGCTAAAAGGGCCCACCATATACTTCTGGAGTTCATTTGGCTGGTGTAGATCAAGGATTTTGCAACACCTCTTCATCTTCAAGCACATACCTATCCATCTCTTCACAGTGGTGACATATCATTGCTCCTTGTTTTGCTATTTGCTCTCCCAGATGTACATCCCATTAGGTGGTGGGAAACTATTGAGCATGTCATGGTGATGAATTGGCAAAGTGATGCACAGGTAGGAAACAGGTGGCCAAGGACAGTGGGTACACATGTAGTGCACAAGAGGTATGCTCACAATTGACTTGCCCATAAAAGTTAAATACAGTTTGCAAAGGGTCTTTTTGAAGGGTTTTGGAAGTTTTTGGAAGGTTTAGAAGAACCCTCCCTTATTTTTAGATCTTGGAGGAATTCAGGTAAAAAATGTAGAAGATCTACGAATACGTAAAAGCTATGTATGGCCCCCATTCATTTTTTTTCATAAATTCACTGTGTGTCTAAGCTGGACCTCAATCATCAACAAGTGCATATACTGGTGTATTCGATACTCTCATTAAATTATCAATCCAAGGACTTAGAGCAAATCAAGTGTATGAAGACATGTGAACACATGATAGCTAATGTAGGAATGGGGCAAGTAATGTGCACAAATTAGGTGAATCTATCTCTCACATCACCTCTTACATTGAAAACATGTATCACGATACTTGGTACAATAGCACGCATAAATCAAGCCGTATCTCTTAGCTCCGATACCCAAATATAGTCAATAGTGGATCCCTTTCAAAGCTCTTGACGAGATGCATCCTATGCTATTATCTTTAACTGGGTCTCACAATTCTGCTTCAAGTTATGGCCAAAAGACAGAGCGGTGGGAGACACCAGCTCTCATTCCAACACTCGCAATGCTTCACATAGACACATTACAATGGTGAAAAGATGGGAAAAGATAGCTTACACCTCTAGGCACACATTTCATGCGTCGAACACACATACAAAGTCTTGCAAAAGAAGATACATAAGCAAGAAGAAGAAAATTCGAAACGTTAGCTTGTTAGTTCTTCACAATGGCAAAAGTGTTTACAAAGACTCACAAAGTGACTTACATACATGTGCCCTAAAAATTATCCTTTCACACAAGAGACCAGCATGTTTTCTATATTTCACTAAATACCTAGTATTATACAAAAGTAATGTTACAATCTTCAGGAATCATGCATCTAGAGGACTTCTCTAGAGCATTTACATGGTTTCTCAAGGTTTAACAATGGAGTTTTGAAAAAGAAAATGGACCAAAAAATAAAAAATTTGGGGCTTGCTTTTCTTCACCTCTTTCTCCTTCCTTCTTCCTTGTCTCTTTGTCTTTAGTCCTCTGCAACACTCTCACCCTCTTAGTCTCTATCGTCCCTTGACAGGCTTTTGTGGGTTTTCCTAACACACAACAAGTGGCAGAACTTGGGATACATATGGCAAAATGAGGCTTGCTATCCTCAATTGCTTGGGGCTAACTTGTTCCTCTCTAAGTTGAAGCAGCAATTTCCCCGTGTATATTTCTTCTAACCGCATGCAACTAGTAGTCAAGGAAGCCTTCAAGACTGAGAGACAATTTGTTACCTTATCCAAGCCTTAGTCCAATGTTTATGTCTCGCCCTTGATATCCTTTTATTCATACACTAGGGATGCTGCATTAATTTGGGTTGTCACACACAGTCGTCAGTAATAATATTGTCTTTCGTTATGAGGGTGGTTCTTCAAATGTCCTATTGTAATTTTTTGTTTACATCCTTCGAGACTTGATGAATTTTTCCTACCTATATTTTTCTTTTTTCCTTGTGTCTCATTTGAGCCTAATGCATGCCCCTGTGCAGCCTTTGGTAGAGAGTAGTGTTTTAATGAATAATCTTTTTCTTTGATTTTCTTCTTCCTCTTTTTCGTCTGCTTTCTCCCTCCAGATGTACCTTGTCTTGAATTTTGTCATCCCCAATAGGCTTTTAATGGTGACGTCAGTAGGTCTGGTATACTTTCTATTCTATTTGATTGAGTAAGGCATTTGATAGATTGAAGAGTGAGGAATTATAAATGTTTAATTGTATTTGTTGTAATGATTACTGACGAATCAGTGAGTTCTGGCTCTCAGAAATGTGGATAATCTCTATAGTATTTTTAGCATGCATTTCGATGTTCAAACTAGGATATTTTAAGTTATATGGCCAAAATTCATGTGAGAAAAGTCATGTTCATAAGTATAAAGGAAAAAAACTCTCATTGTAAGTCACTTTTTGAATCAAAGATAGTTGAATCACATGCATCTTGCTTTTTAGGCTCTTTTCTTTTATCTCCTTCTTAGTTTGGGGCTTTCATGGTGGTCTTGGAGTGTTGTAACCCTTGGTCTACCTATGATTCCTATTTCTTTAATGATTTAAAGGCTTATCTCTTGTCATTTGGATGTGTCAAAGGGTTGACATTTCTTCAAGTGCTATTCTTTGAATTTCTATAGCTTCTAAGAGGCATGTCTTCATATAGTTGAATAGGGTAACATACCATCAGAGTTGATCTATAGCACTAGAAGTCAGTTGTGCTTTGTGCTAGTGGGTGCAGAACGCCCATATTTGGTTGGAGGACACTTTAGGACTTAGAGAAATGCCTAAGAACATGAATATGTAACCATTTTTGAAAATCTCACTTCCAAGTCTTGAATAAATAATAGGAAAAGAATAATTAGAAGCTTTAAAACTTATCCTTTCATGATTAACTATTGGCCCACTAGCAATAGCAATACAAAAGACATGGAAAAATCCAAGAAAACTATCCCCTCAATTTTTATTTGCATAAACATGAGCATTAGTATCATATAGAAAAATTCTAAAGGTAAACGTCATAAGTCTTAGCTTGCTCCATCCAGTATTTGATAAAATATCTTAAAAGATCTCTCATAATAGAGAAAAAGCCATGGAGCAAGAGAATGACCTTATTTGATGAGACTTTGATACTTGAGGGTTTACTTAGAGAAAAACTCAAAACTATCTTGGTGAAAGAATTTTCAAATAAATTTATGCGCATATTTAATGAATATGTTGGCACAACCAATACCAAAAAAAGTTTGAAGAATGAATAAGAGCAATGTAAAAGAGTAATATGGGCTTTGCCTCTCTAAATATCCTCCCCCTCTTGTGATTATTAGAGAAAAAATTAGCAAAGCACTCTTTGAAAACTAGTAGGGCCTCCCAACATCAGATGCAAAATTCCCATCTTGTTTTTAAGAAATGGGAAAAAATCTTTGCATTTTTTCAGCAAATCAAGTTAATTCTCCTAAGCTCTATTAAGACTACTAGCCCAAGCTCCGTTGTGTAGACAATGCTACTGCTAGAAGCTAAGTGGTCTTGTTGTTTGAGTTGAATTCTAATGTGCTTTTTCTCAACTGCGGTCATCCTTCTTTAAACCCTAGTTTTAGAAAAAATTTCGAATCTCCTTGGTACAATTATCTTAAGCTTCACACGGAGGAAAAGGTAAGGAAATTGATCTTCATGATGTTACAAACTTTATTTATGACAACATATAGCTTAAGAAACTCTATAACTAAATGAGGCCTACCATCTTTGAAGTTGTAGTGGTTTTTGTTGAGGTTGAAAATAAAAGGTTTATAACCAGATATAAATATGGAACTTTGAACCTTAGAATAAACGTGAAAGAAATTAAGGGTAATGTCAATGGACACATACAATGTATCTAGAATAGGAGACATATACTTATTTCCATGTTGGTTATGATTCCAAGCAAATCCACAGTTTTTAGAAAGCTACAACGTATGAATCATATAATATGAAAAGAATTTGTTCTGGCCTTTTTCTTTTAGATATATCATCATGAGACTCCACCATGGTGAAGTCTACTACCACAGATGAAGGAAGAATTAGATGAACAAAGGACCAATAAGATGAACCGGTTCAATCCAACAAGTGCTTCTTCTAGAGACCATGTCAAGAACATACACATCAACAAGAGTGAAATTTAAAAGGAGCTTTGAATCTCATAATCAACCAATATCTATTTTGAAAATAAAAATGTGTATCAACAAGAGGTAAGAACAATGTGACGACCACCTCCACCATCTTGATGATTGGTATAGAAGGAATGAATACTATCTCCAACCCCCTCTAGATAAGAAGTAAGGCTCACAATACATACTTTAATCTTTTGTAAATATATTATATTAGAATTTAAAAAAAAAATAAAATAGCATGATGAAAATTAAAAAATAGAAAAATAGCAACTATTAGATAGGTATTGAGCATGTTTAGATAATAACTTAGGCTTACCCAATTTTTCCTCATCTAGATTTTGAGGTTGTAGGCGATGAAAAAAGGCTATGTCCAATTTGTTCCTAAAATAGGCATTGTAGTCTTCAAGAGAGCTTTCGATTCTTTATATGTTGTTAGCATTAGTGTCAAACATCTCGTTCTAATTCCTATTCTTTAAGGCCTTCATTTCTATCAAGTGCTTTAGTTGATCCTTGAATTCATTTGTTCTATTAATACCATTGTCTAATGCAAATTTCTCATTGTCGTGAAGGACATCTAAGAACAAAGCAAAGGAGACACTTTCCTTTTCCCTCCTAATACTCTCTTCATCATATGCACTTGCTTAGCCTCTCTGGAAGACTGTGCATTGATCGAGCTTGGAGTAGATGTGGGGAAGGGTTGGCTTATCTTAGTCCACGAGGACCTCTAGCCCTTGGAACCTATGCCCTTGTGGCCATCCTCATGCAATAGAGCCATCTGCATGGTCTATGCCAAGGAATGACATCTCTCCTTCCTCACCAAAGGTCTAGTATTTTCCCTTAGTCCCAAGACAAACTTGTGGACCTGGAGAGCCTCTAGGATAGTATTAGGTACTTTAAGAAGTACCTCTCTATACTTATCTGAGTACTCTTGAATAGTTTGGTTCTTCTGGTTGATGAAGAACCAAGTGTCTAGTGCTCTAGACCTCTCGTGAGGTAGTACGAAGTTATTGTAGAACAAGAATTCAAATTGTTCCCAAGTCTTGGGCCCTTTCTTGTCTTGCTCCATCTTGTGCCACCACCTATGGGTGACATCCATGAGGTTATACGTGGCCTGCTGAATTTTATGCCCATTGCCATGATATGGCATAAGATGAAGCACTGGTCCCACTTGTTGAGACACTGCTCAATAGCATCAATAGTCGTAGCACTAGTCGAGCCATGATATCTAGGTGGCTTAAGGTCCTTAAGCTACCATTGGGCTTCTTTGACTAGTATGATATCTCTAGGGACTTTTGGAGCTTGATGCTCGCCTCGAGCATGTTACACTTATGTGTTCCTTGAGTAGCTTTGATGTTAAACTTTTCCTTATACATGGGCACTTTTTACTCTAATGCTGGCTAAAGGTTTTTTCCCCATGTTACCACATACTTGATAGTCTCATATGTGGTGGTACTTTGTACTTAGGGATATTATTCAGCTCTTATTTCAGTTCAGTTCATCGTCAATAGAGAGAGCTATTCCAGCCCTCGTCTTCTCCGTGTGTCTTGCTACTTTTGTGCTCCTTGTGTGTGCTTCTCGTGTGCCTCTCACACTTCTACACACACCCATCACAACATATACCTCCATCCCTGGCAACTGGGTCTCAAGCGTCACTTCCTTTTTCTCAAAACCATGCACATGTTCCAAGATGTCATGAAGTGCACTCTCTAAATGTGCTATCCTAGCACTCATGGTCTCTAGGGATCTGAAGTGCACTCAACCATGAGTTTATCGGTCCTAAAGGGTGAAGAGGGTCATGATTCCAAGATAGGATAAGATGTAGGTCTCTTTTTATGTTTTTATGATTTTTATGCTTTTTTCTAAGTTTTTACTCTATATGTACACCTAAAATATCCAAGTGGCAGTCGAAATAGACAAATCACAAGCCTTTTCATAAAAGAAATAAGAGAAAAGAAACTTTCAGTATGCTTTATCTACTTTTTATGCACATGCATGCTAAATCTTGAAAATTTTGGCAGCATAATGGCGTAAAAATGAAAATAAAAAAATGAAACTATGTGCACTACACACACTTCTCCAAACAAATGGTGCCAACAAGCACAACATAACAAAGATACCAAAAGGGCACTACACACCCTTACAATAACCCTCGTGTTTGTGGCACGGTATAACATTAAGAACACTTTAAAGTTCTTATATTTTCCTTGTGTACCTACAAAACCAAGTGCTAGCTATACCTGCAACACTACTTTGAGGAAAAGTGCAGAGTTGAACAAGCTTCGAACTAGTCGTATATCATGTATGCCATGCAAAATGGTTGTCGTATGTGCACCATGATGCATGAAGAGAGCAAGTATGCATCAAAATTGACCAGAAAACTTATCATAAGGTCCAAAAGCTTGATGTCAAGGTGTGTGCACATGTGTGTAGGTGCTAGAGATGATCCACACACACTCTACTTGCTTCTCCAAGAGTTTCCCAATGATAATTGCATCAAAGAAGTTCCCAAATGGGGATCCTCAATGCCAAAAGTGGATCCAAAAGTAGGTTCTAACCATTCAATGGGAAGGACTCTCAGTAAGGAATCCATAGCAAAAAAAGCACTCAATTTGGAGTTGATATGAGCAAGATATGGCCAAATGAGTGGAGGTAGGTAGTCCAAATAGGCTATTTAGCCTAATCTTGGCTATCGAGGTCACAAAGAGCTCAAATTTTCTCTCTTCTTCAGCATAGAGCATGCATAGAACGTCCTTTTATCGTATATATCCAATAGAGAACACGAAAACTTGACTTCATATATGCTCATAGTGCTTCATTGTCTTCATCTCTTGAGAAGAGGAGGTGAACACCCTCTCTCTCTCTCTCTCTCTCTCTGGCAGCTCGAACTGAGCGTAGGTAGAGTGAATCACTCTCCGAGCAGGCACGGGTAAGTATGTGTGCGTGACCAGTTGTTGGATGCCAATCTTCATGCGAAGCCTCCTTTGGGGGAAGTTGAAGCTCCTCTTAGGGGGATCACCTCTTGTCTTTTTGCTCCTTCTGCACCCGGCTCCCCCTCACACGATGAAGACGTCTCTCAAACAATGATGGCAATGATTTGGCACATGCCTCGAGGCAGAAAAGAAGAATTTCCACGTGTCTATCTAAGCTCGAAAATCAAATACTATTGAAGGATGTGTGTGCCACTCTCCCCCCATCCATTATATCCTCTTGCGTTCAAAATAATAATGATCTAGAATGGTCTAGTGCCACCATGTGGCCATCATGCAACACTCATCCCCACTACCATTGAATATCTTAGGATATCCCTGGAGCTTGGGACCTTGGCTATGGATGGCTCTTGTCCCACACACACATGGAGTGGTCTTTGTAGACCAATGTCTCACACTTACCTATCACATGTTGAGAGATGCCTTCCTACAAAGCCACAATATTTGAGATGACCACGTTCGTCGTGGTATTTCTTATGTGATAGTTTAACAGTGGGTCCAATATCCCACAAAGAGTGCAGTCCCTCAATTCACCATTACCTAAAAGATCTTGTAGCTAGAAGACCGAGCCATCTTGTAGGGCCATCCCTTTCCTAAGTCTTGATGAATACCCCCTTCCTTATGAGTCACTATCAGAGGACAATACAAGATACTCCCAAAGAGCACTAAGGCTAAGTTCACATAGAGTGGTGGCATAAGTTTTCATTCCAAATGTAAGCATTTCATTAAAAAAAAAAAAAGCAAAATGTTTCGACTCCACCATTTGATGAGATGACATTCCCCACTCGGCACGTTTTTGTACCACTCTGATAATGAAATTCCATTGGTCATGCATTGCTTAGCAAATGAGTTTATGTACATCCATATATTTTTAAGAGAAGTTGCCGTGCTCTGTGAATTCAAGAAGATTGAACTCTTGCTCACTTAACAAAGAAAATGCTGCCTTGTGTGAATTCACCCTAAGTGCGAGGCTGAAAGACAAAGAGTCAATTTCACCATAACAAACAGAACGTGAAATCTTAAACCCTCAAATTTCTCTTCCCTTAAAAGTTATGAAAAAAACATCAATCATATTTTGCCTCACTCGTCTATGTGCTTGTGTGCGTGTGAAGAGCAGGAAAAGGTATGTCATGAAAGACGAAATTCTTTTTTTATTTGAGAAAATAAGAAAAATTAAATAATGAAGGAATCATACACAATGTGCAGGGGCAAGAGCCCATACATCACTTGAGAGAGATTACATTACAAAAAAATAATAATAAAGCTCCCCACATCAAATGATACAAGAGGTGAGCAAGCTGCCTTAAGAGGCAACCTAACAAAGACTAGGCAAATTACAAGAGGGGGACATTTAAAACCAGCAGCCAGGTAGATGAGGAATCTGTCTGAAAATAAAGAGACAAAAGAATCTTTCTCTACTAAGGAGGTGAATGTGTGGCGAAATTCTAATTTGCAAATTGCCATCCGTCTTCAATGTTCATATATAACATCTCTCTCTCTCTCTCTCTCTCTCTCTATATATATATATATATATATATATATATATATATATATATATATATATATATATATATATGTGTGTGTGTGTGTATCGGATAAGATTTATGAGTTTGAACGTTTCATCCTGACAAGACGTTTATCAAAAACACATGTTTTTGAGAGCAAAAACTGCCGTCGATTTTAGGCACTTTCGCAATGCTTAGCAAATAGAAATTGGCGGCGGAAAGGATCTGAACTGTATTTTAATGTCTCAGACATTTGTTGGATTCAATGGATTGTTTATAGCGTCCCATTGTGCAGACCACGAGGAAAGCCTGCATGGGAGCGATCCGACGTCTTTCTGGTTTTTTTTTTTTTTTTTTTTTTTTTTTTTTTTTTTTGAAAAACAGAAAGTATAAAATTGATGCTAGAAAAAATATACAAGCAGCATATCAAACTCTCAAGAGAGTCAGATACAATTACAACGAGGCAGCAATGTGGGAGGCCTCATATCAGGACAAGGTTAACATAATCTTCAAGCAAAGTGATCATCTGAAACCTAGGCTTAGAGTACAACTTTAGGAGTTTAGATTTCCAAGCATTGAAACGATACTTTCTAAGGATTACAAAGGGATTTTTATCTTCCGAGTGAGAATCACAACTGTCGGTGTAGCAAAGATTGAGAATTTTCTTCAAACCCACCAAAAAGGAGAAGAAGTAGTCCTTCCCCTTCCTATTGAAGATGGCACTGTTCCTGTTCTTCCATATAAACCACAAGGAGTGGATTCTGATGAACTGCCACAGAAGAATATCCATCCCTCGAGCTTCACCCAACAAAATGTCTTTGCTGTTAGGAGCATTAAGACCTTTGTTCTGACAAAAGAACCTCATACCAAACCAGAACCTGGAGGAGCTTTTACAATGGACAAACAAGTGATCAAGGTCCTCAACTTTACCACAGAGTTTGCAATTTCCAGCATCAATTTTATACTTCCTAGCGAGCTCCCCTGTCCAGATGCCTTTGTGGAGAATGAGCCAGTTGAGGCAAGACTGCTTGTTGGAGAAGGGAAAAGCCCATGTGCATTGGAATCTGTATTTCCACTGCAAGGGGGACCATTGAAGATCCCACTTCTTATTGAGTTTCCCTGTTATTTCTCTGATACTTCTGCCACTCTTTTTGTAGGATTTAAGAATATCCTCAGCTACAATTTGAAGGGAGATCTCCTTCCTCCAAAATTGTATTTCCAGCTTTTTCTTCAGAATTTCCTTCTGGAAAGTGAGGACCTGTTTGCATTGCCCAGAGAGCCCATCAAAGCCTGAAATGACTGAGTCATTAATAATGTTACCTGCATTTAACAAGTCCTGCCAATGACCAAATCCCCTCCTTCTGCATTTATTCCATCTAATGGGAAGAGAAAGGGAGGGAACCGAATTAGTCCAACCAAACCAGATGGAGTCTTGAACTAAGAAGGTAAGATTGTGAGCAAAGTAGATAGGCAAATTATACTTAGCTTTCACAGCCATCCAAGCTTTCCACAAGGAACATATAAGCTGACTGCCTTTGGGAACAAATTCAACAGGAGACGTCATAATATCCCAAAGAGAACAATTGATCCAGCTTTTATTATGTTTAATGTGGAATTTGCTAACATTTCTTTTAATTAAACAAGCCCAGAAGTCATTAGAGGAAATAGATCTGAAAATCCACTTAGCAGCCATTTGGGTGGCCATCCTGGAAGGACAAATGAGCCCAAGCCCCCCCTCAGATTTTTTCATACAACAAATGTCCCAAGCAACTTTGGGAATTTTAGAACCTCCCCACAAAAACTTCCTAGCAAGAGAGATGGCCTGACCAAGCTGCTTTTTACTAGGCTGCCAACACGACAAAAAATAGGTAAGGGAAGGGAGGATGTAATGCTTTAAAACAAAAGATTTTGAGAGATACTTTGCTGCACATCAGACCATTTAAAAATTTTAGCTATAAATCTATCAAGCACCCAATTCCACCTTTGCTCATTGGATATACCAAAGCCCATGGGAATACCCAACAGCCTAAAAATACTCCCTTGCTTGATGATATCACAACCTGCAGCCAAAACACAAGCTGGAATCTTATTATCAGAGGCAAAAAAACTAGTTTTTTGATGGTTGACCACAGAGCCACTAGCAGTACAGAAAAGGTCAAGACAGTTAAGAAATTGCTTAGCCGAATTTTCTTCAGCAATCATCATCATGTTAGTGTCATCTGCAAACATCTGCAGCCCCAGGGGAGAGTGAGCTTGGGGAATATCAAGACCAGAGATGGTCCCTTGACAGAAGCTATCCTTGACCAGCCAACCCAACGCATCACTAGAAATGGCAAACAGGAGAGGGGCGAGGGCACACCCTTGTCTAATCGACCTGCATAACTTAAAAGAGTTAGACAAATTTCCATTAATAGCAACTTTAGAGCAGGCATTTCCAAACAAGATACTGACATATCTTATAAACTTTTTGCCAAAACCAATATCATGAAGAGACTGAAGAATGAAATCCCATTCAATCCTGTCATAGGCCTTATCGAAATCAATTTTGAAAAAGTAAGTGTCTATATTGAGCTCTTTATAATACTCAAGACTCTCCCAAATGGTAATAATGTTATCCAGCATAAATCTCCCTTTGATAAAGCCTTTTTGCTCTGGCAGAATTATACTATCCATTAAAGGACTGAGCCTTCTGGCAAGGATGGAAGCAAAAATTTTGTATAGAGAAGTCAGACAGGAGATGGGTCTCCAATTGTTTAAGTCATCTTTGGGACCCCTTTTATGTAAGAGCTTTATCACCCCTGTGTTGATAAAAGGAGAAAGAGAACCCCTTCTAGAGGCTTCTTGCCAGATCTTGAGAATTATGGGAACCAACAAATCCTTGAACTCCTGAAAAAACTCATAAGGAAGACCATCAATACCAGGGGATTTACCAGGCTTCAATTTGCTAATGGTTTCTCTCACCTCACCCTCAGAGAAGGGCATGTCAAGGAGGGAGTCCATTCCCTGAGGAACCATTTTTTTCCTACAAAGGGCAATGGCAGCTCTTGCACTCCACACATCAACCCCTCTCTTGGGAGGAAGAGAGAAAACATTGGCAAAGAACCTATGGGCAACCTCCAAGTTATCCTTCATGTTAGAAGCTAAGAGACCATTACTGTCTTTAAGCATAGGGATGAAGTCTCTAGCTTTTTTTTTCCTCATAAGATCAAACATGTGTTTATTAGGCTTATCCAAATTACCAGCCCAGAATTCTCGAGACGTGACAAGGGCACCTCTAGCAAGGAGGTAATCAACTTTCCTCACTTTTTCCTGCAACTCAAGGATTTTCAGCCTTTTGGTATTAACATCAAGCTTAGAGGACTCTAGAAGATCCATCTCCTTCAATATCATCATTCTTCTCTCATACCTAATATTTTTAGCTTTATTCTTAAAGTTCTTAACAGTAATTTGGATTTCTTTAACAGCCTCTTCCCAAGCCACAAGGGGAGACCTATCTTTAGTAAAATGAGACATCAGAATATCAGAAATTTTCTCCTTCACAATAGGAATTTTAAACAAGGAAGAATCCATGTGAGGCCAACCAGCACGATACGAGGGGTTGTTCAAGAACAGCTTCACAATCAAAGGCGCATGATCAGATAAAACAAAGGACCTATCAATGTCACAGTTAAAATTCCACAAATTATTGCTCCTACCAGCCTGCATGTAAAACCTGTCTAATCTGGCAGACAAAAAATTAACTTGATTTCTGTTGTTCCAGGTATGACCAGTGTTAAGAGAAAGATCAAGCAGGCTGTGCTTATTAATCAGATTAAACCAACAATGCTTCTCACCCCCAGAGATAATATTATCGTTGTTGCCGATCCTATCACCAATATTAGTGACCATGTTAAAGTCACCAGTCAGCAGTAAAACATCATTAAGTTTAGCAATTTCTTCCCAGCATTTAGCTCTTTGAGAAGCCTGATTAGCAGCATAAACACACACCACAGTACAATTAAAAGGCTCTTTACACTTGACAGCAATCCACTGATTAGAACTACTCTTGTAAACCTCCTCAATAAGATGACTCATTCCATTAGCCACCCCAATGGCAGCACCACCTTTACCACAATGATCCGTATGGACCCAATGGTAAGAATTGGAAACCGTTTTAAGATTCGACAACAGAGTGGTACCTCCCACCTTCAGCTCCTGCAAACAAATAAAATCAGGAAAAATAGAGGAATCTTTGATCCAGTTGTTGATGGTCTTGCTCCTGATAGGATCAGTGAGCCCCTTAGTGTTAAGAGAAATTAGCTTAATACAGTCCATGGACAACAGAAAGAGAAGAAAACTTACTTCTTAAGATTCTTACCAAGATTAACTGCAGTAACCAATTACCTGACCATTTCCTTTCTTTTGGTCTAGAATTAACCTTTAGCATTTGGTGACAGGACATCGGACAAATGAACATAAGACAGACAGAATGGCTCTTAAGAAGGGAAGAAACCAAAAGAGTCAAGCCAGTCCTATAGCTAAAACTGCTATGAAAAAAATTTATATTTACAGGCAATAGATCAGACCTATGCAAGGAAAGATAAAAAGTACAAGAATAAAACCACAAAGACTGACACCTGACAGCACTCAAGTACAATCTATCAAGACTGGCAGACAGAAAATTAGAGCTATTACGACTATTCCAAATATGCCTAGTGTTAGAAGAGAGGTCCACAATCAAAGGAATACTAACCAAGTTAAACCAACAATTTTTTTCAAACCCAGAGACAATAAAGTCAATTTTACCAATACTGTCACTACTGCAAGTGACCATGTTAATAGCACCTGTGAAAAAAAAAACACCAAGAAACCTGAGAAGAACTTCCCAGCATTTAGCTCTCTGGACTGCCTGACTTGCTGCATAAACAGACACAACAGTAAAATTATGAAGACCTTTAAAATTAACAGCAACCCATTGTATAGTGGGACTCATCAACACTACATCAATGAGGTTACTAAGCCCATAAGTAATGCCAATGACAGATCCTCCATTTCCATTATGCTCCGAAAAAACCCAATGATGGTTGTTCGAAACAGTTTTCAGAGTCATCATGATGGAGTCGCCCCTAACCTTAAACTCCTGCAAGCAAATAAAGTCAGGGGATTGAGAACCTACTAACATCCATTTATTGAACAACTTACCTCTGACAGGGTCAGAGAGCCCTTTAGAAATAGCAGAAATTATTTTAGTACTATCCATGGAAAAAGCAAAAAAGGGAAAACAGACTTACTTTTTAAGGTTTTTACCTGGCTTCACAGCAGAAACTGAGGACCTAACAGTATCCTTCCTTTTGGAATTAAATTTATCTTTACCTTTAGGGCTAGGGGAGCACACATTTGTCATACAAATGTCTTGATTGCTGGGACCCCCATTGAACTCCTGAACAGAAGATAACTCATCAAAACTGTTAAGTTGCTCTATAAACATTTCATCACACTTACTGTCTTTTACTTCTTCAGAGGGCTTCAAATTATTGGTTTCCTGTGGGGGACTGAGGGGAGAGCCTTCAACCTTATTTTGCTTTTCCCCAATATCATTTTTGCTCTTATCTTCCCCTAAATCCGAATCAGAATCCTGTAATTCGTTCAGCACCTGATAGGGATTAAGAATCCCCTTAACCAGCGGTTCAGATCGTAACCCTACATTAGGGTTTTTTTTTCTCTGCTTGAAGGGAACTTTTTTGAATCCATGCTCTTCTTTGGTTTGAGCCGGAAGGATGGGGACTGAGGAGGCAGGTGACTCTTCACCAGGTCCAGCCAAACCATTTTGTTTCTTAGCTAACAAGGGGCAATCTTTAATTAAATGCCCTTGATTATAACAGTTAAAACAAGCATTAGGAAGGTTTTTATAGACCACCTTTTGAACATGCAGCTTACAACCCTCAGAATTCTTAATGACAACTTCTGTCTTAATTTTTTTAGAGATATCAACCTCAATCAGCATCTGAGGCTCCCATTTGGGATTGAAATCCTTTTTAGGTTTCTGACCAACTATTTTTCCAATTATCGATCCAACTTTTTCGAGCCAGGGATAAAATTCTATAGGGAAATCAGGAGAATCCACCCAAATAGGAACTTTGGACGGCTTGCTGCTTCTAGGATTAAAACCGGGGAACCATTTATAGAAGGAAAGGGGGGTGTTTTTAATAATCCAATGACCCTCTGCTATAACTTTCAGAGCAGTTTTCACATCTTCAAAGAAAAAAAGATAAAAGTTATTAGGCAGATACTGAACATGCTTAGCAAACAGGCCTTTACTTTCCCAGTTAATCCTCATCCAGGATTTAAGAATTTCCTGAGCAGGCCTAGGCCCCTGACAGTGAGCTATAACCACTTTGTCTTCAAGGTGGTTGTTCCAGTTAGTGAGGGCAGAGCTCTCAATAACAAGAGTACAATCATCCTTATCCTCATCTTCTGGGTCAAGATCTAACGTATGAGCCTTATTATTGACAAAACCTTCTCTTATCAAAGGCTCAACTAATTTACCTTTTCCTTTGATATCCGCAGGTACAGAATGAGGAAGTTGGTTACCTGGCTTGTCCTGATTAGCAAAGACAGAGAAGAAGTCCTGTTGTGGCCTCTGAACCGCTTTAGCATACGATAACGGAGCATGCTTCTGTTGACACTCCTTCGAGCTGAATCCCATCAGACCATCAGAGCCGCCCCAGACATTCCCACCATTCTGCCCACCAGAGTCGTTGTCAACCTTCTGCGTAGCCACAGAAGGACCGGACGAGCTAGCACAGCCATCAAATACAGGATTAAACATTGCTTTCACCATATCTGTATCTTCACACCTCGAATCAGGCAGACCATTCCGCAAAGCCTCGTATAGAGCCATGACAATGGCCAATGAACAACTGAACAGAAGATTGAACAGAGATCCCCCTCGTACCGAGGGGGAGGAGAAGAACAGAAGAGCCTCCCCACACGACGCGGGGGAGGAGAAGACAGAAAGACGGTCCCAAAACCCCAAGGGGGGCACATGCAGGCCCAAAACCCTAGGGCATTCACTCCCCACTCCGCGCGTCACTTCGAGCCGATTATACTTTCTTCATATCAATACGTCTTTCTGGTTGCTTGCCGTTTCCTCAGTACAAGGGAGGCAGTTTGTGTGTGCAAAGGCTGGGAGAGATAAAGAGAGAAAAAATGATCTCAAGTGATTCTAAGAAAGGGCGAAAATTCAAGGCTTAAAATGCGGCTCAAATATGTGGACATGCTGGCGTCAGAGTGACGTCAGTGTGAGGGCGCCAATGGCCAATGGTTTGGCGCACTTGCAAATCTTCGTGGAAGATTTCTGCGTGCTTCTTGTCCTTTTTGTCAACTTGCGCCGGCAGCGAGAGCTGGCGGCCAACAGCTCTCTAGAGTTTCCGTCGTCTTCCTGAAGCGAATTCGGATTGACCGCCCCTCAAAATCCGTAGACCAATCATGTTATGACAACTCAGCAGTCTCCCAGATTGCCTCCTCGTCGTTGCCCCGAGTGGTGTATATTTGAAGCCACGTAACGCCTTGTTTTTTTTGTGTATTGTTCCTCAAGGGCATGTGTGAAGGGTCAAAAAGTCATGGTAAATGTAGGTCTTGTTGAGGAGGATATTCAGCACATTCGTCCAATTCTAGACATCTCATAGCCTACTCCTTTCTGGAGTTATAAACCCTATTTGTTTCCCTTCCCATGCCTCTTTTGACTTCTTTGAGACCATGTAACTCTTTTTTATCTCTCCCTTTTATAGTAATACTCATTGTCCCTAAAAATCAGACAATAAAGTTATTTCTATGGCATAAATATCAATTCATCCTCCTTCGTTTCATGCCTCATAAACTGTGAATTTATGGACGTTCACCCCTATTATGATCATGAAGAAAACACCCATTGTGGACGCCCTTAGACAATGTCTATGTGTATGCAAATATATAAAAAGGATTTTAAATGTAAGCGGCTAGCCCTCAACACAGACGTGCTATCTCATCCATAATGCAAGGAGGATCAAAATATATAAAGTGTTTCTCTCTTTGTCACACACACACCTACATGAAACCCTTAATACTCACTAATGTTCTCAACATTACAAATACCTTGATACATAGCAAAGTATTCAATCTGTCTCTCCTGTATCATACTCAGATGATCGTCCTGAATGGATTCAACACTAGCGAGACCTTGGTAGATAGATGAAAGAGAATATATGTAGGAGCAAAGAGGGAAGTAAAAGGATATGTATAACTTCTTGAAGCCTACAATTGGATCTATTTGATGCGGGTGAAGGCTTCAGATTCATGTTCTATAAAAGGAATGTTCATGGCCTCTCTTAACTCGTGCAGGCAGCCTACAATATTTTTGCTAACTTAATTAAGAAAATGAATAATCTATTGACTTATACACAATCCAAGGCAAGGATTCCTCTTAGAGAATGAAAATAGTTCCCTTATAAACCTAAGTGTGTTCACACACAAATTCTCCTTGGGAGATATGTGATGGCCAAGACCTAGCATTTATCTATTTGTAAAATTCAAAGCCATGTAATCTCTAAGCTTCTCGTCTTTCAAAACCTTCCAAGGTTATTCCTTTTAGGCACATAATTCAAGTTATGCTTTCCTAGAAAGAGAGAGGTTCCTTCGTAAATGGAAGCATGATGACACACAAATCCTTCTTGGGATGGATGTGATGAACCAAAACCTAGCATTCACCTATAATAGAATTCCGGGCTGCATGGACTATGTACTAAAGCCTACTTAAGTTACTAGACCAAGAGCTTTATGAAAATAGTTGATTTTCTCATGTTTCAAAACCTTGAAAAACTATCCCGTTTAGGCAAAATTGAAGCTACTTTAATATGGTGCACTAATTTTATGCTTGCAAGGAGAGAAGAATGATATCATCGCTACTTGTAGTTTGCTTAAACTATCAATAAAGATAGTGATGACAAAAAACTACCCAACATTGGGATCAAACATAAGGTAGGAAATTTTAGTAGTGTCTATGTGAGACATTCTCGATACCCACTCTCTCGGCTTTTATGCCCACTTCCTCATGCTCCCAATAGGACCACCAGCAGCTTGGCATCTAGAGGTGCTCATTGAAAGCAAAATAGTTCTCAATTTTTGGACTCACGACACCATTTGTTATCATTAAATCTCAGTTGTTTGTTCTATTGTGGTGTGTACCTGCATGAAAAATGCCTTTGAATTCCATGATGCTTTAGAAAATTATTGAAATCATTTGATATATATTCATATCCTCCATCAAATCTTAATGTCTAAATATATTCCCTGTCTAATTTTCCACCATAGCCTTGAACATGAGTAAACACCTCACTCTTCTCCTTCATGAGGTAAACCCATTACTTTTCATGTATGATCATCAATGATTCCCATCAAGAAATTTGTCATTCTAAATCTCCAAGCTTGCAAGTTGTTTTTTTCCAACATATTTCTTATATCTTGACTCATTTGATCACCATTTTCCATTTCTTTAGCAATGCTCTGATACCATGCCAAGAGAAAGGAGATAAGGAAGATAGATCTCTCACACTCTCCACACCAAGAGAGGAGCACACATAGATTAAGGCAAGGAAAAATGATATTCTTCTACTCCTTCTATTACATAAAGAGAATGTACAAGAATTGAAAGAGATGCGAGAGATTTGGAGAAGCTTGGAGTTGGTTTGTCAAATGATGAAGATGGTACAACAAACCTGCATAGGACCTACCCTAGATCTTTGGTTACGTCAAGTAGACCTTGTAGACTTATGGTCAGTGCAACAAAACTCAATTGGTATTCTAGAACATCAATAAAAATAGATTGATGCAAAACAGATGAATTGCAGCTTGACTAGTTCACAAAAAACTTTGATGAATTAGAATTGAAGTTATGATTGAAAAATGTGGCAGCCGCAGAGTTATAGATTGAGAAAATTCCTCTTAATGAGGTGTCATATAAAATTTAAGTTTTCTATATTTGCATAAAAACATTGATTAAAAACAACCAATGAAGTAGCAATCAACTTTACTCTGACTAATGGTCATTCCTATTTCTTAGGACTCTGCAAAAGATTAACCCGAGACTGAAAATATGCGATTTATCTGAATTTGCTGAAGCAAATGGCTTGAAACTTTATACACATAGTTTGAACAATAATATATTTCCAATGAATGCTTAATCATTGGATTTGGAGCTCTTTACAGAGAGCAGTAACCTATGTAAGTTGAATATGTCTGAGTAAGAAGGAGCAGAGAAATGAAGTAGCAAGATAATAATGGCCAAAGTATATGTATGTTTCTTTCAACATCTACAACAACATAGTGTACAATGTGTTGAATCATTGTATAGAAACTTGAGGATCTATCCACACCTTTTTTCCATGAATTTTGGTTTGAAATAAGGCTATTTTGGTAGTTTAGATTGCTTACGATCTTTTCCTAAAATCTAGGAAAAGTAATCTAATCAAGATATACTTTTGTGGGATGATTAATTGATTTATTGAAAAAATCACAACCATCTCTAACTCTTGATTTTTTAGCCTTTAATTTTCCTTTTACAAAGGTAAATGTTTTGCAACTTACATAAGAGTGTGATTGTATGTGATAAATCACTTAATACAATCAATGAGTGCAAAAAATAAAAAGATCTTTAATGAATATCTAAAATACCGTCCAGATGATGGTTTTGATGTAGATCATATTAATATCAAGCATACTTCAAGCTTGTTGTCTCAACAAACATAACTGCTCATAGCAAAATCTGGTTGAGCAAAATCCAAGTCAATGAAATCCGATTTAGCAAAATCTGATTAGGCAAATCCGAGTTAGTAGAACTATAGCATGTGAGGGTCATCAAAAATCACCGGATAATTTTGTAATTATTACCTAGAATATACACTGAACAGTCTCGTCGAACAGGCAGAACTGAAAGATTGTGACTTTTCATCTTAATAAAAGAACATTGATTCATGTAGCGGAGAGAGAGGCACGCAGGCATGCTGCTGGCATGCGGCCATGAAGCTAGTGTCAGGTGTCTATGTGGCTGATCTTTAGCACGCAGAGCATAGACTGGAATTTGATGTATGACTGTGTCATTATTTTTGCTCTTCTGTTTAGTCTGTTGAATATCTAAATTGATCCGGTGTTAAGTAATTGATTGTCTGTTAATTAGTTGTTGTGAAGTAAATTATTGTACATATGCCGAGTAATTTGCATAGCACTTGGTAGTAAAATATTGTAGTTAATCTGATCCTTCATTGGATAGTTGTTTCTACCTTCTGATTTAGTAGTGGGAAAATATCAAGGGATTCTGGTTATAGAAATCTCGCCATCCCAAGAACCCTGCAAGCTACCCTATTACTGTAGTATCATTGGACACAGTTAATTAGAATAGAGGTTTAACTCTGGTGCCATCTACAGAAATTGGAATTTAGTTACTAAGAGAAGTTTATCACATGCTTCTGAGTGGATATTATTGGTTCATTAAATCCTGCTGATCCAATATCTTCTTACCATTGAACATTCCATAACCTCTGAGCTTTACTTGAGTTCATTGGTGTAGGTGAAGTTGGGTTATTAGGTAACTGGAAGCAATTATCTACACATTCACATGCTACTACTAAGTATTGGTTCCAACAATATCAACTCCATCATATGAGGGTGGTCACTTTAGAAAGCACAATCATATCTTTACAAAAACAACTTGTAGATTTTGAACAGGATATGGAAGCAAAAGAAGGCACAATTGCAAAGTTAAGTGCCAATCTCTCGCAGCTGAGATCTTTAGAAGCTTCAACAAGCAATGGTTCAATTTTATAGTTCAACAATCAAAGGTAACCCTACTACATTTTATTTGGTGTTGAATTTTTATTGCATTCAAGTCCTAAATTAAGGTAATGTGTCCTCTTTTGTGCAGACTCTAATGATGAATTAAAGTTCATACTAAAGCTTGATGAGTGCCAAATTATAAAAGGCTGGTGATTGGAAAGGTTGAGTGTGATGCTAATGAATGAAGTTATGGACCATGCAATGAGTGATAAAACTTTAAGATATGCTTCCCATTTTACTTATAGTGTGCAATCAGAGAGAGATATCTCGTGGTTAGGTGCTATAGAAGTTCCCAAAGAAATAAACAATGTTATTTTATGGATTTTTAGTAGAACTCCATGGATTACAGAAGTAATCTCTTCTCAAATACATGGGCAAAAGCTTTTTGTAGATGATATAGGTGATTTTAAGGTAGAATGGCATTTGGGTGGAGACCTTAAGAGTATGAAATGAATGTTAGGTTGTAAAAAAAGAGCATCTTCTCTCTATCCTTGCGCACATTGTACACAAGGTTACAAGGGATCTAAGAGATAGTCTAAACATGCAAGGGCATTGATGAGAGTTGATGAATCTGAAGAAATTGATAACATAGACTCATGGAATCATAGGGATTGGGAGATATCACTTTTGAGGTGTCCAATGTTAGAAGAACCGACTCGTGAAAAAATAAGCAATGATTGGAACCCCATTATTCCATTTCCATTGGTCAATGTTCACTCTTGTACTTTGCATGCATTCATGAGGATCTTTGATAGGGTTTTGAAGCTCCATGTTGAATATGCATTTGCAACGAAACCACTAGAGAGCTCTACAATAGAAATCCAGAAAATAGAAGATCTTCTGAATTCGATTGGTTCTCATGGTGCCCATTTATCTTTAGTTGTTAGGAAGTATGGTTGTCCATGGGAACATCCGAGGTTGAGCAAAAAAAACCTAGGCATTCATCGAGGGGTATACCAAATTCCTTCTCAATATCATGTAAGAATAAAAATTCTTCTCCGTCGACAAGCACCACTCAAAAAACTTCCATCTCTACCTCTAGTAGAGTGGGTTCCAAGTTGGAGGGTGGACTTTTTGTGCACTACTGGCTTCCTTCAATTTGTCCACTACCCCTTGCAGAAATTGTCTACGAATGTTTTCACTCTCTTTTAATAAGTTGAGAGCTTTTGTTTGCAGTTCCTTTTTGTCATCTACAAAACCCTTAGTAACAAGATGGGGTAGGTCCATGGGTGTAGGTTCAAGCTCCTCATTGACAAAAAATATTGTTGTTGGAACATATGATGGATATTTTCTTCCCGTCTTTCTCTTCTTATTTAGTTGCTTGATTAATGGCACTATGTCATCTAACAAGTGCCCTACATTCTCAACAACAGCCATGAAACACTTTGGGTGCTTTGCAAAGGCCTCATCTCCTTTATGGATGTAAAAAAGTAGGTCATAGGGGACCCATTTACACTCATATGTTGGAATATCTATGGCATATCGTAATATATAAAATTCTAGGAAATCACTAATCTACTCGAGCACGTCGGAGTTCATGGCTAGTGTCCATTCAAGATTAGGGAATCTACAGACTAGTTCATACAAATTTGTATGACCTTTGTAGCCTGTATCATCGAAGAACTCCATGAATAAATTGCGAGGAGATTTGATGGGAGATGAAGTGCTAGCAGCCATTGCATGTGTGCATAGAATTCTATTGGCTTGTCTACTCTTTCTAGCTCTTTGTGAGTGCGAATGTGAGAAATGAGCACATAGAACCCATTTTTATAGGAGTTTCAAATTTTTAAGGTGAAACTGCTATAAAAATGGGTGCACCTTTTAAAAGTACACAATAAAATAGTGAAAGTTAAAAAAATGGGTTTCTGATGACAAAATAATGCACAGAGCACCAAATGATATTTTGCACCAAAACAAATCTTTAAACATAATACAACAAAAAATAACATGACCAACCACATTCAAAGTAGACTTTTGACATTCCAAGAGTTTTGAAATTACCATTGCAAATAAGAAGGTATATAGAATATCTAAGATGTATTGTTTTTCCTAATTTTAATAAGTTTCTTGAAGTGCAAAAACCATCAGGTCTAATGACTAGGGCCCATGTCGTGCAGTTTCCCCATAGAACCTTAATGGGGGGAGTGCAGAGGGGGGCTTGCCCCCTTCTGCGGGGTCCAGGGGGCCTATCCCCCCGGCCCGTAGGGCCGAGACGGTAGGACTTCTGGTCGTGGAGATATTGTCGGATCATATATTTTACCGACTATTTTGTATCTCCCGACTACGTTTATCTATACCGAACCTCCTTGTAAAAGCTATATAAGCACGACCCAGGTTGAGCTTCATATAGCATTGCGCACTAGTAAGCCCTTCATCTAGAGTCTGTCTAGATTGCCATCTAAGCTCCACAGTGGGAGCGCACGGGTGGACAACACCATCATTGTAACTGCTTTATGCTTGACAGACTGAGAATTTGAGTTCTCTATCTCTTAGTCTGCGTCTATCTTTGTCTGCGTTTTTCTCTCAACTCTCTCTACAGGTCTATTCTGCTATGCTGTTATTTTCTTACATGGTATCAGAGCTCAAGAGGCTCTGAGTAGTGCAGAAGCAGAAACGCAGAGGTTGGAGAAGCCTGAACAACAAAAGAGAGAAGATGTCAAGCGGTGCGTCATCATCTACGACTGGGGGCCAAGGTGGCTCATCAACAGGAGTAGGTGGTGCACAAGCAGGAGCAACAATGATGCCGTTCATCCCAACGTTGCGGATGCGGCCACCAACCTTCAGAGGAGGTAAACTTGATGGTACGAACTACACCCTGTGGAAGTTCAAAATCACTTCTATTCTTGGGAGTGATCATGAGCCCCAAGAAAGACCTGATCCAAATAATCGTGGTCGAATGATTCTTCGTGATGCTGATCTTCTACGTGCTTGGAAACGTAGAAATGCAGATGCACTTTGTGCTCTTGTTACAAGTACTTTTGATAGTGTTCTGACTCTCATTCAGCATACTATGAAGGCATGTGAAGCATGGAACATATTGAGAAATCAATATGAAACTCGTAATCAGACACGGATTCAAAACTTGGAGAATCAGCTTGCAGCAGAACGGTTTGCTGATGGGGAGACTGCAGAGGTGTTTATCACTCGCATAAAGAATCTACAAGATCAAATGGTGGGAGCAGGTGTTCAAAAGTCAAGTGAAGAGCTAGCTCGACGTTGTCTTCGAATCTGTCCACCTAAGTTTGATGGTCTGGTAACTGCTCTTAACACTCAAATCAGACCTCAACCACTAAATTTTGAAGAATTCAGTGCCTTACTCATGGAGGAGGAGCTGCGGCTCAAGGCAAGGAGTGGTGGTAGCAAAGGAGATGCTGCATTCACAAGAAAGCAAGAACAGAGCAAGCTATCCTCTAGAGTTGGTGCATGCTGACTTGTGCGGAAAAATGCCTACACAGGCCTTGGGCAGATCTTCCTACTTCATGTTACTTGTCGACGACTATAGCAGGAAGATGTGGGTGTAATTCCTTCGCGATAAGGCTCAAGATTTTGGTAAGTTTAAAGGATGGCTTCAGCTTGTTGAAACTGAAACAAGGAAGAAGATGAAGAAATTCAGGACAGACGGTGGTGGTGAGTTCACATCAACAGAGTTTGAAGATTTCTGCAAGAGTAAGGGAATCAAGCATCAACTCACAGTGGCACATAGTCCTCAACAGAACGATGTTGCAGAATGTTGGAATCGAACCATCATGGAGATGGCAAGGTGCATGTTGAAAGGAAAGGGTTTGCCTAATCAATTTTGGGTAGAGGCTATCAACACTGTTGTCTACATCTTGAATTGAAGCTACACCAAGGAACTTGATGGAAAGACTCCACAAGAAGCCTACACTGGTAAAAAGCCTTATGTTTTCCATTTCAAAGTATTTGGAAGTGAATGTTATGTACATGTTCCAAATAGGGAGAGAAACAAGCTTCAACCAAAAAGCATCAAATGTATCTTCCTGGGGTACAACGAAGATAAGAAGGCTTATAAGCTTTATGACCCTGAGGCTAAGAAGATCATGGCGAGTCGTGATGTGGTGTTCAAGGAGGAGCAGCCACATGCAGTGGAGGAGGAAAAGAGAGCTTCCACTTTATCATCAAGCGAAGGGGCAATCCACTATGAACCTAGCCCAAGAGCTATCCCTTCTACACAAGAGAAGGAAGCATCATCTTTAGATGATGAGTGTGAAAGTCACCAACCTGCCGACACCCAAGTGGAAAAGCCATTGCCACGTTGGGTGAGGCAACTCTATGATTCTGCAAACCCCATCCCACAGTCACTAGAACAGGTTGCAGATGAACCGAGGCAATCACAGAGAATAGAGGAATAGAGACGAGCAAGCGCCCATATTGTAAACATAGCCTTGATGGCTGATCTCATTCAAGAAGAAGCGAAGGAACCAAGCAATGTGGAAGAGGCACTCCATGATCCGAATTGGAGGGTTTCCATGCAAACAGAATACAACAATATCATGAAGAATGGAACTTGGGAGCTAGTGGATCGACCCCCTAAGCGTATAGTCATTGGCACCAAGTGGGTTTGGAAGCTAAAGTACAAGGCTGATGGTACTCTAGAAAAATATAAAGCAAGACTTGTTGCACAGGGTTACTCACAAGTTGAAGGCATTAAATTTTGTGAATCATTTGCCCCGACTGCAAGAATGACTACTATCCGAGTAGTACTAGCTGTGGCTGCACATAAGTGTTGGCTAGTCTATCACATGGATGTCAAATCAGCGTTCCTAAATGGAGACCTCAAGGAGGAGGTATATGTGTCTCAGCCACCAGGGTTTGAGGCTCCCCATTCAGAGAACAAGGTATGTAAGCTGAAGAAGGCATTATATGGGCTAAAACAAGCCCCTAGAGCATGGTACCAGCGGATAGATAAGTATCTCTTGGATCTAGGGTTCAAAAGATGTGCTTCTGATGCTAACTTGTATGTTCCAAAGAAAGGAGGGAAGACAATTGTACTTGTACTCTATGTAGATGACCTTGTGATTACAGGAAATGATGAGGCTCTCCTTCAACAAACAAAAGATGCCCTAAGTTTAGAATTTGAAATGACAGACTTGGGCTTAATGCATTATTGCTTAGGTCTTGAAGTTTGGCAAGAACCAGGGAAGATTTTCATCTCTCAACAAAAGTATGCAAGGCAGATATTGAAGGCATTCGACATGGAGGATTGCAAGGAAATTTCTACACCTATGGAGGTCAACGCAAAATTATCTATTGAAGATACTTCACCTCAAATGGATATTGGAAGATACAGGAAATTAGTTGGAAGTCTCATCTACTTGTGCAATAGCAGACCAGACATCTGTTATGTTGTTGGAGTAGTGAGCAAGTTCTCTAATAAGCCTTGCCAAACTCATTGGAAGGCAAGCATGCAGACACTCAGGTATGTGAAAGGAACTATTGAATATGGTATTCTTTATGAAGAAGGATCATCTCTGGTCGGATACTGTGACTCAGATTGGGCAAGAGATATTGATACAGAAAATCAGTTTTTGGATATTGATTTTCTTTAGGATCAAGGATTTTCTCTTGGATTAGTAAGAAGCAACCGACTGTAGCATTATCTTCTTCTGAAGCTGAGTACAAAGCTGCATGTGTTGCAGCATGTGAAGCAGTATGGTTGAGGAGGATCCTATGGCACATAGGAATACAAGGACAGGAGGCTACAGAGTTGAAGTGTGACAACCAAAGCTCCATGCACGTATCAAGCACATAGAAATTCAGTATCACTATGTGCGTGAGTTGATTGAGGACGGGGTCCTGGAGATAAGCTATTGTCCTACTGAAGAAAATGGAGCAGACATCTTCACCAAGGCTCTTGGGAGAGAGCAACTTCTTCGACACTTTCCAAAGCTTGGGATTGGACCAAGGAGGTAGTTCACCGTAGGGTGGACATTGAGGGGGGGTGTTAGATATGCTCAATACTCCACCCTCATGTGACCACAAATGATCCATGGTGCTCTAAGTTGTAAGGCCCCCATTATGAGGAGAAGCCATTATGAGAGCCCGAACATTTGTGGAACCCTAACTTCCAAGTTAGATGAGGTCTTTGTGTGATCGTTGATGGTTGTAGATGATCTTTGTGAGCCTAGCCGTTAGGTTAGGTAGGGCATAAACTTCCAGGCCACTAGGTTGCCATTTAAGGTGAAAATAAAGGCCCTATGGTGTCGCGCGGTTTCCCCATAGAACCTTAATGGGGGGAGTGCAGAGGGGGGCTTGGCCCCTTCTGCGGGGTCCAGGGGGCCTATCCCCCCGGCCCATAGGGCCGAGACGGTAGGACTTCAGGTCGTGGAGATATTGTCGGATCATATATTTTACCGACTATTTTGTATCTCCCGACTACGTTTATCTATACCGAACCGCCTTGTAAAAGCTATATAAGCACGGCCCAGGTTGAGCTTCATATATCATTGCGCACTAGTAAGCCCTTCATCTAGAGTCTGTCTAGATCGCCATCTAAGCTCCACAGTGGGAGCGCACGGATGGACAACACCATCATTGTAAGTGCTTTATGCTTGGCAATCTGAGAATTTGAGTTCTCTATCTCTTAGTCTGTGTCTATCTTTGTCTGCGTTTTTCTCTCAACTCTGATTACAGGTCTATTCCGTTGTGCTGTTATTTTCTTACATTTGAAACAAACAAACACATATCTAAATAGTTTAGAAATATATTCAACACTATAAAACATACAATATTGTAGTAATACTTACAATTCATAGGATATCTCATTCTAATGGAGTTTTTAGGTTTCATAGTTGCCATTATAAAAACATGTACAGTAGCAACCATCCCATTGTATTTTTGCTTCTTGAAGCCAAGTAACTTTCCCTTCCAATGAAGATCCAAGTTTCCATGACCTCTTAAGTCAATGAGGCCCAACTCTAGAGGGTTGCATGTACACCCATGCACGTTTTGAGTACTCATGTGATAGCCATTGTCCATCTATAGCTTTGATATTTTGACATCTTAGTGTGAGGACTTCATCTTCCGGGCTTAGATTTTCATCATTTGGTGTCCAAATCCACTTTTTTCACTTGGAATAGCTTTATATCTTTAAAGTACAGGTGCTATACCACATCTTTTGGACTAGTAAGGACTGTCAAATTTCAAAAGTGCTTCACTTTCACTGAATTTGCCCAATTGGGGCTATTGCTACATAATTTTGGCATCGTTCTTGTTGGTTTTTGGTGATTAGAACCCCCCTGGACCAACCGGACATTTCAAATTTTTGTTTGGGCATGGCGAGGATTGAAGATCAGTGACCTCAAGCTTCAAAGATCACTTGGATTTTGATTCCGCAGCTTTATTTTGTACCAGGGAACTGCTCTTGTGATATATTTCTCTTCTTTTGCATATTCAAGGTTTATTTCCATTTTGTCTCACATACTCTAGTTAGCAAACGGGGGAGGGGGAGTGAAACATGGAGTCTAAAGGGAAACAAATAATTGAACACATTCTCCATCTAAAGAGCAACTAGAGGATCCTAATTTTAGAATGGAAGAGGATGAAATGGGGCAGGAAGTAGAGGAAAAATTAGAAGAAAAAGAACCTCAACAAGAAGAGTATACCTATGAGGAACTTTTGGATGAGTTTGTTACTCATAACTAATTTGCAGAGTTGAAAGAACAGACCCTTAGGCTAGAGAGAAATATAGGTAGCATTATACTCATTCAACAGGTTAAGTCTCAAATGAACTCGCTTGAGACTCACGTTACCTCTTTCCTAGCTAGGAAGGAAAGAGAAACCCCTACTCTTCCTCTAGATATGACTAGGAAAGATCTTTCTCTTCCTAGTAAGCACAAAGGAGAGAGCTCTAGGGAAGCTCCCCTCCTAAAAGGCTTAAAGCCACCCACCTTTACATGGGATGATCGAGATAGAAACAAGGATGCAATCTAGACTTTTTTACAAAAGTGGCATGATTTGCATCAACTCAAGGGCACCCCACTAGAGTATTGTGTGCTAGAGGCAAGTATCTTGCTTGGCCCACGTTGTTATAAGTGGTGGATGAGTGTCAAGGAGGTGAACTCTATCCCTACAGATTGGACTCAGTTTGAAACTCTTTTCCTAAAGGAGTTTCTTCTGAGAATGAGGAGGAGAGGAATTGGGATGAGTGGGATAGAATTACCCAGAGAGGTAGACCTTTGACGGTCTACATATCCCACTATAGGGAGATCATTTTGAAACTTAAGGGCTTAGATGACTTCCAAAAAACTAGAGGGTTTGTAAGAGGCTTAGATAAAGCCATTAAGAGAGGTAAGAAGGAATGCACCTAAGACATTTGAAGAGGCAATCAACTATGCCCACATCTATGAGGACCATACCCATCCTCAATATACTCCTATGGAGATGGATCAACCCCTCAAGCCTCTTAGCACGACTAAGTTCAAGAAGAAGTTGCCATTGGGGAAAAACAAAATTATTTTCCTCCAACCATCCTCAAACCAAGAGTTATTTTCATCAAATGCCGCATCCCTACTTACTGCAAATCCTTTGTTAGTGGGATATATCCTTTCTGATTCTGATCATAGCCAATACTTATGCATCTTTCAGCTTTTGGATCAAGCTTTCCCCTAATCTGTGAGGGTATGTGTGCATAAGCAATGCACCCAAAGATCTTGCAATGATCTAAAGAAGGTCTCGTGCCATTCCATGCCTCATAAGGTGTCATCCCATCTAGAGACTTGGATGGAAGCCTACTAATTAGGTAAGTGGCTATGGAAACAACCTCTACCCATAGATAATTAGGGATTTCTTTTCTCATTCAACATTGATCTTGCAGCCTCTACTATTAATCTATTTCTTCTCTCTGCCACTCCATTCTATTCAGGAGCGTAGCTTGCCACAATCTCTCTCTTTATGCCTTTTTCCTGTAAGAAGGAGTCAAACTCATGTGAGAAATACTCAACACCTCCATTAGATATGAGCCTCTTCAAACTTTTACCTGTTTGATTCTCAACCAATGCCAAATACTTCCTGAAACAAGTGAAGACTTGATCTTTATGCTTCATAAAAATAAAGTATTGTCCACCTACTATAGTCATCTATGAATAAAACATAATACCTTGACCCTAAATTTGATGGCTCTCTGCTAGGACCCCACACATCTATGTGAACAAGCTCCAAGTAGTCTTCATACATGTATCCTCTTTTGTTGAATGGTTGCCTATGTGACATGCCAAATTGGCATGCTCCACATTTGTAAATCATATGTTGCTTGGACACATTTGGGAAGTTGAGCACACTCTGATCCCTACATATTCGCTTCAATGTTCTTTCACCTATATGACCTAGTCTCTTATGCCATATCTTCAATTCAAATAGGGTTTGGTCCTTGTAATTGAAGAGAGCAATATTTCTTGTATCTTCAACTTCAAAGGTAAAAACTCTACCAGATTTCTCACCTTTTGCAATCCTCTTGAAGCCTTTTTGAGGGTCCTCCACATATGCTCCATGCCTTGTGAATCTAACCTACAAAACCTTCTCAAAACTCTATCCAACACTGATTACATTCTTGGTTATTGTTGGCATATACAACCCTACTTAGAAGATTCATGTTACCATCACATGCTTTAACATTTTGAATCTTCTTTACTGAGTGTCTAGTGTCATCACCTGTCTAGAATTCATGCTTTCCTTTGGGTTCTTCAAGGTCAGACAATAATCCTACATTGGCTGGTACATGTTTGGAGCAACCAGAATCAATATTGAATAGGTACTCATCATCTTTACCTTGATTGGCTATCATATTCATGAGTAATAGGGAATCCCCTTGATCATCTGTATAGTTGTTGTAGTATCTCATTCCTTTGAATCCTCCTTGATAGTTTTTGTTGTAGCCTTGGTTGTAATTGTGATGGTAGTTATTTCCTCCATTATTGAACCTACCTCTTGATTGTCCATAGCCTCCTCTGTGGAAGCCTCTTCCTCTCTGATTCTTTGTGTTCATGAAGCATTCATATGCGGTATGATTGGTCAAGCCACAAATGTTGCAAGATGAATACATTTATGGTCTCCCCCTGCCTTGCTTTCCTCCTCTGCCCCTTCCTCTAGTACCTTTTCCTCTACCTATGAAATTCACTTAAGAGGTACTTGCATCTTCTTAATTCTTCTTACCTTTGCCTTTATCTTTATTCTTATTTTTATATGGGTAAAGGGCAATAGATTGATTACCTCTAGAAGTATCTCCATTCTTGTTGAGCTTTGTCTCATGTGTGAAGAGTTGCCCTATCAATGTATTGAGGTCAGGTATCGGCATGTCCATATATAGGTCCATTGCTATAGTAAAAGACTCCCATTTGTCATCAGCCTTGATGCCATTTATGATCGGCCTTACTATTTGCTCTTCTTCTATTTCTTCTCCAATACTCCCAAGTTGATCAGCTACATCCTTCATTTTGGTTGCATAGTCAACTACACTTTGCTTTGGTTGCTTCCTCAAGGTTGTGAACTCCATCCAAAGTTGGTTCTTTCTGGCCCTTGTATTTGATGAGAAGTATGAAGATAGTACTTCCCAAGTCTCTTGGGAAGTCTTACAATTGCTAATATGAGGTAAGAAAAAAAATCAACAATTGAATTGAGTATTTAAGACCTGGCTAGAGCATCCTTTGCACACCATGCAGCTAGTCTTTCTTGCTCCTCTCTTGTAGGTTGGCTTTTACTTCTAAAGGTTGGCATTTCTTCATCTCGAGATATGTATCCATACAAGCTTCTTCCTTGGAGTAAGCCTTCATCCTTATGGACCATGCTGGATAATTGCCCCTGCCCAATTTTTCAATGAATGATGAAAATTCATCTCCCATTTTACCTTGATGTTGCTCTGATACCACTATTGGAGGAGATGGTGGACACCTTATAGAGAAGAGATGGTGCTACAAATTCCTACTTCACACCAGCCAAAGCTGAGTTGAGGATTGCAAAGTAGACCTCTTGAGCTTTCTAGAAAGCTCAAATGATCCCCCAAGTACTTTGGAAGATGATCCTCAAATCATTGGATCAAAACAGATAACTTGGCTTTTCACTATGAACCAAAACTTGCTATTTTGGTCACTACATGTACTTAGGAAAATGAACAGTACTTCTTTCCTCGTAACAATTGGACAAATTCCTTTTGATAATATCTAATTGACTAATCTAGCTAACTTTCAGAAGTTATTTCACTTCAAATGATTAACTACACTTGAAGAATGATGCTTAGCAAAACTGGGATGCTTCCAGACATTTTCGAGAGTTAACAGTATGTAGACTACAAAGCAATGTTTTGCACATAACTCAAGAATGGTTGAGGAAATTAAAATGAAATTTTGTAACATACGAAGAGACTAGCTAGTGAATCTATAACAACATAAATGACTGCAAATGGTCAAGTAAACACTGAGAAATAGATCGTGGAAGCTCACTATTTTGAGTAGTATATGACAGAGTAGAAGAGAGGAGATATGGGAAGATTATATGTATTGATGCACATCAATTACATTGACATTGGCAACGAATGATTGAAAAATGTGAGGGAAATCATAGAGATATAATATGATCTCAATAGCCACTTGAAGTCCCTCTAAATATCTCTCCAAATCGGGCTCATACTATGCGACTTTTGAAGTGTACTTTTATAGCTAAAGTTGGAGCCATTTTGAAATTCAAACTCCTACCAAAAATATCCCTAGAGTTTGGGATTTCAATTTTCATCTAACTCACCAAAAAGCTCGTAATGACATCTCCTAAGAACTCATGATTGCAAGTGCTCTTTTTACATGTGCACTTTTACAAAGATAAAAGTCATGATTTTACAAGTGGGTAGTCATATGCGACCATGTGAGTACATAGAAGTGAATATCTAAATGTCCAAGTATGTAGGCTTGGATCCATTTGCACTAACAAGAAGGCCATTGGCACTAAGTGGGTATACAAGTTGAAGCGTAAGCATGATGGAACAATTGAGAGGTATAAGGCTAGGTTTCTTGCAAAGGGTTATGCTCAAGTAAGAGCAACTAATTTTGATGAGACCTTTGCTCCTACATGGCAAATGAGTACTGTTGGTGTCATCTATGCACTTGCGGCTCATCATGGTTGGAGCATACATTAGTTGAACATTAAAAATGCATTTCTGAGTGGTGACTTGGATGAAGAAGTGTATGTCTTTGAGCCTCATGGTTTTGTGTAGAAAGGGCATGAAGACAAAGTGTACAAGTTCCAAAAGGCATTATAAGGTTTGAAGAAAGCACCACATGCTTGGTATGAAGAGATAGATGCCTACTTGATTGTGCATGGTTTGGAGAACAATCCAATTGAGAGCATCTTATATGTTCCCATGCAAATGATGTGCTTCTGATCATTGTTGTTTATGTTGATGACATGCTGCTCACGAGTCCGAATGAGAAGCATATCATTGATTTTAAGACTCATTTTCATGCCCCATTTGAGATGGCAGTTTTGGGGAATTTGCATCATTATTAGGTCATTTATTTTATGCAAGTTGATGGCAAAATATTTTCGTGTCAAACAAAATATATTCAGACATTATTGCAATGTTTTAGCCTTGAAGATTGCAACCTTATTGCCACTCCTATGGAAACAGGTTTATAATTGAGTCTTCATTATGCTGGAGATTCATGCTATTCTCTATTAGTAAATTGTTGGATGCTTGATTTAGTTATGCACTTGGCAAGATATTTAGTTTGGTATCTCACATATGAGCAGGTTTATGCATTGCCTAGGTGTCAAGCATTGACAGGTAGTTAAGTGCATCTTTTTCTACTTGAGTGGTACTCGACTACTCGGATTGCTTTATCCCAAGGGGGGATCACTACTGCCAAATTTACATGCTTTTTTTTGACTTTGGCCCACACAAGAGAATGTTATAGACCTTTTCACAAAGGGTCTACCTAGGAGAAGCTTGAGGCTTTCTGCAATGCTTTGGGCTTACTTCCTTTTTTGGATTGATTCCACATAGCTTGGCACTTCCTTATACATGAGTGCCAGCTTGTTGTTCATCGCATGACTCCCAAGGGGGATTTGTTGATATATTTAGGTACTGATGTGTGTGAACACACTATGACCACCGACACACTTTTTTCCCTCTTTAGGAGGTTTTTTTCTCGTAGCTTGTATATATGCCTATAACTCTAATGGGTCATGTACATTCTCTTGGGGTAATAAATTCAGTATTGTGTGTTGTGCTCTAAGCTTCTTCTTCGTCTTTGTGTTCTTCATGTGCTTGTGCAAACCTCAAATTCCAACTGTAACATCGTGCACCTCTTGACCACCTTTGCCACAAAATTGAGAGCTTAATCGATTAGCAAAATTTATGTTGGAGTGATAGCTATTGTTGCATGTGGTGCACCAAATCTACCTGCAGCTGTCTTGAGTAGTCCAAAACTCCTCCACTCCACATTGAAGTTGCAACAGTAAATCATTTTTTAGCGTGTAGGTGGTGAAATGACATTCTCTTCTTGTGGCTCCATTGCATCTTTAGTGATTCTAGTTCCCTCTTAAGTTGTTCAATTGGGTCTCGACTCGCAATTTAATTTATTTCAATCCCACCTTCGAAATGCACTCTAGCCTCCTCTATGCAAGAAGCGACTACCACAAATTCATTTAATGTGGCATCAAGAATACCTTGGCAGAGCCTTCTCTATCCACTTTTTGACTAGAAAGTCTCGTGGAGCATGCGGCAAACATGAAATGAGTGCTTTGGCACGTGTATACTACTCATGAAAGGATTCACCTCGCTGTAACTTCAAGCTCTCCAACTTGACCAAGGCTCACTCGAAAGAGTTTATTAGTCAAAAAGTTTGATAGAAGAAGGTCTTCAAGGCATCCGAGGTGTCCCCTTCATTTGTACAATTGGTTCTTTTAATTAAATCATGCAAGGAAGAGAAGGAATGTGCCAAACTCCTCTTTAAAGAAAAACAATATACAAAAATTACAAATAAAAATTAGATAACACAAATAACATATAACACATATCATAATACGAAAACTTTAAAAAATTCGTACAATCATCCATTAAAATATAATTAAAAACGTTATGAATAGAAGTGTATATATGTGTTTTTTTTTTTCCAGCATATGTGCACAAAATCATGTGTGTATAGATTTATGTGTATCGTTAAATTCAGTTGCTCTTTTACATCCTTAAAAGAAAAGCTAAGCATGAGTTACATATCAAAAATAGGCTTTTTAAAGTAAAATATATGTAATACATAGCAATAGTTTTAAATAAATATAGTGAGCCTTCCAATCCGTTGGAGGGCTCCCTTACGGTTCTACATTATCCATAATTCACTAACAGCCCATCACGAGCATGTAATGATCTAACATCGTTGCCAATTATATTATGGTTCATGAACAAATGTGCAATTTGTTCTATGACTTGTTCCTTGACTACTATTGATTAGACTAAATGTTTGATCTCTCTACTAGGAAGGGAAGAAAACTTGAGACATACTCCATAAGTACGCATGATCCAAATGTGGAATGCAATTGGATGTCAATGTCCCACTCCATATACAAGTCTAGAAAATGAAATAAGACACAAGACACATGCAAATCTTCCATGATAACGAGGCCACAACCTACTACACCGATCGTCGATGGAACAAGCAGATAAAGATATCCACCTCATTTGGAAGTCATCCTCCTTTTTGTACTTACAAAGTCCCCAAAATGGAATTCGTAGAGATTGATAATCATACAAAATACGAGTTACTCCAAAAGGAAAAGTTTTTTCCACTAAACATAATCCTTTCTTTTGACTTGAAGCTAAAGTGTGTGCTTTCTTTTGTGCAGTATAGAAAAGAGCGATAAGCCATTAGGCATTTATTCATTACGTTAACTTTGTATAATTTTATAGCTAACACAAAACTGATGGAGAGTGTTAATCTCCAAAAAGAACAAGGTACTCTTGAAATTAGAGCACCTCTATATCAAGGCTAACTCAAAACCTTTCCCAATTTGGAGGATTAATGATCAATTATAAAGATTTTGGATAAACTGTGAAGAAGATGATTCTACAGAAAGTCTACTGCACATATCTCTCTCAATGACTTATCAAATGTGTAACGTTTTTTATAAAACTTTGCACAAGGTGATGCCTATAGTTTGCGCACCTCCTCCAAGTTAAAACACTTCAAAAGACTCAGTAGATCTTGAGAAATGAATTTAACAAGTCACCTATGTCTAAAACTTTTCTTCTGAGAAGTTGATTCAGACACCTATAAATTCCAACACTTGGTTCTCTCAATCTAGAACCCGTTTATGCAAATGCTTTTAGTCACATGTAGCTTACCTTCTAACTTAAAGCTTGAGTGCTTTCTTGCTCAAAACTTTACATTGTGGAAGGAGAACTGACCAAAACATTAGCATCCAATTTTGTGCCTGTTTCAGGAAACAGTGAACACTTCTTCACATATGAATGTTCCTAGTCATAATTCTCATAGCCTGTTTACAATTAGGCTCTCAAACTTTAACCATAGACTCGTTAACTATGGACTTAGACATCTACAAAAGGATTCTTGAAATGATCAAGCACAGAAGGAGAATGCATAGAAACATCGGGTGCAATATTTCTTCCATTACTGGAAATCTTAACATCTGGATGAGAGAGTTATTCTTCACACTTCTCAAGTGTCTAAAACACTCCTAACTCTTTTGAATTCTTGTAGTCATACTCTCATACATTTGCCCCCACATTTTTCCTTTGTATATATAGTCAAATATTTACAAACTCAAAACTAATCAAAGGCATAATTGAGCTAACTTCAAAATAATGTACATATGTGTACACATCTTCATCTTTTGAATATGCACTTCCTTCATGCTTCATAACTTGGTCTTTTCTTCAGTCCTTGACTTCAATACTTCACCAAAACTTCAACTGTTGATTTCCCTGCACCAACAACTCCCCCTCAATCATCAATTGAGGTTTTCTCTATCTTCTTTATGCTTGCCATGTCTTTAAATCTTTGTAGCTTTTGGTCCATCCAAGCTTTTGGTTAGCATATCAGCTATCTGATCTTTTGTTGAAGTATGTATTACTTCAATTTCTTTATCAATCACCTTCTCTCTTAGAAAATGATACTGAATCTTAATGTGTTTAGTCCTGGCATGAAAAACAGGGTTAGCAGCTAAATACAATAACTCATGTTATCTCCATGAATAGTGGGTGTACTCTGAGTGATGTCAAAACTCTTCATGAGAGTTTTTAGCCATATGACTTCCTTTGCAGCTTCAACCATACCTTTGTACTCTGCTGCTGTAGATGGCAAAGCAACTGTGTGTTGCTTCTTTGAACACCAAGAAATTAACTTATCTCCCACATAACACAAGTATCGATAAGTTGATCTCCTATCATCAGGATTACCTGCCCAATCTGTATCACTATATATCTTGATGTTTGTATCTGATGTAAAACCATAATACAAACCTTCTTTGAGTGTACCCTTAATGTACCTCACCACTCTTTGTCCTGCAATCCAATGTTCTTTCCTAGGACAATGCATGAATTGAGACAACACTCCAACTGCATATGACAAGTGAGGCCTAGTTAATGTAGCATAAATCAGACTACCAACCAAACTTTGATATCACTTCATATCCTTGAACTCTTCTCCTCCATATCTACTCAATTTGTGATTCACCTCCATTGGAGTAGGTGCTACCCTGCAATCATCCATTTTAAACTTGATCAGCAAGTTTCTCAAATACCTTTCTTGAGTTACATACACTCCATGTTGAGTGTATGAAATCTCCATGCCCAAGAAATATGAAAAATCTCCTAAGTCATTGATCTTGAACTCTTTCTTCATTTGCTTCTTTAGGCTTTGAATGCCTTTCTCATCTATACCTGTAAGAATTATATCATCAACATATATGCACATGTAAATGAACCCATTATCACTTGCTTTAACAAGCAAGCTACTATCTGCTTTAGATACTTGGAAACCAAGTTCTTTCAAGAACTTCACAAGTCTATAATTCCATGCCCTTGGGGCCTGCTTCAAGCCATACAAAGCCCTCTCGAGCTTGCACACATGATTTGGATACCTTCCACCTCTGAATCCTTGTGGTTGCTCCATGAAAACATCATCTGAAATATAACCATTTAAGAAAGCATTCTTCACATCTAATTGACATAACTTCCAACCTTTACATGCAGCAATAGCTATGAGTGTCCTGATGGTTGTCATCTTTGCCACAAGACTATAGGTCTCATCATAATCTATACCATATGTCTGAGCAAAACCCTTCACAACAAGTCTAGCTTTATACCTAGACACACTTCCATATGCAAACATCTTTGTCTTGTAGACCCATTTACATCCAATGATCTTCTGATTATTTGGTTTAGGAACCAAATCCCAAGTCTTATTCTCCATCAATGCATCATACTCTTCCTGCATAGCTTTCTCCGAATTTTCTTTACCTTTGGCTCTTCATATGTAGAAGGGTCTTCATCTGCCTTTATCATATAAGCATAATCTTTGGTAGCCAAAAAAGAAGTGTCATAGCTATACCTTGTAGGTTGCCATTTGTGCCTTGATGACCTTCTAAGTTCTCCAATCCTTGAGGTTTCTGGCTCATCACACTCTAGATCAAATCTTGGCACTTCTTCAACTTCAACCTGTACTTCATTGTTCTCCTCTTCATCAAATATCTGAACCTTTGATTTACCTTTTCTGATTCATAACTTCTTCATCACCTGCATAAATATTGATTGTACCTGCATACCAAGTACCTTGCTCATCAAATGTAACATCCGTAGACACTAGGAATTGTTTTGTGGATGGACTCCACAACCTATATCCCATCTGCTTATCATCATATCCAATGAACACGTATTTTTCAGCTTTAGGCTCCAATTTATGCCTCAATTGTGATGGCACATATGCATATGCCAAACATCCAAATACTTTGCAATGATCTAAAGTAGGTCTCTTACCCCACCATGCCTCATATGGTGTCATACCCTGCAAAGCTTTACATGGTAACCTATTAACCAAATAAGTAGCTGTATTCACAGCCTCAACCCACAAATAATTTGGGCAATTTTTCTCCTTCATCATGGATCTTGCAAACTCAACAAGAGTTCTATTCCTTCTTTCTGCTACACCATTTTGTTGAGGAGAGTACCTGCAAGTAATTTCCCTTTTTATACTTGCATTCCATAACTAATCACTGAACTCATTAGAGAAATACTCTCCCCCTCCATCTGACCTTAGTCTCTTCAACTTATGACCTGTAATTCTCTCTGCATACACATGATAATGTTTGAATGTATTGAATACCTCTGATTTATCTTTGATCATATAAATAGTGATCTATCTGGTAGCATCATCAACATAAATCACATAGTACCTTGAACCATTGATACTGAAATCCTTTGATGGTCCCCACACATCTATATGTACCAACTCAAGCTTCTCTGAATACATAAAACCATGCTTGGAATAAGCTTGCTTATGAGCCTTACCTAATTGACATGCTTCACATCTGTATGTCATATGTTGACCTACAACATTAGGCAACCCAAGCACTGAACCATTGTTAACCATATCTTTGATATTTGATACCTCTTTCATTAGAATGTCCAAGCCTCTTGTGCCAAAGATCTAACTCAGAGATCGTATGTCCTCCATAAGTGAACAAGGCATGACCAACATTGCCTTGGATCTTCAATGTGAACAATCTTCCTTCTTTCTTCCCTGAAACAATTTGTTTATACCCATTGCTAGGGTCTTCCACAAACACTCCTTCATTAGTGAACCTAACTTCATAACCTTTTTCAACAATTTGTCCTACACTTATCAGATTTTTAGGAATTGTAGGAACATACAAAACCTTACTCAAGAGAGTACTACCATCCTTGGCCTTCACTGATCCAATTGACTTCACATTGTGCTTTGTATTGTCACCTGTTTGAACTACATGATAAGTTACCTTATTCTCCAAATCAATCATCAAAGCTATGTTACCACTCAGGTGATTGCTACACCCTGAGTCAATGTAGAAGACTCTTTGGTCTTCACTTCGCCTTTCACAAGTTGCATTCATTATCAATGTTGAATCCTCCTTCTGATCTAAAGCATAATTGTAGTAGGTATTGTTGTATTGTTGACTTTGGAATCCTCTACCTGCATTTCTTCCAAAATAACCTCTACTACCTCTACCTCTGTAATTACCTCTTTGATTTCTGCCACCTCTTCCTCTTGAATTAAAGTTCTTATTATATCCACCATTATTCTGAGTATTATGCCAACAATCATTAGCTAAATGATTTGTCTTACAACAAATCCAGCAAGCTTTGACTCCATCTTTATTACTCCTGCCTCTTCCTCTACCTTTGCCACCTCCTCTTCCTCTTAGGAAGTTGGCTTGGCTAGTTGTACCTTCATCTTCATTTGCTTGTTGCTTCCCTTTGATATTCTTCTTCTTATCCTTTGAATACATTGCATGACGTGTACTCTTATCACTTTCACCTTTGACATCCTGCTCAAATGTTAGCATATGTCCTAGCAACTGATTTAAGTCAGGAGTGAAATGATCAAGTAATAATTCAGTAGACAAAATGAATGGCTTCCATTTGTCATCACCTCTCAAACCTGTGAGGATTTGCCTTACCAATTTATCCTCCTCAATATCTTCATCAACTACTCCTAATGCATCTGCAATGTCCTTCATCCTTGTTACATAATCTGAGATGGATTGAGAAGCCTTCTTCTTGAATGTGGTAAATTCTGCCCACAAGGATGCCTTCCTAGACTTTGTGGTGTTTTGAAAATGCTCCTCCAAAGCATTCCATATATCACTTGCACTTTCAAGACCTCTAATGTGAGGTAGCAAGTAGTCATTAACTGCCATGTAGATAATGCTCCTAGCTTGAGCATCTTTCTTCATCCAAGTCTTCAATTCTAATCTGAACTGAGGCTTTTCTTCTTCACCTGTGATATAACTTATCAAGTCTTTTCTCATAAGATGAGCTTCCATCCTCATTGACCATGCTGGATAGTTCTCTCTATCCAACTTATGTATCTGAAGAGAGTCTTCCATCCTTTCTTCACCCGTGTATTGAATTCTTCAAACTTTATGAGTAATAGATGTACCTTTACTTCGAATGATACTCCTTTTGTCTTCCTTGATGTCGTTTTGCCTCCTTCTCAAGCTTTGCTCTCAAGCTCTCACCTTTTGAATCTTCAGATGTTGAATTCTTTATGATTGCAGAAGTGGGAATGCTCCTTTCTTCAATTTTGATGTTTCCTGCTCTGATACCACTGATGGAGAGTGTTAATCTCCAAAAGAACAAGCCACTCTTGAAATTAGAGCAGCTCTATATCAAGGGTAACTCAAAACCTTTCCCAAATTGGAGGATTAATGATCAATTATAAAGATTTTGGATAAACTGTGAAGAAGATGATTCTACAGAAAGTCTACTACACATATCTCTCTCATTGACTTATCAAATGTGTAAAGTTTTTTATAAAACTTTGCACAAGTTGTCCCATCTAGTTTGCACACCTCGTCCAAGTTAAAACACTTCAAAAGACTCAGTAGATCTTGAGAAATGAATTTAACAAGTCACCTACGTATAAAAATGTTCTTCTGAGAAGTTGATTCAGACACCTATAACTTCTAACACATTGGTTCTCTCAATCTAGAACTCGTTTATGCAAATGCTTTTAGCCACAGGTAGCTTACCTTCTAACTTAAAGATTGAGTGCTTGCTTGCTCAAAAATTTACATTGTGGAAGGAGAACTGACCAAAACATTAGCATCAAATTTTGTGCCTGTTTCAAGAAACAGTGAACACTTCTTCACATATGAATGTTCCTACTCATAATTCTCATAGACTGTTTACAATTAGGCCCTCAAATGGTTACCATAGACTCATTAACTATGGACTTAGACATCTACAAAAGGATTCTTGAAATGATCAAGCACAGAAGGAGAATGCACAGAAACATCGGGCGCAATATTTTTTCCATTACTGGAAATCTTTACAGCTGTATGAGAGAGTTATTCTTCACTCTTCTCAAGTGTCTAAAACACTCCTAATTCTTCTGAATTCTTGTAGTCTTGTTGGGGGATTCTTAGACAAGAAGGGATTTGAGTGTTTGTAGGAGTAAAGGGGAAGACCAGAAGAGAAAATACACACTGGAAGCCTCTGTCGATTGATTTCAGTAAGGCAAATACAAGGTTGAAGCAAAATACAACCAATACTTCTGTGCAAAATCCCACAGAGTGCTCAATTACAAAATAACAAATACCCAAGGGGTTTGTTGCTGTCGGCCTCCTCTGCACCAAACCTCCACCTTCTCCAAGCCTGCTCTTGTGCACACCTTGCACTAAGCTTCCACTATGGGGGAGGGATGGATGCCTTCTATTGGCACATGCACACTTCAGTAAGACCTTGGGATCCTTGGGGGACAAGCTTAGCACTCCTCTGCACACTTCCTTGGTCACTCTTCATGCACACCTCGCACTTCACTTCTCTGCGTCGCGCACTGTGTGTCTCTTGCACTTCACTCTCTTGCTTCACTTAGACTATGCTGCCCTTGCTTACACTAGAGTAGTCCAAGAATAGTCCTTGCCTTGATTTGAGTGTGTCGATTCACGTATGCTCCTACGCTCCTAACTGCCAAGACACTCCTATTTTCCTTGATGTCCCAAGATTGTCTTCTTTTGGTGGCGGCCAACGAATCCCTCTTTTGTCCTGTAGTGAGGTTAGACTAAAAAATACAAAATTTTAATTGGGGCCACATTTCATTTGGCATACGGTGCCGCTTCGCATGCCTTGACCTTTTGCCTTTGATTCTTTACTTTTGAACTTTAGGGAAATTAGAGAAATACCTTGCAGCCTGCATATACTTTCTCCAATTTACCCCTTTTTGAACAATTAAAAGTGCACTACCGGTGCACTTTGACCCTTGAACTTTGCCACTTTACTCGTGCCTATGCTGACTCTGACCTTGACTTTGTTGACGTCGACCAGTATGAATCTGAGGGGCTCAACAAATGCCCACCACCTAATGTGCTCTCCGTCCCGGAGAGACCACGAGAACGTGGGTAAACAACAGAAGACTGAAGCAAGAGAAGTAGGAAGCAACAGAGGAATGAAGCGAGAGAAAAAATGAAGCTAGAGAAATAGAAAAAAGGCTATCTTGATTTGATTAAATAATATATAAAAGAGACATAAGTAGATGCATAAGAATGTTGTATGGACGAATATTATTGAAAAGAAGCTGGAAGCTTGAGAATGTTAATCGAAGGAATTATGGAAAAGGGGGATTGATTCCAGCATCTGATGGTTGCAGAGAGGAAGGCATTGGAGCTGAAGCTTGTTCAATCATGAGTTGGAGTGAAATAAGGCATTGCCTAAGTTGGTCTCTTTCGCGTTTAATACGACAGCAAGCTGAATTGTCGCATAAACCTAAGGAAGAGCGATTTTGAAGATCAGCTAATGCTTTTGTTGCAGAATCAGCTATATCTCTATATTTATCTCGCTCGTCTTTGAGTAAGTGGGCCGATTCTTGTAGAGATTGCCATTGAGATGTGGCCATCCTATTGATTTGATCAATTGTAGAAATATATTGTTGATGAATGGAAGCGGCTGCGGAGATGGAATCCAAGGATACCTTTGATGCGTTAGCACTCCCACAGCAATGGAACTCGCATCACGGAGTAAATTTAAAAATGAGGAGGCAGGGGGAATGTCAGCTGCAGACGGAACGGAAATGTCGGCCGGTAGAGTAGATGGAGTGGGTTGGGTGTGTGTTACATTAGTGGGAGGTGGAAAGAAAACGGGAGTGGGAGGACGAGGGGGGTACTGGTTGGGTTGGGGGGATTGAGCTGGGTTTGAATGAGTGGCCGGAAAGAGACGGCGGGAGGAGGAGGGACGGGGTTAGGAAGGTTCACATTATTAGGAGAATTCGGGAGATTCTTAGAGAAGGACTGCGAAGGAATTGAGGGTATATCGTTGGGGGCAGAGAGAGGGGTTGAAGCGGAAGCGGAGTCAATGGAGATGTGAGGGGAGTGAGGGAGGTTGGACGTGGATGGTTGAGAGATCTCCGTGCTACCGGCTCAATGGTGGCAGAGGGTGACAATCCAGAATATAAGAAAGGTGGAGGATGGAAGTTTAGGAGAGAGGATCCAAGACCCTCCGCAATGGCATTGATGGAGAGAGTGCCTGATCGTAAATGAGGAAAGAGACGAAGAGCTTCATAAACATCGTTATGATTGGGCGAATCATTCAAAAGAACATTGGCTAATCCCCACAGACCTGCATGATGAAGACTGACGAACGTGATGAGCTGCATTTATAGCAAGGAGGAACGAATACTCACCTCACAAAAAAGGATGGTCATGCTATAAAGTATGTTCGAAAGAGAGGGTAAGCAAACATCAATTTTCACCCACACAAGAGAAAGAGAAAGAAAAGGTCAACATTTAAAGTTACTATTGACAAAATGGACGCCAAAATTTGTGCAAGTTTTAGGGAAAAAAAATGGCCTAGGAAAGAGAGAGAGAGAGAGAGGGAGAGAGAGAGAGAGAGAGAGAGAGAGAGAGAGAGAGAGAGATTTATTGGCTAGCTTTAGGTGGAAAAAAGGGGGGCCTAGGGAACGCGCGAGAGAGAAAATTTGTGGCTCGCATCGGGGAAGAAGGGGGGGCGTGGGGAAAGAGAGAGAGAGAGAGAGAGAGAGAGAGAGAGAGAGAGAGAGAGAGAGAGAGAGAGAGAGAGAGAGAGAGAGAGAGAGAGAGAGAGAGAGAGAGAGAGGGAATGGTGGGGCACTTCGGGGAGAGAGAGAGAGAGAGAGAGAGAGAGAGAGAGAGAGAGAGAGAGAGAGAGAGAGAGAGAGAGAGAGAGAGAGAGAGAGAGAGAGAGAGAGAGAAAAGGGGGCAAAAGTGGCGGGGGACAAGGGGGCGGGGGGATGGGGGGTGGCGGTGGGGGGGGCGCTGCGGGGGGGGGGGGAGAGAGAGAGAGAGAGAGAGAGAGAGAGAGAGAGAGAGAGAGAGAGAGAGAGAGAGAGAGAGAGAGAGAGAGAGAGAGAGAGAGAGAGAGAGAGAGAGAGAGAGAGAGAGAGAGAGAGAGAGAGAGAGAGGGTTGGAAGGGGGCGGGAGTGGCGGGGTAGGGGGCGAGGGATGGGGGGTGGTGGTGGGGGGGCACTGCGGGGAGAGAGAGAGAGAGAGAGAGAGAGAGAGAGAGAGAGAGAGAGAGAGAGAGAGAGAGAGAGAGAGAGAGAGAGAGAGAGAGAGAGAGAGAGAGAGAGAGAGAGAGAGAGAGAGAGAGAGAGAGAGAGAGAGAGAGAGAGAGAGAGAGAGAGAGAGAGAGAGTGAGAGAGAGAGAGAGAGAGAGAGAGAGAGAGGGGGAAGGGGGCGGGAGTGGCGGGGGGCAGGGGGGCGGGGGGTGGGTGGGGCGGGGTGTGCGGGGGTGGGGGGCGGGGGGCTGGGGGGGGCACGGTGGGGGGCGCTGCAAGGGGGTGCGGGGGCCACGCGGGGAAGAGAGAGAGAGAGAGATAGAGAGAGAGAGATAGAGAGAGAGAGATAGAGAGAGAGAGAGAAGGAAGAGGGCCGGAGTGGCAGGGGGCAGGGGGGTGGCGGGGGATGGGTGGGGCGGGGTGTGCAGGGGTGGGGGCTAGGGGGTTTGGCATTGGGGGGCACTACGGGGGGAGGGAGAGAGAGAGAGAGAGAGAGAGAGAGAGAGAGAGAGAGAGAGAGAGAGAGAGAGAGAGAGAGAGAGAGAGAGAGAGAGAGAGAGAGAGAGAGAGAAAGAGAGAGAGAGAGAGGGAAGGGGGTAGGAGTGGCGGGGGTAGGGGGCGGGGGTGGGTGGGGTGGAGTGTGCGGGGGTGGGGGGATGGGGGGGCACGGTGGGGGGGCGCTGCGAAGGGGGGGGGAGAGAGAGAGAGAGAGAGAGAGAGAGAGAGAGAGAGAGAGAGAGAGAGAGAGAGAGAGAGAGAGAGAGAGAGAGAGAGAGAGAGAGAGAGAGAGAGAGAGAGAGAGAGAGAGAGAGAGAGAGGGGGAGAGAGAGAGAGAGGGAAGGGGGCAGGGGTGGCGGGGGGCAGGGGGCGGGGGTGGCGGGGGGCAGGGGGCGGGGGTGGGTGGGGCGGGGTATGCAGGGGTGGGTGTGAAGAGATGGATAGGTATGTGCTTGTCATAGACTTGCTCCAACAGCTCCCCCTCAAGCCAAGTATGCTTGAGGTCTTCAATCTTCCAAGATTACCTGCAAACCAATCATAGCCTTGAATTTGCAAAGCTTTGTACCATCCAATGCTTTGGTTAGAATATCTGCACATTGTTGATGAGTGGACACATATGATATTTGAATCTCTTTGCTTAGAACCTTCTCTCGTACATAGTGATAATGAACTTCAATATGTTTAGTCCTTGCATGAAAAATAGGATTAGCAGCCAAATGAATAGAACTCATATTGTCACCAAAATAGTTGGAGTTCGAAACTCCAATCCAAGATCTTTGAATAATGTCTTCATCCACATAGCTTCTTGTGTAGCTATGGCAAGACCTCTATATTCAGCTTCAGTAGAAGAGAGAGCAATTGTGGGTTGCTTCTTGGATGACCATGAAATAAGCTTTGAACCTGCAAAGGTAAGATAACCTGAAGTGCTCCTTCTATCTTCCTTGGAGCCAGCCCAATCTGCATCAGAAAATAGCTTCAAACCTAAATCAGATACATAAGGATAATAAAGTCCTTCATTTACGGTTCCTTTGAGATACTTGAGAATCCTTTTGGCAGCATCCATATGTGGTTTCCTTGGTGTGTGCATAAATTGACTTAGCACACTCACACTGTAACATATATCTACTCTTGTCAATGTGGCATAGACCTTCTTGTAACATGAACCATGCAAGAGGATGAAGAGTTTTCAAGCCCTCGAGCTATACTTACATTGCAAACTGCTATTTGGAAGCATCAAGAAGAATGAAGGCCATTCTTCCACCAAGTGACCTTCAAACATGTGTCCAAACTTACTTATGTTGGAATCTTTATGAAACCTTATTCTTGGAAAGTATTTTCATTGTATCTCTTGTACCAAGCAATTGAGATATCATATGTATGATATATTCAATTCAACAATTGAAGGAAGAGCAAGGATTAAGCTATCTCTCATGTATCTTGTTAGAATGTATTTTATGATTACCATGTTAGGTGATGTTTGAAGCTTGGCGATTCAAGCAAAGTCGAAGGCCCTGAAGCAATGCATTGAAGAATCGGCATCAATGAAGATAGCATCATCAAGTTATGAAGAAAGCATAGAATGAAGATGAAAGCTCAAAGGACTCAACACTAGAAGACCATTTTCAAGGAAAACAAACAAGGTTTGGAAAACAAGTCTCAAGGCAAGGCTCGTCATCAACTACAAATAATTTCAAATGAAGATATCAAGAAGATCTACACAAATCACAAAGCCCAAGGATCGAGAATCAAAATTCAAAAGCTACTATTGGCGAAGCTCCTGAGGATCAAAAGCTATCATTTTCAAACGAATCCATTTCAACAAGAAGGCATTCTTCAATGGAAACATTCATGCGGTAATATGGTTTTTCTCTTCTCTAGCATCAATCTATTTCTAAGACTTCTCTTATCACACCAAAAGGTTACCACTCTTAGAATGAATCTCTATTGTATAATCTTGTATCAAAAAGAAGATCACATATATCTCATGTCCATTGGTATGTACCCCTCAAGCTCCATTGTTCTCTATATTGAGATATGTAAAAAACGTAAGAAGCTTGTATCTATAGTCAAGTGCTATTCAAGCACATTGCATTTGCAGCCAAGTGCTACCTAAGCACTCTTCCACCATTTAAGAAGATTGAAAAGAAGAAGATTTAAGTGATTGAGGCAAGGACCGTGGACGTCACTACTCAAAGAGCTTACTCACTTCTCCATATCAATTGGAAGAAGTAAAGTAAAGAAGGAAAGTGCATCCAACGCACTCTTAAAGACCTCTTTACCATAGGAAGATAAAGAAAGTGCATTCAACGCACTCAAAGATGAAAAAGAAGACTTCCTCACAAAAGGAAGAAAAGGAAAGTGTACTCAACACATTTTAAACAAAGGGAAAAAGTTGTTCTACTCCAACCACAAAGGATATGGGCAACCTTAGATGTGCTATCATAAGTCAATTTGACTTGCATTCATATACAAAAATTCAAGTTGTATGGACTCTCATTTATAAAGAGTCACTCAAAGGCTGCATATCATCATACCATTATATCTTTTGTAAAAGCTCAAAAAAGGCATTCAAATCCCCTCATATCAACCATTGTAACACAAAATAGCTGAGCACATCACAAGTGGTGTGAGCACTTGTCTCTACACATAGAAGGTGAAATCAAAATGGAGAATAATCAAGAAGCTGGGATCTTGATTAACTTCTGAAGAAGTTTTCAAATAAGTGAAGGAATAGAATCACTCTAGAGCTAGAGCAATGCTCGCTCCAAGATGAGTGAGGAAAAACCACAACCTCTGAACTTTGCATTAGACAAAGTTAAGTTGTTATACACAAATGGCAAAAGCCATAGACAAAGCACTTTGTAGCTCTGTAACTTGTTTGACTCTTCCATTATGTATTATGATCAAATGGTTCAAAGAGCTTATGTATCAAGCTCTTGAAGTTTTATGTAAAGCCTACACATTTCAAAAGAAGCCATCCAAAAGGTTTTTCGAATTGAAGGGGAGAAAAAAGAATTCTTCATGAACATACAACAAAGAGTACATTCTTGGAAGAAGCTTCAACCACAAACGAAAGGAAAGTACCTCTTGAAGCAAAGATTGACTACATGGAGCAATGGACTACATCAATGGACGCCATCAAAGACAACGACAACAAGGAGAAAAAAAGGGTTATCACATGGAGATCAAAAGATTCAAAGATCAAAGTCACTTCAAAGGAGCTATCTACATCAAAGCAAAAAGGAACAACCATCTACCAAAGAAAAGAAGATTTCATCAACTCAGCTCATGTACTTTTTTATTTTGAAGTACTAAGCTATACAAAAGGAATTATTGGATTGAAGGGGAGTTACTCTTGGAGATCAACGCCATCACTTACATGAAGCAAAGACTACATTCTTGAAGTCCAACGACATCCAGCAAAGACTACACAATTAAAGAGAAGGTCAAGCACAACAAGGACTACACTCCTAAAGAGAAGTTCAATGACATGAAGGAACACATCGGTGGACGACATCCAATCAAAGGGCATCATCAAGGAAAAAGAAGGAAGCAGAACCAAATACAGAAGAGAAAAGAGCAAAGCCAAGAGAGAAAGGAGACTGCACCAAATATGATCAGTAGAATTTGAAGATTGAAGGGGAGCTGTTGGAGCAAGCAATCTCCAAATTCACCAAGCTTAACACTTCTCATTTGTTTAGAAAACTCATAAGAAAAAAACCTAATAATATTTCCCCATATGACCCTAGTCTCACAATCAATTTTCATACTCTTAAGGATTTCATATAATATGCATAGTATCTAAAACATTATGATCTCCACGCACTATGCAAGTGGCGAGATATCTCCTTAAATCAAGGAAGACATATTACTATAGACAAATGGCTGCGCGGTGATCTTCCTTGAATCAAGGAAATCGAACTCATGTTTTTTAGGAAAAAAATCATGCAAGCGGCAAAGTTTACCGCTTGATATCATCTGTATATAAACACCATCATGTAATAGAACTGGTGGGTGACATTTTGCATATATGAGTTATCTTTTGCTCGTCGACCCCGTGCATGTCTCTCTCTTCTCTGATGGCATTAGCATGATCACGTATCTCTGTACAGCAACTCTTCCCTTCAATGGAGAGTATGCTTATGCGTTCTATCTTCACCTACACACGTATCAATATCTACGCATAAGTACAAGTTCATTATGCGATGTACTTAGTTGTCACCATGTGTATCTATACTCAAAACGTTGTTCAATGTTGTTACTGCTATAAATTAACGACGATACGGGTGTTACACGTATGATGTAAAGTCGAATCATTATAAGAAAGTCACACATATGGTTGCGCCTGTACAACTGTGTATAGTCTTTGAATGTGTGCATCTCTAGTATGGAAATACTGAAGACTTACATAATCCTTTGCATCCCAAGTAAATGCTTGATAAGCATACTAAATACACTAGAGGAATGTATGTCATCATTCTGTGTGCCCGAAGTCCATGTGCATAATTAAATGCATGAGTATTTGTTATTAACACGTGAAAGAATATCCCACACATAATTTTTTGTGAAGGCGCTGTCATCAGTTCGAAGACCCCAAGCTTACAAATATGATCTGAGCTTACAGATTGCAGCACCTGGAGTCAAACACGACAAAGCATGGTTTCAGAGACTTCGTGAAGTCTTACTCGCGAACTGTTAAAAGTCTCCTTGGAGGTTTACATTTGTCAAGAGTTACCATAAACTCTTACACATTTGAGAGTCAACAACTGGTGTCCACATCTGTGAAAGGCTTTCTCATGCATATGCAAGAGAGTTCACAAGCACTGCCGATCACAGTGATGCATAGTCTGTATGTGGAAGTTATACATTGTCTCAACATAGTTCTTACTGTCGACTTCTGTAAAGTTTGACAGAATGAAAGTTGAATCACTGAAATTATAAATGAAGTCTTACATCGTGAATATACTGCGTGTGAGTTGCAGAGATAAATTCGTCTGCCTTTTTGTATTAATTGGCAGAATATGAATCCAAATAGTATATGCAAGTTGCACCTTGTTAGTCTCTTTAAAGGACTAATATGTTCTTCGGCTCAATCTATTCTTGAAGGTTACCAAGCTTTAAGTGTGCTCTCGTTGAAGCTGTTCATATATTATGATGTATCATGGGCAAAATTTATAAGAGTGCCCTTGCACATATTTATATCATATTGTAGATCACTTAAGTCCGAAGCATATGGACCATGCCTTTTTTCATCTATGTGCAATTCTTGGAGCAAGTTCATACATTGCTTTCAATTCATGTTTCCGCATTAGAGCGTGTTTTCATTCACTCACAGTGGGGGGCGGGGGAAGGGGGGTGGCGGTGTGGGGGCGCTGCGGGGGGTTGTGGGGGTGGGGGTGTGTGTTGGCATACAAAGCAACAGAGGAGTCATGCACAATACGGCAACAAGGCCAAATCATTTTTTCCCATGGATTATTTACAACTCAAGTGATTTTAATCACTACACAAACATTGTAAATCCCGTTTTTGGTAGAATAGACTCCATTTTGTGCAAGCCGAGGAGTCCTCGAGCTTGAGGAGTATTAGAAGTACCATCGTACCAATTTTCATAATTTTTAGACTTCGTTTGAGCCCTCAAATAAGCCCTGGAACTTAATTTTTAACTAGGCCGGACACTAGGTCTGGACAGGGCCAAAACTAGTCAAAAAACTATAAAAAGAGCTAGAGAGCTCATTTTTGGGGTTAGATTGTTTGTGAATTGAGCTTATGTAAGAGACCTTTTGATTAATGCAAAGAACTCCATCGTTCCTCTCCTTGTTCTTGCCTTGTGTGCGCGTGTGTGTGTATGTGTGTGCATGCTTGTGTGCTTCTCACTCACGCACTTGTGCCTTCACTTGCTCATAGTCTTCATACTAGTCCTCACATCTCCACGGATTGACAATTATGAGGTGAAACTTCTCACGTTGGTACTCACCATTGTGCTAGAGTGACACCAAATTTGGCGCCGTTGCTGGGGAGAGAGCTTCGAGGACGAGCGTGTGATGGTAAGACGTCGAGTTGAGACATTGGAGTTATAGGTAATATCCTTCTTTCTCTTAATTTTTCTTCATTTTTTCCTTACTTTCGCATCACCATCATCACCATCATCATCTCCACCATCTCCCACCTCCATCTCCATCTCCACAAAAAATTTCAGTTTTTCGGTCATATTACACCCCCCACCTCATTTCCCTCATTTCATTGTGAGAGAGAGCGAGAGAGAGCTTGCATGCTATCTGTTTTTGGTGTGTTTTTGAGCTTTTGTTGCAGGAACTTGCTGTACCACCTCCTCCAGCAGTGTGCGCAGGTACGACAGACTCTGCACAGGTCCCGGGACGACGACCTCTGTCTGTCGCGACAGATAGAAAAACTTAAAATTTTGTGAATGCATGTTTGGCACGGTAACCTACACCATTAGGGCACTCTAAATCACTAGAAGTTTCTCAAAAATTTGCGTTTTTTTCAGTCTATCACGACAGACACCGTCTATCGCGACAGACACTGTCTATCGCGACAGACACCATCTATCGCGACAGACAGAGACCCACGATAGACCCCGTCTATCGCGACAGACACCGTCTATCGCGACAGACCAAAAATCGACGACAGACAGCGTCTATCGCGATAGACACCGTCTATCGCGACAGACACTGTCTATCGCGACAGACACCATCTATCGCGACAGACCAAAAATCGACGACAGACAGCGTTTATCGCGACAGACCAAATCACGACAGATGACAGGCACCGTCTATCGCGACAGACCAGTCTATCGCGACAGACCAAATCACGACAGACGACAGACAGCGTCTATCGCGACAGACACCGTCTATCGCGACAGACCAAAATTCCACGATAGACACCGTCTATTGCGACAGACACCATCTATCGCGATAGACCAAAATTCCACGATAGACACCGTATATCGCGACAGACACCGTCTATCGCGACAGACACCGTCTATCGCGACAGACACCGTCTATCGCGACAGACAGCCCCCACGATAGTTTGTGTCTATCGCGACAGACACCGTCTATCGCGACAGACAGACATTTTCGGCAAAAATTAAGGGGTAAATTTTTTGGAAATTTAGGCTAAACTTTGGGCATAGTTGCACTCTCAAATACTCATACACTTGCAAAGGCCTTAGAAAAATGCATTAAAACTCTGAAAGGTTCTGTTTGTCTAAGTTAACCCCCTAAACCCTGAACGGTCATAACTTTTTCATACGAAATCCATTTTTTGAGCTCTAGGGCTTGTCGGAAAGCTCTTGGCATATACTACACGCCCTCAACTGTTTTTTATAAGAATAACGCGTTGATTTTCAGATAGGATATTTGGAAGTTGACACACAGAGGGGTAGAAACACCAAGGGAGCTCTAGAGGAAATTTCTAGCAATACAAAAGGGGGAACAAGGGTCATTAAAAAAGTGTCTGAAATAAATTGTCTGTCAATTGAAATGTCAACTTAGAGCTAATCTTGAGACTGATGCAGGTCTAGTGAGAAGCAATTGAGAGCGTCCAAGCAAGGGTTTTGTGCAAGCTTGAGAATCAACTTCTCGAGCACTAAAGAGCAAGGTTCAACAAGAAAGGTCGGAATACTCTCAACTCCTCTTCGTCAATTCCTAGCTTAGGCTAAGAACGATTAGAAGTAGGAGTAAGTCAGGGCGACGATAGGCAACTATCAAGTTGAAGCATACCTAAAATTTCAAGCTCAAGCTAAGGGCATAATCCTTGTACTGTCGAGAATTTTAAAGGGAAAGAACTTAACGTGGAACGATCAACTGTAAGTGCGAAACAACATTCAAATATTCCTGACGACGTGATATCAGAGAAGACCTTAAACACGATAAAATAACTAAAAAGAACCAAGCGACTAATATAAAGTAACCAGCAACGAGGTTGTACTCTGGGCAAAGAACTGTGCTACTTAGATAGGCATATGAACCTTAGATCAGGACGACATCTAGTAAGGGAGAGACAAAGCCTCAGATCTTCAGAGGCCAGTGTTAACCATACTGCTAGGTCTTGGGCCCAGCAGTTGAGCCACCACTCGTACTACCCTAGCTCTGAGACCAGTGAGTCAGAGATGTCTCAAGGCATGGACAGACCTACAGGAAGTTCAGGAGTGCCTTACTTGCACAGGGTAGAAGGCCCTTACAAAACACAATTGGAATACCTTAGGACCAACCGATTAGGTGCTAGCATCTATGAGGACGGCCTAGGAAGATCCGTGGTCCAGATTAAAAACCCTGACCAATCCATAGGACTAGAGCACCCAGCTGTCAAGTTTGAAAACGGTGCATACCTGGACAAAGAAGGAACCATATACGTAGTCACCAATCACCCAGATAGGACAGATGAATTTGGAAATGTAATCTCAGAAGCGGACTTAGGTGACTTGGAACGAGGAAACATGGGAGTAGAACCTAGAACACCCCGAGGCAAATCTGTTCTCACTAGGATTATCACACCTGAGTGGGTTCCCCAAGACAACAAGAGCATAGAGTTGCTCCTCAATCGAGAAACTGACGAAGCCTTCTGGAGGTATAAATCTAATCAGCCAACTGATATAGAAACTATCATGATCTATGAGTTTAAGGATCCGGATAGCCCAAGTAGAGTGACCTACTTAGATCACACTTCGGAAAGGATCTTTGTGGTGACAGAAAATGATAGGCATGCTTACACTTGGAAGGGTGAATTCATTTTCCCTCAACCAAGATCGAATGTATCCTATGGTCACCCTGGAGCTGGAACATCCCAAGCTCATGGAATGCAAAGAGACAGAAGTAGAGATAGACCAGAAGTAAGCTTTGCCAATCTAGTGGGCAGAGAAAGAACGAGGACGGAGACGAATAAGGTAGAACCTGAGGTGCTTAGAGCTCACAGGAACCAAAGAAATGTGGATGGATTCCCTCTGCCGAGACCTAGAGAGCACGCAAGAACTCTGAGACCGACTCAGCTAGTTAAGTCCATGAAGAATTACTTTGATGGCACAGGAGATCCCTATGATCATGTGGCGGAGTTCAAGCAAGTCTTGAGAGCTGAACAAGTGGAGGATCTATTCACGCAGTACAATGCCTTCGGTCTAACCCTTAGGAACACAACACTTACATGGTTTCAGCCATTGGATGAGCGCCAGTTCAGGAGCATAGACCAACTCCTAGAAGCATTTATTATTGAATTCTCCAAGAGTGGCATAAGACACAATACCTCCTCACTGATTCACAGCTTCAAGCAAACCCCTCAAGAGACTGTGAGACTTGCAGGAAGAAGATTTAGGCAATACCTTGAAAGATGTCCTATTTCGGAGCTAACCACATCTGCTAAACAAGTAGCCTTATTCCTTGATGGATTGCTGAGTACGAAATTGAGATCCTATGTGTATCTGAAAGACCCTAGGACTATAGAAGAGTGTGTATGCATGTGCATTGACATTGAAGATAACCTAGGGGAAGAACTAGAGCTTTCCAAAATCTACAAAGATTCAGATAGTGCATCTAGTCACTCTTCCACGCAATCCACATCAATTGAGGAACTCGCAGAGAAAGTAGCTCAGAAATTAGGGGTAACTAGTAAACAAATCCCAAGGTTTGCCCCTGTGAAAAGGTGCTACACTTGTGGTGGTGACCACATGGCGAATGTCTGCCCCATTATGGCTCAGCCCCAAGTAAATCCTAGTAGCCAGTACTGCACCATAGAACGGAGATACACCAATCACACCGCACAAGATTGCCCATACAACAAGCAGGCAGTTAGGCAACCCCACCCTCAGCCATACCCGCAGCAGGGAAGATACCAGAACCCGTACCCTCCACAACCATATGGCAGGCCACAACAAAATCTCCAACCTCAATATCAAAACCAACAAAGGCCTCAGCCTGTGCTAGCACAACAACCCCCAGCCCCAGCTAATGTGATTCCGGTAAAGTATACTGCTGCAGAAGAGAACCTGAATAGAGCTATAGTCCCTGTAACATCCTTGCTTTCTGAAAGTGACCCGAGTGACCATAGCTTTGATTCTACACATGTTGATAGCCCCCAGGCCTACTATATGCAGTCTCCTGAGCATGGTGAGTCCTATTATAGCGAAGAGACAAACGAACCTAGTTGGGAGTCAGATTACACGAACGTCATGTATGCAAACCCCAACCCTAGGCCTCAACCTAGGCAAGTAAGACCTCCATTCCCAAGAGGACCGTGCTACAGATGCCAAGGAGATCACCTCATTCGTGATTGCCCCTTACCTCCACTTACACAAAACCAGTCAGTGACGATCCAAGGCTTCTGCCAAGATTGTGGAAAAGAGCATCTCTTACGAGATTGCGCAAAGAACCCCAATAATATGCCAAAAATCATGCCCATCAATGTTATTGAGTTAGTGGTAGATTCCAGCGGAAGTGTTACTTCCACTGCACCCGTACAGGTAGTCACGAGAGCTCAAGCAGTGCAGCAAAACCAAGGGGTAGGCAAGGAAAAGAGCCCAGACGCTAGCGATACTGAGAGCCAAAATAAAAAGAGAACAAGAGCTTGGAGAGATAGCCGCGAACGCATGAAAAGGCAATGGGCAAAGAAGATGAGTGAACTTGAGGAAAGTCTACGAGAAACCAAGGCTAAAATCATAGAGATCACATCTCAACCGCACTCTCACACATTCCCACCGCTACCATCCCCATCACCCTCCATCCCTCCACCCTCTAAGACACCCCACGTAACCCACCCACCACCCCAAACAGGATCAGTATTAGCTGATCCCACTCCTGAAGACATAGACATGATGCTTAAAGCATATCAGGCCAGAATCCAAGAAGGGCCAAACGTCACGGATCATGACAAGTGCTATCCCAGAGCTGACCTAGAGATAGAAAGAACCAAGCTGTGCGTGAAAATGGTCGCATTGGCTCAGACTATGTTTGAAGCCAGTCGCCTTTTCAATTACTCGGGCTCAGCCAAGACGCAATTACACTTGGATGGATTCCTAGAGAAGTTAGAGGGAATAATTGCAAGATCTGCCAAGGAAGAAAAAAATCAAGAGAAAGATAAAGCAAGCAAAAACATGAACCATCCCCCATCGGAAGTTTATGTGGCCAATTCCACTCAACCAGAAAACTTCCCCTCCTTAGAAAGAATAGAGATGCTAATTGCACAATCAGAAAAGGAACCTGCCCCTCAAAGAAAGGAAAGGGCAACAGAACGGATAAGCAAGCCTCTTCAGGAAGCCCATGTGCCTCCTCAAGAAGCTTATCTTCCCCCCCAAAAGGCACATGAGCCTCCCTCGAAAGCTTGCGTACCTCCACAGGTTGCCTACATTCCTTCTCAGGGAGCGTATGAGCCTGTTCGGAAAAGTAATAGAATAAGTAACCCTCTCCAGGAAGCTTGTGCTCCAGCCATCTATGAGAACGAGGAGAGAGCCAACGATAGAATAAGCCCTCCTTCCCAGGTTGCTTATGCGCCTAATTCTACGGAGCCAGACACTTCTTCTTCTATGAATCGGTTTGCACCAGACTTCCTACGAGAGATTCAAGAAGACAAATGGGATAACGAAAGTGAAGTCGCCCCTCCCTTTGAACTTGTGGATGATGCACACGACCAATTCCCACAAGACATCCCATCTATTTACGGGGAACATGAGAGTACTCAATCTCACGAGAGATTGGACTTTGAATCTAATTCCATACAAGAGTTACCCCACTTCACAGGACCATGGGAAGCAAAGTCCACCTGTATGAGAGCACCTACAGTCATGGTAAGAAACGAAGATTCAGTCATACCTAGGAACACAGAGGTAGTGAAGAACACTAATGTGCAGTGTAATCTCAAGTTAGAAGAGCTACTCAAGGTTAGACCTGAATTATGGAAACATGTAGCCAAACAAGTACCAGAGATAGCAAAACCTCGTTCCCAGGTAGGATCCCATAGGACAGTGCCATAAATTCCCTTGGATAAGATAGGAGATATGTGTGAAGGTGAAGAAGGGAACACCTATCTTCCCATCACCTACCAGGAGTACACCACCAAGGCAATTTTGGACTCAGGTGCAGGAGTTGCAATTGCCACTACTTCCCTATGGAAGTGTTGGGGCAAGCCGGCACTCAGGCCAACGAGAATGAAATTGCAGATGGCCGATGGTCACATAGAGAGACCCCTAGGATTGCTAGAAGGAATAACTCTCACCACTTGTGGTATCGAGTTTGAGCATACATTTGCCATATGTGACTTCAGCAAAAATCATGCCTATGAGATGATTATGGGAAGACCATTTATGCGACAGTTGCAAGTGGTACAGGATTGGGGAACCAACTCCTTGTATTTGCAACACTTGGGTGGTACGACCAAAGTCAATCTCAAGGATTATTCTCATAGAGATGTCCCTCCTATCCAATGGAATCCCATCCATAGAGCCAAAGATGATACAGAATCGGTGCATTCCATAGGATCTGGATCCTCATGGATGCATGAAGACACTCACTTATGGATGTGCAAGGTAGTAGTAGAAGAAGAGAAGAGAGAGAAAGCCAGAGAGGTAGGTGCGAAAGAAACCCATAGATCAGTCCAAGACCCAGCCTATGCACCTGTAGTTTTTCCAGACGAAGAATTTGAACCTCACGGTTGGGCAGAAATTTTAGCAACAATGGACGTAGCCATCAATGAAGAACAATGGACACCTCACTGTGATGAGGATGGCTATGACATTTCAGTCTTCTCCATAGAGCCAATCATGGGAGAGGCAGTTCTAGAAGAATGCGAACCTAGCCCTGATGCATTTGAGGATGCAAGTGACTCCGATCTAGAGTCAATCATTATGGACCCACCATTTGCATCAGATGAAGAATACTTCCATGAAGTAGAATTTCAATCCCAGAGGCATGGAGAGGTTACAAATGATGTAAGATTAGCAACACATGTGACCCCGAAGGAAGAAGGAAAGAAACGAAAGAAGAGAGAAGCCTCACCAGAAGAGGAAGAATCTTTGTTTGAGGTCCCAGAAAATTTTAAGAAGTATGAGATAGATGACAGGAGAGTCATGATAAGAATGCCTAAACGAGAGGCACAATCAGGAGAGGCCTATGATAACAAAGAAACCACCAAGAAAATAGTAGTGGCCCTAGAAGAAGGAGAGGAGAGATGCACGTACATAGGCCATGACCTAACAGAGGAAGAAGAGCATGCGTTGATAGCCTTGCTAAGAGAATACAGAGATGTATTCGCTTGGAGTTACAAGGATTTGAAAGGTGTTGACCCCGATATATGCTCACACACTATCCCCATGACCTCTGAGGCCAAACCCTCTAAGCAAAAGCCCTATACATATAACGATAATTACGCTGCTAAGATCAAAGAAGAGATAGATAGATTGGTTGAAGCTGGATTTATCTATGAAATTGAGCACACTGAATGGGTATCCCCCATCGTAGTGGTGCCCAAGAAGAATGGCAAGCTGCGTGTGTGCATTAACTTGAAAAAGGTTAATGCAGCCACAATTCGAGATAACTATCCGCTTCCCATCACAGAACATCTCTTAGAAAGAGTGGCAGGCAAGGAAGTGTACAGCTTCCTTGATGGATTTTCAGGCTACAATCAAGTAGCCATAGCCCCAGAGGATCAGCATAAGACAGCCTTTGCCACAGAATGGGGCATTTTTGCTTTTAGAGTAATGCCATTTGGGCTTACCAATGCACCAGCTACCTTCCAGAGGCTGATGTGCCATGTGTTTAAGGAGTTCCTGAGGAAGAGTTTAGAAGTCTACGTTGATGATCTTTGTGCTCATTCCAACATTAGACAAACCCATATCCCTGAACTCAGACAAATCTTTGACAAATGTAGAGAATATCAAGTTTGCCTGAACCCAGAAAAGTGCGTTTTTATGGTCAGGCAAGGCAAGATTCTAGGACACATAGTGTCAAAGAATGGCATATCTACTGACGAAGAGAAAGTGAGAGCTATAGCAGAACTACCTAGGCCAAAAAATGTCAAGGAAGTACAAGCTTTCATGGGGCATTGTGGTTATTACCGACGATTTATACACATGTATGCTGTCATTGCAAAGCCCATGTACGGACTTCTGACTAACTTTGAGTGGACGGATGAATGTGAGAATTCCTTCCAGGAGCTTAAACGAAGATTATGTTCAGCACCAATCTTGACCACACCAGATTGGAATAAGCCATTCCATGTTCACGTGGATGCATCCAATTATGCTATTGGATGTGTACTTGCACAACCTACTGGTGAAGGTAATATGGATCTTCCAATTGCCTATGCCAGTAGACAGTTGAATGCGGCTGAACGAAATTACACCACTACGGAGAGAGAAGGTTTAGGCATGGTATATGCAGTTAAGAAATTTAGACACTATTTGCTTGCAAATAAGTTTAAATTTTTTACGGATCATCAAGCATTGCTATACCTCGTAAACAAGCCTTGCAATACAGGAAGATTAGTGAGATGGTTTCTCTTGCTAATGGAATATGATTTTGAGGTTGTGGTAAGGAAAGGGAGGACTCACTTGAGAGCAGATCACCTCTCTAGGCTCACATCGGGAGAAGCCCCACAAGGAGTGTCAGATGACCTTCCTGATGCTTACTTGTTTAATTTGGAAGTTGTACCGCAGTGGGTTAAGCCATTGGTACCAGTATTGACATACGGGCCTAACCATCCAGTGGTAAACACACGGAATAGAGAGGTTGTAAAAGCCCAAAAGTACCACATCATGGCAGGAAGTGTGTACAAGCACACAGATCAAGGGATCTTGGCTTGCTGCGTAGAAGAGGATGAGTACGCTAAATGGTTGCAATTAGCACATGTAGGTGCGTTAGAGCAACACTACTCAAAGCAACGAACTTTACAGACCCTAAAGAGACTCGGAGTACATTGGCCAACTATGGAAGCTGACATCCAAAAGTTGTGCAAGGAATGCCCAATCTGTTGCACTAAACCACCAGTGGAACACGCCACTCTTTATCAAGTATCCATTGTGCCAGATTGGAGCGAACCTCTAGTATCCTTCCTGAGGACAAACACATTCCCGCCAGACATGACTCTGGCTAGGAAAAGGAGTTTAGAACAAGAAGCCCTGGATTACTCACTCATTGGTGATAATCTATACAAGCGTGGCAAAGATGGTTACCTGAGGCTATGTGTCCATGAAAGTGAATATCTTAAGATCTTAGAAACTGCTCACCAAGGTGTAGCAGGAGGACACTTTGGACCGGATCGGGTGATCAAGGCAATACTATTTGCGGGTTTCTGGTGGCCTACCCTTCACATGGATGCACATACCTATGTGAAACGGTGTGATGTCTGTCAGAGGACTCAGTATCCTATACGCAAAGATGAGATGCCACTGAAACCTATGATGGGTGGACGTGCATTCTCTAAGTGGGGAATAGACTTCGTAGGTCCTATTAATCCCCCAGCTAAAGGTTCTCATGCGGAATACATCATTGTTGCAACAGATTATCTCACCAAGTGGGTAGAGGTAAAGGCTACGACAAAGAACGATGCTCAAACAACTGCCAAATTCTTGTTTGAGAATGTATTCACAAGATACGGGCTACCTATAGAGCTTGTAAGTGATAGAGGCACTCATTTCTTGAACGAAGTGATTGAAAATCTACTCCAAGAATTCTTGGTAATACACAAGAAGTCTGCCCCCTATCACCCTCAAGCTAATGGACAAGCTGAGAGCACTAATAAGATCTTATGCAATGTACTGACGAAATTAGTGAACACTAAACGCTCTGATTGGGACAAACAGCTACACCATGCTGTTTGGGTATACCGAGTTGCCTACAAAACGGTACTCCAAGCCACCCCCTTTCAGATGGTATTCGGCCAAAACGCTGTGCTACCCTTGGATTTCCTGATTCCTACGTTGAAAGTAGCACAAGAGCACGAATGGACAGGTCATGAGCTCTCCTCTAGGATCTTTGACCTTGAACGATTAGGGGAAACAAGACTGAGAGCCGCTGCAGGAATATATGCAGCCAAGAAGAGACAGAAGGCATATTTTGATGCCCATGTGAAGGATAAGGGCTTGAAAGCAGGAGATCTAGTTTTAGTCTATACACTGAAACAACACGCAAGGAAGCTAGAAAAGAGAGGCTACGGACCTATGATTATCAACAGGATCTCCACGAGTGGAGCAGTACAATTAGCCACGTTAGAGGGTGATATTCTCCCAAACTATATTAGCGGTTGCAGAGTCAAGTTGTATCAGGAACCCCTCACGGAGGAAATGCTCAGCCGACTCAACACTGCTAAGAAACGCAAAGAGGAAGAAAAGCGAATTCGAGAAGAAGCTCAAGCAGAAGCTTTAAAACGCATCAGAAGGATGAAGTTACGAAGGCAAGGCCGAGATCAGACTAGAACAGATGACTATGCAGATCAAGGATATCCTATGGCCATGTGTGAAGTCGCAGGAACAAGCTCGCATAGGATAATTGATCGACGTCCTTTCATAACCCTAGATATAGGACAAGGAAAGGGTGCAAGGACCGTAAGAGCCTTGATTGACTCAGGTGCAGCCACTAGTGCTGTTAAATTGTCTTACTGTCAAGAGTTGCAGTTAACTGTCAATCCTGTGGAAGCGTATCTCATAGGATGGGGAGGCGTGGAAACCCCTTGCATGGGCGAGGTGGAACTTCCCCTCTATATTCATGATGAGGCTATAACAGCTAAAGTACTAGTGTGTCAAGACGAGGATCTCACTGAACCTCTTGTCTTGGGTCAAGATTGGATCTATGACCAAGCAGTCAACTTAAACTTAAGAAGTGGACTTCTTCAGGTTTGGGTCAATCATAGTCAAATTACAGTAGAGTTAGATAATGGAGCACTCAAGGAACTAAGAAAGGCACAGACTCCTGGTCCTTCCAGGAATACACATGAAGATGACCATGTTGTTCTTGTCCAAAACTATGTGTTGCAGAGGAATGATATTCGCAAAAAAGGAGTCAGGGATGCAAAGGAACTCCCTTCTTTTCCAAAGGCCAGAAGGAGGCAACAACCAAAGGTGGATCAAAGGCAAAAGAAGCAGAGTACTACCTATGTCCGGGATCCAAAGTACCTGTGCAGCAAAATGTCCTAGCAAGTGAAACAAGTGTGGGTGCGGAAAGGCGAACACCCGGTTGCACTCAAGCCAACCACACGGGCAAAGCCTCTTATTAGTAACCAACAACACGACACTAATAAGAAGTCTTTCGGAAATTCTTCTGCTAACATGAAATCTATTTGGGTGCCCAAGAAGTCGATGAAGGCTAGCCCACAATCAAGACAAATTTGGGTGCCTAAGGCTTGCTTGCGGGCGCAAATAGCTACGCCGAAGCCACAACCTATACAGCGTAACCCATTCACTCGCACAACCGGCATCCACTCGTTTTCAACACTCACGAACACACCAAGGCCCATGAGCACGAACAGAATCATTTGTAAATGGGTCCCTAAAAGGCCTCATGTTCAAGCTGTTACACCTATAATGTTCTCTAGCGTCTCTACGAAACCAAGGGAAAAACCCATCCACTGCATTTGGCAGCTTAAGACCTGTAATAAACCCCTCGACCCCAATTTGTAAATTCACCCCCACTTACTAACTGCATTAGTCTCCTAGGAATACCCAAGCATTAACTACACACACTGTCTTCGTGCACTTACTAACCACTAACTCACCATCTACCTCATGTTAATGTTGTAACGGGGACAACAACGGATTTATTCTGTCCATTACGATGTTAACACATGATTCTATATTCTCACAGAATCAGAAGGCAAGAAGTAAAATGGCAGAAGCGACAGGTTCGGGCTCACAAGTAGGGATACTTACTGCAGGAATTGATGTGGATAGTCTACCTGTGGATGTGCCACCAACTGAACGACCAGTGGAGCTGCAGCACCTTCAGCAAATCCCGGTGCCGGATCCACCTACAGGGATCACGGAAAGAGTCCATGCCAATTCTCATTGGTTCAATGGCATGCCAGGTCCATTAGGAGAGGCCAAGTATATATGGGAGTCTAAGTGCGAGTATGACAGATCATGGGTTCGATTCCAATTTTTCTCCAAGGAGTTCGAGACTTTATAGAACACCGAGGATCTCCAGACCATATGGCAACGAGCAGGGTTGGCAGAATACTTTGAAGCCCCACTACCTAAACCAGATCTCCTCCGATGTTACTATTTGGTCTCCACATTACAAGCTAATGAAGAAAAGGACAAACCCGGATCATTTGTTCTTCCCTCCTTGCTGGGCAACAACGAGTTGAAGAGGTTTGAACTTACTGTGGAGTTGGTAAGCGACGCTTTGAATATGCACGGCACGCATGTACCCTCTGAAAAGGATGCTCTTGTTCCCACTAACATGAAGGATAGGAAACTATTGAAGCTTAAAGACATGGCAGCACTCACCCCAAACGTGTCCATCCCTCTCCGCATGTGCATGCAACATTTCACCTTTCCCGGCCAAGACCGCTTCACACAACCACACAAGAGAATCTGGTTCGCTCTCTACTTAGCGGAAGCAGGTGCATTACCCATTAAGCTACCGGTATGGATTATAGATCAATTGTATGAAGCAAACAAACGGTCTTCTAGGAAATTAGTGGTGAACGGATGCTGTGCAATCACACGCATTATTTACCGGTGCCTAGCATACGATGTCCCCATTGAACGTGCCTTAACTTGGGCACAATTACAAATGTTTAAAAGGCTCAAGACGTCCACACATCAATCCAAGCGCATGAGGGGTGCGATCCCTTGTGTCCAGACAAGGGAAGTTCTGACTACTCCTGAGGTATCGCCATGAAGGGAGGCCACTGTACCTCCCTTTACCATTAGGATACCCAGGTCGGGATCTGAAACTACGACACAAGCTACCCCATCGGCTCCTCCTGTTCCACCTGAATTCGAATTTGCTGCCACTAGAGATGCTGAAGGAATGGACCCCCAGGACTTCGAAGCATTCCTACAAAGTACACAATTCTCTGATGTGGAGTTTTATTCAGAGGCAGAGGAGCAAGGCACATCCTCACGAAGAAGAAGAAAGTCTACAGATGGTCGACATGTACATTGGAGTGACGCTCAGCAAGGTCAACAACAAGGACACCTAGAAGAAGAAGGAGCGTATGAAGAGGAGACCACTGAAGCCCTAGCCTATACAGCAGAACTCCGAAGGCTGTATCAGATTATGGAAAGAGTGCGATCGCAACAACTACTCACCGAACAGAGTAGCAGAGTACTCATGACTCAGTTGTTGGAAGAAGCAGGAGTTGACTCAGAGTATAGGGAAGGTCTCTTATTGATGGCAGAAACATATGGGGTAGTGGAAGCAGTGTGCACTGCCATTCGGAGGTCTCCAGTTCAATATGACCCACGAAGGTTCCAGACACGACCACGCTCAGGTAAGAATATCCAGATTCCCATTACAACTGCAGAAGAGCCAACTATTACATCTGAACCTATCAGGACAACCTCCCAAGCAACCGAAACGGCTAGCCAAGAGCACCCAATCACCCATGAGGAGTCCACAGAGCCACAACCACCCACACCCCCACCATCGCCTCCTAGAGCAGAAACAGTGGAAATCACCTCGACCACTCAACCCACCGAACCAACCTTCATCTTCCGTACTCCCATCTCTAGTTCCACCCTATTCTCTACCACTGATAACCCAATCTTTGAAGCAACCCCCATCATTACACAATCCACCGAACCGCTCATAGAGCTTGCCCTAGGGCAACCATCCCCCATGCCCTCAGCCATAGGTCATCCTGACCCTAGATCCACATTCATGGGTTTCCCTGCTACCACGCAACCCTTCATGCCCTCCTCAAATCTACGACCTCAACCCCCGACCTCCATCTCTCCATTTCTACAATCCCTCCATGACCTCCTTGCTAGAACTTTTCAACCCAGGTCTCAACCATTTCCTTTCTTTTCAGCTCCCCACCCCACTTCTCATCTATTCACCACTTCCACACACACACCACCTACCATTCCAATGTATATGGCAGACCCCACACTCGCACCCACTCCTGAAGGTATGGACATTTCACCACCCACGGCACCTCCCCCCAAGATTCCACCTCCTCCCATTCCCCCTCCACCAATCTCACTCACACACACGACTTCAATAGACACATCATTCACTCTTCCCCATCCCCAATTCCCTTCCCATGCATCTCCCACTGTAAACACCACCCACTCATCTATAGGAAGTGCATTGGACACCATGCTTGCTTGTATATCAAACTTAAGGACAGATTACATTCAGCTCCAGCAATAGAATGAACGCCTGCACGAGCACTCAGAAACACTACAGCACCGCCTTGCGGCACTAGAAGAGGAAAATGCTCGCCTCCACACACAGTTCCAAACTCTCCAAGAAGCTCATGGCATATTGGAGGTACAGTTACAGAACACAGATCAGGAAGCGATACAGGTGGTAGAAGGTCACCTACGGACACAGCTGGAACGCAACTCAAAACTTCAGCGAAATATGGCTCTACTCAAACGCCATCTTGCGGCCGCTCAGGAAGAGAATAGACGCTTGCAAGTACAAAATCAAGAGAACTTGGAGGCAGCTATTGAGAGCACACCGGGGGCACCCATCAGCCCATCCAAGTTTCAAGCAGTGACCCCTGATAATATCAAGATCATATTGGAAGACTATGCCATGCTGCTTGAAGCACATGATAAACTATCGGAGGAACTGGGACAATTGAAGCACGAACACCAAAAAGGACCAACAGCAGCCTCTCCAACCACCCCCTCCGCAGCTTCACTTCTCACAGACGCAGAGGCCATAAAAGATCTCCAGAAACAGGTCACTGAATTGCAAACACGTCTACTACAATATGAGAGACCACCTTCCCCTCCAGAGGCTCCCACGGACGAAGAAGTTGTGCAAATTCCTGTGGAACAAACGTTTGACGAAGAATACGATCCACAACCATTCCCAGGAGGCCAACAAACAGAAGAATCTCAGGACACATTCGAGGCACCACGGCCCCCATGGCTGCGTCAAGTGGAGGAAATCGGGAGTTCGCACGAAGAGCGCACAGTAGTGCAAAATCAGGCCATGAGGGTCATAGAGGAAACTGTGTTACAATCGGCTTACTTCAAGAACCTGTCATCGAGACGCCTGATCCTCTCATCTGAACTCCAATACAGGCCGTATTATATTATCTTGGCTGATTATAATGCAGAAATACAAAGAGTCACGGGTCAGATTCCTACCTTTGCGACCCAATTTCAACCCGAAGACCTTCCTCCAGAGGTGCAAAAAGGCAAAATTTGTCAACCCACCTGGTGGCAGAAACTTCTAGAGACATATCCAGAAATGCTATGCACATGGAACAACGCGCCTTTACACCTCCTATACAATCCATGCTACGGTCCAGTCCCATGCCGCAGGTCTTGGAAGGCATTCAATATCAAGATACAGAACAACGCGCAATGCAAGGAATGGCTGAACTACCCGTACATGGCGCCACCACAGGGACCACCGTCGGTAGCATATATGATGGGAACCATTCGCCACTGGATGCCGCGCTTGAAGCCCATGCAAGATGTAGCAGCGCAAATGATGCTTAAAATCTTAGATATGATGCAAGTAGTCCTGAAGACTTTTAGAAATGCAGCCGCACCACAGGTACGTCTCCCGGGGTTTAGCAATGGAAATTACGACTTGGTGTATGACACGAGCACCACCCCCAGTATTCGTGTGGCTTACGCCTGGCATGCACGCATCAAATACCTCCCTGCCTGCTACAAACAGACCTTCGAAGAAATGTTCAGATAAGGTTTCTGGGAGTATCACTCGGAGATTTTTGCACCAAAGCCAACACATCTGCTCCAACTTTTTGCTTGTGAACAAGCAATGTACTCAGAGTACTACACCACCCCGCAACCAGAGACCCCTCGTGCAATAAATTGGGATGCATTGGAAGCTGATCTAGCAAGAGGCTTAAGGATAGGAGAACATGAACTGGCCACCAATGTCATCCAATATTATATCGACCACCCGAGAGAACAAAGGTCTGTCAGGGGCGACAGACGCTAGGAAGGGGGGCGCGTTGGCATACAAAGCAACAGAGGAGTCATGCACAATACGGCAACAAGGCCAAATCATTTTTTCCCATGGATTATTTACAACTCAAGTGATTTTAATCACTACACAAACATTGTAAATCCCGTTTTTGGTAGAATAGACTCCATTTTGTGCAAGCCGAGGAGTCCTCGAGCTTGAGGAGTATTAGAAGTACCATCGTACCAATTTTCATAATTTTTAGACTTCGTTTGAGCCCTCAAATAAGCCCTGGAACTTAATTTTTAACTAGGCCGGACACTAGGTCTGGACAGGGCCAAAACTAGTCAAAAAACTATAAAAAGAGCTAGAGAGCTCATTTTTGGGGTTAGATTGTTTGTGAATTGAGCTTATGTAAGAGACCTTTTGATTAATGCAAAGAACTCCATCGTTCCTCTCCTTGTTCTTGCCTTGTGTGCGCGTGTGTGTGTATGTGTGTGCATGCTTGTGTGCTTCTCACTCACGCACTTGTGCCTTCACTTGCTCATAGTCTTCATACTAGTCCTCACGTCTCCACGGATTGACAATTATGAGGTGAAACTTCTCACATTGGTACTCACCATTGTGCTAGAGTGACAGTGTGCCACGGGAGGGAGGGAGAGAGAGAGAGAGAGAGAGAGAGAGAGAGAGAGAGAGGGAAGGGGGCGCGAGTGGCAGGGGCAGGGGGCGGCGGGATGGGGGGTGGCGGTGGGGGAGGCACTGTCGGGGGGAGAGAGAGAGAGAGAGAGAGAGAGAGAGAGAGAGAGAGAGAGAGAGAGAGAGAGAGAGAGAGAGAGAGAGAGAGAGAGAGAGAGAGAGAGAGAGAGAGAGAGTGAGAGAGAGAGAGAGAATGAGAGAGAGAGAGAGAGGGGGAAGGGGGCAGGAGTGGCGGGGGGTAGGAGGGCGGGGGGTGGCCGGGGTGGGTGGGGCGGGGTGTGCGGGGGTGGGGGGCGGGGGTGGGGGGGTTTGGCGGTGGGGGGGCGCTACGGGGGGTTGCGAGGGTGGGGGTTTGCCGCAGGGGGAGAGAGAGAGAGAGAGAGAGAGAGAGAGAGAGAGAGAGAGAGAGAGAGAGAGAGAGAGAGAGAGAGAGAGAGAGAGAGAGAGAGAGAGAGAGAGAGAGAGAGAGAGAGAGAGAGAGAGAGAGAGAGAGAGAGAGAGAGAGAGAGAGAGAGAGGGAGAGAGAGAGAGAGAGAGAGAGAGAGAGAGAGAGAGAGAGAGAGAGAGAGAGAGAGAGAGAGAGAGAGAGAGAGAGAGAGAGAGAGAGAGAGAGAGAGAGAGAGAGAGAGAGAGAGAGAGAGAGAGAGAGAGAGAGAGAGAGAGAGAGAGAGAGAGAGAGAGAGAGAGAGAGAGAGAGAGAGAGAGAGAGAGAGAGAGAGAGAGAGAGAGAGAGGGAGGGAGGGAGGGAGGGAGGGAGGGAGGGAGGGAGGGAGGGAGGGAGGGAGGGAGGGAGGGAGGGAGGGAGGGAGGGAGGGAGGGAGGGAGGGAGGGAGGGAGGGAGGGAGGGAGGGAGGGAGGGAGGGAGGGAGGGAGGGAGGGAGGGAGGGAGGGAGGGAGGGAGAGAGAGAGAGAGAGAGAGAGAGAGAGAGAGAGAGAGAGAGAGAGAGAGAGAGAGAGAGAGAGAGAGAGAGAGAGAGGGAAGGGGGCAAGAGTGGCAGGGGCAGGGGGCGAGGGGATGGGGGGTGGCGGTGGGGGGCACTACAAGGGGGGAGAGAGAGAGAGAGAGAGAGAGAGAGAGAGAGAGAGAGAGAGAGAGAGAGGGGGAGAGAGAGAGAGGGAAGGGGGCGGGAGTGGCGGGGGGCACGGGGCGGGGTGTGCGGGGGGATGGGGGGCGCGGTGGGGAGGCGCTGCGGGGAGAGAGAGAGAGAGAGAGAGAGAGAGAGAGAGAGAGAGAGAGAGAGAGAGAGAGAGAGAGAGAGAGAGAGAGAGAGAGAGAGAGAGAGAGAGAGAGAGAGAGAGAGAGAGAGAGAGAGAGAGAGAGAGAGAGAGAGAGAGGGGGGAGAGAGAGAGAGAGGGAAGGGGGCGGGAGTGGCGGGGGGCAGAGGGGCGAGGGTGGCGGGGCTGAGTGGGGCAGGGTGTGCGGGGGTGGGGGGCGGGCGATGGGGGGCTGGTAGTGGGGGGGCGCTGCGGGGGGTTGCGGGGGGTTGCGGGGTGGGGGTTTGCTGCGGGGAGAGAGAGAGAGAGAGAGAGAGAGAGAGAGAGAGAGAGAGAGAGAGAGAGAGAGAGAGAGAGAGAGAGAGAGAGAGAGAGAGAGAGAGAGAGAGAGAGAGAGAGGGAAGGGAGCGGGAGTGATGGGGGACTGGAGGGCGGGGGGTGGCAGGGGTGGGTGGGGCGGGGTGTTCGGGGGTGGGGGGGGTTGGGGGGGTTTGGCAGTGGGGGGGCACTGCGGGGGGTGCGGGGGTGGGGGGTGCCGCGGGGGAGGGAGAGAGAGAGAGAGAGAGAGAGAGAGAGAGAGAGAGAGAGAGAGAGAGAGAGAGAGAGAGAGAGAGAGAGAGAGAGAGAGAGAGAGAGAGAGAGAGAGAGAGAGAGAGAGAGAGAGGGGGGGGGAAGGGGGCGGGAGTGGCAGGGGCAGAGGGGCAGGTGATGGGGGGTGGCGGTGGGGCGGTGGGGGGGCACTGCGGGGGAGGGAGGGAGAGAGAAGAGAGAGAGAGAGAGAGAGAGAGAGAGAGAGAGAGAGAGAGAGAGAGAGAGAGAGAGAGAGAGAGAGAGAGAGAGAGAGAGAGAGAGAGAGAGAGAGAGAGAGAGAGAGAGAGAGAGAGCGAGAGATAGAGAGAGACAAAGAGAGAGAGAGGGAGAGAGGGAGAGAGAGAGAGAGGGAAGGGGGCGAGAGTGGCAGGGGGTAGGGGGCGGGGGTGGGTGGGGCGGGGTGTGCGGGGGTGGGGGGCGGGGGGCAGAGGGTGTGGGGATGGGGGGGCGGGGGGATGGCGGGGGGCGGGAGGGGATGGTGGTGATGGTGGAGGGCAGGCTGAGCGATTTTTTTTTTCACCAATCCAAAAACCAAGTTAGGTTGTAAGGATCATACAAAAGCTCGTATAGGCACAAACGCCCAAAACCATGGCTACACATCCATGGAATCCAAATGATTAAGTTCAATGCCACAAACAAAGATCTGTTGTTCATAGCTAATGTCCGAAGTAGCTAGAGAAGGATTGTGATTGACCAGCAGCACCCTGGCTTAGCTGTGTGGCAGATTATCTTGGACCCAAGTTTGGAAGAATTCGAGTCAAAGGTCCACTTGAGCTGGCCACACCTCCATACAGAGAGTTGTTACCTGCTCCACCTAGACCTGCTACTTGTGACCCATACATGCCAAGTCCATGGAGCCCATACGCTGAGAGCGAAGCTTGAGACAGGCCTTGGGAGCCTCCCTGTGGAAGTGATGCATTCAAAGATGGAAGTGAAGATGTCAAAGACTAGTTCAAAGGATTGATAGATGAACCCAAGGCCAATTGATGAGCAACTGATGCATGGAGACCAACATTAGAAGCTTGATTTAAGCTTGTGATCAGCCCAAGTGCATGCTGCCCAAATATGCCTTGGTTGACTGGGAGCAGCCCTGATAAGGTTGTATAAGGGAGATTTGGAGCCAAACCAACCAGGCCACCTGTGTGCACTAAACCTAGATCTGCAGTATCCATCTTTGGCTTCTGGCTTCCATCAGATGGCACCATTTTGCAATTGACTTCGTGTCCATCGATTGTCTTTACCGGATGCTTCAAAGCCTTCTTGGCAGATTCCGTCGACTTGTACACAAAGAGTGCATACCCCTTTTATTTACCTGAGACCTTGCCAAATCCAAGAGGACCCTCTTCAACCTCTCCATATTAAGAGAAGACAGAAAGAAGCTTGTCAGCTGAAAGATCATGGGGAACATTGCCTACGTAGATCTTGCGACGAGTCTGATCGCCAGATGCAGCAACCGGACCTACTGAGGCCAGCTGCGAAACAGTAACTCTCCCCTCTATCTTCTTACTCAGTTCCTTCAGTGCCCTATATGCTCCATCCTTCTGTTTAAAAGTAACAAACCCATAGCCCTTGCTTTTACCCGTCTGTTTATATTTTATCACTATACAGTCTTCAATTTCACCATATGCCTCAAATACAGCCTTCAGAACGTCCGAGCTAATGTCCCACCCCAAGCCTCTCACAAAAGCTTGCGATGGGCAGGATCTTTCTTTCTTTTTTTAATACAACCCCACAGAGATCTTCCATTTAATCCTCAATTTTGGCAAGAAAACGACACATGAAAAAGGAGAAAATTGCTAGAAAAATTCTAAAAAAATGGTTGAAAAATTCCTAAAAGATTCTTAAAAATTCCAAAAAATTGTGTAAGAAAATGACACGTGAAAAAGGAGAAATTTGCTAGAAAAATGCTAAAAAATGCTTGGAAAATTCCTAAAAGATTCTTAAAAATTCCAAAAATTGTACTTTTGCAAAGTTTATGGAATGGCTGCTAAATTTGCTAAAAACTCCAAGAAACAAGCATGAAATGGATAAGGAAACTACTAAACTTAAGCAAGAATGAAATGGCTTTGTACAACCTGGACATTGCCAGGTGATCCATACTCCTTCAAGTATGTTGATGATAGGCCTTGAGCCTTGATATGTTGACCAGTGGCAAGGCCTCTCCTTGTAGGGTCTCTAACTCCACATCACCCCAATTCAGCATTGTTTTAACTCGATAAGGTCCTTCCCAGTTAGGAAGCCATTTTCCTCTTACTTGCGCTTGAAGGTGAGGTCTATGGAGAAGAACTAACATGCCTGGCACTATGTTGTTGTTCCACAGATTTCAATCATGTGCCTCCTTCCTCTTCATCTGAGTCTCAAGCAATTTTTTTATTGCTAGTAGACATATCTCCTCCATTTTATGCAGTGCTCCAAGCCTCTGAGAGACGTTACAATCTTACGTTACAATCTTTCTTGCCCTGCATGAATGCCATTTTAGGTGAACCATGTAAAAATTCAAAGGGCTCAATTGGCAATATGCCATAAACTAGTTGGAACGGAGAGTATCCCGTGGCCTATTTGTAAGCTAACCTGTATGCCCATAGGGTACCTTGATACGCAATGCCCCAAGAAGTAGGATGCAACATACATTCCTTCCTTAACATGGAAATTAATACCTTATTCGTTGCTTCAGCCTGTCCATTAGCTCTTGGATAGTAGGCACAAGAAGTTCTATGTAGAATTCTATATCTGTTGAAAATTTCCTGTAGTACCTTATTCACAAAATGAGTACCCTGGTCTGTGCAAATTTCAAGTGGACATCTGAACCTGCAGATGATGCTACTATAAATGAAATCAGCAACGGTTTGGGCATTGCAGTCAGAGGAGGCAATAACTTCAGCCCATTTCGTTGCATAGTCGGTGGCTGTCAATAAATACTTCTCTCTTTTTGGAATCGATGGAGGGTAGATAGGCCCTACAAAATCTAACCCCCACTTTTCAAATGGCTGCCAAGAATTGGAAATAATCAAAGGATTATGCATCTGCTTGGTGGGTTTAGGTCCACACCTCTGGCAAACATCACATGCTCTTCCCCAGTCATCCACATCTTTGAATAATGTAGGCCACCATAAACCCGCATCAAGGATCCTGTGACTCATAATATGCCCTGGAAGGTGCCCACCACCTGTTCCTTCATGTGTAGATTGAAGTACTTCTCTCACTTCTTCTTCTTCTTCCAAGCACTTCCTAAACCTATCATCCTTTCCCTGTCTATATAATTTACCTTCAATGAAGGTATACGGTCTACTCTTGATTAGTAGTCTCTTCCTTTGCACAACACTAGCCTTTTTTGGATACACACCAGTTTTAATGAAATTCTTGATATCATAATACCAACCTTGAGCTTGTACAGCGAACAGATGAGCATCTCGAAAATCATCATTGATTCCACTAGCTTGATCTCTCATATTGATTCTGGATAGGTGATCTGCCATCACATTTTCTTTACCTGGTCTGTGGACTACAGAAAAATCAAACTCTTGGAACAACAATAACCACCTCCATATTCTACCCGTGGCTTGTGGTTTGTTGAGCAAGTATTTTAGTGGCTGGTGATCTGTTATAATGACAAATTTTACTCCCAATAAGTAATGATGAAATTTCTAGATAGCAAAAACCATGGCTAAGGCTTCCCTTTCTATGGTGCTGTAATTCCTCTCAGCCTTAGTCAAAATTCTACTAGCATATTGAATTGGTCTGTCCATCTTAAATTCTTCACTAGGTTGGGTCAAAACTACCCCCACTGCATAGGCACTGGCATCTACATGTATATGGAAGATTCTTGAGACTCAGGTGTGATCAAAATGGGAGCAGACACTAGCTTTGACCACAATGTTTGATATGCTTTTTCCTCCTCTTCTTCCCATTTGAAAGGTGTTTCTTTACCTGTAAGTCTAGCCAGCGGTCTGGCTATCCCTGCATACATTTTCATAAACCTTCTATTGTATCCCGTATGTCCCAACAAACTCTGAATCTCTTTAGGATTTCTAGGTTTAGGCAACTTTAATATAGAAATGATTTTGTCAGGATCTGGGGCCATACCTTTAGCCGACACCACATGTCCTAAGAGAGTTCCTTCTGTCACAAAAAAATGACATTTGTTTGGATTGAGCTTTAGCTTAGTCTCCCTGCATCTCTTGAAAACATTCTGCAGCTCTCGCAAGTGATGGTCCAAACAATCTAAGGGAGTCTCCTTATGAGAACTTGAAAACGATGAGAAGTCATCCATGAAGATTCTAAGCGATTCCAGCAATAAGGGGCCAAAAATGAGATTGACCGTTCTGTTAAAGGTGGCTGGAGCGTTTCTGAGCCCAAACGGCATTTTTACATACACATATGTTCCCCAAGGTGTGATAAAAGCAGTCTTTTCACGATCCTCGGGGTGTATTGATATTTGATTATAGCCACTAAATCCATCCATGAAGCTATATAATGCATGTCCAACCACTTCTTCAATGACCTGTTCTGCAAATGGCATAGGGAATCCATCTGGGATTGTCACTTTGTTGAGTGCCCTAAAGTCAACGCAAATTCGGATTCTATTGGTATTCTTCTTTGGCACTATAACCATAGGTGAGAGCCACTCTGAGTGCTCCACAGGAATAATGATTTATGCCTCCTCCATCTTCTGTATTTCTGCATAAACAGCTTCGGCATATTTTGGGTTGAGTCTATAACTCTTCCCTCGTATTGGTTTGGCTCCCTCAACCAGAGGGATTCTATGCTCTCCGTAATATGCAGGCACTCCTTCTAAGTCTTTATAATGCCAGGCAAAAACATCTGTATAATGGGTCAAGAATGATTTTACCTTTTCAAGGAGCCCTGGGTGACTCCACAACCAAGTGGCCACCAAAACTAGCTGATTGTTGTTCTGACTGCCCAATTGTATTTCTTTGACGGGGTTTCGCTCTACCATATTATCTTCCTGCTCATCTCCAACCATATTTAGCTTGTCGTGCATTGATTCATAAGCCGGGGCATTTTGAATCTCAATGAATTCCTCCTTATCCTGCATCCATCCTACAGGTATTTCTTGAATTGGGAAAGAACATTCCTCACTAGAATATCTTACCTTGCCTTTAGCTTTAGGAACTTCTTTCTCCATTGATGTTGCATCCTCCTCCAAGTTGTATTTGAGGGGTGTCTTCCTGCCCCTTCTGTGGTATGGGCTCTCCCAATCCATCAACCTGAACTTTTCCCTCATCTTCAACATAACCTTCAGATGTGCAAGAATTATTAAGAAAAATTCCAAAACAAGAGGAAGAGTTGCCTGCTTGGAGCCAATTTAAAATATCCTCTTCTTCCTCGACATCTATTTGGGGTTGATCCTCTGATTCTGGTTCCATGCAAATGCCAACTGTTTGCATCACGCTAGTATTTCCTTGATTATCTAGACCCTCTTCTAAATAAATCTGTGTCAGCTCTTGCCCTTTCTTTTGTACCCACATAGTGTCCTTGCCCCAATCATGAATGACACTTGCATGTCTCAGCCACGGTCTTCCGATTAAGAGGGGAAATCCTCCTTCAACTTAGGGTAATCTTAAAACCACAAAATCCAGAATGAATAGATTACCTTGTACTTCAAGTGGAACTTTTGGGATTACTCCCAAGGGCCTTACTTTGCTCTGATCTGCCAAAGTAACAATGAAATTTGCAGGCCTTGAAGGTTGGAGTCCAATCTTTTCCATTGTATGTTCAGGCATCAAGTTAATGCCAGAACCGCCATCCACAATAACTCCTTGAAATTCATGACCTTTGATAGATACTGTCAGCCGACGACTTTTATAATCTATAAGGGGTGCTTCTCCTACAATATTTCCTGTATGTAAAACAACCATCTTTTCTACCAAACTTGTAATGGAAGCCTCATCAATTATCTGCAAGATTTTTTATCTGAATTTCTCATCGATCTTTATTAAATAAAAAATACTAACCTCTTTCTTCATGGACTTGAGAAGTTTTGAAGCCTCTGATTCCTTAAGAGCATGGGCTCCACTTGACTTATCAAACTCCTCATTAGCTCTATTGAATGCATGCCCAATGGCATCACTAGTACACATGATATCTCCTTTTTGCCTTGTCTCTACAGGTGGCTTTATCTGCTTCAGATGTCTCTTTCTCTTTGTTGAATCCATGAATTCTTGATTCTTGAATTATATCTACTTGAGCCTTTCCTTTGTTTCTTGTCTACACTGTAAAAGACTCAAATTCTTCTAACTGCACCACCCTAGTAGAGGGTGATGGCTCATTGACTTGATCTAACATTTCTTCTTTGTGCACAGAAATCATTTGAATATGGGGCCCGGATGAAGAGGCTTGATTCTTAGGACAACAGTTTGTATAGTGGTCTCTGGCCTCTGGGCAGTTTTTGCAAGGAGGGGCATTTTCTGGTAGAGTGCACCTACTTTGATAGTGCCAACATTCTCCACATCTGAAACAAATGATTGGCCTTCTAAGCCCATTTCCAAAGTTATTCCTCTGTCTAGGGTTTTAATTGTTACCTTGATTGGGTGCAGCCGCCATTACATTTGCTGGTGGTAGGTGTCCTCCTTATGTCCAATATGTTGTTGCAGGTATTCTCCTTGATTGGCATTCTTGGGCCTCATGACCAGCTTTCCTGCATAATAAGCAAGTCACACTTAACAGAGGACATTCACTTACTATATGCCCTTGCTTGCTACACATGGAACACCAAAGTCCACTCTTGATGCCACCTCCTTTGAGTTCCTACAACTCCTGTCGCAGTTGAGCCAATTCCTCTGCTTGGGCCTCCTCCTCCTGTTGGAGCTTTAGTACTTCAATCTCCCTTCTCAACTGAGTTACAACATTCTCCTCTTCTCTATGGGGCTTATTTCTTTTTAAGCCCTCCAACTCCTTCCTTGGCTGGATTACTGGATCCTCCATTTCTGTGGAATATGGTAATTGAGAAGAAGTAGCTCCATACTGTTGCCTTATCTGCTCCAGTCGTGTAGCCGTGTTGATGAACTCCTCTATGGAGGCTGTAGGTAACACTAATTCCTTTATTTTGCATTGGGTGGCCACTGGTAGGGGCTTGGCTAACCATTTCTTAACAAAAAAATCATGTGGTGGATCTGGCAATTTAGCCATTAGTGCCTTGGCCCTAGTCACAAACTCTGGGAACTTTTCACCTGGACCCAATCTCAAATTTTCTAGTTCTTCTATGATGATCTCTGCAGTATTCCCATGCTGGAATTGATTTTTAAATGCATCTTTCATCAAATCCCAAGTTGTAAAATGGTTCTCAGCAAATTGGCTGAACCATTTATCTACTAATCCTTCTAATGTGGCAGGGAAGAGTATAAAAAAAACATCCTTCCTGCCCATTAAGCCTCTAGTCTTGCATAGTGCCAAAAATCGTCTAATATGCTCATCTGGATCCTCCTGAGCTAGGCCTTTGAAAGAAGGAAATTTTATATTTAATCTTGAGATTAAGGTTTCCAAGTCTACCTGTCCTGCCATGCTCTTTACTGATGAGGTTGAAGATAGTGGAATAGAGTATCTTCTAACAACCTTCCTTCTTGTTTCCTTGCAGGTGACCCTCAATGTTTGGGACCAGGTTGCGCTCATGAGCTGCTCATAGTCCACTTAATATGAGACACTTGATAAGAATATTTACCTTTTGGTTGATGAAGTAGCACTATAGTACTGTCGACACTTGATCTCTTCTATACTTTGCACTTGGTTTCTCCTAAGCTCAAATCTCCTTGGAAGTCCCACCGTGCGTGCCAAATTTTGTTGGGGGATTCTTAGACAAGAAGGGATTTGAGTGTTTGTAGGAGTAAAGAGGAAGACCAGAAGAGAAAATACACACTGGAAGCCTCTGTCGATTGATTTCAGTAAGGCAAATACAAGGTTGAAGCAAAATACAACCAATGCTTCTGTGCAAAATCCCACAGAGTGCTCAATTACAAAATACCAAATACCCAAGGGATTTGTTGCTGTCGGCCTCCTCTGCACCAAACCTCCACCTTCTCCAAGCCTGCTCTTGTGCACGCCTTGCACCAAACTTCCACTACGGGGGAGGGATGGATGCCTTCTATCGACGCGCGCACACTTCAGTAAGACCTTGGGATCCTTGGGGGACAAGCTTAGCACTCCTCTACACACTTCCTTGGTCACTCTTCATGCACACCTCGCACTTCACTTCTCTGCGTCGCGCACTGTGTGTCTCTTGCACTTCTCTCTCTTGCTTCACTTAGACTATGCTACCCTTGCTTACACTAGAGTAGTCCAAGAATAGTCCTTGCCTTGATTTGAGTGTGTCGATTCATGTACGCTCCTACGCTCCTAACTGCCAAGACACTCCTATTTTCCTTGATGTCCCAAGATTTTCTTCTTTTGGTGGCAGCCAACGAATCCCTCTTTTGTCCTATAGTGAGGTTAGACTAAAAAAGACAAAATTTTAATTGGGGCCACATTTCATTTGGCGTACGGTGCCGCTTCGCATGTCTTGACCTTTTGCCTTTGATTGTTTACTTTTGAACTTTAGGGAAATTAGAGAAATACCCTGCAGCCTGCATATACTTTCTCCAATTTACCCCTTTTTGAACAATTAAAAGTGCACTACCGGTGCACTTTGACCCTTGAACTTTGCCACTTTACTCGTGCCTATGCTGACTTTGACCTTGACTTTGTTGATGTCGACCAGTATGAATCTGAGGGGCTCAACAAGTCTATACTCACATACATTTGCCCCGACATTTTTCCTTTGTATATATAGTCATATGTGTACACATCTTCATCTTCTGAATATGCACTTCCTTCATGCTTCATAACTTGGTCTTTTCTTCAGTCCTTGACTTCAATTCTTCACCAAAACTTCAATTGTTCATTGCCCTGCACCAACAAAAACCACTTCAAGACATCAGGAATAATTTGGAGTGGATTTTATTTTTTCTTTTGTAGAGAACATCCACATCGCATATTTGATGGAGAGTGTTAATCTCCAAAAGAACAACCTACTCTTGTGATAAGAGCACCTCTATACCAAGAGTAAGTCAAAACTTCCACTAATTTAGAGGATCAATCTCCAACTTATCAAAATTGAGAAAATCTGTGGAGAAGATAAAACACAGAAAAGTCTGCTGCACTATTTCTTTACATTGACCTATCAAACGTGTAAAGTTTTTGATGAAACTTTGTATGAATCATCTCCTAGAGATTGCACATCATCTCCAAGTTGAATTACTTCAAAAGCTTTAGTATAACTTGAGAAATTGACTTCACAAGTTACCTATGTCTGAATCTGCACTTCTGAGAAGTCGATTTAGACACCCCTAACTTCTTAACTTCAATTCTCTCAGTACAAAACCCGTTTAAGCAAATGCTTCTAGCCACGAGTAGATCATCTTCTAACTTAAAGATTAAGTGCTTATTTGCACAAAACTTTAAACTATGGAGTGAGATCTGACCAAAAGATTAAACTCGAAATTTGCGCCTGTTTCAGAGAACTGTAAACATTCAACACATATGAATGTTCCTACTTACAATTCTCCTAGCCTGTTTGCAATTAGACTCTGAAACTCAGGTCACAGACTCATTAACTAACTACTTAGATATCCTCAAAAGGATTTCTCAATTGATCAAACACAGACGGAGCAGACACGAAAAGATCGGGCGCAATATTTCTTCATTAACTCAGACAAATTTACAACTGAGTGATGAGAGCTAACTCAACTAACTTTTCTTCTATCTCATGACTTCTAACTTTCTCAATCTTGGCTTCTAACTCTTGTCACATATGCTCTCATACATGCCCCGACTTTTCTCAAAGTATTTATAGATAATTTGTACAAGATTCTTACTCAAACAAAGATCTAAGTGAACTATGTACATATGTGTACATTTCTCATATACTCTGAATGTGTCTTTCTTCCAAGCTTCAATAGTTGATCCTTCCTTCATCCTTTAATCTTTCAAGTCTTCAATTGGTGATTGGTCTGCACCAACAGCTCCCCCTCAATCATCAATTGAGGTTTTCTCTATCTTCTTTATACCTGCCATGTCCTTGAACCTTTGTAACTTTGGTCCATCCAAGCCTTTTGTAAGCATATCAGCTATCTGGTCTTTTGTTGAAGTATGGATTACTTCAATCTCTTTATCCATCACCTTCTCTCTTAGAAAGTGATACTGAATCTCAATATGTTTAGTCCTGGCATGAAAAACAGGATTAGCAGCTAAATACAATGAACTCATGTTATCTCCATATATAATTGGTACCCCATGCATAATGTCAAGACTCTTCATCAAGGTCTTGAGCCAAATCACTTCTTTTGCAGCTTCAACCATGCCTTTATACTCAGCTTCTGTAGAAGACAAAGCAACTGTATGTTGCTTCTTAGAACACCATGAGATTAACTTATCTCCCACATAACACATGTATCCATAGGTTGATCTTCTATCATCTGGATTACCTGCCCAATCTGCATCACTATAGATTTTGATATTTGTATATGAGGTAAAGCCATAATACAAACCTTCATTGAGTGTACCCTTAATGTACCTCAACACCCTTTGTCCTGCAATCCAATGTTCTTTCCTTGGGCAATGCATAAATTGAGACAAAACCCCTACTGCATATGATAAATCAGGTCTAGTTAGAGTAGCATAGATAAGGCTACCAACCAAACTCTGATATTGTCTCATGTCCTTGAATTCTTCACCTCCATACTTACTCAATTTGTGATTCACCTCCATTGGTGTAGATGCTACCCTGCAATCATCCATTTTAAACTTGATTAACAAGTTCTTCAAATACCTTTCTTGGGTCACAAATACTCCATGTTGAGTATATGTAATCTCCATGCCCAAGAAGTATGACAAGTCTCCCAAGTCACTAATCTTGAACTCCTTTTCCATTTGCCTCTTGAGTCTTTGTATTCCTTCTTCATCTGTACCTGTAAGAATTATATCATCAACATATATGCACATGTATATGAAACCATTTTCACTTGCTTTGACAAGCAAGCTACTATCTGCTTTAGACACCTGAAAACCAAGTTCTTTTAGGAACTTCACAAGTCTATAGTTCCATGCCCTTGGGGCCTGCTTCAAGCCATACAAAGCTCTCTTGAGCTTGCACACATGATCTGGATACCTTTTATCTCTGAACCCTTGAGGTTGCTCCATGAATACATCATCTGAAATGTAACCATTCAAAAAAGCATTCTTCACATCAAGTTGACATAGCTTCCAACCTTTACATGCAGCAATAGCAATAAGTGTCCTTATAGTTGTCATCTTTGCCACAGGACTATAGGTCTCATCATAATCAATACCATATGTTTGAGCAAAGCCTTTGACAACAAGTCTAGCTTTGTATCTAGATACTCTTCCATCTGCAAACCTTTTTGTCTTGTAGACCCACTTGCATCCAATAATCTTCTGACTATTTGGTTTAGGAACCAAATCCCAAGTTTGATTCTCCAATAGTGCATCATATTCTTCCTGCATAGCACTCTCCCATTTTTCCTTACCTCTTGCCTCTTCATATGTAGAAGGGTCTTCATCTGTATTCACCATATAAGCATAATCTTTTGTGGCTAGAAATGAAGTATCATAACTATACCTTGTAGGTTGCCACCTATTTCTTGATGACCTTCTGAGTTCTCCACTCTTTGAGGTTTCTGGCTCTTCATATTCAGGATCAAATCTTGGTGTCTCTTCCACTTCAACCTGCACTTCATTATTCTCTTGCTCATCAAATATCTGAACTTTTGATTTACCTTTTCTTTGACTCACTTCTTCTTCATCACCTGTATTGATGTTGACTGTACCTGCATACCAAGTGCTTTGTTCATCAAATGTAACATCTTTAGAAACCATAAATTGCTTTGTTGATGGACTCCACAATCTATAGCCCATCTGCTTATCATCATAGCCAATGAAAACATACTTTTCAGCTTTGGGTTCCAATTTGTGCCTTAATTGTGATGGCACATATGCATATGCCACACACCCAAAAACTCTGCAATGATCCAAGGTAGGTCTTTTACCCCACCAAGCCTCATATGGTGTCATACCCTGCAAGGCTTTACATGGTAACCTATTGACCAAATAAGTGGCTGTATTTACAGCCTCAGCCCACAAATAATTAGGGCAATTTTTCTCCTTCATCATGGATCTTGCAAACTCAACAAGAGTTCTATTTCTCCTTTCTGCAACACCATTTTGTTGAGGAGAGTACCTGCAAGTAACTTCCCTTTTTATACCTGCATTCCATAAGTAATCACTGAACTCATTTGAGAAATACTCTCCCCCTCCATCTGACCTTAGTCTTTTCAACTTATGACCTGTAATTCTTTCTGCATATGCATGATAGTGTTTAAATGTATTAAACACTTCTGACTTATCTTTGATCACATAGATAGTGATCCACCTAGTAGCATCATCAACATAAATCACATAATACCTTGATCCATTTATACTGAAATCTTTTGATGGTCCCCACACATCTGTGTGTACCAACTCAAGCTTCTCTGAGTACATAAAACCATGCTTGGAATAGGAATGTTTATGAGCCTTACCTAATTGACATGCCTCACATTTGTATGTCATATGTTGACCTGCAACATTAGGCAATCCAAGCACTGAACCATTGTTAACCATATCTTTAATACCTCTTTCATTGAAATGTCCAAGCCTCTTGTGCCAAAGATCTAACTCAGAGATCTTATGTCCTCCATATGTGAACATAGCATGACCAATATTGCCTTGAATCTTCAATGTAAATAATCTTCCTTCCTTTTTCCCTGAAACAATCTGTTTATACCCTTGGCTAGGGTCTTCCACATATACTCCATCATTAGTGAACCTTACTTCATATCCCTTTTCAACAATTTGTCCTACACTTATCAAATTCTTAGGGATTGTAGGAACATACAACACCTTACTCAATAATGTGCTTCCATCCTTGGCCTTCACTGATCCAATTGACTTCACATTGTGCTTTGTGTTGTCACCTGTTTGAACAACATGATTAAAAACTTTACTCTCCAAATCAGTCATCAAAGATATGTTACCACTCAGGTGATTGCTACACCCTGAGTCAATGTAGAAGACTCTTTGATCTTCATTCTGCCTTTCACAAGTTGCATTCATTATCAATGTTGAATCTTCCTTTTGATCTGAAGCATAATTGTAGTAGGTGTTGTTATATTGTTGACTTTGGAATCCTCTACCTGCATTTCTTCCAAAGTAATTCCTTCCACCTCTACCTCTGTAATTACCTCTTTGATTTCTGCCACTTCTTCCTCTTGAATTATAATTTTGATTGTATCCACCATTATTCTGATTATTATGCCAACAATCATTAGCTAAGTGATTTGTCTTACCACAAATCCAGCAAGCTTTGCTTCCATCTTTATTGTTCCTGCCTCTTCCTCTACCTTTGCCACCTCCTCTTCCTCTTAGGAAGTTGGCTTGAGTAGTTGTTCCTTCATCTTCACCTGCTTGTTGTTTTCCTTTGCTATTCTTCTTCTTGTCCTTTGAGTACATTGCATGACCTGTACTCTTGTCACCATCTCCTTTAACATCCTGCTCAAATGTTAGCATATGACCTAACAATTGATTTAAATCAGGAGTGAAATGGTCAAGTGATAACTCTGTAGACAAAATAAATGGCTTCCATTTGTCATCACCTCTCAACCCTGTAAGGATTTGCCTTACCAATTTATCTTCCTCAATGTCTTCATCAATAGCTCCTAAAGCATCTGCAATATCTTTCATCCTTGTTACATAGTCTGAGATGGATTGAGAGGCCTTCTTCTTGAAGGTAGTAAACTCTGCCCATAAGGATGCTTTCCTTGACTTTGTAGTGTTCTGGAAATGCTCCTCCAAAGCATTCCATATGTCAGTTGCACTTTCAAGACCTCTAATATGAGGTAACAAGTAATCATTGACTCCCATATAGATAATGCTCCTAGCTTGAGCATCTTTCTTCATCCAATTTTTCAGATCTGCTAACTCTTCCCTAGTTGGAACACTAGGATCTCTGAACTCTGGCTTCTCTTCTTCTCCTGTGATGTAACCAATTAAATCTTTGCTCATAAGATGAGCTTCCATCCTCATTGACCATGCAGGATAGTTTTCCCTATCCAATTTCTCTATCTGTAGGGCATCTCCCATCTTGTATCCACCTGTGTATTGAAATCTTCAAGCTTTACAAACAATGTATGTACCTTTACTTCGAATTAGACTCCTTTTGCCTTTCTTGATGTCGAGTAGACTTCTCCTCAGACTTTTGACTCCAAGCTTTCACTTCTTAGTTCTTCAAGTGTTCAATTTCTTGAATCTGCAGCAGTCGGGATCCTCCTTTCCTTGATTTGATGTCTCCTGCTCTGATACCACTGATGGAGAGTGTTAATCTCCAAAAGAACAACCTACTCTTGTGATAAGAGCACCTCTATACCAAGAGTAAGTCAAAACTTCCACTAATTTAGAGGATCAATCTCCAACTTATCAAAATTGAGAAAATCTGTGGAGAAGATAAAACACAGAAAAGTCTGCTGCACTATTTCTTTACATTGACCTATCAAACGTGTAAAGTTTTTGATGAAACTTTGTACGAATCATCTCCTAGAGATTGCGCATCATCTCCAAGTTGAATTACTTCAAAAGCTTTAGTATAACTTGAGAAATTGACTTCACAAGTTACCTATGTCTGAATCTGCACTTCTGAGAAGTCGATTTAGACACCCCTAACTTCTTAACTTCAATTCTCTCAGTACAAAACCCGTTTAAGCAAATGCTTCTAGCCACGAGTAGATCATCTTCTAACTTAAAGATTAAGTGCTTATTTGCACAAAAGTTTAAACTATGGAGTGAGATCTGACCAAAAGATTAAACTCGAAATTTGCGCCTGTTTCAGAGAACTGTAAACATTCAACACATATGAATGTTCCTACTTACAATTCTCCTAGCATGTTTGCAATTAGACTCTGAAACTCAGGTCACAGACTCATTAACTAACTACTTAGATATCCTCAAAAGGATTTCTCAATTGATCAAACACAGACGGAGCAGACACGAAAAGATCGGGCGCAATATTTCTTCATTAACTCAGACAAATTTACAACTGAGTGATGAGAGCTAACTCAACTAACTTTTCTTCTATCTCATGACTTCTAACTTTCTCAATCTTGGCTTCTAACTCTTGTCACATATGCTCTCATACATGCCCCAACTTTTCTCAAAGTATTTATAGATAATTTGTACAAGATTCTTACTCAAACAAAGATCTAAGTGAACTATGTACATATGTGTACATTTCTCATATACTCTGAATGTGTCTTTCTTCCAAGCTTCAATAGTTGATCCTTCCTTCATCCTTTAATCTTTCAAGTCTTCAATTGGTGATTGGTCTGCACCAACAATATTGATTATGAATGTAATAGGAGTACAATAGCGTGAGTTCTACCATTTCGATATCACTCAAGTACTTTAAAATGCAGTAGGGAACTTTAGACAAGTAAGAATTCATGGCAACACGGATTTGGGACACATTTTCTTCTTGTGCCCCAAATCTATCTTGATCTAGTGATTCCTTGAAAAAATATTGATACTACATGAACAAATCAAATGAAAGCAAGCATTATTGGGGGAGTTGATTGGATGTTCCTCATCATTGTGGAATGCTATAAGAGGTGAGACTCTCCAGAAGATTTGGAGAGAGAGGTGTGCTTCCAATTTTGGAAACCCTCCTAAAGAATGGACCTTTTAGGCATCATAGAGTGTTTTCCTCGAGAACAACAAGATTAAATCCAAGTGGGATTTTTCTTCTTTTTTTTGTCTTCTCTACTTATATCCCGTTATTATAAAGTTGTTTCTCCTACTCTTGCAGTTTTTGCTAGTTCTATTTCTATCTTTGTTCTTCATGATCTTGTTGCTTTTTCTATCTTTGTCTAGATTGATGCTTACTATTGTCCCTCACCTTATTACCCTCGCTTATGTTGGTCTTATTCTCTATGTTGAGCTTGCTCTTCCTATCATTCTTGCCTTTGATGATGGTGCTCTTCTTCATGATTTTGATATTAGTTTTCATGTTGTTCTTCCTCTTGTAATTCTTATTGTTGATGTTGTTGCTATGGTTTTTCTTTTTCTTCCCGTGGTTGTTGTTCTTAATGTTGTTGTTTTTGTTGCCCTTGTTGTTGTTTTTTGTATTGTTGATGTTCTTCTTCCCATCATTCTTCTTCTCCTTGATCGACTTCTTGATGTTCCTCCTATTGTTGTTTGTATTGCTATTGGTCATATTTTTGATGTTTTTTTAGATAGTTCACACGACTTTCTTTGGTTTCTTCAATTTTTACATTCTCTTCAACATTTATGGGCTCGTTTTGTGAACAAGTGACGTAGGAATTCACATCTTCCTCAACATACATTTCTACCTTTTGATGTTCCCAATGAATGGTCTTAACTTGAAATAGCATAATGTATTCAGTGTCGTCACTATCCTCATCTATCTGAAATATGCATTTTACTCAATGTAATTGTAAAAAACTTGAATTGTAAGATTTCTTCTAAAAAACCTACCCACCATCAATCTTGGATAGGCATATTTCAAGGTTCAAAGCACATAAGCAAAATTGATTATCACCTCCTATCTACACGAGAAAGAATCATATTGTTGTGGCATCTAGAAAGAGAAGATTAGACCATTTCTATTTGAGAAAATCAATAAAGTCTCCATCTTTAGTTACTCACAAATATGAAGAACTTATGGTCCTTCTTCTTAAAAACTTTTAATTTTATTTTCTTGCAAAGTGCAAGCACTATTAATCATGAATATGATGAATTTAATTAGAGAGCTGATTTTCATAATAATGTGGAATTACATCACAAGTAAAGCATTAATTTGCATGTCAAATGCTGGCACATACAAGATGTTGCACATTTTGATGTCCACCCACTTAGTTGGATGACTCTATGTTATATGGAAGCTAGAGTAAGGGAGGTGTGAACACTCCCTTAGCTACCATGGCATATGGGCTTTCACATGAGTGCCAAATGGAAGTCATGTGAGAAGCCATCTTAGCACTCAATATGGAAGTTGATGGATATAGAGGAAATGTGTGGGTGGTCAGACAAACATGATCGAATTTCTCCATGTGTTTGGTCTTGGAAAATAATTGGCATAGAATCTATCTCCTACCTTGGAGTGTTTGCCCAAAACCCAAAAATCAGGAGGATTCATAGAGGTATCTAGCATCTGGTATCAGAGTAGGTTGAGAGAGACCCCATGCATGCATGACCCCAAAGAGAGGATAGATGAAGAAGGCCCATTCACATAGAGGAGCATGGAGGACAACCACTCGCACTGAGGTCAACCTCAACTCCTTTCCTCTCATCCACCACTCTAGGATGGAGAAGATTCCCTTGAGCTCCTCTTTTTGAAACCCAAAAATGTTTCTCTACTTTCTATATTGGATAAGTTCTCCCTTTTTTAGACATCCACATAGATAGAGTTTCTTTGACTCTCTTGGAAGAAGGCAAAATCTGCAAAATCTTTGATTTTTTCTCTTGGGTTTGGGAAGGAAAGGGGAGAAGTGTTAGAGTTTTCTTGGGGAAATCAATATACAACTATGTAATCTCGGATGTGGAGAGGGAGATTGGGCAAAGAAATTAAGTGAAAAACCTTAGAGGAGCATTCTCTTGATGTTGCAAAGTAGCTCTTGCTCCAAGATTTCCATTTCACTTTCTTACACTGACATGTAGAAATTGTATGACCTATAACTTGGCACTAAAAGATTTGATTGAAGTGAATTTTTATCACATTTCAAAGAAAGATTCTTAAGCTTTGATAGAATCAAATAGTGCTTGATTTGGAGACGTTTTGGTGGATCAAAATCCCTGTGTAGCACTTCCATAGATATTAGGTGATCACTTCTAGTGGATCAAAATCCCTATGTAGCACTTCCATAGTGCTTGATTTGGAGAAATTTTGGTGGATCAAAATCCCTGTGTAGCACTTCCATAGATATTAGGTGATCACTTTTCAGCTTCATTTTCTTATCGCTTGGCATCCAAATCGACTTCTCTCACTTGGGCTGGCATCTAGCTTTCATTTGCACATGGTAGACTGCTTATATTTGACTGTCAAGGAGAAAAAGTGCATCCATTATTCTCAATTTTGATATTTTGAGTAATTTTTTATCACTTGGCATCCAAATTGACTTCTGTCACTTGGATTGGCATCCTAGCTTTCATTTGCACTAGTAGACCACTTATATTTGACTAGAAAAGAGAAAAAGTGCATCAATGTTTTCTCAATTTTGATATTTTGAGTTATTATCACTTGCTTTTGGCCTCGTTTCCATCAATTTTTGGTGCTAATAGCCCTCTCGATCAAGTGGATATTTCTAATTTACATTTGCACCTGGAAAAGAGTCAAACTCAAAGCCTCGACTCTTGGAAGATCACCTAAAATTAGCTTGGGAAGGCTTCAATTGTATCAAAGAAGTGTTCTAGTGTTATTTCTTTCTATGTTTCTTGCTTTATAAAAGTTACTTCCATTTGTTCTAAACACTCTAGTTAGTTAAACAAGGGGAGTAAACATGGATGCTAAGGGAAAAAACCTTTTGAACATACTTCTCCACCCAGGGAACAAGATCTAGAGGATTTAGACCATAGAATGGAAGAGGTAGAGAAAGAGCAAGAAGTAGAGTAGAAGGTCGAGCAAGAAGAGGGATATTTTTATGTAGAGCTTCATGATGTGTTTATATCACACAAGAAATTCACAGAGCTCAAGGAACAAACCCTTAGGATAGAGAGGGATATTGGTAGCATGAAATCTCTAATAGAAAAACTTAAGACTCAGATGATCTCACTAAATACTCAAGTTACCTGTTTCCTAGCTAGGAAGGAAAGAGACATTCCTACTCTTCCTGTATTAGGGATGGCTAGGAAGGATGTTCCCTTTCCTCGAAAACATAAAGGAGAAAGTTTAATTGAGACTCTGCTCCTCAAAGACCTCAAGACACCAACCTTGACGGGGGATCACCCTATAAGGAATAAGGATGCACTCTACTCTTTCTTGCAAAAGTGAAATGACCTACATCGATTGAAGGGTGTTAAAAGTGAGTCTCTCACTTGGCCCACATGCTTATAAGTGGTGGATGAGTCTCAAGGAGGTGAATTCCATCCCTAGAGAGTGGAATTAGTTTGAAACTCTTTTCTTGAAAGATGTTCTTCCTCAAAATGAGGAAGAGAGGAATCGGGATGAGTGGGATAGGATTACACATAGGTAGGCCTTTCTCTATCTATATATATATCCCACTACAAGGATATCATACTGAAGCTTAAGGTATTAGATGACTTTCAAAAAACCCAAGGGTTTGTTATGGGCTTAGAAAAAGCCATTAAGAGAGAGGTTAAAATAAATGTACTGAAGACTTTTGAGCAGCCGATCAAATATGCTACGATCTATGAGGTTCATAACCATCCATAATACACTCCTATGGAGATGGATCAACCCCTTTTACCTGTTAGCACAACTAAGTAAAAGAAGAAAGTGACCATGGGGAAAAAAGAAGTCTATAGAAAGGGCCCAAATTACCTAGGGAGTAGTATGGGAGCTCCAAGAGAGAAAATTTGTGCTTTACATGCTTGTCTGCTCGCCATGCACAATGGAACTGTCCACTTAGGATGGGGGAAGAAACGAAGGAAGGATGAGGAACTAGGATGGCCCTTGATAAGGGCAAAAAGGTGGTCCACCTAGTGTAGACACTTCCATACATGGTCGCTCTAGCTGCAAGGGAGTGGAAACGATGCACGAGGACATAGAGCACACGTTTGACACAATCATTGTCATCACCTGAGTTTGGACCACATGACCTAGTTAAACTTCATGGTAGTGTATGCAGGCCCATGATGAGATTCATAATAGATTACCACACATTACTTGATAGACTAGGCTTTGGTCAAGAAGTTAAAGATTCCCCAACAACCTAGTGCACATAAATACATAGTATCTATGATGCAAGGGGAAGACAAGAGGATATGGGATACTATGGTACCCAATTTGGAAGTCTAGATACAATGACACACTCACCATGTAGACTTCCAAATCATGAATATGGAGAGAAAAGACCTTGTTTTAGGAAGAAAGTGGTTGTGGGGGTTGGGAAACACACTTAAATGCAATTACCAAAACAACACTCTTGAATTTATAAAGAATGGAAGTAAATGTTTCATTCAGGGAGAGAGATGTACCTAATGCACCTCTCACTTCATCTTTAGATTTGTATATTCTTTTTCATTTTTATGTACAAGAGATCTTTTTGTGGTATAATCAAGATCTAGAGCAATGTATAGACACTTCAGCTGATGTAAATTTTCTTGCTAGAAATGTAAATATGGATAGGAATTTCTACTATTCTTTTTTGCAAGAGTGAGTAGTAAAAGGTTTTAAGCATCTTATGTTTGATTCTAGAACTTTTCTTCCCGCTAGCTTATCTAGAAGGATACCACCTGAGAAAGGGGACATTGACCATGCTTTTGACGTGGTTACTAACCCTATTTGTAAGAAACCTTATAGGCTTAGTGCTTCTTAGAATGAGGAGGTAGATAAACAACTCCAAGATTATCTAGATAAAGGCTTCATTAGACCTAGTAACACACCCGCGGCATTGCCAATGCTCCTAGTTCAGAAGAAAGATGGCTTTATGAGACTTTGTATAGATTATAGGGTACTGAACAAGGTAACTATCAAAAATAGGTTTCCAATGCCTAGGTTGGAAGACCTATTTGATCAATTACATCAAGCTAGGTATTTTACCAAGCTTGATCTTAGGTCAAGATATCATTCGATAAGGACTATGGTAAAGGATGACCCTTAAACTTTGTTCAAGACTAGATATGGTCACTATGAGTTCTCGATGATCCCTTTTGGTCTCATAAATGCTCAAACCACTTTCAGGAAGCTCATTAATAATGTACTACAAACATATCTAGGGTAGTTTTTAGTAGACCTTTTAGATAATATTCTGATCTATAGTAGATCATAACGGGAACATTCTGAACACTTCAGGAAAGTACTCCAAGTGTTGAGAGAAAATTCACTCTTTACCATAGACTCAAAGTGCGAATTTCCTAAAATGGAGGTTAGATACCTTGGGCATATAGTCTCCCAAGATAGAATCCAGATGGATCCTAAGAAAGCATGGGCTATTAAGGAATGGCCACATTTTAGGGATGTGGAAGAGCTGTGCTTAAATTCTCTAAACTTGAGGTCAATAAAGCTGAAAGATTGAAGATTGGAGAACTAATCCACGCATTAGATATGCCCAATGGGAAATGGGAAAGTATCTCCATGGATTTCATAGTAGGATTACCTAAGACATAGGGAGGGTATGAATCGATCTAGGTGATTGTGGATAGGCTAACCAAAATGGCTAGCTTTATTCCGACATGTAGTATAGTGAAGACACCTAAGTTGGTTAGGTTATTTGTAGAGAACCTATATTGGTTATATGGTTCTTCCTTTAGACAACTTTTTCTAATCCGGATAGGAAGTTCACTAGCAACTTTGGAGAACACTCTTCAAAATGTTGGATACAAGATTTAGCATGAGTACGACCGATCATCCACAGTCGGATGGGAAAATAATGAGGGTTAACCAAATCCTAGAGGATATGCTTTGAGCATGTGTGTATGAAAGTCAAACTAATTGGGAAGAGTACTTACCTTTAGTAGAGTTTTTATATAATAGTGCCAAGCACTCTTCCACAGGGCAGAATCCATTTATGCTTATGTACATGTTCCAACCAAGAGCTCCTTATGTTGTACGATTATAGAATGAGAAAATCCAAGCTACAAAGGACTTATTGATAGAGATGAACGATATGCTTAGGCTTGCCAAGGACAACACTAGGAGATCTGAGGATAGAGCTACAACCCATGCTATTCTCAAAGGAGAGACATCAACTTTGAGGTAGGAAAGAAAGTATATAATAGAGTTCCATCTAGGTCTGAAACATGATAAAGGGAACTTTTCCAAAACTATCTCCTAGGTATTATGAAACATTCCCAATACTAAAGAGAATAGGAACTATGGCTTACCAGCTCCACCTTCTGGAGAATATTTAGATACATCCTCTATTTAATGTTAGCTATTTTAAGAAAAGGTTGGTTGAATCTAACAACCCCATTCAAGATAGTGAGGTAGTAGAGCCTATCATTGTTCAATATGTTCTATATGAGCCTAAGAGCATACTACACACTTGAGAGAAATGGAGGAGGATTCACTTATATAAAGAGTGACTAGTTGAATGGAATGATAGTTCACAAGATAGTGCCACATGGGAGCGGGTAGCAGCCTTTAGGGACAATCTCCCAATTTTAGATTACCTTCCCAAGAGTCTTCTTAAGGAGAAGCATACGGGGAAACAACACAAAGATCTGGCCATTTACATCGAATATATGGAGTTTAGTGGGAGCATTTGGTCTATATTCTTTTTTTTAGCTTCCATTATACCTTCTAGTACCAATTTTGAAGAAAAAGTGGAGTTATAAGGAAGGAAAAGTTATATGAGAGCTAGAGTAAAGGAGGTGTGAACCCTCCCTTAGCTACCATGACATATGGGCTCTCACATGAGTGCCAAGTGGCACTCATGTGAGAAGCCATATTAGCACTCAATATGGAAGCTAATGGATATAGAGGAAATGCATGGCTTGGTGGACAAGCATGATGGAATTTCTTTGTGTGTTTAGTCCTAGAAAAATTACACTTAGACAAGGTAAATACTTCTAATTTGACAAGGAGATGTTCATATGTGATCCTTCATGTTAGGTTCATAAATTAATGAGTAGTCTTGAATGTTTAGCTAAGCACTTAGGCTTGCAAAATGTACCAATATCTCCCCCTCAAACCTAAGATGCTTGAGTCTTCAGTCTTTCATGATTTCGTGCATATCAGTCATTGATTTGAACCTATTCAATTTGCTTCCATCCAATGCCTTTGTCATCATATCTGCACATTGTTGATATGTGGATGCACATATCTCCTTACTAATGGTCTTTTATCTTACATAGTGGTAGTGAACTTCAATATCTTTGGTCCTGACATGATAGATAAGGTTAGTAGCAAGATGTAATGAACTAATGTTTTCTCCAAATATGTGTGGAGTAGAAGTATTTAACCCTAAATCGGAGTATAGGATCGTGATCCACATACCTTCTACAGTAGCATTTGCAAGTGCTCTATATTCAACTTTAGTTGATGAGAGTGCAACTCTAGGTTGATTCTTTGATGACCAAGAAATCAATTTGGTACCTGCAAAAGTGAGATAGCCTGATGTGCTTCTCCTATCATCTTTGGAACTTGCCCAATCTGCATCAAAATATAGCTTGACATCTAAATCAGAGGTATAAGGGTAATATGAAACTTCATTAATTGTACCCTTCAAATAATTCAAGGTTCTTTTGGCTGCATCCATGTGAGGCTTCCTTGGAGTCTGCATAAATTGATTGAGCATGCTGACTCCATCGCATATATCTACTCTAGTTAGAGTAGCATAGTTCAAGCTTCCAACAAGACTTTGGTAACTAGTCACATCTTTAATTAGCTTACCTTCATGGGCACTAAGGTTATGATTTACCTCCATAGGTGTACTTGTAACCTTTGTATTTTCTATCTTGAATTTGGAGAGCATATCTCCAATGTAGTTTCTCTGAGTTAGGGACAAACCTCTCTCTATATATACCACTCCCAAACCTAGGAAGTAAGTGAGTAGGCCAAGATCACTGATCTTGAACTCTTCTTTCATATGACCTTTTCTCCTTTTGGCTCCATCTGCATCATTACCTGTGATGATTATAAAATATACATATACACAAAGGTATATAACCTCTGAGTGATTCCTCTTTATGAAGTGGGAAGTATCTACCTTTCTTACCATAAATCCTTCATCTTGCAAATAAGTGATCAATCTATGATTCTAGGCTCTAGGATCTTGCTTCAAGCCATACAAGGCTTTCCTTAACTTGGATAGATGTGTTGGATATGATTCATCTTCAATACCAAGAGATTGAGTCATGTATACTTCGCATCTTTGCCATAGGTGAGAATCTCTTCATAATCTATACCTTGGGTTTGGGCAAGTCCTTTAGCCACAAGCCTTGCTTTGTACCTTTTAATTGATCCATCACAATTCTTCTTTATGTTATAAATCCACCTTCGTCCAATGATCTTCATAGATGATTTCTTGAGAAATGAATCCCAAGTCTCATTCTCTTGAAGAGCTTCTATTTCTTCTTCCATGGCATCTCTCCATTCATGTTTCTTCTTGGCTTCTTCATATGTTGATGGTTCCTCTTCGTTTGTATCCTGAGCAATGTAATTATAATACTTAGTGACCAAGCATGTGTCATAACCATAACTTTTTGGCTTCCCTTTCTCTCTAGTAGATCGTCTTATGGTTTGTTGAGATGATTCTACCACATCTCTCACCTCTTGCACTTTAGCTTTGCCTTCGGAGCTCCAAGAATTGATCTCTATCCTTGGAGTATTTTTTTCATAATCAGAATCACTTGAGTCTTCATGTGTATGTTCATTCCTCTCTAATACTATTGGAAAGTCTTCCTCTAGGTCACATGGAAGTTTAATTTTCCTAAAATCATCTTCAAACCAAGATTTGTTTTCATAAAAACTAGCAGCTCTACTAACAATGAAACCTTTATTACTTGGATCATATAATCTATAGCCGTTGTGATTAAGGTCATAACCAATGAATATACACTTCTTTGCCTTTGGATCCAATTTGCCTCTGATTTGTGAGGGTATGTGTGCATATGCTATGCACCGAAAGATCTTGCAATGATCAAGGATAGGTCTTCTTCCATTCCATGCTTCATAAGGTGTCATCCCATCCAATTGTTTTGATGGGATCTATTGATTAGATAGGTGGTAGTTAATTGGGCAACTTCTTCTCATTTAGCATTGACCTTGCAGCCTCCACTATGGTTCTATTCCTCCTTTCTGCCACTCCATTTTGCTTTGGAGTATACATGGTTGTAATTTCTCCCTTAATACCTCTCTCTTGGAGATAATCATCAAATTCATGCAAGAAATATTATCCCCCTCCATCTAACCTTAGCCTCTTCAAAGTTTTTCTTGTTTGATTTTCAACAAGTGCTAGAAATTTCTTGAAAAATGAGAACACTTCATTTCTATGCTTCATGAAATATAGTATTGTCCATATTATACAATCATCAATGAAAGACACATAATAACTAGATCCAGAGGTAGATGGCTCCTTGCTTGGCCCCCATACATCTGTATGGACTAGCTTGAATAAGTCTCCATGAACATTTCCCTTCTTTGTAAAGGGTTGTCTATGAGATTTGCCAAATTGTTGAGCATTGCAATATAGTACATCATGCGTTGATTGGAGATATTTGGTAAACCAAGCACAATTTGACTCCTACTAATTTGCATTTGAACCCTTTCACCTATATGAGCTAATCTATTGTGCCAAATTTGCAATTCTGATAATGTTTGACTACCATAGTTGAACAAAGCCATGTTCCTAGTATCTTGGAGCTCAAATGTGAATGGTCTACTTGACTTTTCTCCTCTTGCTATCTTCTTGAGTCCCTGATGTGGATCCTCAATGAATGCTCCATTCTTTGTGAATCTCACCTGCAATCCTTTCTCAACAATCTGATCAATACTCATAAGATTTTTTATTATGGTTGGTACATACAATACATTGCTCAATAGGTTCATATTACTGTCTGAAGTTTTTACATTGCCTATCTTCTCCACTGGATGCCTTCTATCATCTCATTTTTGGACTTCATGTCTATTCCTTGAATCCTCCAAGTCTAAGAGTAGAGTTACATTTCCTGCTACATGATTTGAGCAACCTGAGGATATATAGAACACATGTTCATCTCTTTTACCTTGCTTCATGGTCATATTCATTAGAAGTAATGAGTCCTCTTGACTTTGATCATCTACATAGTTGTTGTAGTCTCTCCTTCCTCCATATCCTCCTTGGTAATTGCTGTTGTTGTATGCGTTGTTGTTTTAACCATTATTCTTGTTGAATCTACCTCTTGAGCTTCCATAGCCACCTCTGTTATAGCCTCTTCCTCTTTGTTTTCTAGGTAGATGAAACAATTCTTAGTAATGTTCTTAGTTAAGTCACATATGGAAAATGGAGAGGAGCTTTGGGATCTCCCCCTGTTTTGTCTTTCTCCTCTCCCTCTTCATCTCGAACCTCTACCTCTACCTGCAAAGTTTGCTTGAGAGGTACTACCTTCATCATCAGACTTTTTACTCTTGCCTTTGCAATCCTTACTCTTGTTCTTAACTATATATAGGGCACATCATTGATTACCTTTTGAGTTGTCTCCATTCTTCATAATCTTTGCCTCATGTGTGAACAATGGACCCATGAGGGTGTTGAAATATAGTACTTGCATATCCATGTATAGGTCCATGGTTGTGGTGAAATCTTCCCATTTGTCATCTCCCTTTATTCAATTGATCACTTGCCTTACTATCTGCGCTTCAGCAATGACTTCTCGAATGCTCCCAAGTTGATCTGTTATGTCCTTCATTTTGGTGACAAAATTAGTCACACTTTGCTTGGGCATCTTCTTGAGTGTAGTGAACTCCATCCATATTTGGTTCTTCCTTGCCTTGGTTCTTGATGAGAAGAATGCTTCAAGAGCATTCCAAGTCTCTTATGAAGTCATGCAACTCCTGATGTTAGGGGTTCAACTCCCTAACTTCATGAGATTTCTAACTCTTTTTTTTTTTACACTTATCCAAGTTAAATACTTCTAATTTGACAAGGATATGTTCATATGTGATCCTTCATGTTAGGTTCATAAATTAATGAGTAGTCCTAAATGTTAAGCTAAGCACTTAGGCTTTCCAAATGTACCAACACAAAAGCAATTCATCATATATTATGATAATCTTAGCAACATTTAGTTAGCACAAAATCTTGTTTTTCATGCTAGAACAAAGCATATCGAGGTAAATTATCACTTCATCAGAGAGAAGGTATTATTAGGTGATATTGATCTTGTTTATGTGAGGATATGTGAGCAAGTTGCTGATATTTTCACTAAAGAACTTAGAGCAAAGAATTTGCAAAGTTTTGGAAGCTGCTCGGATTAGAGAACATGACATTGAGCTTGAGGTGGAGTGTTGAGATATCAAGCTCAACATGTGATGATCGAGGATGACACATATCAATTTTTCATTTCTCTAAAATGTATAGTGGTAACAACAATATATGTCAGGGACAATTTAGTGAGATTTACAAGATTCATCTACCAAGAGTGACGACAAACGTTTTTCTTGCCAATCCGCTCATTCATGGACATTGGGTTTTTCCTCATGTATAGCTCTTTGTATATTGCACTAGTCATATTGTTGTATCATGTCATTCTTGTATATTCCTTTTATGTAATAGAAGAAGAAAAAAAGATAATTCTTTATTGTAGAGCCCTAACCGGTTGAAACTAAAGGTGCAAAGTATTTTTCCTCTTAAGGTTCAAAGGATGAATCTAAAATCTTAAGGTGCAAAAGTAAAGAATTAAAAGGAAAGGTGAAGGTGGAAGGCCGCGTACGCAAAGGTGGAAATAGGCCGCCCAATCAAAATTTTATTTTAAAAGTCACTCTTGTTCTAAAGTCACTACAGGACAAAGTAGCGAATCGTTGAGGACCAGTTCAAAAAGACAATCTTGGGACATTGAAAGGACACCAAGATTGTATTGCAGTTAGAGTGCACGAACCAGCGGGCCCTCAACAAAAGAAGAACAAAGGCTATTCTTGGAGACATTGAGAGCTAGGAGCAAGAGAGAGCTTCAGAGGAAGCAAGAGAGGAAGCAAGAAGAGTCTCCAGTGTGCGACGGCATTCACGAGTGCAAGAGGGGTCAAGAGGAAGGTGTGCAGAGAAGGCGGGTTGGATTCCAAGAGTTCCAAGGTCTATTGCGCGTGCGCTGTGATACCAATTCCTTAGCTTGGCGGAAGCTTAGTGCAAGGTGTGCACAAGGGAAGCGGGAAGCAGGTGAAGGATTGGTGTACGAGAGGCCGCTGCTAGAGGGCTTGAGATAATTGGTCTTCAGTAATTGATATTCTCTGAAGTGGTATTTAATCATTGATTAGACTGTGCGCAGTCATTGTAATCGTTGAAGGATAATCAATATTCAAGGTTTCCAAGAGTATTCCTTTGCAGAAGTTCTCACTGTTATTCCAATTTCATCATCTCCTTTTTTCTCCTACAAACCCTCAAACTCCTTCTTGTCCCCGAATCCCCAACAAATTTGGCACGCCCGGTGGGACTTCCAAGGAGCTTTGAGCATAGGAGATTATATATTGCCATTGGAGGACAATATTCCAGTGTCGACAACATTACTCCAGTGGGCCAAAAGGTACATACTTTTTTCAAGTGTCTCATTTTAAGTGGACTATGAATAGCTCATGACCGCGACCCGGTCACAAACCTTGAGAATCAAGTGCAAGCAGACAAGAAGAAAGACGAACAGAAGATCATCGAGTCCACTTTCATCGACTTCATCGGTAGGAAGCATGGCAGGACAGGTGGACCTAGAAATCTTGCTCTCTAGATTAAACATAAAATTTCCCTCCTTCAGGAGTTTAGCCCAGGAGGACCCAGATGAGCACATTCGACAATTTCTTGCATTATGTAAGACTAGGGGGCTAATGGGTAGGGAAGATGCTTTCTTGATACTCTTCCCCGCCACATTGGAAGGTCTGGCAGACAAGTGGTTTAGCCAGTTTGCTGAAAATCACTTTACCTCTTGGGATTTGATGAAAGAGGCCTTTAAGAATCAATTTCAGCATGGCAACACGGCTGAGATCATTATAGAAGAATTGGAAAATTTAAAGTTGGGTCCAGGAGAGAAGTTCCCCGAATTCATGACCAGGGCCAAAGCATTAATGGCTAAACTACCGGATCCACCACACGACTTCTTTGTCAAGAAGTGGTTAGCCAAACCCTTACCTGTGGTCACCCAATGCAAAATAAAAGAGTTAGTGCTACCCACTGCCTCTGTTGAGGAATTCATCAATACGGCCACCCGCTTGGAACAGATAAGGTATCAGTATGGTGCAACTTCTTCCCAACCATCATATGGTTCAGAACTGGAGGACCCAGTGAGCCAGTTAAGAAGGGAACTGGAAGGCTTGAAGAGGAATAAGCCCTATACAGAGGAGGAGACTACTGTAGCTCAACTGAGAAGAGAGATTGAAGCCCTCAAACTCCAAAAGGAAGAGGAAGCCCAAGCAGAGGAACTAGCTCAGCTGAGGCAGGAGTTGCAAGAACTAAAAGGAGGCGGCATTAAGAACGGACTATGGTGCTCCATGTGCAGCAAGCAAGGACACATAGTGAGTGAATGTCCTTTGCTAAATGTGACTTGTCAATTATGCAGGAAGATTGGGCATGAGGCCCATGAATGCCAATCAAGGGGAATGCCGACAACGACATACTGGACACAAGGCGGGCTCTTGCCACCAGCAAATGTAATGGCAGCAGCAACAAACCAAGGTAATAACTATAATCCTAGACCGAGAACTAACCTTGCAAATGGGCCTAGAAGGCCAATTATTTTCTTTAGATGTGGAGAATGTGGGCACTACCAATCTAGGTGCACCCTTCCGGAAAATGCACCTCCTTGCAGGAATTGTCCAGAGGCTAGAGATCACTATACAAACTGTTGTCCTAAGAATCAAGCCTCTACTTCCGGACCCCATCTCCAAATGATCTCTGTATTCAAGGAGGAGATATTACCTCAGGTGAATGAACCCTCACCATCCACTAGAGTGGTACAATTAGAAGAACTCGAATCTTTTGCAGTACAGACAAGAAGCAAGGGAACGACAAAAGTGGTAGAAAATCAAGAATTGATAATTAAGGAATTGAACAAAGACAGAGTTGCAATTGAAGACAAAGATACTACAGGTGCAGACACAAACCACAATGAATGTCTCACAGGCACCAGCGATGCCATTGGGCATGCCTTCAAGAGGGCTCAAGAAGAGTTTGGCAAATCAAATGAAGCTCACTTTCTTAAAGAGTCAGAGGCTTCAAAACTACTCAAGTCAATTAAGAAGGAGGTTAGTATTTTTGATTTAATAAAGATGGATGGGAAATTCAGGTCAGAATTATTGCAGATAATAGATGAGGCTTCTACGACAAGCTTAGTGGCTAAGACTGCTATCTTACATCAAGGGATAATTAGGGGGGAGGCACCCCTTACAGATTATAAAAGCCCTCGGCTTACAATATCAATCAAGGGCCATGAATTTCAAGGTGTTATTGTAGATGGTGGTTCTGGCATTAATTTGATGCCTGAACATACCATGAAAAGGATTGGACTCCACCCTTCAAGACCTGCAAATTTCACGGTTACTTTGGCAGATCAGAGCAAAGTGAGGCCCTTGGGGGTAATCCCAAAAGTTCCACTTGAAGTACAAGGTAATCTATTTATCCTGGATTTTGTGGTTCTAAGATTGCCCCAGGTTGAAGGAGGATTCCCTCTCTTAATTGGAAGACCTTGGCTGAGGCATGCCAGTGTCATTCATGATTGGGGTAAGGACACCATGTGGGTACAAAAGAAAGGGCAGGAGCTGACACAAATTCATTTAGAAGAAGGCCCAGACAGTCAAGGAAACACTAGTATGATGCAAACAGTGAGCATTTGCATGGAAACAGAAGCGGAGGATCAACCCCAAATAGATTTTGAGGAAGAAGAGGATATTTTAAGTTGGCTTCATGCCGGCAACTCTTCTTCTTGTTTTGGAATTTTTCTTGATAATCCTGGTACAATTGGAGGCTATGATGAAGACAAAGAAAAGGTCCAGGTTGATGGATTGGGAGAGCCCATCACTGACCACAGAAGGGGCAGGAAGATACCCCTCAAATACAAATTAGAGGAGGATGTGTCAACATCAGATAACGAAGTTTCCAAAGCTAAAAACAAGGTAAAGAATTATGAGGTTGAATGTTCTTTCCCAATTCAAGAAATTCCTGCAGGATGGATGCAGGACAAGGAGGAAAACATCGAAGTCCAAGATACACCTGCTTATGAAGCAATGCACGAAAAGCTAGTAGAAGAAGACAAGGAAGCAGATGCACAAGAAGATAATATGGTAACAAGAAATCCGGTCCAAGAAGTACATTTATGCACCCAAAACAATAATCAACCAGTTCTAGTGGCCACTTGGTTGTGGAGCCACCCACAACTCCTGGAAAAGGTAAAATCATTCTTGACCCAGTATGCAGATGTTTTTGCCTGGCATTATAAAGACTTAGAAGGAGTGCCTGCATCTTATGGAGAGCACAGAATTCCTCTGGTTGAGGGAGCCAGACCCATCAGAGGAAGGAGTTATAGACTTAATCCAAAGTATGCCGAAGCTATCTATGTGGAAATCCAAAAGATGGAAGATGCAGGAATCATCATTCCTGTGGAACACTCAGAGTGGCTCTCGCCTATGGTCATAGTACCAAAGAAGAATACTAATAAAATCAGAATTTGTGTGGACTTTAGAGCCCTCAACAAGGTAACCATTCCAGACGGGTTCCCTATGCCTTTTGCAGAACAGGTCATTGAAGAAGTGGCGGGGCATGCACTATATAGTTTTATGGATGGCTTTAGTGGCTATAATCAAATATCAATACACCCAGAGGATCGTGAAAAGACTGCTTTTATCACACCATGGGGAACGTATGTTTATGTAAAGATGCCATTTGGGCTCAGAAATGCTCCAGCCACATTTAACAGAACGGTCAATCTCATTTTTGGCCCCTTATTGCTGGAATCTCTTAGAATCTTCATGGATGACTTCTCTTCATTTTCAGGATCTCACAAGGAAACTCATCTAGATTGTTTGGACCAGCACCTGAGGCAGCTGCAGAATATTTTCCAAAGATGCAGAGAAACTAAGTTAAAGCTCAACCCAAATAAATGTCATTTCCTTGTGACAGAAGGAACCCTTTTAGGACATGTGGTATCCGCTAAAGGTATGGCCCCAGATCCTGACAAAATTCTCTCTATATTAAAGTTACCTAAACCTAAAACTCCTAAAGAGATCCAGAGTTTTTTGGGGCATACCGGTTATCATAGAAGGTTTATAAAAATGTATGCAGAGATAGCTAGACCTCTGACTAGACTCACAGGTAAAGAAGTACCTTTCAAATGGGAAGAAGAGGAGGAAAAAGCATATCAGACATTAAGGTCACGGTTAGTGTGTGCTCCTATCTTGGTCACCCCGGAGTGGTCAAAAATCTTTCATATACATGTCGATGCCAGTGCATATGCAGTGGGAGCAGTTCTGACTCAACCCAGTGAAGAATTTAATATGGACAGGCCAATTCAATATGCCAGTAGAATCTTGACCAAGGCTGAAAGGAATTACAGTACTACCGAAAGGGAAGCACTAGCAATGGTCTTTGCAGTTCAAAAATTCCGCCATTACTTATTGGGGGTAAAATTTATTATTATATCAGATCACCAACCTCTCAAGTACTTACTCAACAAACCACATGCTACTGGTAGAATATGGAGGTGGTTACTGTTATTTCAAGAATTCGATTTCTTGGTAATCCATAAGCCAGGAAGAGAGAATGTGATGGCGGATCACTTGTCCAGAATAAATAGGAGGGATCAAACCAGTGGTATCAATGATGATTTCCCTGATGCACACTTGTTTACTATACAAGCTAAAGGATGGTATGATGATATCAAACAGTTCATTAATACTGGATTGTATCCAGAAAGTGCTAATGCTGTACTTAGGAAGAGACTGCTTATCAAGAGTAGAACATATACTTTCATTGAGGGTAAACTCTACAGACAGGGCAAGGATGACAGGATTAGGAAATGTTTAGAGGAAGATGAAGTGAGGGAAATACTGCAATTTGCACATGAAGGAACAGGTGGTGGGCACCTTCCAGGGCATATCATGAGCCAGAGAATACTAGATGCTGGTCTATGGTGGCCTACACTCCTTAAGGATGCAGATGATTGGAGAAAAACATGTGATCTGTGCCAGAGGTGTGGACCTAAACCCACCAAGCAAAGACATCACCCTTTGGTAGTTTCCACTTCTTGGCAGCCCTTTGAGAAGTGGGGATTAGACTTTGTTGGGCCTATATACCCCGCGGCACTTCCAAAAAGGGAAAAGTACTTACTGATAGCCACGGACTACGCAACAAAATGGGCTGAAGCTATTGCCTCAACGGACTGCTCTGCACAAACAGTGGCTGACTTTTTGTATTGTAACATCATTTGCAGATTTGGATGCCCGCTTGAAATCTGTACCGATCAGGGTACTCATTTTGTTAACAAAGTACTACAGGAAATTTCAAACAGGTATCGCATTTTACACAGGACTTCTTGTGCATACTACCCACGAGCTAATGGACAAGCCGAGTCAACGAACAAAGTATTAATTTCAATGTTACGAAAAGAATGCATGTTACAGCCGACCTCTTGGGGACAGGCCTATCTGGGTACTTTATGGGCATACAGAATGGCCTATAAAGAGACTGGGTATTCTCCCTTTCAATTAGTCTATGGCTTGGTTCCTATTGAACTATTTGAATTCATCAGAGGCTCTATAAGAACGGAAAGACTAGAGAAAAATGGGATGGAAGTTCCAGCACGACTGACTGCTTTGCATAAACTGGAAGAATCGAGAATTTTAGCCTCCAAACAGTTAGAGGATATTCAAATAAAGAGGAAGGAGAACCATGACAAAAGTTTATGGCAAAACAAATTGAAGCCCGGTCATTTAGCACTATTACACAGGCCACAATTTTCTAATCAAAACAAAGGGAAATGGATCCCTCACTGGGAAGGCCCTTTTCGCATTACGAAGATGCTGCAGTGGGGTGCAGTGCAATTGGAAACACTCGATGGCAACACCCTACCTTTAGTAAACATTTCCAGACTCAAGGCTTATTATCAAGTATCATAACCATTGCATTTTCCTTTATCTTGTTTTCTAATTGGTTTTGGATTGTTTTAATAAGTAGTAATAATCAGCTAAATGCTCACAGAATTTTGGGCGCAAGTTTTTTTCAACGAAAATCAAGAATTTTGGGCGCAAGTTTTTTTTTTCATCAATAAAAATCAAGAATTTCATCACTTAATAAAAATGGGCGTCAATATTTTGAATGGCTCTTAGTTTTGCTCAGTAACTTTCAATTTTGCCCTTTCCTTTGTTTATCTCTCGGATGGATGAGATTAACATTGTCATCTCCTCTCTTTTGAACTACCTTTTGTGCTACACCATTCCTTGCTGTGAGGTAAGCCCTTCAACCCCTTGCTATATAAGAACATTCATTCCTCCCATCTTCATTTAAGAAGTCCTTGCAATACCCAAGCGCTGCCCTCGTGGCTAGTTATCACGCAGGAGCCGCCCTGAGGACACCAGAGCTACGACTCACATAGCTTTATGCATCATCCAGTTCGCGATGGAGATTGGGGTGCGGAGTCTTTCATCCGCTGAGAAAAAGATCTGAGAACTATCCCCCTCAACCCTCCGCCTCCTCTCCATCCACCTCCCACTCCTCGATCCCCCGCGCACCACCGCCCCCTCCCTCCCCCTCGATCCCCCGCGCCTCCCTCTGCCTACCATCCCCCTCACCACCTCCATCCCCCGCAGGCCACCCCACCCCCCCTCCTCCCACACCTCGAACACCCGCACACCCCCGCCCCCCCCCCTCCCCCTCGATCCCCCGCAGCGCCCCCCCCCCCCCCTCTTCCTACCACACTCCACCGCCCCCTACCTCCCCTCGATCCCCGCGCCCCCCCCCTCTTCCTACCACACTCCACCGCCCCCTCCCCCCCCCCCTCGATCCCTCCATCCCCCTCCATTCCCCTCGACCCTCCACCCCCTCCATCCCCCCTCAGGCCACCACACCCCCCTCCTCCCACATCTCAACCCCCGCACACCCTCGCCCCCCCCTCCCCCTCGATCCCCGCGCACCCCCCCCCCCTCACCTCTTCTCCATTCCCCCTACCCCCTCCAACCCCATCCTCCCCAACCCTCCCTTCGGCACCCCGCAGTGCCCCCACCCCTCTAACCGCCCTCGCCACCCCCCACCACCCCCTCCACTCCGCTCACCTCAACTCATCAAGCCCCCACCCATCCATTCCATTAGATTCCCCGCCCACCCCTCCCCATCCCACCCCCTCCACCACCGACTACCTCGCCGCCAACACCTCCATGGCTGAACCCCCCGCTCCGGGTGCGCGTTCCGCTCCTCCACCCCAGCTACCTCCACACCTTCACAATCCATCCTCTCCCACCTGCGCGATTCCCTCTGGCAATCCCAATCCTCCTCCTCCCTCATCGGCAGAACATTCTGTTCAAGCTAATCCAACACCGCCTCCGGCCCTTGATCTTCCCATTTATTCCATAGACTCTGATTCCACCTACCTTTATTCCCCACCTCCCCTCCCGCACCCTCGTTCTCCTTCCCAATCTATGTCTCATTCATCCCACCCATCTTCACCAACCGGGGATTATATGCGCCTGTTTCTCCCACCTGACATAAACCTGCAAATCCGAATGCATCTATCCCTACTTACCATTGCCCTTCGTCAAATGTTTTCCATTGAGGATCTGCAGCAGGCGGGCTTGTGGGGCTTGGCTAATGTTTTCTTCAATAACCCCGCCAATTTTACCCAGGTTTATGAAGCTATCCGCCTCTTCCCTCATTTTAGAACCGGCACTCTATTCATCCCAGACATTGCCGCCAGTATTGGGTCTCCCCTAATAAATTTTCGTGCTCCCCCTTTCCTATACTCTGGCCTGTCCGCCTCGGCTACTATTGCCTTTTGTACCACACACTTTCAAAGTAATGCTAGGTTTTCGCTCCGCATGACCACCCTTCTCAATGCGTTCATCTTTTTCTTCTTACTACGCAGTCAAACTTCTTCGCTTCCCTGGTCAGATATTCGTATCGCCGATCCGCTTTTTTGCTTTCTCCATAGCCGTCCTTACCCTTACGCAACCCTCATTTATAGTTCCTTGACTTTGCGCTCCCGTCAACTCCGCGAGGCTATCTCTAGAGGATCTCATGCATTTTCCATCTATTCTGCACCCTTCTTAGCTTGGCTCTATCACATACCTGCACACTCTGTGCACAATGCTTCTTATCTCCCTACCCACCCTGGACCTTCCATTGCTCCATCTCCCTCCCCCCCTCTAATCTCTATTGACTCAGCTTCTGCCTCGACACCCACATCCGCGCCACCTGATGTAACTTCCTGCCCTCCCCAATCTTCTTCACCTATCCCTCCTGCATCTACCACCTCTCCATTCATAACTAACCCCCCTGATGTAACCTCCATCCCTCCCCAATCCTCTTCACCTATCCCTCCTGCCTCTACCACTTCTCCATTCATAACTAATCCCCCTGATGTGACCTCCTTCCCTCCCCAATCTTCTTCACCTCTCCCTCCTGCATCTACCATCTCTCCATTCATGACTACCTCCCCTCACGTCCCCTCCTTCCCTCCCCAATCTTCTTCACCTCTCCCTCCTGCATCTACCATCTCTCCATTCATGACTACCCCCCCTCACGTCCCCTCCTTCACTACCCAATCTTCTTCCCCTTTCCCTCCTGAATCTACAAATTCTCCATCCATGCCTACCCCTCCTATTATCCCTAGACCTCCCCTCTCTTCAGATTTCACCCCACTTATTCAATCACAGCTCAACCCTCAAAACCCCACCTGTATGCCCCCAATTCACCCAGATTACAACTCTCCCTCTATCAGTAACATCCCTGGCAGTCGACCGCTCCCTTCCCCCAATCCTTCAATTCCCACTCCATCTGCCACTCCAACCCTTCATCCTCCTACACAGTATATTCCCCCTTCCCCTCCCCCTCCTGCCCCAACGCCCACTCCCACTCCGCATTTTGACCTACCATCAACCCCTTCATTTTTACAATTACTCCAGGACACGAGTGTAGTCGCTATCGGCAATGCTCAGGCCTCCCAGATTTCCTTGGATTCGGTTTCCGCAGCAGCTTCGGTTCATCAACAGTATATCTCAACAATAGAAAACATCAATCGCATGGCAACCTCTCAATGGCACTCCCTCAACGAAACGGCGCGATTGCTTAAGGAAGAGCGAGATCATTATCGCGATATGGCCGACTCTACGATGAAAGCCTTAGAAGATCTTCAGAATCGCTCCAACTTAGGGCTTTGTGCTAATGCTGCATGCCGACGTATCCGCCGGGAAAGGGATCATCTTAGGAAATGCCTTAGTTCGCTACAGCTTACGATCGAACAAGCTTCTGCTCCTTTGCCCCCTTCTCCATCAACCTCGGCTGACAATCTCAATCAAACTCCACAATAAATTGCCATCATAAGTCTAAATAAATTGCTCATCCACAGTCATAATATTTGCTCTTAGATTCCAGTATCGCTTTGCAAATAATTACCTCATACTTTTGATTTCCAATAATTCTTGTAGGGTGCATTATATTTTTCCTCTTAACTCAATAATATACACACCCTTTACCTTTTTTCTTGCCTCCGTTGTTTTCATCTCTGTGTCTTTGCAATTTCTCAGTGGGTATCGCTGTTGTCTCTCCGGGACGGAGATATCTTTAGGTGGTGGGCATCTGTAGAGCCCTAACCGGTTGAAACTAAAGGTGCAAAGTATTTTTCCTCTTAAGGTTCAAAGGATGAATCTAAAATCTTAAGGTGCAAAAGTAAAGAATTAAAAGGAAAGGTGAAGGTGGAAGGCCGCGTACGCAAAGGTGGAAATAGGCCGCCCAATCAAAATTTTATTTTAAAAGTCACTCTTGTTCTAAAGTCACTACAGGACAAAGTAGCGAATCGTTGAGGACCAGTTCAAAAAGACAATCTTGGGACATTGAAAGGACACCAAGATTGTATTGCAGTTAGAGTGCACGAACCAGCGGGCCCTCAACAAAAGAAGAACAAAGGCTATTCTTGGAGACATTGAGAGCTAGGAGCAAGAGAGAGCTTCAGAGGAAGCAAGAGAGGAAGCAAGAAGAGTCTCCAGTGTGCGACGGCATTCACGAGTGCAAGAGGGGTCAAGAGGAAGGTGTGCAGAGAAGGCGGGTTGGATTCCAAGAGTTCCAAGGTCTATTGCGCGTGCGCTGTGATACCAATTCCTTAGCTTGGCGGAAGCTTAGTGCAAGGTGTGCACAAGGGAAGCGGGAAGCAGGTGAAGGATTGGTGTACGAGAGGCCGCTGCTAGAGGGCTTGAGATAATTGGTCTTCAGTAATTGATATTCTCTGAAGTGGTATTTAATCATTGATTAGACTGTGCGCAGTCATTGTAATCGTTGAAGGATAATCAATATTCAAGGTTTCCAAGAGTATTCCTTTGCAGAAGTTCTCACTGTTATTCCAATTTCATCATCTCCTTTTTTCTCCTACAAACCCTCAAACTCCTTCTTGTCCCCGAATCCCCAACATTTATTTAATTAATTTGTGTGTGTGCTCCTCTTTGAGTGTGAGAGTGTGTGAGTGAGTTCTCTTGCTTATCTCCTTCCTCGTGAAATTGGCATTATGGGCCAAGAGGATAGGCCCCCTAGGCCCCATAGAAGGGGGCAAGCCCCCCTCTGCACTCCTTCCATTAAGGTTCTATGGGGAAACTACGTGGTGCCACAAGGCCTTTAGTTTTGCCTTGAATGGAAACCCAATGGCCCAGAAGTTTATGCCGTACCTAACCTAATGGCTAGCCTCACAAAGATCATCTATTTCCATCAATGGTTGCACATAGACCTCATCTAACTTGGAAGCTAGGGTTTTGCAAATGTACAGGTTCACACAATCACCTCTCCTCATAATGGGGGCCTTACAACTAAGAGAACCATGGATCATTTTTTGTCACTTGAGGGTGGAGAATGAGCATATCTAACATGGCCATGGTAGGCTTATTAAGCCAATAATTTATCACAGGAGACTGTACCTACATTCTATCATATTAAGGTGTTATGATCCCAAAACCTCAACAGAGCACTTTATTTTGAAGGTGGTTCACATATGAATTCCAAGGAAGATGAGGAAGAAGAGTGACTGACTATATTATTGGACTAGAGTCTCGTGGAGATGTTCTCATAATGTATCACCTAACCACATACAAAACTCTATAATATCCCTCTCTCTCTATCTCTCTCTCTCTCTCCATGTGATAGAGCATCCATATGGGATCCTCAAATTGATGCCACATGGCACGCATGTGATAACCCTTATGTGCATGGTTCTAAGGGAGGGTTACCATCTCCCTATCACTCTATGAGTTTGCATAACCAAGAAAATAATGTATTGAAAGAGCTCAATTAGAAAACATTTTGCAACCTCATATAGGCAATCATTGCAACCCTTCCCCAATAGACATTGAGAAACCAAACCTCACAAATTAGACTGACCAACCTCTAGAAGGTTTGTTTTAAGATTGCCATATGCATGGATTTCAAGACCTTTGTTATCTCCCTTAGGATGCTAATGCTATGCTGGATTCTTATTTTTTATTTTTCTTTGCTCACTTTCAAGAAATGTGCATGCTTGCCCTTCCTTGATCACTTGGGTGGTCTCTTTCATTCCGTTTTGGCCATCTTTGAGCCCATACCTACTCTTTTGCCTACCTATTTGGTATGTGCCATTATTCATTGAGCAAATATGAATTGCCAATGAAAAAGGAGAGAACATGAAATAGAAACCAGTGGCAAGTCATGCTACATTGTGTCTTCAAATGAGTATGGGTTGTTGCACTTGGAAGTAGCTAGCCTTCTCGAGTATCATTACTCAAGGAGGCTTTATACATTTTTTCATTTTAATATTGAAAATTATACTAAGTCATACTTTTGCTCTTGAGATGAAATGCTTAAAGAAATGTGAGACAACCCTAGGCAGGTTAGACCTTTGGAGCTAAATTGTAATAGAGGTGTTGTTGGAGAAGAAGTATTGTGAAAAAACATGCAAAAGAACACAACTCCTCATTTGTTACTTATTGTAGCTCAAGCGTAAACATCACCTTCTTTACTTGTCAATCTGGGAAGACGTGAGGATGGTTGAACCTCGAGCAAGTGATGCAGACTCACATGCTCTCACACACACACATAGGTAGAACAAAGAGTGGCACAATGGAAGCTTTGATTACTCAAAAAAAGATTACAATTGCTTTAGATTTAGTTCATTCTTTAACTTGCTCCCCTAAAAAATGAGCCTTCTAATCCTTTTCATAGTTTTTCACTAGCTTTGGCCCTGTTCAGACCTAGTGTCTAGCCTAGTTAAAATTAGGTTCTAGGGCCTATTTGAGGGCTCAAACGGAGTCTAAAAAATATGGAAATTGATAGGTAGGTACTTCTAATGCTCCTCAAGCTCACACAGTCCTTTGCTTGCACATAATGGAGCTACAAAAAATCGGAAATGGTATTTACAATGAGTGTTAGTGATGAAAATCTCTATTTTAAAGATTTTTCTTGAGAATTTTGACATACATTTCCATTAGTCCTTTCTTCATTGGCTCCTTCGTCAGCTTGTGCTCTTGTCTCTTCACCTTGGCACATACGTCCTTCACAAGTTATCCCTTGACTTCCAACACTCCCCCCTCTCTCGCGTTTGTCGTCCCTGACAAACCCTCGTCGAGGGTGTTTCTTGATATAGAACTCGATGACATCTGAGGCGAGGTGGTGTTCTTCAATCCTTAATCCTTTTCCAAGATCTATAAGTAGTGTATCCCAATCCACTTGACCTGGGACTTTCGGATGTGGCAGGTCCTCTCCACAACTTGTAGGAGATGTGAGGGTTTGGGAATGAATATTTCTAAATGGTATTCGGAGAATCCTGTGATGAACATATCCTCAATGGTTTGTTTGTAACAGGCTGGGACGTACTTGATCCTTGTGTGAAATGCATAGATTACATTAATCGAAGGGGTTGTACTCATGTCGTACACTAAATCTAGATTTCCGTGATTGAAGCCGACTGTAGAGAAGTGAGGATCTTTGATGTTCTTGAAAGTCCGAAAAGTGACCAGTATCAGTTCAAATATCTTCATAGACATTTGGGCCATGACATCAGGTATATTTGGTAGTGTGGTACTCCAATGGCGAATGTTTGATATCATATAATTTATCGTGGTAGGTCCCTGTGGCGGTGCTAGCTACACATAGTTGAGCCATTTCTCACATCTTTTACATTCTTAACAGTGATTGCGAATTCTGGCCACGTGCGTCTTCTAAGTACTGGAACGTAATATGGGTTGTATTTGATGAAGGATGGCATATTGTTCCATGTACGAACCATCTCCGGATATGTTTTGAGAAGACGTAGCCGCCAAGTGGGTTCGTATATGGATCCACATGCAGCGCTCTCGGGTATGTCATCTGGACCAAATTCAATAGCAAAAGTCGGTATCTTGCCAGTGTGTCATTGAATTTTAGTATTATAGTCCGCTAGTAGTACAGAGTATGGCACATATTGACCATCGGATGTTCCTATCCATCGATGATGGGACATAAGTCTAAAGTATTTTTACTTGATGATGGTCTTCTCAATCTTTGACATTGATTGGATTTGAACCTCTACTTTGTCGTCATGTGTGCTACCCATCTTTTCTAGCTTTTGTGGCCATTCTGGGGCTTCAACTTTAAGCGTGTCTAATCCTTTAGCCGTTTGTTGACCTCCTGACATGGGCATAGGTACATAAGGTTCCTCATATGACTCTTCCACTTTCTTGGGTACCAACTCTTCGGGCCTTGGTTCTATGATGGGGGAGGCTTGTCTTTCCTATTGAAGTAATTTACTCTGCAATTTTGCAACCTTGTTCTTTGAGCACGTCCACCTCTTTGGTATTTGACATATAAATTGTTACCCTCCTTTGCTCTTCTTGTGCCCTTAGCTGTTGGCGGAGGGTGTCCCGTTCTGTTTCCAAGGAGTCATGTGCTTCAAGAAGATCAACATACATATCGAGGATGGTTCTCATTGTGTTTGAAGGAATAGCTTTAAACTTTTCTGGATCTATCTATTGAGGAGAGCCTTCCATTGCCGCTTCCAGATTCTCTTCATTCTGCTTTTGAAGTCTTTCATTCTCCTCTAGAGAAGTTGCCATATGCTTCTGCAGTAATGCCAGATTACGACGTAATCTGATATTATCAGCCTGATGAACTTCAATTAAATCTTCTAGTTTTCGAATGTCTTGAGAAACTGATTGTCGAGGATTATCAAATAAGGTTTGGTGGGCTTGCTCTAGAGTAGTATATCGTTGACTGAGTGCTTCATTCTCTTCTTCTAAGGTTGTCCGCCACTCCTATAATTGTTGTTTTTCTGTAAGTATATCACGTTGACGATCCTCTAAAGCATAATATTCATTTTGCAACTGATATATACATTGATGTAGCATAGAAAAAATATTATTTACATGCATAGATGCTGGGAAGGTGGATGATGGAGGGGGAATGGGAATGAGGGGAGGGATGGTGAATGTAGTGGAAATAAGAGGTGATGTGGGTGGAGGGGGAAGGGGATATTGTGGTAGTGTGGAGGGAGGGAGTGGAGTAGTGGGTGGTGGTGTCCATACGATCAAAAGTGTTGTATGTACGGACGATAGGTGCGGTTGATGTGATGTTTGTGAAAAGTGTTTTGAACATGGGTGTGGCAGCCCATCCTAGTTGGGTGTCTAAGGGAAAGGGAAATCTTGTAACATCAGAAATAAGATGATAGCCCATATTCATGTTTACAACTTCACTGATTTGTAGATGTGATAATAATGATGAGAGGGTTGTGACAATGGGTTCAGTGGTGGTGGTGATTATGGTGGTGGTGTCGTGAGAAGTAGTTTGTTGTGCGGTGTTAGGTGAAGGGGGTGGGTTTGGAGGTGAGGGTCCGAAAGGTGGAGATAGGGGTGGATCGTGGTATTTGTCAGTGTGGGCAGTGTCAATCGGTGCGGAAACATCTATATGAATCTGCATTTCAGATTGAGCGGGGCGTGTAGGTACTCATTGTTCAAAGCGACGAATGTGAGCCATGGCTGAGTGAATGGCTTCATCAAGCCCAAGTGTGTCAACGTGAAGGTTCAGAGAGTTGATGAATAGTTCATCTACCCCTTCTTCTCCTAACATTTGGCTCATCAAGAATTTCCCTATCTCGAATGATAATTGGTGATGATCTTGAACTCTCTTCATGGTCTTGTATAGTCTCCTGATTTGTGCCATGTAGGCCAATGCTCCCACAAGCTCTGGAATTACCTCCTTCCTGGTCATGCTCTTCATTTGATTCTTCTTTGTTGGTCTCTGCTTCATCTTCGTCCACTTCTACTACTTCGGGTCGGGTAGGGGCTGGAGTCTTCATAGTCGTGTGTTGTAGTCTGGTGTGGTCTTCCTCAATCTCAAGATTTGCTTCATTGATCATTCTAGTGATTTCTTCATCGATTAAGTCATCCAAAGTAAAGCCTTGTGGAAATTTGAATTCAGAACGAATAGGAGGGAAGAGGAGGTTTGGTCCCTCTATACTCTACCTAGGTAATTGAATAGTGAACGGGCAAACATGTCTATGTTGAGGCGGTGTCATCTCTAGTGTGAGAGTGGTACCCCTTGCTTGTGCACAGGGTATCTGAACGGTTCCCCTCATTCTCTTTGATGGTGGGCCTGCAGTTGATGATCTTTTCTAAAACTCCTGAACTCTTGACCATACCAATGCTCGTTGGATGGGTACATCGTAAGCTAAACACCTGTAAATGATCCTGGTAAGAGTGCAACATCCATGAAGTATATTCTTTTGTTTCTTGTTCCATCGCTGATGTGCGAGGTGAATTTGGTTGATGATCCAATGGGGAATATTGATGGTGAGGCTCTATTTCCACCAAATACAAACTGAACCAAATTTTCTTTGGTGGCATGGTAAAGCATTCTTTAGAAGGGAAGGCAAAATGCTGCATACATGTGCGTAAGTGGAGAGTGATGGTTGGTGTCATGGCCACGATATCCTTCAATTTGTTGAGGTCCTTGTGCTTCATTCGTCCATGAATCAGGGTTTCCTTCTCTGTTAGAATATGCATGCCCTTCATGTCTAGGGCATCCTGCACTAAGTTGATGGTCAGCTTAAACCTCTTTAATTCATGTCCTCATGTTAATGCTAGAAGCACAAAGGTACTATCTCCTCCGTTGACTCTGCTAGGCGTGAGAGTGCTAATCATGTATGAGCAGTGCAAAAAATCGGGTTCGGGCAACATAGCTTTGAAGTAACTATCCAAGCCAGCTTTAGTCCATACTAATCTCATATTTTCTGCATTTTGGTACTTTTCAAACTCACGAGCGAAGAAGTGATATCTTCCCCACTTGCCATTAAATTCTACTTCAGCCTCTGAGAAGTAGGTACCATATCCTAGTGGTCCTACAAAATCACTGAACCAATGGGCATGCTTGCCGAATTGTGAGGTGTGCCCCTGTGGAGGGTCCTGAAATGGAATTACATGAATCACCCTGAGTTCCTAGGATCTCTTTGTCAGCTATTCCTCGAGGAGGAGGGTTTCAATCTCAACTATTTGAGGGCTTGACCCTGCTTGTGAACTGGTTCCTGCTTCTTCTGCCATGCTACTGCTGTGAGAATATAGAAGCACATGTTAACATTGTATTGGATAGGATATGACCATTTGTTCTCGTTAAAACATTAACATGAGGCACCGTGATAAGGTTAGTGGGTGAGTTGGTGCTCAGTGATCATGTGTATAGTTAGTGAATGAAGAGTTCTATGTGCTAAGTGGAATCGTGCATTGTGAGGATGATGCAGTTAGTAGATGGAGATGAATTTACAAATTGGGGGTCGGGGGGTTTATTACAAACTTTTTGTAACCAAACATAATGCATGGCTTTAGAAGTTGACCATCTATGGGCTATGGGAGACTCTACATGAGTATCTACTTGGAAATGAGGCTTTTTAGGGATCCATTTACAAGTGATCCTGTTAGTGACTCTTGAAGCATGTGTGATTGTAAGTGAATGGAGCTTTGTCTCGTGAAGCTTATGGATGGCTACTTGAGCCTACAAGCAAGCCTTAGAAACCCAAATTTGTCTTGATTATGGCTCCGCCTTCATCGACTTCTTGAGTACCCAGATACACTTTACTTTTGTAGACGAATCTTTGAAAGACTTCTTATTAGTCTCCTGCTGTCGATCACTAGCATGATGTTTATTCAGTGGTTTTAACTTGGCTGCAATAGGATGCTCACCTTTCCATACCCATACTTGTTTCGATGGCTTAGGCACCTTGCTTCGTACTCTCCTTTGGCTTTGAGCGTAGGTCGTCTGCTTCCTCTACGTCTGGCACTCCTTTGGTTGTTGTGTCTCTATCACGTTTGGAATAGAGGGGAGTTCCATCGTAATTTTAGCTTCTTTGTTGAGAATGCCATCCATCTGCATCACATAGTTTTAGACAAGAATAGCATCGTCATCTTCATGTGTGCTCCTCGAAGGATCAGGAGTTGGTGCCTTTTCTAGTTCCTTGAGTGCTTCATTTTCTAACTCAATTGTAATGCGATTCTGATTTACCCACACCTGAAGAAGCCCACTTCTTAGGTTCAGGTTGACTACATGATCGTCGATCCAGTCTTGACCCAAGAGAAGAGGCTCAATGAGGTCCTTGTCTTGACACACTAGCACCTTAACTGTAATAAGAACATCTTGGATGTAGAGGGGGAGCTCCATCTCACCCACACAAGGGGTTTCCACACCTCCCAATCCTATGAGGTATGCCTCTATACGATTGACACTTAATTTGAATTCTTGATAGTAAGAAAGTCTAATAGCACTAGTGGCTGCACCTGAGTCAATTAATGCTCTTACAACCTTTGCACTCTCCGTGTCCTACTTCTAAGGTCACAAAGGGTTGTCGGTCAACTATTCTATGGGAAAGTACTTCTAGTGCCTCGCACATGGCCATGTGATATCTTGGAGCTTCATACCCATCTGATCTAGGTGCATCTCTACCCTATCTTCTCAATTTCATTCTTCGGATGCGTTTGAAAGCTTCAACTTGTGCTTCTTCACGAATTCGTTTTTCTTCTTCCTTACATTTTTTGGCACTGTTGAGTCAATTAAGCATTTCCTCAGTGAGGGGTTGTTGATATAACTTGACTCGGCATCCGCTGATGTAGCTTGTATGATGTCACCTTCTAGGGTGGCTAATTGCACTACCCCACTTGTTGATATTCTGTTAATGATCATCGGTCCATAGCCACGCTTTTCCAACTTCCGTGCATGTTGATTCAATGTGTATACTAGAACTAAATCTCCCGCTTTCAAGCCCTTGTCCTTCATGTGGGCATCGAAGTATGCCTTTTGCCTTTTCTTAGCTGCATAAATACTTCCTGCTGCTCTCAATCTTCTTTCACCTAGTCATTCAAGATCGAAGATTCTAGAGGAGAGCTCATGGCCTGTCCAATGATGCTCTTGTGCTACTTTCAATGTAGGTGTCAAGAATTCCAATTGTAGCACAGCATTTTGGCCAAAGACCATCTGAAAGGGACTGGCTTGGAGTACCGTTTTATAGGAAACTCGGTATGCCCAAACATCATGGTGTAGTTGTTCGTCCCAATTAGAGCATTTATTATGAACCAACTTTGTTAGTACATTGCATAATATCTTGTTTGTGCTCTCAGCCTGTCCGTTAGCTTGTGGATGATAGGGGGAAAACTTCTTGTGTACTACCAAGAATTCTTGGAGAAGATTTTCAATGACTTCATTCAAGAAGTGAGTGCCTCTATCACTTACTAGCTCTACCGGTAGTCGATATCTAGTGAACACATTCTCAAATAAAAACCTCGTTGTCGTTTGAGCATCGTTCTTCATTGTGGCCTTTACTTCCACCCACTTGGTGAGGTAATATGTGGTCACAATAATGTATTTAGCATGAGAACCCTTAGCTGGGGGATTAATAGGACCTCCAGAATGCATGTCCACCCATCATAGGTTTCAATGGCATCTCATCTTTACGTATGGGATATTGAGGTTCTCTGACAAACATCACACCTCTTCACGTAGGTATGTGTGTCCATGTGAAGGGTTGACCACCACAAGCATGCAAATAGGATTTCCTTAATCACCCTATCTGGTCCAAAGTGTCCTCATGCTACACCTTGGTGAGTAGTTTCCAAGATCTAAAGATATTCACTCTCATGGACACACAGTCTAAGATAACCATCTTTACCACGGTTGTATAAATTATCTCCAATGAGTGAGTAGTCTAGTGCCTCCTGTTCTAAGCTCCTTTGTCTAGCCAATGTCATCTCTTGAGGGAATGTTTTTGTCCTCAGAAAGGCTACTAATGGTTCACTCCAATCTGGCACTAAAGACACTCGATACAGAGTGGCATGTTCCACTAGGGGTCTATTGCTACAAATTGGGCATTCCTTGCACATCCTATGGACATCTGCTTCCATAGTTGGCTAGTGCACTCCGAGTCTCCTTAGTGTCTGTAAAGTTCTTTGCCTCGAGTAGTGTTGCTCTAGTGCACCCACATGTGTTAATTGCAACCACTTCGCGTACTCCTCCTCTTCCACACAACAAGATAATATTCCTTGGTCTATATGCTTGTACATACTCCCCGCCATGATATTTTACTTTTGGGCTTATACCACCTCCTTATCTTGCATGTTTATCATTGGTGTTTAGGCCCATATGTCAATACTGGCACTAATGTCTTGGCCCACTACGGTACAAATTCCCAATTAAACAAGTAAGCATCACGAAGATCATCTGATACTCCTTGTGGGGCCTCTTCAAATGTGAGCCTCGAGAGATGGTCTGCCCTCAAGTGGGTCTTACCTTTCCTCACCACTATCTCAAAGTCATATTCCATTAGTAAGAGGAACCATCTTACTAATCTCCCCGTATTGCATGGCTTGTTTACCAAGTACAGTAGAGCTTGATGATCAGTAAAAGATTTTAACTTATTTGCAAGAAAATAATGTCTAAACTTCTTAACCGCATATACCATGCCTAATCCTTCTCATTCAGTAGTGGTGTAATTCCTTTCTACAGCATTCAATTGCCTACTTGCATAAGCAATTGGTAGATCCATGTTACCTTTGCGTGTAGGTTGTGCTAGCACACATCTAATAGCATAGTTGAATGCATCCACATGTACATGGAATGGCTTATTCCAATCTAGTTTCATCAAGGTTGGTGCTGAACACAGTCGCTTTTTAAGCTCATTGAGGGATTTCTCACATTCATCAGTCCACTCGAAATTTGTCAAAAGTCCGTACAAAGGCCTTGCAATGATGGCATACGTGTATAAAATGTCGGTAATAGCCACAATGCCCCATGAAAACTTGCACTTCCTTGACATTCTTTGGCCTAGGTAGTTCTGCAATAGCTCTCACTTTCTTTTCATTAGTGGATATGCCGTTCTTTGACACTATGTGTCCTAGAATCTTGCATTGCTTGACCATGAAAACACACTTTTCTGGGTTCAGGCAGACTTGATATTCTCTACGTTTGTGAAAGATTTGCCTGAGTTCAGGTATATGTGTCTGTCTAATGTTGTAATGAGTGCATAGATCATCAACATAGACTTCTAGGTTTTTCCTCAAGAATTCTTTAAACATGTGGCACATCAGCCTTTGAAAGGTGGCTCGCACATTGGCAAGACCAAAAGGCATTACTCAAAAGGCAAATAAGCCCCACTACATAGCAAAAGCTCTCTTATGTTGATCTTCTAGAGCTATGGCCACTTGATTGTAGCCAAAGAAGCCATCAAGGAAGCTATAGACTTCCTTACCTGCCACCCTTTCTAAGAGATGCTCAGTGGTAGGAAGCGGATAGCTATCTCTAATAGTAGCTGCATTAACTTTCTTCAAGTTAATGCATACACTTAACTTTCCATTCTTCTTGGGCACCACTACGATGGGGGATACCCGCTCAGTGTGCTCAATTTCATAGATGAATCCAACTTCAACCAAATGATCTATGTCTTCCTTGATCTTGGCAGCATAGTTATTGTTATATGTGTATGGCTTCTGTTTAGAAAGTTTTGCATTCGAGGTCATGGGAATCGTATGCGAGCATATGTCAGCGTCTACACCTTTCAAGTCCTTGTAACTCCAAGCAAAAATATCTTTGTATTCTCATAACAAGGCTATCAGCTCGTGCTCTTCTTCCTCAGTGAGGTTATGCCCTATATAGGTGCATTTTTCTTCTCCTTCTTCTATGGTTACAGCAATCTTCTTGGTGGTTTCCTTGTTATCGTAGGCCTCTTCAGCTTGTGCGTCACATTTAGGCATTCTCATCATGACTCCCATATCTTCTATTTTATAGTTCTTGAAGTTTTCAAGGACCTCAAACAAAGGTTCTTCCTCATCTGATGTGGCTTCTCTCTTCTTCCTTTTCTTGCCTTCACTCTTTGCGGTCACTTGGGTGGTCAACCTTACATCATTTGTAAGTTCTTCGTGCGTCTAAGGGTGAGCTTCTACTTCATAGAAATATTCCTCATGTGATCAAAACTGTGGGTCCATAATAATTGACTCTAGATCGGAGTCACGTGCGTCCTTGAATGCATCAGTGATAGCTTCACATTCTTCAATAACCGAATCATACATGATTGGATCTATTGTGAAGACTGAAATGTCATAGCCATCCTCATCAAAGTGGGGTGTCCATTGTTCTTCATTGATGGCGACATCCATTGTTGCTAAAATTTTTGCCCAACCATGAGGTTCAAATTCTTCATCGAAAAATACCACGGGTGCATAGGCTGGGTCTTGAATTGATTTATTAGTTTCCTTCGCACCTACCTCTCTGGATTTTTCTCTCTTCTCTTCTTCTACGACTACTTTGCACATCCATAAGTGGGTGTCTTCATGCATCCATGAGGATCTTGATCCTATGGAATGCACTGACTCCGTATCATCTTTAGCTCTATGGATGGAATTCTATTGAATAGGGGGTACGTCTCTATGAGAGTAATCCTTGAGGTTGACTTTGGTTGGAACACCTAAGTGTTGAAAATATAAAGAATTGGTTCCCCAATCTTGTACCACTTGCAACTGTCACATAAATGGTCTTCCTAAAATCATCTCATAGGCTTGATTCTTGCTAAAGTCACACATAGCAAAAGTATGGTTGAACTCGACACATGTGGTGAGAGTCATCCCTTCTAGCAGCCATAAGGGTCTTTCTATGTGACCATCGGCCATCTTCGATTTCATTCTCGTTGGATTGAGTGCTGGCTTGCCCCATGGCTTCCATAGGGAAGTGGTGGCGATTGCTACTCCTGCACCTGAGTCCGAAATTGCTTTGGTTGTGTACCCCTGATGGGTAGTGGGAAGATAGGTATTTCCTTCTTCTCCTTGGCTCATGTCTGCATCTTGTCCAAGGGTATTTCTGGAACTGTTCTATGAGATCCTACTTGGGAACAAGATTTTGCTACCCCTGGCACCTGATTAGCTACATGCTTCCATAGTTCTGGCCTAACCTTGAGTAGCTCTTCTAAAGTGAGATTGCACTACACTTTAGTGTTTTCCACTACCGCTATGTTCCTAGGTATGATGGAGTCTTCATTTCTTACCATGACCATGGGTGCTCTCATACAAGTAGACTTAGCTTCCCATGGGCCGGTGAAATGGGGTAGTTCATGTAAGGAATAAGACTCAAATTCTAATCTCTCATGGGATTGGAAACTCTCCTTCTCTCCATAAATGGAAGGAATTTCTTGTGGGAATTGATCATGCAAGTCATCCACAAGTTCAATGGGAGGAGGATTTTCACTTTCTTTAGCCCATTTCTCTTCTTGAATCTCTCTTAGAAATTTTTGGGAATATCTATTCATAGAAGAAGATGTGTCTGGTTCTGTGGAGTTAGGCACATAAGCTTCCTCATCAGGAAGGCTTATCCTTTCACTTCTCTTGTCCTTACCTTGAGAGGCAGGGTCCTTTTCAGATTTTGCAATTAGCCTCTGCAATCTTTCTAGCAGTCCATCAAAGTGTAACTCTGTCTTAGCTGATCTAGAGAAGTTAAAGAGGCGACTGGCTTCAAACATGGTTTCAGCCAATTCCACCATCTTAGCAAAAATTTTAGTTCGTTGGAGTTCTAATTCAGCTCTAGGGTAACACTTTTCATGCTCCATTATGTTCCGCCCTTCTTGGATTCTAGCTTGATATGCTTTAAGCATCATGTCTAGGTCCTTGAGAGTGGGATCTGCTAAGACTGATCCTACTCTAGGGGGTGGTGGGATTGTGTGAGGTGGGTTGGAAGGTGGGAGATTGGATGGTGATAGGGATGGAGGTGGTGATGGTATGAGAGAGTGCATTTGAGAGGTGAGTTCAACTACTTTGGCTTTTCTTTCTCTTAGGCTTTCCTCAAGCTCACTCATTTTCTTCGACCATTGGCTTCTCATCCTCTCGCGACTATCCTTCCAAGCTCTTGTCCTTTTCTTGGTTATGCTTTCCGTCTTGCTAACCTCAGAACTCTTTTCTTGTCCTAAACCTTGGTTTTGCTACAAATCTTGGGCTCTAGTAACCACTTGCACTAGGCTAGTGGAAGTTACACTTCTTGTAGAGTCTACAATTAACCCAATAAGATTGAGAGGAGTGATTTTTGGCATATTGTTGGGGTTCTTAGGACAATCTCGCAAGAGATGCTCTTTCCCACAATCGGGACAAAAACCCTGAATTGTCACATATTGGGGTTGTGTAGGTGCAGGCATAGGGCAATCATGAATGAGGTGATCTCCCTGACATCGGTAGCATTGTCCTATAGGAAATGGGGGATCTTACCTACCTAGGTTGAGGTCTAGAGTTGGGGTTTGCACACATGACATTTGCATACTCTAGCTCCCAACTAGGTTCACTCAAGTCTTCATAATAGTATGACACATTATGCTCAGGTGGCTGCATGTAGTAAGCGTGGGGGCTATCAATATGAGTAGAGTCAAAACTATGATCACTTGGGTCACTTTTTGAAAGCAATGGTGTCACTGGCACTAAGGCTCTATTCAGATTTTGTTCTGCAGCTGCATACTTTACTGAAATCACATTGGCTGAAGGAGGGGGTTGTTGTGCTAGAACTGGTTGAGGTCTATGTTGCCCTTGATAGCTTGGTTGATAGGATTGTTGTGGCCTGCCATATTGTTGTGGTGGGTAGTGATTCTTGTATCTTCCCTATTGTGGATATGGTTGAGGATAATTTTGTCTGACATTTTGTTTGTTATAGGGACAGTCTTGTGTAGTGTGGTTGGTATATTTCTGCTCTATGGTGCAGTATAGGCTGCTAGGGTTTGCTTGGGGTTGAGCCATAATGGGACATACATTCACCATATGGTCAACTCCACAAGTATAGCATCTTTTCACTTATGGTCAACTCCACAAGTATAGCATCTTTTCACTGGGGAAAATCTTGGTATTTGTTTGCTTGAGACTCCTAAATTTTGAGCTACTTTCTTAGCAAGTTGCTCAATAGATGTGGATGGATTTGAATTGAGGCTAGTAGAGCTATCTAAATCTCTATAGATTTTTGAAAGCTCTAATTCCTCCCCTAGGTTATCCTCAATGTCTATGCACATGCGTACACACTCTTCTATGGTCCTAGGGTAAGTACACATATGATCTCAATTTGGTACTTAGCAATCCGTCCAAGAATAAAGCCACTTGTTTGGCTTGTGTGGGTAACTCAAGAATGAATCATCTCTCTAGGTATTGCCTGAATCTTCTTCCTGCAATTCTAACTGTCTCTTGAGGTGTCTACTTGAAGCTATGTATCAGTGAGGAAGTATTGTGCGGTATGCCATTCTTAGAAAATTATGTGATGAAGGCTTCTAGAAGCTGGTCTATGTTAGTGACCTTGGTGAAGGGGTTGAAACCATGTAAGGGCTATGTTCTTGATAGTTAGGCCAAAGGCATTATATTGAGTGAACAAGTCTTCAACTTGTTCAGCTCTCAACATTAGGGGAAAAAGTGGACCTTGCATGGGCCTTGTAAGGATTCCTAATTTTTAGGGATTACAGAGCTTAAAACATGAGGTTAGAAGTGCACATGAAACCACTAGTGGTTTGGATAATAAAATAATATTTGATAAGAAATTGTATAGAAACTCGCAGGTCGTGAGCATCCTTCACCGTTGGATCTATTCAATCAATGGTCTGTGTTAAACCGTCTGAAAAGTAAGAGAGAGAGGGCGTTAATTTTCATGCGATTGTCCCCACTAAGTTTGCCACTCTCTGCAGATTTTATAGCCATTAGATTGGCTTAGATCCAACGAAAGCGCGCAAATGGTGCTGATCGAAAATCGGGGATGGACTGCGAACGTTAGATCTCCATGCTCATCCGATGGTCGTCGTTGAAAGGCGCCAGTCTATTGCAGAGAATCCATAGGAACCATTCGATGTTGGCTCCATCCAAGGGCTGAAGACGAAAGCGCCTTTTCTTCACAGAATTCAAACTCCACCGTTTGATCTCGATCCCCATCCGATGGCATAGATCGATAGGCACAGTTCGTAATGATTACTTCCATCTTAGCCGCTTGATCTAAAGGTGATCCAAGGGTAGAGAATAAAAGTCACCTTGACTTTTGCAATTTAATCTTAACCTTTGGATCTCTCAAGCAATCTAAGGGCTCTAAATGATTTGTAAGCCTTTCAAAACCACTCTTTGAAGGAAAACCACGAATTTCATCTGGTTTTTGCATATTTGACCACACAAAAACAAGGGAAGCATACACCTAGTCTATGAGATTAAGCCTCTAGACTGTGTCCACCACCCTCTTCTCATTGGTCCATCCTTAATCACCCCTTAATCTAAAAGGCCCTTCAAGGGTTCATTTTTTCCCCTAATGAAACTTGCCTAAATTCTGCCACATGATCGTATGGGTCTCCTGTGCCATTGAAGCAACTCTTCATGGACTTAACTAGTTGTGTAGGCCTCAAGGTCCACATGTGTTCTCTAGGCCTTGAGAGAGGGAATTCATCTGTATTTCTTTGATTCCTTAGATCTCTAGGTCTCTCGATTTCCATTCTATCTGTCTCCGTCCTCATTCTTTCTCTTCCCAATGGGTTAGCAAAGCTCACTTTCGATCTATCTGTACTCTTGTCCCTGTGAGCTCCATGAGCTTGGGATGTTCCAGCTCCTTGGTGACCATAAGAGACGTTAGATCTTGGTTGGGGAAAAACAAATTCGCCCTTCCAAGTGCAGGCATGCCTACCATGCTCTGTGACCACAAAGATCCTCTTTGAAGTATTGTCTAAATAAGTCACTTTGCTTGGGCTATCCGGATCTTTAAACTCATAGATGGTGAGCATTCCTACTTCATTAGGCTGGTCAATCTTATACCTTCAAAAGGTCTCGTCCGTGTGTTGGTTGAAGAGCATATCTATGCTCTTATTGTCCTGGGGAACCCACTCTAGAGTGATGATTCTAGCGAGGACTAATTTGCCTCGGGGAGTTCTATGCTCTCTTCCTAAGTTCCCTTGCTCTATGTCACCTATGTCTATTTCTCGGATCACACTACCAAATTTGTTTGTTCTATCCAGTTGGTTGGTGACTACATACATTGTTCCTTCCTTATCTATGTATGCACCGTTCTCAAATTTGAGAACTAGGTATTCTAGTCCAGTGGGTTGATTTGGGTTTTTAATCTAGACAAAAGATCTTCTTAGGCTGTCCTCATAGATGCGAGCACCTAATCGGTTGGTCGTGATATATTCCAGATGCGTTTTGTAAGGGCCTTTGGGTTTCTCTAAGTAAGCCACACCAGAACTTCCTGTGGGTCTCCCCATACCATAAGAAATATCTGATTTGCTAGTTTCAGAGCTAGGATAGTGCGGATAATTGCTCAACTGCTAGGCCCAAGACGTAGCAGTGTGATTGACACTAGCCTCTGAAGACCTAAGGCTTTGTCTATCTCTCCCTAGATGTCATCTTGATCTAAGGTTCATATGCCTGATTGAACAACCCCAATTTTACCCCAAGTACAACCTCATTGCTGATTCTATTTTATCAACCATTGGATTCTTTTTATTTTGTCATCGTTTTATGATCTTGTCTGATTTTGAATCGTCAGGAATACTTAAGTGATTTTTCGCACTTGAAGTTGATCGCAACAGAATTAGTTCTTTCCCTTGGGGTTATCATCACATACATAGATTATCTCTTGACTTGAACTTGATTATTTAGGTAGTCTTCAACTTGTCTCATCGTTGCCCTAACTTACTCCTAATATTATACGTTCTTAGCTTAAGCCAAGAATTGACTAAGGGGGTTTCAAGAGAATTTCCAACCTCAAGTCCTTTGCCTTTTGATTGCTAGTCGAGCCTAGGACGCGCTTGCCCAAGCTCCGTGATCTTCTTGCTAAAGTTTCTTGAAATCCTTGCTTGCACACCATAGACCTGTGAAATTTTACTAGTTAAAAAATGGACTTGACCACAATGTATTGACGCACAAAAACAATCTCCGACAACTGTGCCAAAATTTGGTGTAGCTCAAGCATAAGCATCACCTCGTTTACTAGTCAATCCAAGAAGATGTGAGGATGGTATGAATACCTCGAGTAAGTGATGCACAAGTGGTGGAAGAGAAGCACACTCACATGCACTCACAAACACACACACACACGCACACAGGTCCTCAAAGCTCAATCCCTGGCAACCGTGCCAAAATTTGGTGTAGCTCAAGCATAAGCATCACCTCCTTTACTTGTCAATCCAGGAAGATGTGAGGATGGTATGAATACCTCGAGTAAGTGATGCACAAGTGGTGGAGGAGAAGCACATTCACATGCACTCACACACACACACAGAGGTAGAACAAAGAGTGGCACAATGGAAGCTTTGATTACTCAAAAAAAGATTACAATTGCTTTAGATTTCGTTCATTCTTTAACTTGCTCCCCTAAAAAATGAGCCTTCTAGTCCTTTTTATAGTTTTGCACTAGCTTTGGCCTTGTTCGGACCTAGTGTCCGGCCTATTTAAAAATTAGGTTCTAGGGCCTATTTGAGGGCTCAAATGGAGTCTAACAATGAAAATGGATAGGTAGGTACTTCTAATGCTCATCAAGCTCAAGGACTCCTTTGCTTGCACAAAATGGAGATACAAAAATAGGAAATGGTATTTACAATGAGTGTTAGTGATGAAAATCACTATTTCAAAGGTTTTTCTTGAGACTTTTGACATACATTTCCATGAGTCCTTTCTTCGTTGGCTCCTTTGTTGGCTCCTTTGTTGGCTCCTTTGTTGGCTCCTTCATTGGCTCCTTTGTTAGCTTCCTGTCTCTTCACCTTGGCACGTACTTCCGTGACGAGTTAGCCCTTGACTTCCAACACTTATATATGACTGTTTCCTTGGAATGTGCACAGAGGAACAATCATATACCACGTGTCATAATTTAAGTGATAGAATATTATTGCCCTTTGTTCTTTATTGTACATGCTAATTAGTTCTCATTAGCCCCCATACACACAACTAGTTGAAATTTTCTCCATATATGCATTCTATGAAGCTAGAGATCTCATGCATTATTCATCACTAAGAGACATTATTGAGAAGGGATAGAGGTAAGACACAAAGGCTACAGTGAAAACACACATAGATGATCGAGCCACAATAGTAGGGCATCCATAACATAGAAATTAGATGCAAAAGAGGCAGTATGAGAGCCTGATCGAGTACGATATGATAGAGAAGCATCTAATTTCTTGTCATGCAAAGTTTGCACTATCCATTTTGGCATTGTTTTTGCCTCCTCAATATCAGCTCTCCCATCAACAAGTGCATCATGCAAATTTGCATCAGAAATGGAATGATCTGCATCATCATATGAAACCTATAAAGGTTGAGAATTTTCCTCATTAGGACGAGCAGTAGACTCTCCACCTATAAAAAGAGGCAACAAAGTACCATACATGCCTTTAGAGCTAACAAATGTCTCCTTAATACATGAAAGAAGTGGCTAAATAGCATCGTCCACAAAAAAAAATATCACGGCTAACAAAAATGCATTTAGTCTGTGGACGATATAGACGATAACCCTTGCTTTCAGAATTGTACCCAAGAAAAATAAATTTCACTCCTTTATCATCCAATTTTTTGCGTTGTTGTTCAAGCACTAATCCATATGCGAGACGACCAAAAACACATAAGTGAGCAAAAGATGGATTACGACCATGCCAAGCCTCATATGGAGTGATAAACTGCAATGTTTTAGTGGGATACCTGTTAATTATATATGTTGCACACATGAAAGCCTCAAGCCACAAACTATGCGGTAAAACCTGAATCGAGCATACACCTCGCCATCTCCATGATTGACCTTTTCTTCCATTTAGCAATTCCATTCTGTTGAGGTGTATATGACACTGTACATTGATGTTTTATCCCACGTTTAGCCAAAAATACATTAAATTTAGAAGACATATATTCCCTCCCTCGATCAAAACGGAGGGTGCCTAATTTACATGCTGATAGAAATTTTGCCAAAACCAAAAACTGCTTGAAGCACATAAACACTTCGGACTTTGCTTTGAGTGGATGTACCCATGCATGTCTAGAAAAATCATCAATGAAAGTCACAAAGTAAAGATAGTTCCCAAAAGAGGATTTTCTACATAGGACCACATACATCACTATGAACAAGTGGCAGTTTCTGAGTAGGTCAAACTAAACCATCTTTTGCAAAGGAGGAATGCTGCATTTTGCCCAAAATGCAGGCTTCATAGACATGTTTTCTGGGTACCTCAAGTTTCGGCAAAGAGGACATCATTTCGGATTTCTACAAGCATAGCAAACTAGAAAAATTCAGATGACCAAAGCATGCATGCCAAAGATGTGCATCTGACATAGCCTGAGAATCATGTACTACACATGTTGAATGATTCATAGATTTTTTATAGTCTATGAGCTTATACAGCCCACAACATAAAATGCCGAAAGCAATAATCATGTCACCATTTGACAGATAATGAACTGTACATCCATCATCAACAAATTTTTGCTTTTGTGATTTCTTCTCATCTTTGTCTTCCTCCTTTGAATGTGCAACATTTGTAGATTTCTGCATACTACTAGATGATCTCCATTTACCTTTGCCCATCTGACTAGCCAGGAAAGCTTGGCATGCAACATGCATAATGGACATGTTCTACCTAGACTGATCTTCTTGCATCAAAACAAAGACTAACTCCTCAAATGAAAAAGCATTTGGATTGCCTTTCATCATCAAACAAAGAGTTGAAGCAAAACTCTTATATGAATCAAGAAGACCGTTCAGAACGGTCTACACAAGAAGTCGACTCTTCCTTCAAGTTTTTGACCTTTGTCAAAAAACTATCCATAGAATCACCTTCATTCATGTGCCCACTCTGCAGCTGTTTTGGAGGTAAGAAACATGAGCCTCATTCCTTGCCTGGTACAATGTGGTAGATGTATCCCAAGCATCCTTAGTTGTTCTACAAGAGTGAATGTGTGGAATAATGGCACGTTTGATAGACAAGGTTATCAATGCATGTGTTTGAGCATCTTTGCCATGCCAACAAATTTTCTCTATAGTAGGTGCAACAGAGACCACAACAGGAACAAGAATCTATAGAATATCACCATCTTTGATGCCATCTGCATCAACTTCAGTACCTGTATTTGTAGGTGTAATAGGACATTTTTCAACATCGTGCATAATACTCCATAGTCCTTTTGTCAACAATACATGACACATCATATAAGCCCACAATGGGTAAATCATATCATCCAACTTATCCTCAAGAACTAACATATGAAATACATCACCGCTTTCAACCATGGCCATTGACTAAAAAACCATGATGAAAGAATTTGATTGTATCTCAAAAAGTTGAACAAAAGTACCATGTTGAGTTCTACTAAACCTGTAATAGGCTTCGTAACGCTTATACTGGCGAACCAAAACCTCTTTATATCTTTGGCATAAAAAGATAAGATAGCCTACATAAGTGCTACAATAGTGCATTCGGAGGTTGTACCAAGCTCAGATCGCGATTTCAACATCACAAAACAAAGCTTTTTTGATCTCCTAATCACTGTGAATATGCTCACCACATTTCGTAAGATTTTGAGACTGTGATCGGAGAGGTCTTTTTGATGCCATAGATGAAGCGATGACCTAATTTGATACCAATTGTTGGAGTTCGAGGTCTATCGAAGCACATGAACAACACAAGGAAGAAGAAGAATCTTGGAGCACAACACACAATACTGAATGTATTATGAGTAGAATGTACAAAGATAAGTAAACCATTAGGGCTATAGGCATATATACAAGCTGGGGGAAAAAAATCTCCTAAAGAGGGAAAAAAGTGCCCTGGCGGTCCTAGTGTGTTCACACACATCACTACCTAAATATATCAATAATCTTGAAGCATCTTGTAAAATACTTTCTATGGAAGTGTCTTGTAAGATCATGTTTATATCCTCCTTGAATTTAAACTTCTCCTTTGAAGTTTTAATTCCCTTGAGGATCCAATCTTACTTCAAGATTCATTCTAGGACTAAAAGATACTTATCATCCCATGGTCTGATGTTCGACACCATCTTTCCTACATCAATCCGAGTGTGAAATATGGTGTCCCATACCACCCTATTTTATATTCACATTGACATGTGAGTGATACTTATCCCCAACTCCAAACATATCTTTATATAGTATCTTCACACTTAAATTTTTAAAAATATTTTTTAAGTCATTACCTTTAACTTAATTTTCTAGGTTTAGATTCCTTCACATGATCGTTTCATGATCTCCTACTTTGCCTTGGAAGCTTGAAAACCTTTTGATGAAACATCCATCCTTATTTTATAGAGTTTTGCAAAAGAAAACCAATTATAATCCCAAAATCTTGAATTTAGCAAATTTAAGTCTTATTGGTAATACTCAACCAATTTGTAGCAACAAATTTTTTTACTTATTGTCTTTAGATTCCTTTCTTATTAAGCTTTGAGTAGCTACCCTATGGACTTTGGAGGAATATCTCTACAACTTAAGTCTAAGCATCCACTCATGATTTTGGATTTCACCTTTACGAAATCCCTTTAAGGATAGGAAAACTTTATGTTTTACCTTACAAAGACTTAATTACTATAATCAAGGTTGGATTGCATACTTGGAATACTTAACTCTTTTCATACTTTTCTTTGGATGAGTGGTACTTGAGCATGTTGCGACTATCTTTGTGGTTTATAAACACCTTTAGGGATCCCATAAGTTCTAAATTTTATCATGCTAGAAAGTTGTTTTCTAGACAACTTTCTTTAGTAAACATCTATATCCTAAAGATGTTTAGTTTCCCTTTCCTAACCCATCAGATAGGCTTAATGACTTTGCCCTTTTTCTAGAAAATATACTTGAAAAGAAATCAAAGCTTCCATCATGTAATAGCTTCTATCTTTGGAATATGTTTCAAAAGGACATCATCATCTAATTTTCTTAACATATTTATGAACTTATGTATTTTTTTGGAAAAAGCTCATGGGTCAATAAACATCCATTTCTTCAAACTTCTTGTATTCCAAAAAGATAAGTTCACCTTGAATATGATAGGAAGATAACATGATTGATGAAATACAAGACTAGAATATTTCATTAAGTTCTTTTCTTAAGGAATTATCTCATCTTCTAAAGATCGTGTATCTTGGTTTCATCTCCAAATTGAAAATCTCTTAGATGAAATCACAAAGTAACTCTCTAACTCTTTCACATTGATGCTACTACCACCCTATGTGAAATGGCCGTAAGATCATTAGGTGACTCTAGCTAGAGTATAGGGGAAGAGACCCAACAAAGAGCAAATGATAAGAAGAGGCAATCCCAAGAGAGGAGAGGATATAGTAGCTCAGGATACGAGGTGGTAGGAGAGAATAATGTGGTATAGAGCGCCCTCTATGTTAAGGATATAGGGTATAAAGCTATTTATGTCTTGCCAAAAAGAAGGGCCATTTCACATATAGGTGGTGGAATGAACATATGAATTATTGAAATTCCACTTGGAAATAACAAAAAATAGATAGTTCTACAAATATGTTATTCACATATAAGGCGGAATGCTATTACATATTTTGCACTGCCATCGCCTTGTGTGAATAAGTGAAACATAGAGAAATGCAGAATAACATCTCCTTTGAGAGAATATTTGCAATAAAATTCTCATGTGAAACAAATAAAAAAACTTCACCTATCAAAGAGTCTTTGAGTTTCACCCAAAGAGTCTCTGAGTTTCAGCCAAGGGCAAGAGAAAGAGGCTCGGACATCCTTTGGAGATTAATTCCATGTGCTAGCAATTGAATAAAAGAGATCCTCCACCCCCTATGTGAACGAGATGTGCCACACGGCATGCTCACATGTCTGCTCGTTGATGCTGCTGCCGCCTTATGTGAAATGGCCGTGAGATCATTGGGTGACTCTAGAGTGATTCTATGAGTTGGATGGGAGTTAGGATATATTCGTATTTACACACAAGGATCCATTCGTAGGATGAGTGCGACCACGAATCTACTAACGAGCATTTTCCATGCAGATCTGCAACACCTACTTAAGCTGACGAAGCTGACGAAGCTGACATGCATAAATAAACAAGACAACGCGACGAACACGATGTAGATAAACTGCGCGAGGGAGTAGTTTGTACGCGCCGCTCGGTTCGATTGTCGTACCAGAATTTTGTACGTCCGTAGCTGAGTCCTTGCTTCATGAGACAAGTTGAAAACAACGCCGTACAAACGAAAGCATCGACAACAGCCCGCAGAAGATCAAAGATGGAGATGATAAGACGTAACTTCTTCATTCTGCAGAAGAAGCTGTTATCGATTACAATATTCATGGGGCTACAATGTTGACGAAGACAACACAGATGGGTCCCTTCCGAATCCCATCTCGCTACAAGGAGAAAACACCATGAGGCTTGAGATTTGTTTAGAGCTCGTAGAAACAGGCGTTCGACCTCCTTCAGCTCAGAAGACATGTATAGCCTTCTGCTTTTACTTTTGGGTCTGCCATGATCGATCGTTTGTCGCTGACAGAATTCCGATGTTTAATATCGGAAGTGCCTGCTCCATCAGCGCCCACTCAAAGCCAACCAGAAAAGCATGGAGAAGGATGAGTGCTTTCTTGTCGACACCATCGACCCCAAGGCCCTGCTTTGAAAATGCAGAAGCGAGAGTGAGTGGTCCTCATACATCGTCGCATGGCTTTCCTGTCGTTTCGGAGAAAGAGATTGCACAAATCATAGTCATGCTTTCCCTCTCGCGACAGGCCTACGTGCTTTTTCTGCACTCCAGATTTGAAAGGCATTCATGCCGCTTAAAGAGCTTACTAAGTCAGACAAACACAGGTAATATACAGAATCCTGACTATTATGTTATTGAATTTCAATCACTTCGATGTTGTACTCCGTTTGATACCAAGGAAAAACCTAGAAGACTGCAATGTTCGCACCCTAAGAAGGCATATGCCTAAAATGGTGGTTGACTTGTAAAGGTGCTTGATTACTTTGTACAACGCTACGAAAGCACTTGGTAGGGAGGGGCCCTTGGCATCGTTCATTTAGTTGATCGTGTTTTTGGCAAGTCAATGACTCATGTCATTGTTTGTGCGCATTTTAAGTTGTTTGATTGAGCCCTTGGCCTCTTGAGGTGGGGGCCGCAAGGGTTCAACTCCTTCCTACAATAGGATAGTTGTGGGATTTAGATCAAATGGTTGCATTTGGGTAGATTTGAAGTAGTTGCCTTCAGGTAGTCCTTTTGAAGTGTCCCATGGGTACTATGCCTTTCACTTGTACAATTGTTTCTTCAATAATATTCAAGTTATTCACGTGTACAATTGTTTTTTCAATCAAATTCTATTTATAAGGGAGATTAGGTGTCAGTCAATCTTTCTTTTTAAAAAGCAATTCTTTATTTCTTCTTTCACCATGTCCATAGATCCTGGAAAGGAAAGTTTGTTGCCAACAGCTAATGAGTTTGCATCCAAGCGGATGATTAAGACGTGGAGCAATAGAGGTGAGTCTTGGAGAAGCCTATGTTGTGAAACAATCAACACTTGTCGTTTTAGGTGCCCCCTTATGGAACAACCTAAACCTCGACACAGTCTTTTCTTCCCCATTCTCTCGGTCCCCCAAAGCTAGAGTCATGTGTTAGCTTGGAAGACCATGAAACCCAATTGCGCTATGCACAAAGAGTGGAAGTGGATGGCATGCATATGATTCTGATCTAACAGATCAAAAAAGTTTAGAATGAGAATAAACAAAGAGCCAAGAAGATCTAATTCAAAGGTTTTCACAATTGAAAACATCTTCTGAACCATGCAAGAAGAAACACCACTAGATAGATAGACATGGAATATATTGAAGTATGCTGATTGATGCCTACTACGGAGCCCTGTCGTAGTTTGGAATGGGTAAGAGGTTGACGAGTTTCTTAATCTACACGATCCCCATCCAAGTGGGATGGAATGGAACAATGGGAAAAAGAAAAATAGAATACATCCCAAGGTTTAAGAGAAAGCTTATCACAAACTCAATTGAAAATGGTACACCTTGTGGACTAGAACTGATTAGGAATTCAAGTTCAAAGAGATATGATAAATGTTGGTGGAACATAAGAAAGTTGTTCCTCTACGGCAAATTTTCCACAGTAGGATTTGGACCAATGTTAGAGGCCCACAGTGGTGAAATAGAACCTTAGTCACAAGAAAGACACTTTCTTTTATCCTGTCCTTAACAGCACCAAAGTTTGGAAGGGTGTTCAAAGAATCCACAAGCTGCATCAACTGATTAGCTATCAGCAAGCACTTCTAGGAGAATCCATTGACTACTCAATAGCCCTAGAGGCAAGAGAATAAGAACCTACAAAAGACCTCCTCCATATACAGGAGGGTATTTGTATTCTAAAACAACAAGCATAATAGGAAACGGAATGAGCATGAAGAGGATAAATAGCTGGTGAGCCTCCTTTCTATTTCTATTCAGCTTTCTTGTATTTTCCTCCTCTTTAATTCAAACCATGACAAAAAAAAAAGGTGGAAGAAAATAGACTAAAATAATTGTCTTGTCTATGTTTATATGCTAAATACTGCGTGTTTCTTTCATCTCTTCTACTTCAAAGGTCGCTAGCTCATCCAAAAACATAGACATCTTCATGGGAATTCCATTTTTATTCACTTGTACTCCACTAGATTTTCATTCACATATGTTAGGAAATCGTAAATGGGTATACACACACAATGTGTCACTAACTTTGGACATAGATGGAGTATGCTTGATGGAATCATAAAAACGACTATCATTTTCTATGAGTTCTAATTTTTCTTGAAGTGAAGTTTAGGATCTCGAGAAACAGAGGCAAGCCTAGAACCTGTTGTATCTAATTTCGAAGGAGTAGAAATATTCTTATGGGTTCGATAACTCCTACTTGATGCCAAATTGGATTCTTGGGCTTCAAGATTGTCTATGATGTAATACATTGATGTCCTTGTAGCAAATAGACTTTTCGGAAACTTTGCATGATGGTACGCATGGAGGTACATGTTCTTTTAGTCTTCTTTTGTGTGGACGAGCTTGAAGTAATTTTTTTCCATCACGTTGTAGCTTATAGGAAATTAGGTTTCGGTGTTAGAAGATGGTAGATAGAGTAGAAATTTATTTCACTTCGTCTTTTCAAAACATTAAGAAAAAAATAGATTTGTGTACTTTTTATCATTTTTTGTCTTTTCATCATCACCATCATCTTCTTCAAGAAAAACACATAGTTACAAACATTGTAGCATGCCACTTGAGAAGGAATATCTTCTCTCTCATGTGTGTCGAGATTCACAAGAAATGAAATCATTTGCGAGAATCATTTTGTGAACTAAGGCTTCCATGAATCAATGATGAAAAGACCATTTCGATGGACAAAGGTAAGCCACTTGCATATTGTTAGAATTGCAAATGCATGCGAAAGCTTGTTATTGTTTTCTTTTGCTTCTTCAGTGTGAATTGCAAATGCATGCGAAAGCTTGTTATTGTTTTCTTTTGCTTCTTCAGTGTGCAAGTGTGAGTGCAACACTATTTTGGCAAGTCATTCACACCAATTCCTCTATCGTCTGTTGTGTAATTCTTGAGTATACAACTCGCTACAAGGCACACTGACAGAATCTTTCTTGTTTTCGAATGTACATGCAATTGTGGTTGCGTTTGCACGTGCAGTGTCTCAAGAAATCAAGTGTGGATTCACCTAAGGTAAGAAACATTTCTATATTATACTCATTGAGTAGAAGCTCGTTAATTAAGTATCTATGTATTGGATGGGAAGGGATAGGACCTTCAGGGTGCTATGGAGTGATCCCAAGTTTGTTATTTTCTATAGATATGCATTCAATAATGCTAGTGATAATACAAAGTGCAAGGTTGTGTGATTTTCTTTTGCTTGCATAGAGGCACAAAGGACCTAGTGAGGCATTATTTTTTGGACTTTCCCACTAGAATAGAAAAGTTAAGTACCCATAAGAGTTGGATGAGGAAGGATATCAAAAGAAGATGTTTTGCTATAGCATTATTTGCATATTCGTATTGAAAGATGCGATAAGTGATGAGCACTATACGTTCGGATATGACCATTGAGCACCTATGTATTTATTGGACATACGAAATATAGATAAGAACAAATGCAAACACCATCATTAGGATTCATACATGGAAGTCTGACCGAAGACACAAATATGGTAGTCTAGAATATGGTAGTCTAGGTATCACTCACCAATCACTCATATCACCACATAGATAATGACACATTACTAAAAACCGCAAATGGAACATTGTATTTTGGTCTTTCATTTCTCTTGAAAGAATACCTACATCATAGAGGCAGATATAGTGAGGGAAATTTTTAGACAATGTATGTAGATTTAACAATAAATCATTGATGATCAAGAGTGAAAGTAAGTGCATGAGAGCCTAATCCTAGAAGAATTTAGGGAAATATTCTTTGGAGAGAAAATATTGTGTTCAAGCCATTAAATTCTATACGCACACATACAGGATCTTTACTTTGCAGAATCTTAGAATAGGTGGCTAATAGAAAGTTCCTCGCACCAAGGAACGAGAGTGATTACATACATAGCCTAAAATTCAAAAAAGAAAATATTTATCATAAAAGATTGTACGCAAGATTGCTACATGGGATCTCTTTCCCCTGCTTAAAAGGTAGGATGCTTCATCATACAAATAGAAATCCCAGGTTTTGTTTATAGAAATCTTGCCTTGACATTGATGTTGATATATTTAGGTAGTGATGTGTGTGAACACTCTAGGACCGCCGAGGCACTTTTTTCCTTCTTTAGGAGGTTTTTTTCCCCCGGCTTGTATATACGCCTATTGCCCTAATGGGCTACTTATCTTTGTACATTCTCTAGTAATACATTCAGTATTGTGTGTTGTGCTCCAAGCTTCTTCTCCTTCCTTGTGTTGTTCGCGTGCTTCCGCAGACGTCTATCTCCAACAATTGGTATCAGAGCAGGTGGTCGCTTCATCTAGGGCGATGTTGACACTCCTCCGATTGTAGTCCCAGATTCACAGGAAATTTGGTGGGCATACTGAAGGTGTTTCAAAGATCAAAACGGCTTCGCTTTGTGGTGCCGAAATCGTGATCTGAGCTCGTTTCGGCCTTTGAACGCACTATCACAGTGCTTATGCAGGCTATTTTATCTTTTTGTGCCAAAGTATATACCAGTTTCTGTTTGCCAGTATAAGCGTCTCGAAGTCTACTACAGGTCTAGTGAAATTTGTATGGGCAGTTCTATTCAACTTTTTGAGATACAGTCAATTTTCTGCATCAAGGTATTTTAGTCACTGGCCATGGCTGAAAGAAATGATGTATTCCGTATGTTGGCTGTTGAGGATAAGTTGGATGGTACCAACTACCCGTTGTGGGCTTATATGATGCGACATGTATTGGTTGCAAAAGGATTGTGGAACATTGTGCAGGGTGTTGAAAAACGTCCTATCACATCTGCAACTGTTACAACTGCAGGTACTGAAGCTGATGCAAAAGGTGTCGAAGATGATGATATTCTGCATATTCCTATTCGTGCTACAGTTTTTGTTGCACCTACTGCAGAGAAGATTTGCTGGGATGGCAGAGATGCCCAGGCACATGCATTGATATCTTTATCTGTCAAACGTGCCATTATTCCTCATATTCACTCTTGCAGAACAACTAAGGATGCTTGCGATACATGTATCACATTGTACCAAGCTAGGAATGAGGCTCATGTTGCTTACCTCCGAAAACAGTTGGAGAGTGAGCACATGAATGAAGGTGATTCTATGGACAATTTCTTAACGAAGATCAAAGGTTTGAAGGAACAATTGACTTCTGTGGATGAGGTTATACCACATAGCTCACTTATGCAGACCATTCTGAATGGTCTTCCTGATTCATATCAGAGTTTTGCTTCTACTCTTTAGTTGATGATGAAAGGCAATCCGAATGCCTTATCATTTTAGGAGTTAGTCTCTGTTCTATTGCAGGAAGATCAGTCCAGGCAAAACAGGTCCATTATGCGAGTTGCAGATCAAGCTTTCATGGCTAGTCAGAAGGGCAAAGAAAAATGGAGCTCTTCAACTAGTAAGCAGAAATCTACTAATTCTACATATTCGAAGAAGGAAGATAAAGACGAGAAGAAATCAGAAAAGCAGAAATTGTTTTGTAAGTACTGTAAAGGGAATGATCATATCATAAAGAACTGTCCAAAACTCGCTGCTAAAGAGGCAAAGAAGAAAGAGGCTAGAATGGTTGTTGCAGAGGTCTCTACACCAAAAACAGAGTCTGCTAATCTTGTGTAGGAAGAAGAATGGACGTTTACTAGTGTCTGCAGTTTTGACCCATCTTCTCATGAGCAGTGCATGTCTGCAGTAGACTCAGATGTTTGCCATTATTTTGACAGTGGGGCGATCAAACATATTACCTCGCAACACAGTTTCTTCTCTTCACTCGAGTCTGCCCCTACAGGGAATACTGTTACATGCGCTAGCAACTCCTCTTATCCTGTTATGGGAGTTGATAAGATCATTTTGACTACTACTGATGGTAGTTCTTTCACTTTGTCAGATGCTTTATTTGTGCCAGGGATCAAGAAGAACTTGTTATCATTTTTTGCATTAGCCAAGATTGGCTTGGTTGTGAAATTTGTTGATGACAGATGTATAATTCATGATCTATCAAATGGAGACGTGATGGGCTGTATAAGCTCATAGACTATGAAAGATCTGTAAGTGATTCAGCATGTGCAGTACATGATTCTCAGGCTATGTCAGATGCAAAGCTTTGGCATGCATGCTTTGGTCATCTGAATTTTGCTAGTTTGCTACGCCTACAGAAATATGAAATGGTGTCCTCTTTGCCCAAACTTGAGGCACCTGAAAAACATGTTTGTGAAGGCTCTATTTTGGGTAAAATGCAGCGTTCCTCATTTCCAAAAGATGGTTCAGTTGAGGCTACTGAGAAATTACAGCTTGTACATAGTGATGTATGTGGTCCTATGCAGACACCTTCTTTTGGGAATTATCTTTACTTCGTGACTTTCATTGATGATTTTTCCAGGCATGCATGGGTATATCCATTGAAGGCAAAGTCCGAAGTGTTCATGTGCTTCAAACAATTTTTAGTTTTGGCTGAAAATCTGTTAGCATGTAAAATGGGCACCCTCCGTTCTGATCGAGGGAGGGGGGGTATATGTCTTCTGATTTTAATGCATTTCTGGCTGAACGTGGGATAAAACACCAGTGTACATTGTCGTATACACCTCAATAAAATGAAGTTGCTGAACGAAAGAACAGGTCACTCATGGAGATGGCGAGGTATATGGTCAAGAGTCAGGCTTTACCACATAGTTTCTGGCTTGAGGTTGTCATGTATGCAGCATATGTACTTAATAGGTATCCCACTAAAGCGCTGCACTCTATCACTTCGTATGAGGCTTTGCATGATCGCAAGCCATATGTTGCTTATCTGCATGTTTTTGGTTGTTTGGCATATGCATTAGTGCCCGAACAACATCACAAAAAATTGGATGATAAAGCAATAAAATGTATTTTTGTTGGGTACAGTTTTGAAAGTAAAGGCTATCGTCTATATCATCCACAGACTAAATGCATTGTGGTCAGCCGTGATGTTGTTTTTATGGAAGATGCTATTCAGCCCTTGCTTTCATGTACTAAGGAGACATCTCTTAGCTCCAAAGACATGTATGATAGTTTGCTGCCTCTTTTTATAGGTGGACAATCTAGTGCTGGTCCTAATGAGGCAACTTCTTAGCCTCTGCAAGTTTCATGTGATGATGCAGATCATTCCATTTCTGATGCAGATTTACATGATGCACTTATTGATGAGAGAGCTAATATTGAGTAGGCAAGAACTATGCCAAACTGGTTGGTGTAGACCTTGTGTGACAACAAATTAGATGCATCTCTATCATATGGTACTCGATCAAGCTCTCATAGTGCCTCTTTTGCATCAGATTGCTATGCTATGGTTGCATCTAGTCTCTGTGATGAGACTGAGCCTATTTCATTTGATGAAGCATAAAATTCAAAAAATTGGATGGTTGCTATGCAATCTGAATATGATGCTATAATGAAGAATGGTACTTGGTCTTTATGTGACTTGCCTCCAGGCAAGAAGGCCATTGGCACTAAGTGGGTATACAAGCTCAAGCGTAAACCTAATGGTACAGTTGACAGGTATAAGGGTAGGCTTGTTGCAAAGGGCTATGCACAGGATAGAGGCATTGATTTTGATGAGACCTTTGCACCTACATGTCGTATGACCACTGTTCGGAGCATCTGTGCACTTGCAGCCCATCATGGCTGGAATGTACATCAGTTGGACATTAAAGCTGCATTTTTGAATGGTCACTTGCATGAAAAATATATGTTTTTCAGCCCCGTGGCTTTGTGCAGAAAGGGCATGAGAACCAGGTGTGCAGGTTAAAGAAGACATTATATGGTTTGAAGCAAGCACCACGTGCTTGGTATGAAAAGATACATGCCTATCTGATTGCACATGGTTTTGATAATAGTCCAACTGAAAGCACCTTATAAATTAAGCATGCTAATGATGTACTTCTGATCATTGTGGTTTATGTTGATGACATGTTGCTCACTGGTCCTCATGAGAGGCATATTGCTGATTTCAAGGCTGATTTGCATGCCTCATTTGAGATGTCTGATTTGGGGCATTTGCATCATTATTTGGGCATTCAGTTTATGCACGTTGATGGTGGAATCGATTTGTGTCAAACGAAATATATTGACACTCCATTGCAGCATTTTGGCCTTGAAGATTGTAAGCCTATTGCCACTCCTATGGAGACAAGTTTACACTTGAGTCTTCATGATGCTAGAGATGCATATGATGCTGTTCTCTATCAGCAGGCTGTTGGATGCTTGATTTACTTATGCATTACTCGGCCACATATTCAGTTTGCTGTCTCACAGATGAGCAAGTTTATGCATTGCCCAGGAGTCAAGCATTGGTAGGCGGTTAAGCGTATCTTTCCCTACTTGAGTCGTACTTGGCTACTTGGGTTGTTTTATCCCAAGGGGGGATCACTACTACCAGATTTGCATGCTTTTTCTGACTCTAATTGAGCTGGTTGCTATGACACTCGTGTGTCCACTAGTGGCTTTTGGTTCATGCTTGGTAGCTCATGTATATCTTGGTTGAGCAAGAAGCAGCCTACTGTGGCCACTTCTAGTTGTGAGGCTGAGTATAGGGCAGCTTTCACAGTGACTCTTGAGTGTGTGTGGCTCAGACGCCTTATGGCTGATTTGGGTGTTGGTCAGTCTTCTTCCACCACCATCTTCACTGACAGTCAGAGGGCATTGGCACTTGCGAGGAACCCTGTGTTCCATGCTCGCACTAAGCACATTGAGGTGCATTATCATTATGTCAGGGAGAGGTTCTCTGCTGGTGAGATCAGCTTGGCATATGTGCCCACGTAGGAGAACATTGTAGGCCTTTTCACGAAGGCTATGCCTAGGAAGAAGTTTGAAGCTTTCCACAAAGCTTTGGGCTTACTTCCTTTTGTGGAGTGATTTCCACGTAGCTTGGCACTTCCTTATACATGAGTGCCAGCTACTTGTTCACCAAATCACTCCCAGGGGGGATTTGTTGATATATTTAGGTAGTGATGTGTGTGAACACTCTAGGACCGCCGCAGCACTTTTTTCCCTCTTTAGGAGGTTTTTTTCCCCCAGCTTGTATATACGCCTATTGCCCTAATGGGCTACTTATCTTTGTACATTCTCTAGTAATACGTTGAGTATTGTGTGTTGTGCTCCAAGCTTCTTCTCCTTCCTTGTGATATTTGCATGCTTCCGCAGATGCCTATCTCCAATAATTGCAGCCCTTTGTTTTTTCTTCACATTCTAGTTTACCATAGTACAGGGGGAGAAATCTTAGGAAGCTACTCTCATATTAAAATCTTGAATGCACCTACATGGGATTCCTATGGCAAGATTTTTGAGAATAATGTCTCAACCATGCAAAACGACTCATGCACAAGTTTTTTAAGTGAACCAATTAAAAAGAAGGGCCAAAATTTTTGAAAACAAGTTATGAGCTCCATGATCACCCACCAAAAAGTGCACCAATATTGATTTGTCGGTGGTTAGGTAAATTGTAGGAAATATAAAAGTTCTATATAAACACCATTTCACCTTTTTTTCTTGCTTTATATGCATTCCACGAGTTATAGTCTTAGTTTAGGGAAGTTGTAAACTCCACGAGAAGCCCCCTTGCTTGATTTTCTCATTTTCTCATGATTTTTCTCCTCTCTATCTAGAGGTCTAGTTAGGATTTCACAAATCTATTTGTACTAGATTGAAGAGCATCGTTTGCTCTCTCATTCTACTCTTTTTTATTCTTTTCAAGATTTATTTGGTCTCACATATAGTCCCCCAAAGTGTGCCAAAGTTTCAAGCTCTTTTATCATGTGAATTATGAGAAATCTCCAAGTTTGTAAAGCTATATCTCTACACATAGGAAAAAAGTTTTGTAAACAGATAGCATGTCTAGCAATGGATGGATCTCCCCATTGGAACCTCAATTTGGGATTATTTATATCTTGTTGGATAGCACTCAAGGTCTTTTTCATTCTTCAAAGTTATAATTTAAGTCTCTATATAGGTATAGAGATAAATCTAGAAGAGTGAGCATATATCATTGTTTGTGGGCCTAATGTAGGGCAACCATCTTCCATTGTTGTGTTGGCTATTAGAATCAACCCCCAATAGTGATATTGGAGAATTCAGAGGCTTGGAGATATCATTGGACATCATATTGAAGACTTGGAGGGAACAAGACAACTCATGGAAGCACAAGGAGGACTTATCAAAGTAAGAAGACATCAAAAGGAGGATACATCAATCAAGACCTCAAATAGTGAAAGTTCATATATCTGTTCTTCCTCTCTAGCACACCACTTTGTTTACATGTATACCTGCAAGTGAGGTTCCTTTTGATGCCATGTTCATGTAGAAAATCTGAGAATTTACTTGTAAAACACTCTCCCCCTCCATCAGATGTCAGTGTCTTTATGCTTCCTCGTCTTCTTCTCCATTGGGTTTTTGAACCTCTTGAACAAGTAAAAAACCTCTGACCTTTTCTTCATGCAATACTTTTTTTTGAACGATCATCCATAAATGTTATAAGATATCTTATACCTTCAATGGATGGATCTTTTGTAGGTCCCTATAGATCTATGTGTATGAAATTCAACCCTGCATTGCTAATAGTTGCTCCCTTCTTGAATGGCAATATACTTTGCTTTCCTAGTTGACAAGCATGGCAAAAATGTTGCATATTTAGAGATGTAAGATCAAGTAGACCACTCACCAAGCCCTTACTTTGCATGTCTTCCATCTTTTTTAAGCTTATGTGGCCAAATATTTTATGCCACAAGTCAATCTTTACAACCAGTTTATTTCCACTTGACAAGTAGATAGTGTGAGGGATTGATGACTTTACCCCTATGGTGAAGATTCTTTACAAGTATAAAAGCAAAGGCTATCATTTGTATCATCCAGAGAAGAAAATTCATTTTGGTTAGTCATGATGTTGTTTTTGTGGAATATGCAATTCAGCCCTTACTTTCAAGTATCAAGGAGACATGGGTCAGCTCAAAGAATGTGTATGATACTTTATTGCCTCTTTTTATAGGTGGAATGTGAAATGTTTCTTCTAGTGAGGAAATTTCCAAACCTTTATAGGTTTCAAATGTTTTTGTAGATCATTCTATTTTTTATGGTCTTAGATGAACCTATTTTGTGATAGATTTGACATTGAAGAGGAAAAAACTATGCCCAAATGGCTAGTGTAGACTTTGAGAGATATCAATATAGATGCATCTTTGCCATTTTGTACTCGTTTAGGCTCTCATAATGCTTGTTTTCCGTCAATTTTTTATGCAAGGGCTACCTCTAGTCTTTGTGGTGAGAATGAGCTCATTTCCTTTGATCAAGCATAGAAATAAAAAAAAAATGGATGGTTGATATGCAATCAAAGTTTTATTCCATTATGAAGAAAGGTACTTGATCTTTATGTTAGTTAAATTTTTATCATTAGCTTAAACATTCTATAAAAGATATGGAAATCTTTTTCGAATCCACACACAATCAGGTATTTGAAAAGTTTCATGTCTACATCCCCATTCATCACTATTTCCATAAAAAAGTTTGATATCAAGATTGGGCATTTTAGTTCATCCGTGCATTGCTCATCCATATTGATTGTGGCAAGACTATTCTCTGCTACTACATGTGATTCCCTTGAGGATGTATTAGTGTGATCCATGAATACTTGCTTGAGGACTTGAGAGGCTAAAACACAAAGAAATAAAAGATTTCAACAATTTTCAAAGCACAAGATGACATTATGCAACAGTCAATGAAGATTGTGCTTTAAAATTTGAACTATGTGATCTATCATCATGGAAGCTACCCTATTACTATTTAAACGAAGGTCTTTTCTTATGTTGTCTCCCACCCCATCCCAACCCAATCTCTCTCTATCTCTATCTATGTCTCTCGTATTTATCTCTCTTGTGTGGCCTCTCTATCTCTCTCTTTGTTCCTTTCTGTCACTCTCCTTGTCTCTCATCTCCATGTGTAGCTAAACATTGCAAGTAGCTATTGAAATTTCATGAGAGTAAAAACTATATCTTGTGGTCTTACTCTCTCTTTATCTCCCTCTCCTATTTTATTTTCCTTGTGTCTCGCCTCTCCCTTCACAAGCTACATTAATCTATCCATCTTGAAATGTTTTGAACACAATGAAGCTTGAGAGAATGGGACAGAAGGATGTACCTTATGAATCACAAGTGAGAATTTTTCTCCC
>CM035409.1:96978431-97068431 GCA_020310875.1 Ceratopteris richardii
TTTTGTACCATCAAGAGCTTTAGTCAACATGTCGGCACATTGCATATCTGTAGAGACATAGGATAGTTGAATATCCTTGCTCATTAGCTTCTCCCTTACGTAATGGTAGTGGACTTCAATATGCTTGGTTCTAGCATGGTATACCGGATTAGCTGCTAGATGTAGTGAGCTTGTGTTGTCACCAAAAATATGAGGTGTTGAAGAATGAAGTCCAAGATCTATGTACGACTTTAACCACATGATTTCTTGAGTTGCATTAGCCAAACCTCTATATTCTGCTTCACTAGAAGATAATGCCACGGTTGGTTTCTTCTTTGATGACCAAGAAATGATTTTTGAACCTGCAAATGATATATACCCTATCCGGCCCAATCTGCATCTGAGTAGACCTTTAGCTCAATATCTGAAGTAAATGAATAAAACAAACCTTCATTCATGGTCCCCTTTAGGTACTTGAGGACTCTCTTGGCCGCTTCCATATGTGGTCTTCTCGGCTTATGCATAAACTGACTCAATATGCTAACACTATAGCATATATCCACCCTTGTGACAGTTGCATAGTTCAAACTTCCAACCAAGCTTTGATAGCTTGTGATGTCTTCAATTGGCTCTCCTTCATAAGCACTAAGCTTATGATTTTGCTCCATAGGTGTACCTGCACACTTGGTATTTTCCATCTTGAACTTGACGAGCATGTCATTCACATACTTCCTTTGTGTGATGTATATACCTGAATCTGTGTAGATCAACTCCAATCTAAGAAAATAAGTGAGTGGTCCGAGGTCACTTATTTTGAACTCCTCCTTCATTTGACTCTTTACCTGTTTGATTCTAAGATCATTGCCTGTCATAATAATATCATCAACATACACACATAAATAGATCACTTCAGATCCATTCCTCTTTATGAACAAAGAGGTATCCACCTTGCTAGCTTTGAATCCTTGGTCCTGCAAATAAGTCACCAATCTGAAATTCCAAGCTCTTGGAGCTTGCTTCAATCCATAAAAAGCTTTCTTTAGTTTGCATACATAGTTAGGATGATGTGCATCCTCATATCCAGGAGGTTGTGCCATATACACTTCCTCAGAAATCCATCCATTCAAGAAAGCATTCTTTACATCAAGTTGATAAAGATTCCAATTTCTAGATGCAGCAAGACTAATGAGAACCCTAATTGTAGGCATTTTTGCAACAGGAGAGAAAGTCTCCTCATAATCAATACCATGGGTTTGAGCAAACCCTTTAGCAACTAACCTTCCTTTGTGTCTATTTATACTTCCATCTGGATTCCTCTCGATTTTGTATATCCATCGAGATCCGATTATCTTCATAGATGGCTTGTTAGGTACAAGCTCCCAAGTGTCATTCTCCTTCAAGGCTTCCATTTCTTCATCCATTGCATCTCTCCAAGCTTTCTTGCTTTGTGCTTCTTCAAATGTGGTAGGTTCTTCATTGGTTGAATCCTTTGCAATGTAGATTGAGTGCTTGGTGACCAAAGAAGTATCATAACCAAACCTCTCTGGTTTCTTCTTCTCCCTTGAAGACCTTCTAAGTGGTTGATGTGAGCTCTCGGGTCCATATGTAGCATCCTGCATCTTTGCTTTACCTTTGTTCTTCCATAGCTTTAGTCTTTCCAAGTCTTCTAGGTCAATCTCCGAATCACTTTCTTCAATCTGCTTTGGCTCCTTTGGTTGAAGTGATGGAAAATCTTCATCCAAGTCATAAGGCAGCTTCACTTTCCTGTCATCATCAAACCATGATTTGTTTTCATCAAAAATTACATCTCTACTGACAGAAAATCCTTTATTGGTTGGATTGTACAATCTATATCCTTTTTGGTTTTGGTCATAACCAATAAATACGCACTTCTCTGCCTTGGGATCCAATTTCCCTCTTACTTGAGAAGGAATGTGAGCATAGGCTAAGCATCCAAAGATTTTGCAATGCTCTAGACTAGGTCTTCTTCCATTCCACACTTCATATGGAGTGGTTCCATCTAGTGACTTAGATGGAAGTCTATTTATAAGATATGTGGCTGTAGACACAGCCTCTGCCCATAGGTAGTTTGGAAATCCTTTTTCGTTGAGCATGGACCTTGCAGCTTCGATAATAGCTCTATTCCTCCTCTCTGCTACACCATTGAGTTCGGGTGTATACCTTGTAGTGACTTCCCTTTTAATGCCTCTTTCATGCAAGAAGGCATCAAATTCAGAAGAGAAGTATTCTCCTCCACCATCTGATCTGAGTCTTTTCAAAGTCCTACCTGTTTCATTTTCAACAAGAGCAATATACTTCTTAAAGCAATTAAACACTTCATCCTTGTGCTTCATGAAAAACAGAATGGTCCACCTGCTACAATCATCTATGAAAGACACATAATATCTTGAGCCTGATAAAGATGGGTCCTTACTTGGACCCCACACATCCCTGTGCACTAGATCCAAAGGATTTTGATACATATATCCTTTCTTATTGAAAGGTTGTCTATGAGCCTTGCCGAGCTGACAAGCTTCACACTTATAAATCATGTGTTGCCTTGTGATATTAGGCAAACCAAGTACACTTTGGTCCCTGCAAATCTGTTTGAGTGTCCTCTCACCAATGTGAGCAAGCCTTTTGTGCCATATCTCTAACTTTGTTAGAGTTTGAGATCCATAGCTAAACAAAGCTATGTTCTTTGTATCTTCCACTTCAAAAGTGAAAAGCCTTCCTGTCTTTTCTCCTTTGGCAATCCTTCGAAAGCCTTGCCTTGGGTCTTCAACATATGCTCCAAATCGATTGAATCTAACCTGCAATCCTTTTTCAACAATCTGTCCAACACTTATTAAATTTTTGGTAATTGTAGGGACATACAAGACTTTGCTTAAGAGGTTCATATTCCCATCTGATGTCTTCACATTACCTATCTTCTCCACTGAGTGCTTTGTGTCATCTTCTGTCTGCACTTCATGCTTGTTATGAGGATCTTCCAAATCAGAAAGTAAATCCACATTTCCTGCTACATGGTTCGAGCATCCCGAATCAATGTAAAATATGTGATCATCATCCTTACACTTCTTCGCTGATAGATTCATAATCAATAATGAATCTTCTTGACTTTGGTCCTCTGCATAGTTATTGTAATCTCTTCTTCCTCTATGGCCACTTTGATAGTTGTTGTTGTTGTAATTGTTGTTGTAGTAGTTGTTGTTGTTGTAGCCTCCATTGTATCTACCTCTATTTGATCCATAGCCACCTCTATTGAATCCTCTTCCTCTTGAGTTCCTCGGGTTCCTAAAACATTCTTCAGTAGTATGATTAGATAAGCCACATGTATTGCAAGGTTGAGATGATTGGAATCTCCCCCTACCTTGCTTTCCACTTCTGCCTCTTCCTCTAGCTCTTCCTCTACCTGCAAAGTTTGCTTGGAAAGAGCTACCTTCATCTTCATTCTTCCTATTCTTTGACTTGTCCTTGACCTTAGCTTTATCATAATATAAATTAGAAGTTTGATTACCTCTTGAGGACTCACCACCTTTGCTAATCTTTGCTTCATGAGTGAAGAGTTGGCCCATGAGTGTGTTGAGGTCGGGTACATGCATATCCATGTATAAATCCATGGCTGTTGTGAATGACTCCCACTTGTCGTCTGCTTTGATTCCATTCATGATTTGTCTAATGATTTGCTCCTCTTCAATTACCTCTCCAATGCTTCCAAGCTGGTCCAAAATCTCCTTCATCTTTGTGACATAATCAGTCACATTTTGCTTCGGGCTTTTCTTCATTGTTGTGCTCCATCCACAATTGGTTCTTCCTTGCTCGAGTGTTGGAAGAGAAGAAAGAAGCAAGTGCATTCCAGGTTTCCCTTGATGTCTTGCATCCCTTGACATGAGGTAAAAGAAAATCAGAGATTGAGTTTAGAATATAGGACCTTGCAAGTGCATCCTTCGAACACCAATTCGAAAGTCCTTCCACTTCTTCATGTGATGGTTGCCCTTTGTTCCTCATGGTTGGCATTGCTTCATCTCCGGATATGAATCCATATAGATTCCTCCCTTGAAGGTAAGCCTCCATCCTTAGAGACCATGCCGGGTAGTTGTTTCAATACAATTTGTCAATTGTTGATGGAAATCCATCTCCCATGTTGCTTGACTATGCTCTGATACCACTGTGAACAAGATTTATCAATTTCTGGAACATGCCCACCATTCTCGGGGCTCTGCAGAGATAGATGAGTGAGCAGTAAAATGCAGATATCTCCAAAATTATAAATCCAATGACCTATAAAATGGATATACAAAAACTAGACAGTAAGAGCTATCCAACGCACGTTAAAACACTGAAAAAGGATCAGTACAACTCGAGACATGACCTTCTGAAGGTACTGCTCTGAATGAGTATAACAGAGAACAAAACAGAGAACTGAATGATGATAAATGTATAAATTCATATATGATTACAACCACATTGGCAATGAATCTTTGCACAATGGGAGTAGAATGATAAAGCTATGGAGTAAGCGGTTCAATCTCTACAAAATGACATGAAGTGGTCACGTACAAGGCTTGCTAATCGCCTCTTCCTTCTTGCTCTTTTTATAGCTATTCTTGGAGGGAGTTTTGAATTCGAATTCGAATGGCTCCACCTAAAAGTGATCCCCAAAGTTAGGAGATATTCCCTCAGCTCAAAAATTTGTGATTTTGGTAGTTATAGCCACGAATTTGCTTTTACATCATGCATGAGGTAAGCCATCCTTTTCCTTTTTTCTTTTTTCAAATACAAGAGATAAAAATGAACTCTTTTACAATAGGTGTTCACATGACTACTCATGCGACTTACAAATGAGGATGATATCAAATATATCAAGCATGTAGGCTTGGGTAAAATGCACCAACAATATATATATATATATATATATATATATATATATATATATATATATATATATATATATATATATATATATATATATATATATATATGTATGTATGTATGTATGTATGTATGTATGTGTGTGTGTGTATGTATGTATGTATGTATGTATGTATGCATGTATGTATGTATGTATGTATGTATGTATGTATGTATGTATGTATGTATGTATGTATGTATGTATGTATGTATGTATGTATGTATGTATGTATGTATGTATGTATGTATGTATGTATGTATGTATGTATGTATATATATATATATATATATATATATATATATATATATATATATATATATATATATATATATATATATATATATATATATATATATATGCATAAGGTTGGGAGGATTTTCATTTGACTAGGACATGGTGGTCCTAATTGTTAGTTCTTTACATTGGTATTCGAGCTCTAGGCAAGCCTCTACGGTGACCTTGATAGCTTAGCATGCTTGTCAAGATCTACAAGCTTTCATCGAGACCATCACATATTCTTCCTCTTCATGCTCTCATGGAAACCTTTATAAAGCATCATACATTCTTTGTGCATGCTTATTCCTTTTTCAAGCATGTAACTCTTTGCATCCATGTGAGTGATTTTTCCTTGGCATTTGAATCACCTACTATTCGAGATTATATTTAGCAAAATATTTGTTATTGGCTTTTTGAAGATGTGCACACCAAGATTCAAAATCATAATCTATGGAATATGAAGGAATTGTTTTATCTACAAAATCAAATGCTCATTCTTAATGAACTATACTGTAATAGAATTTACTGCATTCTATAATTTCCACACAGCATGATTCACCCCTTTCATCCTCATGAGGAAAAATGTGCACATGAGTGCTAATAGACGACAAAATTTGAACTCTCATTACTCTATTTGAAGTAAGCGTGACTATCAAATATGCTTATGTGGAGATTATTGTGGAAGTTATGAAAGTAGTCTTTGAAGAGATTAGGAGAAACATCTCCACATGAAGAAATGGGTTTTTGGACTTGGATATGACGCAAATGAATGTGCTTCTCTAATGATTGGACAACAATGTTCACACATGGTTTTCTATATTCTATATCTACATCATATTAAGTAGTTAATCAGTAGCACAAAAAGGAAATTTGTTCCATGGTCACGATAGTCTCAAATTCGTGCGCCATCAATTGAAGAGCTCTACTCTACCCACTTCCCTAGATGGTGTGCATGCTTAATATCTATTCTAAGTTACTAGAGGAAGCAAATAGGAAGCTTTGGATCCTAATGCCAACCAATTTCAACCCACGATCACCCAGTCCATGAAATAATCTAACCAATGAGTCCATTTCACAAAATAAGATGCTCTTCTCTACGTTATCTAACTTTGTAAAGCCTCTACGAAGTCTGTTTCATCTCTTAGGCTGTAGCAAAAGAGAGCCCTTGTGACAGGGATGTCTGCAACAAGAGGTTTCATGTGTGAGTATTGAACTCATGATTTTCTAATAACAACAATAAAGGGATAACCACTAAGATCATGGAGACTAAACAGATTGATTATTCAATTTGTTGCTCCACCATAGAGATGCAAAAAGTTGAGTCTCGGGGGGTAAATATATGAAGATATATCTTTTGAGCATAATCCATATGGAAAAGAATCCATATGGATAATATTGTCATTTCTCTCTCTTGGGTTCCAAGGGAAACCCTTTACAAACATCTAAGATGACTTTAATCTCTTTTTCTCTATTAGGAGATGTTGGCACTCAAGGTCAAGCACAAGGCAAAGGAATGTTGCAAAGAAGTGGACACACAAGAAAAAGGAGCAAGTAGGGAACTCCAAGAAGTACATGTCAAATTTTCATAAGAAATTCTTTCCAAAATAGTGATTTTCATCACTAAAATTCATTGTAAATACCATTTCATATTTTTGTAACTCCATTTTTTCAATTCGAGGATTCCTCCAGCTTGAGGAGTATTGGAAGTATCATGCTACCCATTTTCATAATTTTTAGACTTCATTTGAGCCCTCAAATAAGCCTTGGAACCTAATTTTTAACTAACTTGGAGCTTAGGTTTAGACAGGGCCAAAATCTCTCAAAAGACTATAAAAAGAGCTAGAGATCTCATTTTGGGAGTTAGATTGTTAGAGAGTTGGCTTGTTAGAGATTTGAGCTTTGTAATAGAATTCTTGGTAATAGAAGGTTTCCATTGTTCCTCTCTTTGCTCTGACCATGTGCGTGTGTGTGTGTGTGTATGTGTGTGCATGCTTGTGTGCTTTCACTCATGCACTTGTGCCTGAGATACACCAAATTTTGGCACTATTGCTAGGGATAGAACTTCGAGGACGAGCATTGTGACAGTAAGATCCTAGATTTGCAACGTTGAAAGGTAGAATTTTCTTGTTGTGTTGTTAGTAGTTAGTTTTTGCACACTTTTACTCCACTTTACAAAGAAGTTCATTTCCCATCATCATCTCAAACTCCGAAAACACCAAAAAAATCTACCATATTCCCTCTTTCTATTAGCTTTTCCTCATTTGCATGTGTGTGGGAGTGATTGAGAGATTTTAAAGGTGCTTGTTCGTGTTTTTTGGTGCACTAACATTGCAGGCAGCCTCTAGACATCACGAATCTACAAGAAACATAGGTATAAACTTAATTTTTTTTGTCAAAAATTACCATAGAAGCTGACCATCGTGCCTGTCAGACAAAGGTGAGAGTTTGGTTGAAATTTTTGCATGAAAGAGTAGCTAAGGTAAGCGCTCTCAAAGATCTAAACTCAGTTTTTTGAAATCACATATTTGGCTGATCATTGTGATGGTGACTCATTATCGCGATCCTTTCAGAAGATCACGATGATCACTAAATGTCATGGTGATTGATTGGCTCACACCATCACGATCCTGTCACATCATCGCAACGGTGACACACCATCGTGACAGTGCTTGACAATCGCCATCCCTGTGACCATCGTGGACCTGATCATCACAACTTGACCATCGCAACTATGACTAAGCATCACAATTTGACCGTCGCCATTTGATCATCATGGTTTGACCATCGCGACTGTGACTCATCATTGCAGTCTGACCATCGTCTTGTGATCATCGCTAGTTGACCATCGTGACTTGATCATTGCGATGGTAACACACCATCGTGCCTTGATCATTATAGCTTGACCATCGTGATTTTTCATGATCATTGTGACTTTGACTGATCTTATTGGCCTGATCATCATGGTCTTTGACCATCGTGGGCTAATCATCGTGGGTTTTCACACTATCATGACGGTGACACACCATCGCGATTGTGTCTGACCGTCACGACGGTCAAGCCGAATGCCAAATCTCGAGTTTTGATTTTTGAGATATTTTAAGGCCTATTTTAAGTAATTGTTGAGTGATTAAGCATATTGAAGGCCCCTTAGTTCATATTTGAAGAGATCCTATTTCCCTGTTTTATCCCCCCGAACCCTAAACTAGCATAACTTTCTCATAAGAAATCCATTTGTTGTGATTTTGGGTTCATTGGAAAGCTCGTTTCGAGTACTACAAAAAATAATATGTGGACTTTTAGATATAGTATTTTGAAGTTCACCCTGAGGTGGGACTAGGAAAACAAGGGGACTCCAAGGAATTTGAGCAATACAAAGGGGAATTTTGGGACCAAAAGATAGAGCTTATGAACCTGCGGTCTCGCTGACACCTATGCAAGGATAGAAAAAGCATTAGAGAAACAGAGGAAGCCTTTTGGAGATTCAAGCCAGATCAACCCAACCCAGTAATCACCATCTACGAATGCAAAGACCCTGAGACACCATGCAAGGTTGTATATCTAGGTAACACATCGGAAAGAATGTTCTCGGTAATAGAGCATGATAGGCATGCATACACTTGGCAAGGCGAATTGATTTTCCCTCCACCAAGATCTAATGTCTCCCATGGCATGTAGGGAGCAAGATCATCCCACAATCAAGAAACCTAGAGGGAAAGAACGAGAGAGAGGCTGGAGATAAGTTTTGCATACAGGGTGGGCAGAGAGAGATTAGGACATGAGGTGAAAGGCCTGAAAGAGAGAGACATCGAGCACATAGGCATCAAAGAGGTGAACATGATTTTCCATTGCCCAGACCACGAGAGCATCCAAGAACCCTTAGACCTTCTCAAGTGGTTAAGGCAATGAAGAACTACTTTGACGGGTCAAGAGATCCTTATGATCATGTGGCCGATTTCAAAAAAGTGCTAAGAGCTCACCAAGTTGAGGTTTTGTTCACCCAGTTCGAAGCATTTTTTTTTACTCTCAAGGGTACCGCCTTAGCTTGGTTTCAACATTTGAACACCCATAATTACCTTCTCCAAAAGGCCACAACAACAATATCAACCTCAATACCAATAGCAATATCAAGCACCATATAGGCCACAACCAGTCCTAGGAAACCAACCACCAGCTCGTGCCAATGTAATTCTAGTTAAGTATGTAGTGGCAGAGGAAAACCCTAATAGAGCATTGGTGCCACTAACCTCATTGGAAAATGACTCTCATGCTCATAGTTTTGACTACCCCCATGAAAATAATCCACAAGTTTATTACACAGAGTCACCTGAGCATAGTGAGATTTATCCATATCAATATGAGGCACCACCTATGGAACCAAATTGGGAACCAGAATATTCCAATGTCATGTACAGAAATCCCAACCCTAGGCCCCAATTGAGACAAGTGAGACCAGAAGCCCTAGAGGACCATGTTTTCGATGTCAGGAATACCATTTCATTCGTGAATGCCCCCATCCACCAACTGTAGGACAAGGACATGCCATCACAATACAAGCTTTTTGTCCTGAATGCGGCAAAGATCATCTCCCGAGAGATTGTACAAGGAACCCCTCTAGTGTACCCAAGGTCACACCAATTAATGTGGTAGGCTTACTGGTGGATTCAAGTTCAAGTAGCAGTAATGTGGCTCCTATACAAGTAGTTACTAGGGCACAAGCCTTAAAACAAGATAAGCAAGCTGAACAATGAGAGTGAAGTGAATTAGGAGAGCCTAGTAAGAGGAAAACAAGAACATGGAAGGATACTAGAGAGAAGGACAATTGCAAGTGGAATCGAAAGCTATCTAAACTCGAAGAAAACCTAAAAGATGCAAAAACAAAAATTGCAAACATTGCATCTCAAAACCCCTCGCATGCTGAAAACCCATCCACTTCACTTCAACCCACCCCACCACCCATTGTAGATAAACCACAACCAAGGTCTGTTCTTGTAGATGTTCAAGGCCTACCAGGCTCAACTTCAAGAAGGACCAACAACTGCAAACCTAGACAAGAGTTACCCTAGAGCAGATTTAGAGATTGAATGGACACAAATGTGCAAGAAAATGGTAGAATTAGCTCAAGCCATGCCAAAGGCCAATCAATTGTTCAATCAACCAAATTCTATCAAACCAGGTTTGCATTTTTAGGGCTTAGTAGAAAGATTAGAGAAGTTGGTAAACAAGCCATAGGTTTCTCTACCTCCACACGCTCATCGAATTATTGAAAGAGAAAATTCACCACCAATGGAAGGATATGTTCCTTATTCCATGGATGGTCAAACACCTCTTTCAATTCAACTGTCCTCCCAAGAGTTCTTGCGCGAAATACAAGAAGAGAAATGGGCCACGGAGAAGGGTAATCCCCCTCCTATTCCTAAGATTGATGATCTTCATGACCGATTTCCCCAAGACATTCCATCTATTTATGGAGGCCACGTAGAGCAACGAGAAGTCAAAATATTAGATTTTGAATCTAATTCTTTACAAGAATTTCCACAATTCACAGGCCCATGGGAATTTGAATCTCCTCAGATAAGAGCTCCCACAATATTGGTAAGACATGAAGACTCAATGGTTCTAAGGAACACTGATGTCATGAAGAACACTAAGGTTCAGTATCATCTCAACGTAGAAGAGCTGCTCAAAGTAAAACCTGAGCTATGGAAGCATGTGGTAAATTAGGTTCCCGAACTCAATTCCAACGTGTCAAAAGTAGGCTCTAAGCATAACGTACCAGAGATACCTCTAGATAGAATAGGATACATGAGTGAAGGTGAAGAAGGTAATACTTATCTTCCAATAACCTACCAAGGTTACACAACCAAAGCTGTCTTTAGATTCAGGTGTTGGTGTTGCGATTGCGACCACCTCCTTGTGTAAGCAATGGGGCAAACCCACATTAAGACCAACTAGAATGAAGCTTCAAATGGCTGACGACCATATTGAAAGAACTCTAGGATTGCTAGAAGCGATAACTCTAACTACTTGTGGTGTAGAGTTTGAGCACACCTTTGCTATATGTGACTTTGGCAAAAATAATGTCTATGAGATGATCCTAGGAAGCCCCTTCCTACAACAACTACAAATACTACAAGATTGGGGAACCAACTCCTTGTACTTGCAGCACTTAGGAGTCACAACCAAGGCCAATCTAAATAATTATACCTTCAGAGATGTACCACCCCTATAGTGGAATCCTATCTAGAAGGCACCAGAAGATTCAATCTCTGTGCATTCTCAAAGTTCTTTTGATCCATCCTAGATGCATGAAGATACTCACTTGTGGATGTGCAAAGTCGTAGAGGAAAAGGAAAGATGCCTAAAAGCGAGAGAAGAAGGAACCCCCCAAGGGATTGACCAGTTAGAGACCTAGCCTACACATCGATGATCTTTTCGGATGAGGAGTTTGAGCCTCATGCTTGGGCAGAAATCTTAGCCACCATGGACATTGCGGTCAATGAAGAACAATGGACACCTCATTGTGATGAGGAGGGTTATGATCTTTCAGTGTTCATGTGCCAACCCTTGTTAGAAGAGTGTGACCCTAGCAATCTCATAGAAGTAGAAGAGGATGACGATGATCTAGAGTCCATTGTCATGGATAGTTGCTTTAACTGAGAGAAGCTCTATCTAGAAGATGTAGGAGTATTTAATCAAGAGGAAGAAGAACCTCTTACAAGCATCAAAACTGTAAATTCAAAGGAGGGAAGTGAAGGTAATCAAAAGAAAAAGAATAGAAAATCAGTGAAACAAGAAGAGGAGGAATCATTGTTCGAAGTACCAGATAATTTCAAGAAATATGAAGTTGAAGACCGAAAAAGTTTGGTACGAATGCCTAAGAGAGAGGCCATCATAGGAGAAGCGTATGATAATAAATAAAAGACCAAAAAAATCGTAGTCACCATTGAAGAGAACGAAGAGCGATGTACATATATAGGAGAAGACCTAAGTGTAGAAGAAGAAGCAGAGCTTGTAGCTTGATTAAGGGAATATAGGGAAATGTTTATGTGGGCCTATAGAGACCTAAAGGGAGTAGATCCTGCAATATGTTCTCATACAATCCCCATGACAATTGATGCCAAGCCCACCAAATCGAAGCCCTATACATATAATGACACTTATGTAGCCAAAATAAAAGAAGAAATTGACAGGCTGATTGAAGCTGGATTTATCTATGAGATTGAGCATACTGAATCGGTGTCCCCTATTGTAGTGATGCCTAAGAAGAACGGAAAATTGCGAGTGTGTATTAACCATAAAAAAGTTAATGCCACTACAATCAGAGAAAGCTATCCGTTTCCAATCATCAAACATTTATTGGAGTGTGTTACAGGCAAGGAAGTTTATAGCTTCCTTGATGGATTTTTAGGTTACAATCAAGTATCCATTGCCCTAGAAGTTCAATAGAAAACGGCTTTTGCCATAGAGTCGGGAATTTTTGCATTTTGTGTGATGCCATTTGGTCTCACCAATGCACCTGCAACATTCCAAAGGCTCATGTGTCATTTCAAAGAGTTCTTGTAAAAGAGCTTAGAAGTATATGTTGATGACCTATGTGCTCTTCACAAGAAAGAAGAGTTCACATCCCTGAGCTCAGACAGATCTTCAATAAGTGTAGAGAATATCAAGTGTGTCTGAACCCAGAAAAGTGTGTGTTCATGGTACGACAAGGTAAAATCTTAGCTCACATTGTTTCTAAGAATGGAATATCAACAGATGAGGACAAAGTTAGAGCCATAGTAGAGCTATCAAGGCCGAGGAATGTCAAAGAGGTACAAGACTTTATGGGCCATTGTGGATATTATCCCACATTTATCCACATGTATGCGATCATAGCTAAACCTCTTTATGCCTTGTTGACAAATTTTCAGTGGAACAACGAATCTGAAAATTCCTTCAATGAGCTAAAGAGACGGTTGTGCACAACACCAATACTTACCACTCCTGACTGGAATACACCATTCCATGTTCATGTAGATGCATCCAATCATGCAACAAGATGTGTGGTAGCACAACCAATATGTGAAGGAAATCTAGATTTACCTATAGCATATGCCAATAGACACCTTAACACAGTTGAACAAAATTATACCACAGCAAAGCAAGAAGGCTTAGGCATGGTATATGCCATGAAGAAGTTTAGGCACTATCTATTGGCGAACAAGTTCAAGTTTTTCATTGATCATCAAGCTTTATTATATTTGCTCAATAAACCTTGCAATATAGGATGCTTAGTAAGATGGTTCCTCTTACTAATGGAATATGACTTTGAAGTTGTGGTTAGGAAAGGTAGGACCCACCTCAAGGCGGATCACCTTTCTCGCATCACTTCAGCAGAGTCACCGCAAGGATTGTCTGATGAACTACCTGCTGCTTATCTGTTCAATTTAGAAGTTGTTCCTAAATGGGCAAATAAGTTGGTACCTGTCTTAACCTTCGGACCTGCAAATAAGAATGTGAATATGAATCAACAGGAAGTTGTACAATCAAAAAACTATCAAATATTGGCAGGTAGTATATACAAACAAGATACGAAGGGTGTATTATCTAGTTGTGTCAAAGATGATGAACATAGAAGTTGGTTGCAACAAGCCCATGAATGAGTGCTAGGAAATCACTACTCTAAACAATGAACATTGCAAGATCTAAAATGTTTACGAGGGTATTGGCTTAGTATGGACAAGGAAATACATGAGTGGATTAAGAATTCTCCAATGTGCCAAGAGAGGCCCCTAGTGGAGCATGCTACTATTTATCATGTATCCTTGATTCCAGATTAGAGCACTCCATTGGTAGAATTTATGAGATTAGAAGGAACACTACCCAATGAGGCTAGTCTAGCAAGAAGATGAAGCATGGATCAGGAGGCTCAGAACTATGCCTTAGTAGGAGACAACCTATACCAAAGAGGCAAAGATGGTTACTTAAGATTGTGTGTTCATGGAACAGATTATTTGAAAATTCTAGAAACTGCACACAGTGGTGTTGCAGGTGGACATTTTGGTCCTGATCGAGTAATTAGGACCATTGTATTCTCAGGAGACCACTCTTCATATGGATGCACATACCTATGTGAAGAAATGTGACACATGTGAATGAGCATAGTATCCAATCAAAAAAGCGAGATGCCTTTGTGGCCAATGATGGGAGGACATGCATTCTCAAAGTGGGGTATAGACTTTGTAGGTCCTATTAACTCCCTAGCTAGAAACTCCCATGCCGAGTACATTATTGTAGCCACTGATTACCTTACCAAGTAGGTATAAGTAAAAGCCAAGACAAAGAATGATGCTCAAATGATGGCCAAATTCTTATTCAAGAATGTGTTCACCAAATATGGGTTACCAATAGAGTTAGTAAGTGATAGAGGTACCCACTTCTTGAACGAAGTCATTGAAAACCTTCTCCAAGTGTTCTTGTGAGAGCACAAATAAGATCCTATGTAATGTATTGACAAAATTGGTAAATAATAAACGCTCTCATTGGGATAAACAAATTCATCATGATGTTTGTTCTTATCGAGTTTCCTACAAAACAGTAACCCAATGCCACCCCATTTCAGATGGTCTTCAGACAAAATGTTGTGCTACCATTGGACTTCCTAATATCGACTTTAAAAGTAGCCCAAGAATACAAGTGGAATGTACACGAGTTGTCCTCCAGGATATTTGATCTAGAATGTTTAGGTGAGACTAGGCTATGAGTAGTAGCAGGCATCTATGCTGCAAAGAAAAGACAAAAGGCATACTTTGATGCACACATCAAGGATAAAGGATTGAAAGAGGGAGACCTAGTGTTGGTTTATACACTAAAGTAGCATGCTCGTAAATTGGAAAAAAGAGGATATGGACCCATGATCATTAATAGAATTTCCACTAGTGGTGCAGTTCAATTGTCCATGCTAGGAGGTGACATCTTGCCAAACTATATTAGTGGATGTAGATTCAAGCTGTATCAAGAACCTCTTACAGAGGATATGCTCATCACACTCAACACTGCTAAGAAGCGAAAAGAAGAAGAGATAAGGATTAGAGAGGAAGCACAGGTAGAGGCTACAGAGCGCATTAGGAGAAATGAGTTAAGGTGACAAGGCCTAGATGTTAATCCCAATGCCCCAAGATATCAGATGGCCATGTGCCAAACATCAAGTGTAATTGCTTCTCAAAATTACTTCTCAAATAACTGATCGACGTACCTTTGTGACCATAGAGGTAGGACAAAGAAAGCATGTAAGGACTATGAGAGGATTGATTGACTCAGGTGGAGCAACTAGTGCAGTTAAACTTTCATACTTCCAAGATCTGCAATTAAACACCAATCCCATAGAAGCATATCTCATAGGATTGGGAGATGTGGAAACCCCTTGTTTGGACAAGGTGGAGCTACCCATTTACCTTCAAGACGTTCCAATATGAGTCAAAATGCTAGTGTGTCAAGATGAAGACCTCATAGAACCACTTGGCTTGGGTCAAGATTGGATCTATGACTAGCAGTCAATTTAAACTTAAGAAGTCAACTTCTTCAAATTTCGCTACATGAAGAATGCATTACACTAGAAATAGAGAATTGCATGATCACAGGTCCAAGTATCACCCATTCTCTTAGTTCTTCTCAGTCTAATCTCAGAGAAAAAGATGTTGTATGTGTCCAAAGCTCTATGATGCATAAGGATGCTGTCTCCAACAAAAGAGTCAAAGACACTTTGAAATTTCCCTCTTTTACAAAGTCTTAGCCATGTGTAGTGATTCAACCACAGAGGCAAGAGAAACAGTACAAGATCGGTAGTGTATCAACTAGACAAACATATTTCAAAAGAAAGTAGTTCCGAGCATGAAGCATATCTGGTTGTGAAAGGGAGAGCAACCAATCACACTAGTGTAGTCAAATTCATTACCACAGAATCAGCAGAGAAAGCCAAGACAACAAGTAGCAGAACAACGAAGATCTCTATCCCAAAGAGTACTCCAAATTTGGGCACAGAAACGATCAATGCAGGCCAACCACAACAATGTACAAATTTGGGTATCTAAGGAATTAGTTGCAGCCCAACAAGGGCGATTATGCATGTGGATACTGAAGGAACTCTTACATGCACAAAAGCCTATGCTTTCACTAGGAGAAAAGTCCCAACAATGAAGCCAAGGAAAAGCAAGGGTCAAAACCAACCACATAAATCAAAAGAAGATCAACTCACCACTTTAACAAATGTAAAGAGAGAAGGAACAAGAGTATGGGTTTGGAAGTGAAAAGGACTAGTAGGCCCTACATAACTAAAGAGCCAACTACACGGGATACAAAATGTAAGAAACCAGCCAAAGATGAATAGGCCAAAGATGATCACTATAGAGTCAAATACTATTCTCAATTGGATCCCCATAAGGAGGAATGATCAGTTATCATTCAATAATCAATTCCTTACATCATTTGAAGATCCAATGGATACCTCCAACAAAGACGGCATCAACATCCGCAAGTAACATTGCAAGCCTCGATGAGCGACAACCATGTGCTCCTTGCACAACCCTGTCTTTTGCACCATTTAGGTCATGCATTTTTAGAGTATGCATTTAATAGGGCCACATTACACGGCCATGCATAGGCACAATTGAGAATCCATTGCACATGAGAGACATTTGACATATGTAAATTGTTTTCTTGACACTAACATCTTTCTTCTTGTTTTGTGACAATACTAAAAAGAAACTTCTTCCCAGGTTCGGCTCATGGAACATGCATGAGTCATGCTTAGTCAAAGGTGGGACCATTTATAACTGGGCGTTTATCAATTTTGACAGAAGTTTGTCTTGGCTAGCAAATGATATTATTGTTGCCTTATCTCGGAGATGTCAAGAACTTGGCATGAACACAACATCCACAACTATTGTTTCCCCTTACCATGGTAGGTGGGAAGAGCGTGAAGGTCCACAACTTGAGATATGCTTAACTACTCTATGTACGAGAGCATCCAATGAGACTTCCTATCTTGACTTGCTATCTTGGTCCAAATAAAACAACACTTGACTTGCTAACTTGGAATGTCTTTTTCATCCATTTGGCATAGATTGTGCATCCTTGATAGAGATGTGTTCCTCATATAATACATTAGATTAATGTATATTCGAAGTGCGATGAATATCATGCTCCATTTTAGCCATGTATGACTACAAACTTTTAAATTTTTTCATCCATATTTAGCTGGACATTTTCAACAATATTTTATGAAAGTTTTTAGCATTATTTATCATGCAAATTTTGGGAATTTTAGCCATGTTCGGCTAGAAATTTTCAGCTATATTTAAGTGAAATTTCTCCCACTCTTTGAACCTCATTTGGATGGCTTACATGGCCATAATCAAATGCACCACTTTGACCTAAGGCACAAGTGTATAAAACATATCTTGTGAGCTAGTTGTATGTTTGTATTTACATTCAAGTGAAGGATAAGATCAACTTTTAGCAAAAATTGATCTCCAATTATAATGATTTGTGTGTCAATGGATGATATATGCGATAACCTTTAATCACACTACTAAAACTAAGGAATATACATTTCTTTTCCTTTCGATCAAGTTTGTGAGATTGTTGTGATAGCAGAAGAGCATATGCCAAGCCAACCAAATATGTGCATATGAATAATCATTAGCTTTTTCCCATTCTAAGCCTCATAAGGTGTACTGACTCTTAAAGCTTTTAGTATGCCAACAGTTCAATAATTAGTTTACACACATGACTGCCTCCATCAAAAAGAAATCTAGAACATGCTTTCCTTTAACCATACACCATGCAATTTCAAGAAGTTTTCTATTCTTATGCCCTTCAACATCATTTTATTGAGGTGTATATGGGATTGAAAATTGGTGCACAATACTTCTTTCAGAAAGAAAAACATTAAATTCATGTGACATGCCTTCAACATCACAATTTGTGCAAAGAATCAAAAGCTTATTGCCACAAAAGTATTTAGAAATAGCTAAAATATCTTAAAGTAAGAGAATACCTCATTTCTTGCTTCCATAGGACACACCCAAGTGTGATGTGTTGCATCAATAATGAAGGTAACAAAGTGTACATTGTTGGGAGAGATGGTACGATGCACTCAAGAGATTGAGTTGAAGCTGCTAGACCTGCTTTGCTTCAGCCCTCCTTTGCTTCAGATATGCTTAGTACACTTGCTTAGCTTCCAAATGATACCAAGAAAGCATATATGTACTTTGCAAATGATATGTGTAATGATCAAATCAAAACAGATAACTTGTCACTTTAAAAATCAAGAAAAACTTGCTATTTTTGTAATGACACCTGCTCAGTCTTTCACTCAGTGTGACCAACACACTTACAATTGATCTAATTCCTTCTAGACATATTAAATTAGCTTAACAAGCTACCATTTGCAAGTGGAATGAGATAAAATGATGGACTATACTCAGAGAAAGATGTTTAGCAAAAAATATATGTACCCCCGACTTTTTAGGAATTCTGCAGACACAGACCAGTGTGCACTTCGAGCGAGATTTCTCCGAGATGGCTTATCCTTTGACCTTGCGATTTTGTAGGTGTGTAGTATGCTTGGAGCTGGTTCCAATGTGCTTTGAATCACTTGATTTGATTTAGTAGAACTTGAGATATGCTCCTCTGAAGTTGACAGACTTGGAGTAGATAACTCAGAGAAACCAGAGATTATGAATGTGTATACTTCTATTGATTGATGTAGTTGTACAATCTCATTAGCATGACAAGCATAGCTAAATGAGGTGTTGTGGTGTAGGCTATGAAGTAGCACTAACACACACAGAGTTACAATGTTGAATGCCTCGGGGAGTGAGCTCAATTGGACTAGCTAAAAAACACGACTTCTCAAGTACATTTTTTATAGAAGTTGAGTTGAGATTTGAATTTGAATTCAAATTCAAATCTCCTACAATCACTCCACTAAAAGTAGGGAGATATTCTCTCCATTTACACCATCCAAATTCCATGACTAATCAAGTAGGTAAGTGATTACAAGTAAATGCCAAGTCATATAGACTTTTACAATGAGTAAAATGTAATAACACATAGGCAAGTGTTCCTATGGTTCTAGCTTCACATAGTGATATCCTTCAAGGGTTCCAAGCCAAAGTTGAAGGCTTGAAATGCACCAACAGCTCCCCCTCAATCCAAGCACTTTGGCTTAAGTCTTCATCTTTAGTCTTCAATCACATCCTGTAATCCAATCATGGATTTGAATCTGCATAACTTGTTTCCATCCAAAGCTTTAGTGAGTAAATTTGCACATTGCATATTAGTAGACACATAGGTCAACTGAATGTCTTTACTGAGCAACTTCTCTCTCACATAGTGGTAATGAACCTCTATGTGTTTTGTCCTAGCATGATATATTGGGTTAGCTCCAAGGTGAAGAGAGCTAGTGTTATCTCCAAAGATAATTGGAGGTCTAATGTATAGACCTAACTCTGTATACAAGAGCTTCAACCAGATAGCTTCTTGAGTGGCATTGGCAACCCCTCTATACTCTGCTTCAGTGGATGATAATGCCACTGTAGGTTGTTTCTTGGCTGACCAAGAAATAGGTTTATCTCCTGCAAAACAAATGTAACCTGATGTGCTTCTCCTATCATCCTTGCAACCTGCCCAATCTGCATCTGAGTATACTTTAATGTCAATATCTGATGTATAAGGAAAGTACAGACCATGGTTTTGAGTTCCTTTGAGGTACTTCAAGATTTTCTTTGCTGCCTCTAGGTGAGGTACCCTTGGTTTGTGCATGAATTGGCTTAGCACACTAACTCCATATGCTATGTCAATTCTTGTCAAAGTAGCATGATTCAAACTGCCTACCATGCTTTGATATCCTGTAATGTCTTGTATTTCATCTCCTTCATGAGCACTTAGCTTTAGGTTGACCTCCATTGGAGTAGTTGAGACTTTAGCATCCTGCAAGCCAAACTTCTTGACCATATCCTGTACATACTTCTTTTGAGTGATATATATACCTGAGTTGGTGTAGACTAACTCAAGACCTAAGAAGTACTTCAATAATCCAAGATCATTGATCTTGAACTCCTTCATCATCTCTCCTTTGATGTGTCTAATCCCATTGACATCATTACCTGTAATGATGATGTCATCAACATAAACACACAAGTAGATTACCTCTGTATTACTCCTCTTTATGAATAGAGAAGTGTCTGCTTTACTCATCACAAATCCTTGGTCTTGGAGGTAGGTTGTCAACCTGTAATTCCATGCTCTAGGTGCCTGCTTCAATCCATATAGAGCCTTCTTCAATTTACAAACATAATTTACTTTCTTGGGGTCTTCATAGCCAGGTGGTTGTGACATGTAGACTTCTTCAGATATCCATCCATTCAAGAAAGCATTCTTGACATCTAATTGGTACATGTTCCAATTCTTGGATGCAGCTACACTCACCAATATTCTGATAGTTGGCATTTTAGCCACAGGAGAAAATGTCTCCTCATAATCAATGCCTTGGGTTTGTGCAAAACCCTTGGCTACCAACCTAGCTTTGTACCTGTTTATTGTTCCATCTGAATTTCTCTTTAGCTTATAGATCCATCTGGATCCTATCACCTTCATAGAGTCCTTCTTGGGTACCAAGTCCCAAGTATCACTTTCCTTGAGAGCTTCCATTTCTTCATCCATAGCTCCTTTCCATTCTGGTTTGGTGATTGCTTCTTCATAAGTACCTGGTTCTTCATTCAACAAATCCTTTGCAAGATATATAGAATGTTTAGTTACAAGTGATGTGTCATACCCAAATCTGATTGGTTTTTTGCTTTCTCTCTGAGATCTTCTAACAGATTGATTTGAGGATTCTGGAATATCCTCTAGTTGCTTCATCTTCATCTTCCCTTTGGACTTCCATGCTTTGAACTCCTCAAGATTGATAGTGTCATCATCCTCTGAGCTTGGATCTTCTCCATTGCTTGGTTCCTCTTTGATTAGCTTTGGGAATTCTTCTTGTAAGTCATAGGGTAGACTAACCTTCCTGCATTCATTCTCATACCATGAGTCATTCTCATCAAAGATGACATCTCTGCTTACCTTGAAGCCTTTGTTGGTTGGGTTGTAGAATCTGTATCCCTTTTGGTTCAAATCATAACCAATGAAGATACATTTTTCAGCTTTAGGGTCTAGCTTTCCCCTTACCTGTGAGGGAATATGCACATATGCTACACAACCAAAGATTTTACAATGATCCACAGAAGGTCTCTTACCATGCCAAGCTTCATATGGTGTCATGCCATCAAGTGATTTGGATGGCAATCTATTTATGAGATAGGTGGCAGTGGATACACTCTCTGCCCAAAGATAATTTGGCAACTTCTTTTCATTAAGCATAGACCTAGCTGTTTCTACAATGAGTCTATTCCTTCTTTCAGCTACTCCATTTTGTTCAGGTGAGTACCTTGTAGTTATCTCCCTTTTGATGCCTCTTTCCTGCAAGAAATCTTCAAACTCATTTGAGAAGTATTCTCCTCCACCATCTGACCTTAGCCTTTTCAAGCTTCTTCCTGTTTGGTTTTCAACAAGTGCAAGATACCTCTTGAAACAATTAAACAATTCATCTTTATGCTTCATAAAGTATAAGATAGTCCACCTGCTATAGTCATCAATGAAGGACACATATTACCTTGAACCTGAAATGGAAGGGTCCTTGCTAGGTCCCCAAACATCTGTGTGTACCAAGTCTAGGTAGTCTTCATGCATGAAACCTTTCCTTGAATAGGGCAACCTGTGAGACTTACCAAACTGACATGCTCCACACTTGTAAATCATGTGTTGCTTGGATACATTAGGTATCCCAAGCACACATTGATCCCTGCACATTTGCTTTAGGGTTCTTTCACCTATGTGACCTAACCTCTTGTGCCATATTTCTAACTCTGAAAGTGTTTGATCCTTGTAATTATATAAAGCAATATTTTTGGTGTCTTCTAGTTCAAAGGTAAACAATCTACCTGATTTCTCCCCCTTGGCAATTCTTTTGAACCCATGTCTTGGGTCCTCCACATATGCTCCATGTTGAGTGAACCTGACCTGCAAACCTTTCTCCACAATCTGACCAACACTCATTAGATTCTTGGTGATGGTTGGTACATAGAGTACCCTGCTCAATAGGTTCTGGTTACCATCACATGTCTTTACATTTCCAATCTTTACAACGGAATGTTTAGTATCATCACCTGTTTGTACCTGATGTTTGCCCTTGGGTTCTTCCAAATCAGAGAGTAGTGCCACATTGCCAGCTACATGGTTAGAACATCCTGAGTCAATATAAAATAAATGATCATCATTTGTACCTGCCTTGGAGGTCATATTCATGATCAATAGGGAGTCATCTTGCTCCTCTGTGTAGTTGTTATAATCCCTTCTATTTCTGAATCCACCTTGATAGTTACCATTGTGATTGTGGTTGTAGTTGTTGTTGTACTGATTGTTGTATCCATTGTAGCCTTGGTGTTGGTTGAACCTGCCTCTCCCTTGAGAGTATCCACCTCTTTGATAGCCTCTTCCTCTCTGATTCTTGTAGTTCTTGTAGCATTCATCTGTGGTATGATTGGACAATCCACAAATGTTGCATGGTGATGAGTTGTAGGGACTTCCCCTACCTGACTTACCTCCTCTGCCTCTTCCTCTTGAGGATCTACCTCTCCCTGCATAATTTGCTTGGGAGGTAGAACCTTCTTCATCAACCTTCTTACTTTTACCTTTATCTTTAACCTTCTTATTAGTATATAGAGCAGAGGGGTTGTTACCTTTTGATTGATCTCCTGCCTTTGTAAACTTTGCTTTATGTGTGAATAGTTGGCCCATGAGTGTTGTGAGATCTGGGGTATGCATGTCCATGTAGAGGTCCATTGCAGTGGTGAAGCTTTCCCACTTATCATCTGCCTTGAGTCCATTTGTTACTTGCGTGACTATTTGCTCCTCTTCAATCTCCTCTCCAATACTTGCTAATTGGTCTGCCACATCTTTAATCCTGGTCACATACTCTGAGACTGATTGCTTGGGATGCTTCCTAAGGGTTGTGAATTCAATCCATAGTTGATTCTTCCTGGCCCTTGTGTTGGAAGAGAAATATGTTGACAGAGTTTCCCAAGTCTCTTGGGAAGTCTTACAGTTCCTTACATGAGGTAAAAGGAAATCAGATATAGAGTTAAGAAGGTAAGACCTTGCCAAAGCATCTTTTGCACACCATTGGTTGAGCCTCTCTTGTTCATCCTTGGTGGGTAGTCCTCTAGCTTTGAATGAGGGCAATTCCTCATCTCCTTATATGTATCCAAACAAGCTTCTACCTTGTAGATAGGTCTTCATCCTTAGAGACCAAGCTTGGTAATTGTTCCTGTCCAATTTGTCAATGAATGAAGGAAAACCATCTCCCATGTTTACCTTGTTTGCTCTGATACCACTGTTGGGAGAGATGGTAGGATGCACTCAAGAGATTGAGTTGAAGCTGCTAGACCTGCTTTGCTTCAGCCCTCCTTTGCTTCAGATATGCTTAGTACACTTGCTTAGCTTCCAAATGATACCAAGAAAGCATATATGTACTTTGCAAATGATATGTGTAATGATCAAATCAAAACAGATAACTTGTCACTTTAAAATTCAAGAAAAACTTGCTATTTTTGTAATGACACCTGCTCAGTCTTTCACTCAGTGTGACCAGCACACTTACAATTAATCTAATTCCTTCTAGACATATTAAATTAGCTTAACAAGCTACCATTTGCAAGTGGAATGAGATAAAATGATGGACTATACTCAGAGAAAGATGTTTAGCAAAAAATATATGTACCCCCGACTTTTTAGGAATTCTGCAGACATAGACCAGTGTGCACTTCGAGCGAGATTTCTCCGAGATGGCTAATCCTTTGACCTTGAGATTTTGTAGGTGTGTAGTATGCTTGGAGCTGGTTCCAATGTGCTTTGAATCACTTGATTTGATTCAGTAGATCCTGAGATATGCTCCTCTGAAGTTGACAGACTTGGAGTAGATAACTCAGAGAAACCAGAGATTATGAATGTGTATACTTCTATTGATTGATGTAGTTGTACAATCTCATTAGCATGACAAGCATAGCTAAATGAGGTGTTGTGGTGTAGGCTATGAAGTAGCACTAACACACACAGAGTTACAATGGTGAATGCCTCGGGGAGTGAGCTCAATTGGACTAGCTAAAAAACACGACTTTTCAAGTACATTTTTTATAGAAGTTGAGTTGAGATTTGAATTTGAATTCAAATTCAAATCTCCTACAATCACTCCACTAAAAGTAGGGAGATATTCTCTCCATTTACACCATCCAAATTCCACGACTAATCAAGTAGGTAAGTGATTACAAGTAAATGCCAAGTCATATAGACTTTTACAATGAGTAAAATGTAATAACACATAGGCAAGTGTTCCTATGGTTCTAGCTTCACATAGTGATATCCTTCAAGGGTTCCAAGCCAAAGGTGAAGGCTTGAAATGCACCAACATACATGCTTGCCAAAATACTGTCTTGACGAGACCACATACATCACTATAAACAAACTACAACTTTCATGTAGCATGTGTAGAACAATCTTTTGGAAAAGAAACATGATGCATTTTTCCAATCTTGCAACCTTCACACGTACGTTTTCCATGGAATCATCTCCAAAAACCATTAGCTTTATCCTACTTTTAAAGTAGAGAAAATAGCTGAACTTCAAACTATCAAAATGAGCATGCCATAACTCCATTTCACCCATAGTATGTGTAAGAAACACATTTGAGGCAAATTTCTAATGTGTATCCAAGTGATACAAGCCATTGCATAATTTCCTTGATATACAATAACATCACCATTGCTAAGATCATGAACCATACAATTGTTATTAACAGTGTACATGAAGCCCCATACTAGCAATAGTAGGAACTCAAATCAAGTTTTTCTTGATATCAAGTACATACAATGCATTCTTCAAAGTAATAATATTTTCATTTGCAACCATAAGCTCATTTTTTCCAACTTTAATAACATGATAGGAAGCATTTTTTTGCACATAAAACATGTTTTGCCTTGGGCACATCTCTCAAAGATGCAAAAACTTCTTCGTCATGAAAGTGATATGCTTTGAAGCACCACTATCAAAAAACCAATCTGAATCAGCCTCATTCACAATCATGCATGCCTAATGTGATGATAAATCATAATGGCATGTAACAACAATGCCCAACATCTTGAGTAACATTAGCACCCTCTTTCTTTGCATTAGATGTGTTCTCAACAATAGATGACCAGGATTATTTCTTCTTTTCAATATGCTTGGAAACCTTTCTTGATTCATCAATGGTATATCCAACCTTTTGATAACGCTTGCATATGTTCTTGCTTTGCATATCACCATCAAGAGAGGAAGAGGTGGTAGAGGAAGATTGAGGCTTTAGCTTTCATGAACCCAAATATGAACAATACTTGCCTTCCTTTCTTCTCATACAAAGTTCTTGACCTCCCAAGCAATCCAATTCTATTCATTTTTTCTTTCTCGACATTTTGCAAAAGAAGACACACAACCTCTTCAAAAGTATACATATTTGAATTTTCCTTTGTAACCAAAGTAAGTGTAGTATAAAAGCTTTGAAATGGTAAGCCTTTGAGTAGCGTAGAAATGAGTGATGCATCTGGAATGGTCTCATCCATGTTTTCCAATTGATCTATCAATCCTTGATGCATATAACATATTCATTCACTTTATTTTCAATAGTACATACATCTTCAAGTTTCTTTATTAAGTAAGAAACACTTGCTTCATTATGCATGGCATACGAAGAAGAAAGTTTATCCCAAGCTTCTCTTGAAGTACTGTTGGAGAAACAATCACTAACTGGACATATATTTGAAGGTCAAATCTTAGAAAGAAAACCCCATGCCTATGTGAAGGGACAAATTCACAAGTGTATCATACTTGTAAAATTAGTTCACTTTAGTTCTAGAAGTTTTTTAAAAAAATCACGGGAATGAGAAAATCTATATAAGTTAGTTAGTATTAACTGACGCGATGAGAAGAAGAAGGAGGAAGACAATGAGAAAGTGAGAAGAACTCATTTTTGTACGACTGAGAATAGTCTGGCTTCTCTGAGTGAGAAAGCATCTGTAAAACTTCTGAGTTTTTATAGTTATGAGAAGAACTGAGTAAAGTTATGTGTATGAGCCTCTCTCCATCATCTCCATGATTGCCTACTGTGTGATGAATTCAAAAGTTCCAAGTTTTTTGAGCAATTCGATGCCTGGCATCGAATCTTGGCTGATAAGTCATTTTTTCATTCTCTGTGTGTTAACTATTGTTGAATCTTTTAAAAATATGAAGTTTGTGGAGCAACTCGATGCCTGGCATCGAGTTTGAGCATAAAGTCGATGCCTGGCATCGACTTCTAGCATACAAGTGGTCTTCTTCATGTGTGTGTAAAAGAGAGTATTTCTGGTGCAGAAAAAGGGCCTAAAAAAGCTCAAAGTCGATGCCCGGCATCGACTTGGACTGAAATTCGATGCCAGGCATCGAATTTTTTATTTTTGGACATCAAGAATACTAAAACAGGCAAGATTTCCAGTTTTGGAAGGTCATACAGGGTCATCTTGTGAGGGCCATAACTTGAGTTCTAGAGCTCCGTTTGATGCATATGATAGCTTGTTGGAAAGCTCTACTCTTCTAGTTTCAGCCTATAAAGTTTCATCAAGAAATAATACTTGAGCTAGGAAAAATTAGCAAAATACTGAAGGTATGTCATTTCAGTGACTAGGAATTTCTGTAGAAGCAAAGTTCTCACTTTAAGCTATCATTTCTCAAAGTTTGGAGTGGCAATGAGTTAATGGTGACCATAGAGGTGTTCTAGTGTCACATTAATTCATTTCTTGTGGTGTTTCATACATCAACAAGTGGTATCAGAGCAGAAAGATTCTCGAGAGCAAAAGACGACAAAGGTACGAGAAGTTTTGTAAAGTTTTCCATTAAAGTTTGAAAGGTGAAGCATTTGAAGACACAAGGCATCAAAAGGTTACTTCAAAAGTATCCTCATACACAAAGAACCTCAAAAGGTATTATCCTTTATCCTTTAAGCTCACAGGTTGCAGTAGAAGGAAAGAACTATGGCAGATCATATCTCCATTGACAAACTGGACAGAGATAATTACCCCGCCTGGGTAATGAGAATGGAAGCCTTACTTATGAGTAAGGATCTCATGGTATATGTAACAGGTGAAGAAGAGAAGCCAGTATTTGAAGATGAAAGCCGACCAAAGAAAGAAGAACTTGATGCTTTAAAGCATTGGCAGAAGAAGGATGCAAGTGCAAAAGCCTACATCTACAATACAATCTCAGATCATTTGCTACCACACATCAGAGGATTGGAATCATCTGAAGATATATGGAATGCATTGGAGTATCATTTCCAAAGCACTACTAAAGCAAGGAAAGCAAGTCTATGGTCAGAGTTTACAACATTCAAGAAGAAGCCAAGTCAAACCATTAGTGATTATGTCACTAAGATGAAGGATCTAGCAGATAGTCTTGGATCCATAGATGAAGATGTTGAAGATCACAGATTGATTGCTCAACTACTTGCAGGCTTGAGAGGGGATGAAAGGTGGAAACCTTTTGTCTTATCAACAGAACTTTCATTAAATCATTATGTTCCAGATTTGAACCAGTTGCTTGGTTTGATGCTCACATATGAGCAAGACTTGAAGGGAGATGGAGATAAAGGTCAAAGTTCTGCAATGTACATGAAGAATAAGAAGAAAGGAGATAAAGGTAAAGCAAAGGATGAAGAGGAGTCTAATTCTCAAGCTTATTATGCAAGAGGTAAAGGCACTGGCAGAGGAAGAGCAAGAGGTTTTGGAAGAGGAAGAGGTAATCAAAATAACAACAAAAAGGCTTGCTGGATCTGTGGATTGAGTAATCATTTGGCTCATGACTGTTGGCACAACCAACAAGGATCAAACCAGAATCAAAACAACAATAGCAGAGGTCGAGGTGGAAGATATCAAAGTAATTTTCAAAGAGGTAGACAAAGTCAAAGAGGAGGCTATGGTAGAGGTGGAGGAAGAAGTTGGGGACAGAATCAATCCTACAACACCACCTACTACAACTATGCAAATGACACACAGAATGAAAGTCATACATCATTGATGATGAATTCAATCAGCACATCAGACAAAGAAGATCTAAAGGTATTTTATATTGACTCTGGATGTTCTAATCATTTGTCAGGAAACATAGAATTGATGTCAGATTTGGAAAAAGGCATTTCTAGTCACACAGTTCAAACTGGTGATAATACAAGACATAGTGTACATTCAATTGGAAAAGTGAAATGCAAGAGTGGAGCAGATTTGCTAACCAATGTTTTGTATGTTCCTACAATACCTAAAAACTTGATTAGTGTGGGACAGATAGTTGAAAAAGGTTTTCAAGTCAGGTTTACAAATGAAGGAGTATTTGTTGAAGATCCAGAGAATGGATATAATCAGATTGTCTCTGGTAAGAAAGAAGGTAGACTCTTTACTTTAAGAGTGCAAGGGAACATTGGTCAAGCTTTGCTCACACATGGTGAAGGAGTGATTACAGAACTTGATTTCTGGCATAAGAGATTAGGTCATTTCAATGAAAGAGGAATTAAAGCTATGGTTGCTAATCAGTCTGTACTAGGATTACCAAATGTGCAAAGTCAACATATGGTTTATAAATGTGAAGCATGTCAAATGGGTAAAGCACACAGGTTACCATTTCAAAAGAAAGGATTCAAACATGATGGAGTACTTGAGCTCATTCATACAGATGTATGGGGACCAACAAAAGAAGGATCTATCAGTGGCTCAAGGTATTATGTTCTTTTCATTGATGATGCTACAAGATGGATAACATTATATGTTTTGAAGGAAAGATCAGAAGTGTTTGGAGCTTTCAAGTATTTTCATGCATATGCAGAGAGAGTCACAGGTCAAAAGCTTAAGAGACTGAGGTGTGATGGAGGGGGAGAATACTTCTCCCAAGAGTTCAATGATTATCTTTGGAATGCAGGTATTAAGAGAGAAATAACTTGTAGGTATACACCACAACAAAATGGTGTAGCAGAAAGAAGGAACAAGACTCTGGTTGAGTTTGCTAGAGCTATGCTAAAGGAGAAGAACTGTCCAAATTATCTTTGGGCTGAGGCTGTAAATACAGCTACATATCTTGTGAATAGATTACCATGTGCAGCTCTGAATGGAATGACTCCATATGAAGCTTGGTGGGGTAAGAAACCAACACTAGATCATTGTAGAGTGTTTGGATCAATTGCATATGCTTATGTGCCATCACAGCTTAGGCATAAACTTGAACCAAAGGCAGAAAAATATGTGTTCATTGGTTATGATGAAAAGCAGATGGGTTACAGATTGTGGAATCCTCTAACCAAACAATTTATTGTTTCTAGAGATGTTACATTTGATGAACAGAAAAGTTGGTATGCAGATCAAAGTCATACAGCTGAAGAATTTGAAGAAGAGGTAAGAAGATGTGAGAAAAGAAAATCAATTGTGCAGGTGAATAGAGATGAAGACTATATGCAAGCAAGTACATCCAGAAGTGGATTAACAAGAATGAATGAAGAAGCTCCTATATTTGATGAAGAGGTGTATCCAGAAACTTATGAAGAATGTGAACCAAGAAGGTCAAGCAGGACAAGGAGACAACCAGAAAGGTATTCTTATGATACTTCTTACATAACTCAGAAGAACTATGCATATATGGTCAAAGATGATGAAGAACCTCAGAACTATGATGAAGCTAAAGGTAAAAAGCAATGGGAAGAAGCAATGAAAGAAGAGTTCAATGCACTGGAGGAGAACAAGACATGGGAACTTGTTCCTAAACCAAATGGTAAGAAAGTAATTGGAAATAAATGGGTTTATAAAGTGAAGAAGCTTGCAGATGGAAGTATAGCCAGATACAAAGCTAGATTGGTGGTGAAAGGCTATGCCCAGACCTATGGCATAGATTATGATGAGACATTCAGTCCTGTAGCTAAGATGTCAACTATAAGGACAATCATTGCTATTGCAGCTTCAAAAGGATGGACTCTAAGTCAATTGGATATAAAAAATGCATTCTTGAATGGATACATATCAGATGAGGTATACATGGAACAACCTCAAGGGTTTATAGATTCCAGGTATCCAAATTTTGTTTGCAGGTTGAGAAGAGCATTGTATGGATTGAAGCAAGCTCCAAGAGCTTGGAACTATAGACTGGTGAAGTATCTCAATGATCTTGGATATCAAAGTTCAAAAGCAGATTCAAGTCTACTTATCAAAAGAACAGAGGAAGGTACAATCTACATTTGTATTTATGTAGATGACATTATAATCACAGGTACTTCAGATGAAGGAATCAAGGAGGTAAAGAGATTGCTTGAAAAAGAATTCAAGATCAGTGACCTAGGAAAGTTATCATACTTTCTTGGAATGGAAGTTACTTATACAGATCATGGCATATATGTATCACAAGAAAGGTATCTTCTGAATCTATTGAAGAAGTTTGATATGGGAAATTGCAGAGAAGCTTCAACTCCACTTGAAGTTAATCACAAGCTCAGTAAATATGATGGTGCATACTACAAAGATATGAGGAAGTATCAATCTCTTGTGGGTAGTTTGATTTATGCTACACTAACAAGACCTAATCTTAGTTATGCAGTGGGAGTTTTGTCACAATTCATGCATTGTCCAAAGGACCCACATTGGATTGCAGGTCAAAGAGTTCTCAGATATATCAAAGGAACTATAAAGGAAGGACTATATTATCCTTTTACATCAGATTTGAAGTTGAGAGCCTACAGTGACTCAGACTGGGCAGGTAATCAAGATGACAGGAGATCAACTCATGGTTACATGATATACATTGGTGATAAGCTTGTAAGTTGGTGTTCCAAGAAACAACATACAGTAGCATTATCATCAACTGAAGCAGAGTACAAAGGACTTGTGGAAGCAGCTAAGGAAGTCATATGGATGCAGACATTGTTCAAGAGCTTAGGCATTGATCAAGGTACACCTACAATACATGGAGATAATATGAGTTCACTTTATCTTGCAGCAAATCCAGTATTTCATGCAAGGACAAAGCACATAGAGATACAGTATCATTTTCTCAGAGAAAAGGTAATGGAGAAGGAGATTGAAGTGGAATACATTTCTACTAAAGATCAATTAGCAGACATAATGACAAAGAGCTTGGATGGTGTGAAGACCAGCAGATTCAAAAGCATGGCAGGAGTAAAAGAAAAGAAGATGATATGAAGAAACAGGGAATGTCAATTAGTGATTGAGGGGGAGCTGTTGGAGAAACAATCACTAACTGGACATATATTTGAAGGTCAAATCTTAGAAAGAAAACCCCATGCCTATGTGAAGGGACAAATTCACAAGTGTATCATACTTGTAAAATTAGTTCACTTTAGTTCTAGAAGTTTTTTAAAAAAATCACGGGAATGAGAAAATCTATATAAGTTAGTTAGTATTAACTGACGCGATGAGAAGAAGAAGGAGGAAGACAATGAGAAAGTGAGAAGAACTCATTTTTGTACGACTGAGAATAGTCGGGCTTCTCTGAGTGAGAAAGCATCTGTAAAACTTCTGAGTTTTTATAGTTATGAGAAGAACTGAGTAAAGTTCTGTGTATGAGCCTCTCTCCATCATCTCCATGATTGCCTACTGTGTGATGAATTTCAAAAGTTCAAGTTATTTGAGCAATTCGATGCCTGGCATCGAATCTTGGCTGATAAGTCATTTTTTCATTCTCTGTGTGTTAACTATTGTTGAATCTTTTAAAAATATGAAGTTTGTGGAGCAACTCGATGCCTGGCATCGAGTTTGAGCATAAAGTCGATGCCTGGCATCGACTTCTAGCATACAAGTGGTCTTCTTCATGTGTGTGTAAAAGAGAGTATTTCTGGTGCAGAAAAAGGGCCTAAAAAAGCTCAAAGTCGATGCCCGGCATCGACTTGGACTGAAATTCGATGCCAGGCATCGAATTTTTTATTTTTGGACATCAAGAATACTAAAACAGGCAAGATTTCCAGTTTTGGAAGGTCATACAGGGTCATCTTGTGAGGGCCATAACTTGAGTTCTAGAGCTCCGTTTGATGCATATGATAGCTTGTTGGAAAGCTCTACTCTTCTAGTTTCAGCCTATAAAGTTTCATCAAGAAATAATACTTGAGCTAGGAAAAATTAGCAAAATACTGAAGGTATGTCATTTCAGTGACTAGGAATTTCTGTAGAAGCAAAGTTCTCACTTTAAGCTATCATTTCTCAAAGTTTGGAGTGGCAATGAGTTAATGGTGACCATAGAGGTGTTCTAGTGTCACATTAATTCATTTCTTGTGGTGTTTCATACATCAACAAGTACTTCATGGTTGGTTGTGTGGAATAATGTATCGCTTCACACAAAAGGAAATCAATGCATCAACATGAGCACATCCTTTCCATCCCATCGAGGTTGCTCTTTCATCCGTGGAGAATTCATAGTCAATATACATGAAGTAGGTCCTCACTCTATAAAAATCAGGCTACATAGTAGAACATTTGTAATATCACCATTACACAATTCATACTACTTTTTTCTCTATCTAGTACATTTCTAAGTTAAGAAGAGTGGTTCAACATCGATGTAGATTCCATAACTTTTAATTTTTCTCCTAAACCCTCACAAACATTACAATCTCAATGTGTTTTGTTTGTTCCTATCGAACACATTCCTTCCATCCTTAATCGAGCAAGCTAGTACCATGAATTGAGTCTCAACATAGAAGTACCTACTTATTTCTTATCCTAAAATACATACCCTTTGCCATATTGAGGAGAAGCTTGTGTAATTGACACAGGTTTTGCATGGAATATATGCCTTGAATCTACTAGGAAAATAGAGATATCTAAACTAAAGACATTGAATGAAATTGATATACATGGAGGAAGTTCAGCTCATAAATTTCCAAGTAGGGATAGAGAAATTCCTTGCAAACGATCATTTGGTGGTTCTAAAGAAAAAAATACCACAGAGAAAGAGCTTTGGATGTCATTTGAAAATGATTTTCGATATTGTGACAAGTGAGATCTCTCAAAGCAATAACTCTAATTGATTGAAGATATATTTAAAATATTTGGGAAATATATGAAATAGGCATGGATAGAATACAATATAACACATTATATCATGATAACTCAATGTAATACTTTATTATATTTTAGTTTCATTTTTTGTTTTAGTATTTTCATAATCGGCAATATATTTTTCTTTCACATTATACACAATCATCTTCCATATTTCACATGAACAAATGGTTTTCCATCCATATGATCGGCTTAAGGTCTACAGAAGTCTCGTACTTGTGCAAATGATGCATTCTTCCAACATATAGAACATCTTCTGGTGCATCCAAGGCCAATATTCTTCAATAACTTTTTTGTTGGTTTTAAGAAAAGTAATATAGAGCTTGTAGTCAAAAGAAAAGATAAAATTGTCAAACATACACACATGGTTTTATAGAAGCATACTCTATGGAGAAGTACTGTTGATATATTTAGGTAGTGATGTGTGGAACACACTAGGATCATCGGGGCACTTTTTTCCCTCTTCAGGAGGTTTTTTTTTCCCTAGCTTGTATATAAACCTATTGCCCTAATGGGCTACTTATCTTTGTACATTCTAGTGGTAATACATTCAGTATTGTGTGTTGTGCCCCAAGCTTCTTCTTCTTCCTTGTGTTGTTTGTATGCTTCCTCAGACGTCTAACTCCAACAATTGGTATCAGAGTAGGTCGCCCCTTCTTCTAGGGCATCCTCTACACCTCTCCGATTTCAATCTTAGAATCGCATGAATTTTGGTGAGCATATTTAGTGTGGTTCTGAGCTTGTTTTGGCCTCAGAGCACATTATCACAGTGCTTGTGCATGCTATTTCGTCCTTTTGTGCCAAAGGTATATACAAGTTTTGGTTCGCTAGTATAAGCGTCTCAAAGTCTGCTACATGTCTAGCAAAATTTGTATGCGTAGTTCTTTTCAACTTTTTGAGATACAATCAATTTTCTACATCAAGGTATTTTAGTCATCGGCCATGGCTGAAAGTAGTGATGTATTCCGTATGTTGACTGTGAGGATAAGTTGGATGCTAGCAACTACCTGTTATGGGCTTAAAATATGGGACATGTATTGGTTGCAAAAGGATTGTGGAACATTGTGCAAGGTGTTGAAAAATGTCCTATCACACCTGCAACTATTACAACTACAGGTACTGAAGCTGATGGAGAAGGTGTGGAAGATGATGATATTCTGCATATTCCTATTCATGTTGCGATTTCTGCTGCACCTAGTGTAGAGCAAATTTGTTGGAATGGCAGAGATGCCCAGGCACATGCATTGATAGCTTTATCTGTCAAACATTCCATTATTCCTCACATGCACTCTTGTAGAACAACTAAGGATGCTTGGGATACACTTACCACATTTTACCAAGCTAGGAATGAGGCTCATGTTGCTTACCTCCAAAAACAATTGGAGAGTGAGCACATGAATGAAGATGATTATATGGATTGTTTTCTAACAAAGATCAAGGATTTGAAAGAACATTTGATTTCTGCTCATGAGGTTATACCAAATAGCTCACTTATGCAGACCGTTCTCAATGGTCTTCCTGATTCATATCAGAGTTTGTCTTCTACTCTTTGGTTGATGATGAAAGGAAATCCAAATGCCTTGTCATTTGAGGAGCTAGTTTATATTCTGTTGCAGGAAGATCAGTCTAGTGCAAAAGAGGCCTATTATGCATGTTGCAGATCAAGCTTTCCTGGCTAGTCAGAAGGGCAAAGGAAAATGGAGCTCTTCTACTAGTAAGCAGGAATCTGCAAATGCTGCACATTCGAAGAAGGAAGATAAAGGTGAGAAGAATTCAAACAGGCAAGAGTTGTTTTGCAAGTACTGTAAAGGGAATGATCATATCATAAAGAACTATCCAAAGCTGGCTGCAAAAGAGGCAACGAAAAAGGAGGCTGGAATGGTTGTTGCAGAGGCCTCTACACCCAAAATAGAGTCTGCTAATCTTGTGCAGGATTCTCATGAGCAGTGCATGTCTGTAGTAGACTCAGATGTTTGGTACTTTGATAGTAGGGCGACCAACGATATTACCTCACAGTGCAGTTTCTTCTCTTCACTCAAGCCTGCCCCTATAGGGAATACTGTTACATGTGCCAACAACTCCTCCTATCTTGTTATGGGAGTTGGTAAGATCATGTTGACTACTGTTGATGGTAGTTCTTTCACTTTTTGAGATGCTTTGTTTGTGCCACAGATCAAGAAAAATTTGTTATCAGTTTTTGCATTAGCCAAAATTGGATTGGTTGTGAAATTTGTTGATGATAGATGTACAGTTCAAGATCTGTCAAATGGCGACGTCATTATTGCTTCTTGCATTTTATCCCATGGGTTGTATAAGCTCATAGACTATGAAAGATCTGTAAATGATTTGGCATGTGCAGTACATAATTCTCAAGCTATGTCAAATGCAAAGCTTTGGCATGCATGCTTTGGTCATCTAAATTTTGCTATTTTGCTACACCTGTAGAAATCTAAAATGGTGTCCTCTTTGCCCAAACTTGAGGCACCTGCTAAACATGTATGTGAAGGCTGTATTTTGGGCAAAATGCAGCGCTCTTCCATTCCAAAAGATGGTTCAGTTTGGGCTACTCAGAAATTGCAGCTTGTACATAGTGATGTCTGTGGTCCTATTCACACACCCTCTTTTAGAAATTATCTTTACTTCGTGACTTTCATTGACGATTTTTCTAGGCATAAATGGGTATATCCATTGAAAGAAAAGTCCGAAGTGTTTATGTGCTTTAAACAGTTTTTGCTTTTGACTGAAAATATGTCAGCATGTAAAATGGGCACCCTCTGTTCTGATCGAGGGGGGAATATATGTCTTTTTATTTTAATGTATTTCTGGCTGAACGTGGGATAAAAAACTAGTGTACAATGTCATATACACCTCAAGAGAATGGATTTTCTGAACAAAAGAACATGTCACTCATGGAGATGGGGAGGTGTATAAGCCTTACCACATAGTCTCTGGCTTGAGGTTGTTATGTGTGCAGCATATGTACTTAACAGGTGTCCCACTAAAGCACTGCATTCTATCACTCCATATGATGCTTGGCATGATTGCAAGCCATCTATTGCTCATCTACGTGTTTTTTGTTGTCTAGCATATGCATTAGTGCCTGAACAACATCGTAGAAAATTGGATGATAAAGCAGTAAAATGTATTTTTATTGGGTACAATCCTGAAAGTAAAGGCTATCCTCTGTACCATCCACAGAGTAAACAGATTCTGGTTAGCCGTGATGTTGTTTTTGTGGAAGATGCTATTCAGCCATTGCTTTCATGTACTAAGGAGACATCTGTTAGCTCTAAAGACATGTATGATATGTTGCTGCCTCTTTTTACAGTTGGAGAGTCTAGTGCTGGTCGTAATGAGGCAACTTCTCAACCTTTGTAGGTTTCATGTAATGATGCAAATCATCCCATTTCTGATGCAGATTTACATGATACACTTGTTGATGAGAGAACTGATATAGAGGAGGCAAAAACTATGCGAAAATGGCTGGTGCAAACTTTGTGCGACAGCAAATTAAATGCACCTCTATCATATTGTACTTGTTCACACTCTCATAGTGCCTCTTTTGCATCACATTGCTATGCTATGGCTGCATCTAATCTCTATGATGAGAATGAGCCTATTTCATTTGATGAAGTACAAAATTTAGAAAATTGGATGGCTGCTATGTAATCGCAATAGGATGCTATAACGAAGAATGGTACTTGGTCTTTATGTGACTTAACTCCTGGCAAGAAGGTCATTGGTACTAAGTGGGTATACAAGCTGAAGCGTAAACTTGATGGTACAGTTGACAGATATAAGGCTAGGCTTGTTGCAAAGGGTTATGCACAAGAAAAAGGCATTGATTTTGATGAAACCTTTGCTCCTACTTGTCATATGACTATTGTTCGTAGCATCTGTGCACTTGTAGCTCATCATGCTTGGAATGTATGTTAGTTGGAAATTAAAACAACATTTCTGAATGGTGACTTGCATGAAGAAGTGTATGTTTTTCAGCCTCATGGTTTTGTGCAGAAAGGGCATGAAAACTAGGTGTGCAGGTTAAAGAAGGCATTATATGGTTTAAAGCAAGCACTACGTGCTTGGTATGAAAAATACATGCCTATCTCATTACACATGGTTTTGAGAACACCCCAAAATTCCAATAATTCACATGGTTTTCAAAGAAGAAAGATGGTTTGAGAATACAATAATTCAAGGTCTTTGACAAAAATTAGAAATACCATAAATTGACTCTTTTTCCTTGCATTCTCTACTTTTTTTATCCTAGACCTCTTTAAATTCAAAGTTGAGGCTTTTGCGACATGATCATCTTCCTTCAGTCACTCTAATTCTTCGCATGAATGCATTAATGCTAACATGTATTGCTTCTTTAATGAGAGACCACAACACATCAACATCAAGTTCCTGTATGTTCTATATTTGCAACATCTTCTACACCACTAGGCAACAAAAAATTTTCATATTTGAGAAATATAAAATACGATTTTCTTGAATGCTAAGATAATATCCATAATCATCTAATGGAAGGCTTGTTTTTACGAGGATGGACTTATCAGTTCATTGGGATATAGTAAATCCCTCAAGAAAAATGGACATTGCTTGGAAGAAAGGCACTACTATTTTTCTTATATGACTATATTGTGTGTGGAAAGTTTACTTTGGATTTTGTGAGATATGCAATGTAATTAGATAAAAAGGTTTATCTTTTTAACTTGTCAAAGATTCATCCTCTTCAATATATGGCTCCATAAGTAACAAGAATTCATTAATTACAGACCCCCACAAACACATATACACACAATTACAATATTGATTGTTACACAACTTACCTATTTTTGTTAACTTCACAAATCTCACTCTTCAACAAAAGATACTTTTGTTCTCATTTCCCTTAGGTAGTGCTACAAAAACTCTTATGTTTCTGATTGATTCTTTGTTTTATTTAAAGAAATGTTTCTTCATCCAATTCCCTATGTAAAATGCTTGCTTTTGAAAGATCAAAATAGATGTGTAATGATTTATCTCCCTCTTTAGTATGCAATGTTCTCTTAGGTTGAAGCATATTTGGATGTCACTCAGCATGATATATTCGAGTTCTTTGATCCTAATGGAGGTAAGGTCCAAAAGGCAATGTAGAAACCATATTGCTTCAAGAGAACAATGCTTCAAGTACATTCTAGGTCCCTTGTGAAGTCTTGAATCCCCTCATGTGTAGAAATAAGAAATAAAAAATAAAATTTAGAATAATGAACTTTTGAAATAATCCTTTGCACACCTTGTATTCAACCTCTCATACTCTTTTTCAATTTGTTGTTCTTTAGTCCCTAGCATAGGCATCAACTCATCTCTAGAGATGTATCCATACATATTTCTTCCTTGCAGATTAGGTTCCATGCTTACATACCATACCGAGTATTTGGTTTGATCCAATTTATCTCTTGGAGAAGAAAAACCATCACCCATAATGTATATGTTACGGTGATGCTCTAAGACCATTGTGAGGAGCTAATGATAGAGTATAGAGTTGAGAGGCTCTTTGCAAAATATTGCTCAAGACCAACTTATTTCTTGCTTTGACATTATATTAGAATCTATAAGCTTGCAAAAGACACATAAATATGACCATAGTGTTTAAGAGCATTGAACTCAAATGTTTGAATGAAGAAAAACGTCTTCTAGATTTTAAGCATGAAGAGAAAACCTTCTATTTATGGAAGAAGGCACTAAGAAAAATATTCAGTGTTCCAAATCTACTATGAATTTAGAGAAATCCTTTTGAGCAGCTTCCAATAGGATGTTAAGTGAGATAATTCAATTTATATCATGAATTTAGAGTGATTAGAATCTCATCAATGTACAAAAGAACTCATATGTGTGATTCCGACATTTCACGAAACGGACATTACACATAGAGAGTCATAAAGATTAATTCATGTCTCTTCACGTAGAGCTTTAATGATACGAATATTTCATAAACAAGCTCACAAAGATTATAAGTTTATAATCCAAGCATGGCATGAGAGAGTAAAACCATAGGTTCACTTCGATGACTCTATGAAGTTGGCAAACTTGAATAGTACATAGACAACAATGGACTTAGCTCAAGATGATGATGAATGTTCAAGTATATGTATTGAAATGTTAAGTATTATGCTTGATGATGGAGGAGGACTCCAATGGCTACAAGAAAATTAAAATATTCACTTAGGATGCCTCACAATCTAAAGTCAAAAGCATTGAATTTCTTGAAGTAGTCATGAACTTCATCAACCATCAACACTTTTTTGAATTGGGGCCTCATACTCACGTGGATCAACCTCACCTTCATAGTATTCATGCATAAACTTCTTGATCTGGGATGGTTTGAATACATGGTTTGCAACTTGGTAAGAGAAGTGACGGATCTTATTGTAATAATTGACTTTGTATCCCTTATTTTCATGTAGGTTTTGGGTCGAAGAGAGCATGTCCTTTCCTAACTTATCCTTTTCTACATCATTGCCCCCTTTCACATTGTCATTCCCTTTGAAATCATTATTAGGGATCTCCACTTCTCGAGAGGTTGTGCATTCAAGAATTTTAGTTGTAGAATTTACCACACTATCCTCCTTCAAGTTCAATCACTTTAATGGTAGTCTTAAAGGGTTCTCTAGGATGGCCTAGCCCTATGGTGGCATGTTTTGCAGAGTTTTTGTAGAAGGCATATGCTTCTATAGGGTTCATTTGTAAGTTTTTTGGCCAAACTAAGTACTCTCCTTCCTCTCATTTTTTTATTTTAGCAAGGATTCTATTGAAATTTTGAATGGCTGATTGGTGATCCTTAACATTTAAATACTGTCTTTGACTTATCTTTATGCTAGTAATGGGCTAGATGATGATAAATACATGCACAACATGTACACCCACACATGCAAATCTCAAGTACATTTAATACCCTTGATTACCTCACCCACAATTCGAGAATACTTTATCTTTTTAATTATTTTTTTCAACTTCCGACTTCATCCTCCAAATAACTAAAAGTGTTTAGAATAGTTCTTTCATACTTGACTACTAGAGTGAGACAAGCACTCTTTCCATGATGTTTCTCAATCTCCTTCTTGTGAAGAGATGGATAGGTATGTGCTTGAAGATGAAGAGGTGTTGCAAAATCCTTGATCTACACCAGCCAAATGAACTCCAGAAGTATATGGTCGGCCCTTTTAGCTTGCCAATGGATGTATTAGACACCCTATGTACCTTGGAAGATCACTCTCAAAAAGATAGATCAAAACAGATAAGTTGGAGTTAGCTCAGAGGTGAAAACTTGCTATTCTTGGTTCATACACCTGTCCAGTGTTTTACATAATTCTCTGAGCACAGCAGCAATTAGCTTAATTCCTCTTGGTGAAGTCTAGGTAACTTAAAGAGCTAACTTTCAAGAGTAATCTCATCAAAAATAATAAACCACACACTGAGAATGAGTTTTAACAAGTGATGACATCATCCCGATTTTCACGGGCTGCTATAGTTTCAGACCAATGAGCTGAAACATCAACATTACTCAACATGTAGGAATCGAATGATTATGAAAATTTGTATGGTTATACTAGACAGTAAGCTGAATCTAACAAGCTTTAAATTACTGAATTTGGATAAGTAACCACTGAGAAACACCTCTGACAAGAGGAGTGAAAAAGTCGGGTACCTGACAGAGAAGTGAAAATGCATAGACACTGTTGACTTCAACTGAACATAACTGAAGATTGCAACATCAAAATGACATGAAAATTTGTGCGCATATAGTAGACTTATAGAGCTAACTTTACCAAGTTAAATCACTGAAAATGATGCACCAAGCTCAGAGAAAACATCTCTGCAAGATGACTGAGAAAAACTAAGAGTAATGGCAGTGAGTAGTACACTTTACAAGAACATGGAAAGATGAACTCAAATAATCATGAAAATGAAAGTATATTGCTTGTACAATACAATGACTTACGGATACATATGTGTGCCTTGTAATCACACCTTGATATGGCATGAAGCTCAGCTCTTGGAGGTCTTCACATAGGTCTCTCTAACCACGACTAAAACTGCCATCTATTTATAGTTGATTTTCGGAGGCTAACTTCCCTCAATCACTCTCCATTCAATCAATGATTGATTTGATTCTCTACCTACCACAAATCACAAATTCGTGGCTCCTCTTTCCCTTTTTGATCATGTGGACTCAACCACTTAAGATTCTCTTACTTTTACATTAAGTAAACTCTTCAAAAAATTACAAGAGGTAGTTCACAAGTGAACTTTACATAGTCTTCTTTTTAAAGCTTCTTCTAAAAATTTGTGGGACTCAAGCCAATACTTAGGCTTGTCATAGACTTGCTCCAACAGCTCCCCCTCAAGCCATGTATGCTTGAGGTCTTCAATCTTCCAAGATTACTTGCAAACCAATCATAGCCTTGAATTTGCAAAGCTTTGTACCATCCAATGCTTTGGTTAGAATATCTGCACATTGTTGATGAGTGGCCACATATGATATTTGAATCTCTTTGCTTAGAACCTTTTCTCGTACATGGTGATAATGAACTTCAATATGTTTAGTCCTTGCATGAAAAATAGGATTAGCAGCCAAATGAATAGAACTCATCTTTTCACCAAAAATAGTTGGAATTCCAAACTCCAATCCAAGATCTTTGAACAATGTCTTCATCCACATAGCTCCTTGAGTAGCTATGGCAAGACCTCTGTATTCAGCTTCAGTAGAAGAGAGAGCAACTGTGGGTGCTTCTTGGATGACCATGAAATAAGCTTTGAACTTGCAAAGGTAAGATAACCTGAAGTGCTCCTTCTATCTTCCTTGGAGCCAGCCCAATCTGCATAAGAAAATAGCTTCAAACCTAAATCAGATACATAAGGATAATAAAGTCCTTCATTTATGGTTCCTTTGAGATACTTGAGAATCCTTTTGGCAGCATCCATATGTGGTTTCCTTAGTGTGTGCATAAATTGACTTAGCACACTCACACTGTAACATATATCTACTCTTGTCAATGTGGCATAAGTGAGACTACCCACTAGACTTTGATATGATGTGATGTCCTCTATGAGTTCACCTTCATGTGAGCTCAATTTGTGATTGACCTCCATTGGAGTACCTGCAATCTTACAATCTTGCATCTTGAATTTTGCCAACATGTCCTTAATGTACTTCCTTTGAGTGAGAAACAAACCATGATCTTTGTAGACAACTTCCAAACCTAGGAAGTAGGTAAGTGAACCCAAATCACTTATCTTGAACTCTTCTCTCATCTGATCTTTGATCTTCTTCATACCATCTGCATCATTTCCTGTCAATATAATATCATCTACATATACACATAAGTAGATGACCTCAGAATTACTCTTTTTAATAAAGAGTGAAGGATGTGCCTTGCTTGGTTGAAAGCCTTTGTCCTGCAAGAATGAAACAAGCCTGAAATTCCAAGCTCTTGGAGCTTGCTTGAGACCATACAATGCTTTGTTAAGTTTACACACATAATCAGGATAAACTTGATTCTCAAAACCAGGTGGTTGTGCCATATATACCTCTTCTGTTATCCAACCATTCAAGAATGCATTATTTACATCTAGTTGAAGTATCTTTCAATTCTTGGAAGAGGCAATACTAAGCAAAACCCTAATAGTAGGCATCTTTGCCATAGGAGAGAAAGTCTCCTCATAATCAATTCCCTGAGTTTGTGCAAAGCCTTTTGCTATAAGCCTTGCCTCATACCTGTTAATGGAACCATCAGAATTCTTCTTGAGTTTATAGACCCATCTTGAGCCTATTACCTTCATGGATGAAGTCTTGGGCACCAAATCCCAAGTGTTGTTTTCCTCAAGTGCTTCGATCTCTTCCTTCATTGCATGCTTCCATTCTGTTTTTGCTTTGGCCTCTTCAAATGATGATGGCTCCTCTTGGTTTATGTCCTGTGCTATGTAGATAGAATGTTTAGTTACTAATGAGATGTCAAACCCATACCTTTCTGGTTTTTTCTTTTCCCTCATAGATCTTCTTAGGCCATGATGTGATGATTCTGCCTCATGTCCAAGTTCCTGCAATTTTTCTTTACCTTTAGACTTCCATGATTTGATCTTTTCCATCTGAGATTCTTCATCATCCTCTGAGGTGTCTTGTTCTTCAATCTTCGGTTGTTCTCTACCAAGCTTTGGAAAATCTTCTTCAAGATTATATGGTAAATTGACCTTCCTGCATGAATCTTCATACCATGAATTGTTCTCATCAAAAACGACATCTCTGCTTACCAAGAATCCTTTGTTGGTAGGGTTGTATAACCTGTAGCCCTTTTGATTGTTGTCATATCCAATAAATACACACCTTTCTGCCTTTGGATCCATCTTGCCTCTAACCTGTGAAGGAACATGAGCAAAAGCAATACATCCAAAAATTTTACAATGATCTAAGCTTGGTCTTCTTCCATTCCAAGCCTCATATGGAGTCATCCCATCAAGGGATTTTGAAGGCAACCTGTTAATCAAGTAAGTGGCTGTATATACAGCCTCAGCCCATAAGTAATTAGGTTATTTGCTTTTCATTTAACATAGACCTTTTAGCTTCAATAATTGTCCTATTCCTCCTTTCTGCCACTCCATTTTGCTCAGGAGTGTACCTTGTAGTTACCTCTCTTTTGATTCCTCTTTCTTGAAGAAAAGAATCAAACTCATGGGAGAAGTATTCTCCCCCTCCATCTGACCTTAGCCTTTTTAGTGATTTACCTGTTTGATTCTCCACAAGAGCCAAATATCTTTTGAAAAATGAACAAACTTCATCTTTGTGTTTCATAAAGAATAGGATAGTCCATCTGCTGCAATCATCAATAAAGGAAACATAATACCTTGATCTTGATATTGAAGCTTCCTTGCTAGGTCCCCAAACATCTGTATGAACCAACTCCAAGAGATCTCCATGCATATAACCTTTCTTCATGAATGGTAACCTGTGAGACTTTCCAAATTGACATGCACTACACTTATAAATCATATGTTGTTTTGACAAATTAGGAAGTCCAAGTACACTTTGGTCCCTGCAGATTTGCTTTAATGACCTTTCACCAATATGTGCTAACCCTTTGTGCCATACTTCCAATTCTGTGAGTGTCTGACTACGATAATTAAAGAGAGCAATGTTTCTAGTGTCCTGTAATTCAAATGTGAACAATCTACCTGTCTTTTCAACTTTTGCAATTCTTCTGAATCCTTGACTTGGATCTTCAACAAATGCTCCTGCCTTTGTGAACCTGACTTGCAACCCTTTCTCTACTATCTGCCCAACACTTATCAAATTCTTTGTAATGGTAGAGACATAGAGTACCTTACTGAGTAGGTTGATGTTTCCATCAGGTTCTTTGGCATTGCCTATTTTCTCCAGAGGATGTTTTGTATCATCTCCTGTTTGTACCTCATGCTTATTCCTTGGATCTTCTAAATCTTATAGGAGTGCCACATTTCCTGCCACATGATTTGAACAACCTGAGTCTATGTAGAAAACATGCTCATCGGATTTACCTTGTGGCATAGCCATGTTCATGATCAATACTGAATCCTCTTTGTTTGAGTCTTTTGTGTAGTTATTGTAGTCTCTCCTTCCTTTGTAGCCTCCTTGATAGTTTGAATGATTGTAGTTGTTGTAGTTGCCATGGTAGTTGTTGAACCTTCCTCTTGAGTGGCCATAACTTCCTCTATTGTATCCTCTACCTCTTTGATTCCTAGAATTCCTAAAGCAATTTTCAGTTGTATGATTAGTTAATCCACAAATAGAACATGAGTTGCAGTCTTGGGATCTCCCCCTGCCTTGTCTACCTCCTCTTCCTCTACCTATGCCATGTCTTCCTCTACCTGCATAGTTAGCTTGATATGTACCTGCTTCATCATCCACTTTCTTTGCCTTTCCTTTGTTATCTTTGGACTTGCTTTTATCAGTGTATAAAGCTGAAGATTGATTACCTTTAGAGCTTTCTCCATTTTTGATAAGCTTTGCCTCTTGAGTAAGTAGTTGTCCAATGAGTGTATTGAAATCGAGTACATGCATGTCCATGTACAAATCCATAGCTGTGGTGAATGCTTCCCACTTGTCATCTGCCTTCAAGCCATTGATCACCTGCCTTACAATTTGCTCTTCATCTATTACCTCTCCAATGCTTCCCAACTGATCCGCTATGTCCTTGAGCTTTGTGACAAAATCAGTCACATTTTGTTTGGGAGCCTTCTTGAGAGTTGTGAAATCCAGCCATAGTTGATGCTTCCTAGCTTTGGTACTTGAAGAAAAGAAAGCTTCAAGTGCATCCCACACTTCCTGAGATGTCTTACAACTTCTAATGTGAGGCAGCAAAAAATCTGAGATAGAGTTGAGGAGATAAGACCTTGCAAGTGCATCCTTGGAGCACCATGTGCTCAATCTTTCTTGCTCTTCTTGTGTTGGTTGACTTTTGTTCCTGAAACTTGGCATAACTTCATCTCCAGCCACATAACCATATAAACTTCTACCTTGGAGATAAGCTTCCATTCTTAATGACCAAGCTGAGTAGTTACCTCTGTCCAATTTGTCAATTGATGAAGGAAATCCATCTGCCATGTTGTCCAACCTTGCTCTGATACCACTGTGAAGAGATGGATAGGTATGTGCTTGAAGATGAAGAGGTGTTACAAAATCCTTGATCTACACCAGCCAAATGAACTCTAGAAGTATATGGTGGGCCCTTTTATCTTGCCAATGGATGTATTAGACACCCTCTGTACCTTGGAAGATCACTCTCAAAAAGATAGATCAAAACAGATAAGTTGGAGTTAGCTCAGAGGTGAAAACTTGCTATTCTTGGTTCATACACATGTCCAGTGTTTTACATAATTCTCTAAGCACAGCAGCAATTACCTTAATTCCTCCTGGGGAAGTCTAGGTAACTTAAAGAGCTAACTTTCAAGAGTAATCTCATCAAAAATAATAAACCACACACTGAGAATGAGTTTTAACAAGTGATGATATCATTCCGATTTTCACGGGCTGCTACAGTTTGAGACCAGTGAATCCAATGATTATGCAAATTTGTATGCTTATACTAGAAAGTAAGCTGAATCCAACAAGCTTTAAATCACTGAATTTGGATAAGTAACCATTGAGAAACATCTCTGACAAGATGAGTGAAAAAGTCGGGTACCTGACAGAGAAGTGAAAATGCACAGACACTGTTGACTTCAACTGAACATAACTAAAGATTGCAACATCGAAATGACATGAAAATTTGTGAGCATATATTAGACTTATAGAGCTAACTTTACCAAGTTAAATCACTGAAAATGATGCACCAAGCTCAGAGAAAACATCTCTGCAAGCTGACTGAGAAAAACTGAGAGTAATTGCAGTGAGTAGTACACTTCACAAGAACATGGAAAGATGAACTCAAATAATCATGAAAATGAAAGTATATTGCTGGTACAATACAATGACTACTGATACATATGTGTGCCATGTAATCACACCTTGATATGGCATAAAGCTCAGCTCTTGGAGGTCTTCACATAGGTCTCTCTAACCACGACTAAATCTGCCATCTATTTATAGTTGAGTTTGGGAGGCTAACTTCCCTCAATCACTCTCCAATCAACCAATGATTGATTTGATTCTCTACCTACCACAAATCACAAATTCGTGGCTCCTCTTTCCCTTTTTGATCATGTGGACTCAACCACTTAAGATTCTCTTACTTTTACATTAAGTAAACTCTTCAAAAAATTACAAGAGGTAGTTCACAAGTGAACTTTACATAATCTTCTTTTTAAAGCTTCGTCTAAAACTTTGTGGGACTCAAGCCAATACTTAGGCTTGTCATAGACTTGATCCAACACTTCTACTCCCACCAATGCACACGAATTGATACCTATGCAGAGTAATTAGATGAATACTTTTCTATGTGAATATTTGTACAAGGGCCGAAGGAGTACAATGATTATAAACTTGGTAAAAGGCATGAGGTGTGTCTCATGATTAATGGAGACTTTCAAATTCCAGCCTAATGTTCTTCAGCCACGATCAAGAATATGGCCTTTAAATACACCAAAATACTTTGGGTTTATCAAGTGTTCGGAGTAATATCTTGTGTGAGATGTATTCATGTGAAGAGAAGGATTTGTACTTGATGAAGATAAAGTGGTGTTGCAAAAACTTTGCACTACACCATCCAAATGAACTCCAGGGATATGTCGTGGGCCCTTTTAGCTTGCCAAAGGATGTATTAGACAGCCTATGTACCTTGGAAGATCACTCTCAAAAAGTCGAATCAAAATAGACTAGATTGACCAATAGTCAACTTGAAGAAAATTTCTATTTTGGTCATGAATGCTTCAGTATTTCACTTAGTGCTCATTCTTTGATTACAATTGACGAGAGAGCTTTTAGAGGAATCTAATTAGGAAGCAATATTATTTCATAAAAAGCATTAAGCATACAAAGAGAAATAAGCTTAGCAAATCAAGTATGTGATCCCGACTTTTCAGGAGGTAGAACATGCAGACATATAGGTGACTTCAAATTAATATATCTCACGATCGTGAACTCCAAATGAAGTGAGATTTTCAGAGTATATAGTAGACTTAGAGACCTAACGTTTTCATGTTCAATCACTGAAAAATGATGCATCATGCTCAGAGAAACCATCTCTACAATTTGATTGAAAAATTGAGAAGTATGGTAGTGAACAGTACACTCACATAGGCATGAACATATGGTCACAAATGATCATGAAAACAAGTGTATATTGAATGTAAAGTACAATGGACTTACTGGTACATGTGTGTGCCTTGATGATTGGAGCCAAGTTTTGAATTTGAATCTTGCTCACCGAAAGCAATTATCTTACCTTTTAGTGATTGATTCTTCAACTAATTCAATCACGAGCTCGTGGAGTTCTTTTCCTATTCATCAACTGGATTCAACCACTTTAGATTCTTTCACTTTTACATCAAGTAAAAACTCAAAAGTTATAAGGGTGTTGAACTCTTCTAGGCTTTCGCATTTGCTTCAAGTTTCTATGTATTTTGAAGACTCAAGCCAACACTTAGGCTTGCCATGGACTTGTTCCAATAGCTCCCCCTCAAGTCAAGTGAGCTTGAGGTCTTTAATCTCCCAAGATCACCTGCAAACCAATCATACCTTTGAATTCACTGAGTTTTGCTCCATATAATGCCTTGGTTAAAATGTCTGCACATTGTTGATGGGTTGAGACATAAGATAGCTGAATTTCCTTGCTCACAATCTTCTCTCTTACATAATGGTTTATCCTTCTCAAGGAAAGGCCAAATGCATGAGGACTACCTATAGCTTGTCCATACATATGTATGGGGACCAAGTAAGGATGCCTCAATTTCTGGATCAAGGTATTATGTATCTTTCATTGATGATTTCAGTAGGTGGACTATCTTGTACTTTATGAAGCACAAAGATGAAGTGTTCAGTTGCTTTAAAAAATATCTTGCACTTGTTGAGAACCAAACAGGAAGAAGCCTTAAGAGACTAAGGTCAGATGGAGCAGGTGAGTACTTCTCAAATGAATTTGATGCATTCTTGGAGGATAGAGCAGTCAAGAGAGAAATCACAACAAGGTATACCCCTGAGCAAAATGGGGTGGCACAGAGGAGAAATAGACTAATTGTTGAAACAGCTAGGTCAATGTTAAATGAGAAAAAATTACCTAATTACTTGTGGGCAGAGAGTGTATCTACTACCACTTATCTTGTAAACATGTTGCCATCCAAATCTCTTGATGGGATGACCCCATATGAAGCATGGCATGGTAGAAGACCTTCACTTGATCATTGCAAGATCTTTGGATGTGTTGCTTATGTGCATATCCCTTCTCAAATCAGAGGTAAGCTAGACCCTAAGGATGAGAAGTGCATCTTCATAGGATATGACTTGAATAAAAAAGGGTACATGTTTTATAATCCTTCCAACAAAGGATTTATGGTCAGTAGAGATGTTGTCTTTGATGGGAATGACTCTTGGTTTGAAAGTGAATGCAAGAAAGTAAAGTTACCTTATGACTTGGAAGAGGAATTTCTAGGCCTCACTAAGGAGAAACCCAATCAGATTGAAGACATCAACTCAGATGATGAGGAAATCATCAACTTAGAAGAATTCAAAGCATGGAAGTCCTTAATATGAAAAAATTTTACATGGTAGGAGAAAAGGCAAGGCATCTACTTTCTGATCATTTCATGCCAAATAGCCATAATCCATTCAATTTCTAGAAAGAAAATTGCAATGTAAAAAAATTCATTGAAGGTCATCCAAGTATAACAATAAAACATGCAAAGGTTTGGGAGTCTTTTGATCAAATTGATGCAAATAATGGAAATTACAAGTACCCTTAAGGATAATATCAATAATAACCTTAAGACTACTATTCAAACATTCGTTGATGGCACGGTAAATGTATGGGGTGAAACACATATAACACAATATGGTAAGTGTAAGTTATCATATATGTGCATATATAGTGAATATTATTGATATTTATTTGTAATTTTGCAGCACATTTTGTATGCCCATGCATCTTACTTTTTGGATAAATATGGATCACTCGCCTGGAGGAGCACACAATGCATAAGAAATATCCTCTTCATGAGATTTTTAATTAGTTTTAGAGGATGACAGGTGGTTCCAAGATAAAAAGAGCACATGTCAATCTATCTTTATGGAGTACTGTTATGGAAGTAACATCAAGTACTCAATCTAGGGCATACAAAGAATCATGTTATGGAGACAATAGCAATATTTAATAGCAATACATCATTGACAAGGTTCACGATGGATCCCCCAAGAAGAATCACAAATTTTGGTATAAAATGATAAGCACATGTTATAATTGTAACCCTTTTTTTTTTAATTCACTTAAACATTTTTAAGTATATAAAATTGAGTGTCTCAAGTAATGTTTCATTTTATGTATGGAAAGAACCAAGCAAGCAACTTGTGTGGAGTACATGTGTATTGTGCTAATAGGAAGGATATTAGCATTGAAATCTACCTCAAATCTATGTGAATCAATCCATTGTTTTGAGCAATCTACTGCAAACATATGGGATCAAATAATGGAATCCATCATAAGAAAACAATTAAATAGAAGAGATGATGCAAATATTTTAGGGTCAAAGGATCATAATCAAACACAAGATATCTTTGATGGTCTTGACACCATGAATGCACCAATTCCACATTATACACCATTTTCACCATCAAGTGAATGGAATGAAGAGATGAAGATTTCGAATGAAATAGCATCAAGTCAAGGGTTGCAAACACAATGATAGACATAACAAACAGACAAAGCATCATCAGCTATAAGAAAATTGAAGAAATAGAAGTTCACATTCAATTGTCAAAGATCAAAATTTGAAGTGAGTCGAAAAGGGAGGGGAAGTGCAGATTGGATCATGAGGAACAATTATATGTGTTAGTAAAGACGAGAAGACAAAAAGAAGAATGGAAAATAGATTTCATGCACACTTTGAGTGAAGAGAAAATTAGGTACTACACAAGGGCCAACAACATGAACAAAGACAAAAGAGACCTCTACAAGAAAAACAATAGAGGAATGATAATAGAGAATATCAAAAACCAGAGATCTTCATATGAGTTAAGAGAGAAAGAAGAAATTCAAAGCTAACCGTGGACCTCAAACATGTGTGTCATTTCCACAACTACCTCCTTCAAACACATGAAAATGCAAGTACACACTGAAAGAACTTGGAGAAGCTTGTCGGAGGTAGAAAAGTGCATTTCGAAGCCACGAAGTTTGGTCAAGCCAATCGGCACAAGACCAGCCCTTGAGCTTATGGAGACGCAAATAGACCTTATAGGCATGTGATAAGTGCAAAGAAACACACTATGTACTTTGGAGCATGAAGGCGAATGAGTCGATACAAAACAGATAGGTTCGCGGGTCGACTAGCTCAAAAAACTTACTATCTATGGAAGAGACGATGAACTTCAAATGCCCATAGCGACCAGCGTGATAACAATTAGAAAAAATCCTTTTATGGGAGTGATACACATAGGGCTGAGTGTATGGAATGCACAAAATTATAAGGAATAAGCAAAATATGCTATAGGAATGAATGCGACATTCACCGGTGGTACTTCCTATTTTTCAGGAATACGTAGAGATTGACCCCGAGACAAAAAAACTCAGATTTCTCCCAATCTACTGAACCAAATGCTTTGAAAATTTATAGGCATAAACTAAACACTAATATCTTCCCAATGAGTCATCTTGGACTCAAATTGGAGCTGTGGAGAGAGAGAGAGAGAGCAACAGCCTCTGCAAGATTACTATTGGCGAAGAAGATGATGCAGAGAATTGAAGGAGCAAGACAATGATGGTCACAAGTGTCTGTATATTGCTTCCATGTAATGTGCAAGTGATTTCAAGTCCTTATATAGCCTCTAGGATTGTTCCACGACTTTTACAAGTTGAATTTGAATTCAAATGAAGGTGGGAATGATTGTTGGAGGGAATCAATTCACTTTCCTACAATCTAGGAAAAGTAAAGATCTACTTTGATCTACTTTTAGGTGATTGATTGCTTGATTGAATGCAACTTCAACCACCACAAATTCGTGGGATTTTGGCTCTATATTTCTACCTTTTACATGTTTAAAGCTCAAGGCTTTTACAAAGGTAAATGAACCATCAAAAATCTCTCAAAAAAATACAATAAATGAGCATATGAAAAAGAAGTCTCCAACGGATATTCTTTCGACGTGATAGCCTTTGATGTAGATCAAATCCACCTCAAGCATAGTGTAAGCTTGATGTTCCAACAGCTCCCCCTCAAGCTAAAGTATGCTTGAGTCTTCATTCTCTGATAGGTTGAATACCTGCCATAGCCTTGAATCTACAAAGCTTTACTCCATCAAGTGCCTTCGTCATCATATCTGCTACTTGCTTTTCAGTTGGAACAAAAGAAATGTCAATCTCCTTTGCCATGAGCTTCTCCCTGATGAAGTGGTAATGGACTTCTATGTGCTTGGTTCTCGCATGGAAAATAGGATTTTCTGCTAGATGCATGGAACTTACATTATCTCCAAATATGTGAGGTTTGGAACTCACAAGTCCCAAATCTGTATACAATGCTTTTAACCATATTGCTTCTTGAGTTTTTATGGTCAAGCCTCTATACTGTGCTTCAGTTGAAGATAAAGAAACTGTTGGTTGCTTCTTGGAGCTCCATGACACTAGCTTTGAACCTGCAAATGCTAAGTAACCAGATGTACTTTTTCTGTCATCCTTAGGTGCTGCCCAATCTGCATCTGAATAGATTTTGATATCCAAATCTGAAGATTAAGGATAGAATATACCTTTGTTGATTGTACCTTTGAGATACTTAAGTACTCTCTTAGCCGCATTGTTGAAAATCGGGTTTCGTATGCGGAAGAGTGGTGAGCCCATAACCGAAGGTATACGGATCTTGTTTTTCACTTCAAAAATTATCACTTAATTTATTTGTACCTGTAGATCCTTGGCTGCAGATGACTACAAACTTATTTCCTCATGAGTCATACATGGTTCATATGGGCAATATATTGATTAACCACAATAGCATTACATTAACACCTCAAAAATACATAGTACACTTTTACTCACTCATCATAAGAAAACTTATTTCACATATGTTCACCATCATGAAATCACTTCAATAGATGGGTCAACGTATGAACTTATTCAGCCTTGATGTAGATAAAAATGCATATATATGGTTCTGCAGCAACAAGTAGTCTTCTGCATTCTTTATCAATCATAATTTATGAGAACCTTTGTGACGTCCACTTTTCTGCAGGCATATATAGTCCGAAATGCTTTCACATAGAACTCTGTGTTCAATCTTTGATACATGCGATCCTGTGACTCAGAGAGAGAGAGAGAATAAAGAACGCATGAAATATATTTCAATCAACTAAGAGTTTACATAGAGAAGAGCATTGGCAGATTTGACATGACATGCCCCAGTATTATGTCCATGTGTGTTGCTAACAAATCCTACAAGAGAACACTATGGAGAGCCGCCCCGCTATCATGCTCACACACTTCTTTATATAGAAGTTTGAAGACTCGTAAGTGTTCCCTTAGATTTAGGAGGAGTTAAATGCGCATATGCATACTGCCTTAAGTCAAGGAGAAAATCAAGTGTAGAAGGAGTTAAATGCGTATATGCAATTTCTTGAGTCATTCCTTAACTCAAGGAGGAATCAAAGGGCAAGTGGATTCCTACGTAGTTTTCTATGGTTCACACAAGGGTTTATTCATATGTGTTATGAAAAGAAACTAAGATAGTGTTCATATGAGAAAAACCAAAAACACTACGGGCACACTTTATTTGAACATTCCAATGAAAGGAAGCAAAACTAAAAATATGAGAGGGTCCTCTAAGTTCTAATGTTTTAAAGCTTTATTGAAGCTTGCCATTTTTTTCAACACTCCCCCTCAAGCTTCAATGTGTAGTCCATGGGATGTGCCAAATAAAGTTCTCCTCGAAGCTTGCAACAATAGCTAGCAATGCTTGAGGAAATTTCCATGGTGGCCTTCGCATCCGAATTTGTCGATGGAGTGCTTGCTTTCTCCCTTTGAAGAAGTTTGGCTTCCATTGGCTTGATATCTTCATCAATCTTCTTCTCTTAGGAGTTCTTCGAAGATCTTTTGAAGGATCTTCAACAAAAGCTAGTTGAAGAGCAACCGAAGTTTCTCTCCAAGCGTTCATGTGATAGAAATAGAGAAATCGATGGCTTTTTGCCATTTCAAGGTCTTCTTCTACTTCATTTCCTTGATTGTAGCTTTTTATGACTTCATTTAGACCTCTCCTTTGCTTCATTCTTTGATATGAGAGCTCTGCATGCTCTCCTTTTGATGTCATAGTGTCTTCATCTTCAAAACATGTCTGAAATACAAGTAAATTATTATATTCATGATGCATAAGATCTCTTACCATATCTTTTCTTCCCATTGTGTTCTTTTGTATTTTCTCTTCCTCTCTCTCTTGCTCCTCTCTCCCTTTCTTCTTATCTTCCATGGCGGCTTCCTTTGTTTGAGTGTCCTCCTTTAGACTCAAATCATTCCACCTCACTGTGAAGCTTCTTTCCTTGCTCTCATTGGTGGCTTCCTTCTTCTTGAGACTCCTTGCAATTTCTCCTTTGGCTGGACTATCCTTCAAAGTGGCTTCATCAACTTCTTCATAGGCTGGTTTTTGTCTTGAAATGGTTGTTCTTTGGCCTTCCTTCTCTTCATCTTCAACTTCCATATTCTTTTCCTCTTTGTCTTTGATAGAATAGGCTGCTATGAGCTCTGTTAGCTCATCTTCTTCTTCAACAAAAGTTTGTCTTTGTGTTAAGGATGTTGTCCTTTGGCTTCTCTCTACTTCTTCTTTGATGGAATAGGCTGCTATGAGCTCTCCTAGCTCATCTTCTTCTTTGACATGATCTCTCCCTTGCTCTTTGCCTCTTGCCATGGCTTTCAAGCCATTGTCTATGTCTCCCCCTTGGTCCTCAGCCTCTCCATGTGGCTGAAAATATACTTGAGAGTCTCCACATGACTCTCTTGCATGCACTCCTTCAATAGGGTGCTCAAGGAACTCTTTGATAGTTCCTTCTTTCTCTTCATACCTACACTTCCAAGACTTCTTGGTGGAAATCTGAAAACAACATAAACAAGAAGTTTTTACCTCCCATTTTGAAGCATTCGTTTGAGTAGTGACCTCCTTGGTGCTCCAAAAGTTTAGTGCTCTAACTCTCCATCGAGTGAGCTTCTTCAACCTTGCTGAAATCTTCATACCTTGGATTCCCTTTGGCTTCAACTTTGTTGAGTAAGCCTTCTTGCTCAAACTCCTCTTGAGTGAGCAGTTCAAATACTCAAGCTCCTTTGATCGAGCTTTATCACAAGCTACCTCCAATATTAGCTTGTCTTTGACCAGGGTGACTTTGGTGATGCCTCCTCGCTCACCTTCCTTCTTGAGTCCTTGACTCTTCCAAACTGCTCTTTAGCACTCTTCACTTCGTCCACTTGTCTTGGTCGAGGCCTTCAACAAAACAATAGAGCAATAAGGAACGGGAGATATAGCTTAGGCTTCTTCTCGAGCCTTCCTTTTCTTTTGAGATTTTCTTCTTAGCCTCCCCTTTGTGAAGCTTTTCCAAGCTTCCTTCTTGCAGCCTTCAAAGCTTCTCCCTTGAGGCTTTCTTTACTTGTGAAGCTTTCAAAACTTCTTTCCTGCAGCCCTCTTATTTGTAAATCTTCCTTCTTGCAGCCTTCTTTATTTTTGAAACTTCCTTCTTGTAGTCTTCTTCCTGTTGGCTTCTTCTTGATAGAAAGTCTTTCCTTTGAACCTTTGATTGCTTGCAATGAACCTATAGATTGCTCCAGTAGCCTCGATAGCTTTACATAAGCTTGTATGCAACCAAGGTTGGCTCTGATACCATGTTGAAAATCGGGTTTCATATGCGGAAGAGTGGTGAGCCCATAACCGAAGGTATACAGATCTTGTTTTTCACTTCAAAAATTATCACTTAATTTATTTGTACCTGTAGATCCTTGGCTGCAGATGACTACAAACTTATTTCCTCATGAGTCATACATGGTTCATATGGGCAATATATTGATTAACCACAATAGCATTACATTAACACCTCAAAAATACATAGTACACTTTTACTCACTCATCATAAGAAAACTTATTTCACATATGTTCACCATCATGAAATCACTTCAATAGATGGGTCAACGTATGAACTTATTCAGCCTTGATGTAGATAAAAATGCATATATATGGTTCTGCAGCAGCAACAAGTAGTCTTCTGCATTCTTTATCAATCATAATTTATGAGAACCTTTGTGATGTCCACTTTTCTGCAGGCATATATAGTCCAAAATGCTTTCACATAGAACTCTGTGTTCAATCTTTGATACATGCGATCCTATGACTCAGAGAGAGAGAGAGAGAATAAAGAACGCATGAAATATATTTCAATCAACTAAGAGTTTACATAGAGAAGAGCATTGGCAGATTTGACATGACATGCCCCAGTATTATGTCCATGTGTGTTGCTAACAAATCCTACAAGAGAACACTATGGAGAGCCGCCCCGCTATCATGCTCACACACTTCTTTATATAGAAGTTTGAAGACTCGTAAGTGTTCCCTTAGATTTAGGAGTTAAATGCGCATATGCATACTGCCTTAAGTCAAGGAGAAAATCAAGTGTAGAAGGAGTTAAATGCGTATATGCAATTTCTTGAGTCATTCCTTAACTCAAGGAGGAATCAAAGGGCAAGTGGATTCCTACGTAGTTTTCTATGGTTCACACAAGGGTTTATTCATATGTGTTATGAAAAGAAACTAAGATAGTGTTCATATGAGAAAAACCAAAAACACTACGGGCACACTTTATTTGAACATTCCAATGAAAGGAAGCAAAACTAAAAATATGAGAGGGTCCTCTAAGTTCTAATGTTTTAAAGCTTTATTGAAGCTTGCCATTTTTTTTAACACGCATCCATGTGTGGTCTTCTCGGTGAGTGCATAAACTGACTAAGCACTCCCACACTATATGAGATGTCTGCCCTTGTATGAGTAGCATATATCAAGCTACCTACCAAGCTTTGATACTCTTTAATGTCTTCAATTTTCTCACCTTCATAAACACTTAGTTTATGATTCATCTCCAAAGGTGTACCTGCAGGTTTAGTGTTCTCCATTTTGAATTTGAGAAGAAGATCCTGAATGTATCTCCTTTGAGTCAAATACATTCCTTCATCTGTGTATATCACCTGCATACCTAGGAAATATGTGAGCTCACATAGGTCACTGATTTTGAACTCCTCTTGCACGTGTCTCTTGATCCTTTGAATGCCATTTAGATCATCACCTGTCACAATAATATCATCTACATATACACATAGATAGATAACTTCATTGTGATCCCTTTTGATGAATAGAGAAGGATCCGAGCTGCTAGCTTTGAACCCTTGATCTTGAAGATATGTAACCAACATGTAATTCCAAGCTCTAGGAGCTTGTTCCAATCCATACAATGCTTTCTTAAGTCTGCAAACATAAGATGGATTATTAGGGTTTTCAAAACCTAGTGGTTGTGACATGTATACCTCTTCACTTATCCAACCATTTAAGAATGCATTTTTCACATCAAGTTGGAGGAGTCTTCAATTCCTTGCAGCAGCTACACTTATCAATGTCCTGATTGTAGTCATATTTGCAACTGGTGAGAATGTTTCCTCATAGTCTATACCATGAGTTTGTGAGCATCCTTTTAGCAACTAATCTTGCCTTGTACCTGCAAACTGATCCAGTTGAATTTGTTTTAACTTTATATACCCATCTGCAACCAATTACCTTTTGATTTGGTGACATTGGAACCAAATCCCAAGTGTCCATCTCCTTCAATGCATCTATCTCTTTGTTCATGGCCTTTTCCCAATTAGGGTTTCCCTTTGCCTCTTCATAGGTTGAGGGTTCCTCTGAAATAGAGTCTTTTTCCAAGTAGATTGAATGCTTCGTAAAAAATGTGAAATCATATCCATACCTTTCTGGTTGTTTCTTCTCTCTTGCTGATCTTCTAGGTGCTTGTTTGGAGCATTCTCCAACCTCTTGCATCTTTGCTTTGCCTCTTGACTTCCATAGCTTGTAATCCTTTTCTCTTTGATCTTGGTCATTGTCTGTATCACTTCTTGGATCCTGGGACATGTGTATCATGCTTGCTTCCTAATTGATGAGAGTCAGAATCAAGATCATATGGTAGTGTTACCTTTTGTTTGTCTTCATCATACCAAGACCTGTGTTCTTCAAACACAACATCTCTACTTGTAATGAATTGCTTGGTGGAAGGATTGAAGAACCTGTAACCCATCTGAGTTAAATCATATTCAATAGACACTGCCTTTGTTGCCCTTTCATCTAGCTTACCTCTTATTTGTGATGGTACATGAACATAAGCTAAACAACCAAAAACCTTGCAATGTCCAAGAATAGGTTTTCTTTCATGCCATGCTTCATAAGGAGTCATACCTTGAAGTGATTTGGATGGTAGTCTATTGACAAGGTACGCAACAGTTGAAATAGCTTATCTGGCAACTTCTTCTCTTCAAGCATTTTTCAGGCCGATCCAACCAATGTCTTGTTTCTCCTCTCTGCAATTCCATTTAGTTGAGGAGAGTACCTAGTAGTCACTTCCCTTTTGATACCTTTGTCCTGCAAGAACTCATCAAACTCTTTGGAGAATTATTCTCCCCCTCCATCAGATCTGAGCTTCTTTAGTGATCTACCTGTATGATTCTCCACATGTGCAAGATACTTCTTGAAGCAATCAAACACTTAATTCTTACTCTTGATAAAGTATAGAACAGTCCATCTACTATGGTCGTCAATAAATGAGACATAATACCTTGATCATGCCAATGAAGGTTCTTGACTTGGTCCCCATACATCTGTATGTACTAAGTCCAATAAGTTGTTGTGGATGTAGCCTTTGTGGTTGAATGGTTGTCTTTGTGCCTTCCCAATCTGACATGCATCACACCTATTGATCATGTGTTGCTTTGATATGTTTGGCAGTCCTAGAACACTTTGATCCCTGCATATATCCTTCAAGGTTCTTTCATTCACATGATCAAGTCTCTTATGCCACACTTCAAGCTCACTTAGGGTTTGAGACCCAAAGTTGAATAGAGCTATGTTCCTAGTTTCTCCTACTTCAAAAGCAAAGAGCCTACCATGCTTCTCACCTCGGGTTATCTTCTTGAAGCCTTGACATGGATCTTCCACAAAAGCTCCATGTTGGGTGAACCTAACTTGCAAGCCTTTTTCAACTATTTGGCCTACACATATTAGGTTTTTAGTGATAGTGGGTGCATAGAGAACCTTACTCAGAATGTTTGTCCTGCCATTGGAAGCTTTGACATTACCAATCTTCTCCACAGTGTGCTTTGTGTCATCCCCTGTTTGCACTTCATGTCTATGCTTTGGACTTTCCAAATCAGATAGAAGAGCACTGTTGCCTACAACATGATTCGAACATCCTGAATCTATGTAGAACAAATGATCATCTTATTTACCTTCTTAGTGGCTTAGATTCATAAGAAGAAATGAGTCTTCATGTGGTTGATGTTCTGAATAATTGTTGTAATCCCTTCTACTATAGCTTCTATTGTTATTGTTCAAGTTGTGTCCACCTCTGCCTCTATTGCTGCCATATCCACCTCTTCCACTTCCTTTCTGGGTCTTCCCATTGAACCAGCAATTCTGAGTGGTGTGGTTGGTCTTATCGCATATGGCACAAGGTTGAACATTCTAACCTTTGGCTTTGTCTTGCTTTGGTCGTTTCTTCTTCCCTTTCCACTTGCTCTTGCTTGCGAAGTTGGCTTGAGAAGTCTCTTCTTCATCTTCTTCCTTCTTCTTGCCTTTCTGCTTCTTATCCTTCTTATCTGCATATAGAGCACTAGTTGAATTACCATGATAAGAGTTACCTTCCTTTATGCTATTGTTGGCTTCTTGATTGAAGAGTTGTCCAAGAAAGATGTTGAAGTCTGGAGTTTTCACATCCATGATGAGATCATAAGCCGTCGTGAAGGATTGCCATTGCTTATCACTTCGAATGCAATTGAGAATTTGCCTCATGATGACCTCTTCTTCAATCAGCTCTCCAATGGATGCTAACTGATCCGCAACCTCCTTGACCTTGGTAACAAACTCTGTGATGGTTTGTTTAGGTGTCTTCTTCATTTGGTTGAACTCGTTCCAAAGATGATTCTTTGTTGTTTTGGTACTAGCAGAAAAGAAAGTCTCGAGGGCATCCCAGGTCTCTTGAGATGTCTTGCATCCTCTAATATGTGGTAATAGAAAGTCAGAGATAGATTTTAGTATGTATGACCTTGCTTGAGCTTCCCTTGCGCACCAAAGTGTGAGCTTATCTGTCTCGTCTTGTGTAGGTCCTCCTTTGGATCTTGGAATAGGCATAGCTTCATCACTTGCTACAATTATGTAAAGCTTTCTACCTTGCAAATAGGCCTCCATTCTGATTTTCCATGCCGCGTAGTTGTGTCGATCAAGCTTCTCGATCATTGAGGGAAAGTCGTCACCCATCTTGATCTAGCTCTGATACCATTGAAAGAATTTGGAGAAGCTTGTCGGAGGTAGAAAAGTGCGTTTCGAAGCGACGAAGTTTGGTCAAGCCAACCGGCACAAGCCCAGTCCTTGAGCTTATGGAGACTCAAATAAACCTTATAGGCATGTGATAAGTGCAAAGAAACACACTATGTACTTTGGAGCATCAAGGCGAATGAGTCGATACAAAACAGATGGCGCGGGTCGACTAGCTCAAAAAACTTACTATCTATGGAAGAGACAATGAACTTCAAATGCCCATAGCGACCAGCGTGATAAAAATTAGACAAAATCCTTTTATAGAAGTGATACACATAGGGTTGAGTGTATGGAATGCACAAACGTATAAGGAATAAGCAAAATATGCGATAGGAATGAATGCGACATTCACCGGTGGTACTTCCTATTTTTCAGGAGTACGCAGAGATTGACCCCGAGACAGAAAAACTCATATTTCTCCCAATCTACAAAACCAAATGCTTTGAAAATTTATAGGCATAAACTAAACACTAATACTTTCCAATGGGTTATGTTGCACTCAATTTGGAGCTTTGGAGAGAGCGCAGCAGCCTCTACAAGATTACTGTTGGCGAAGAAGATGATGCAGAGAAGTGAAGGAGCAAGACAATGATGGTCATAAGTGTATGTATATTGCTTCCATGTAATGTAAAAGTGATTTCAAGTCCTTATATAGCCTCTAGGAGTGTTTCACAACTTTTACAAGTTGAATTTGAATTCAAATGAAGGTGGGAATGGTTGTTGGAGGGAATCAATTCACTTTCCTACAATCTAGGAAAAGTGAAGATCTACTTTGATCTACTTTTAGGTGATTGGGTGATTGATTGAATGCAACTTCAACCACCAAAAATTTGTGGGACTTTGGCTCTATATTTCTATCTTTACATGTGTAAATCTCAAGGCTTTTACAATGGTAAATGAACCATCAAAAATCTCTCAAAAAAATACAATAAATGAGCATATGAAAAACTCTCCAACGGATATTCTTTCGACACGATAGCCTTTGATGTAGATCAAATCCACCTCAAGCATAGTGTAAGCTTGATGTTCCAACGGACACACTCAGATTGTGGAATGAAGAGAGAATGCAAGTATCATAAGAGCTTATATCCAATTACCCATAAAGCTTCTTTTGCTGAAAGAGTGAAAGAAGTAATGGAAAAATACTTAGACTATACCACACGAGTCGAGTCTAGTGATCTCCTTGCATTACAAGATGCATCAGAGTACATCTTTATTTCACTTTTTGTTGGTAGTGAAATTTGTAATCTACATGCAAAAACACTAACCGTACAATTAAAAGACAGGTTTTTGGTGCTTAGAATTAGAAATGAGGATGCAATTAAGTGATAGATAAGTCAAAATATGTCCCATTTTTATGTACTAACCTTCATTAATAAAAGAAGATTGGACTTGTTGATATTTTCTTGGAAATCTATTGAATTTTTTCTCCAATTTCAGCATGATGTATTGATGTTTAACTATGCATAAGACATATCCAAAAGTAACAAAATGAAGAAGAGGTGATCATCATATTAAGACTTTGGGAAGTTTTACCTAGTCAAATTGCTAAACATTTGTCGTGATTAACACTCCCTTTCTTTTACTTTTTTCCATTAATACGAGGATCAATTAAAACTATAGTCCCTAGCATGAAAATCAGTGCAAAATACCTCTTGGTTTGAGACAAAATTGGACTTCAATAAGGAGATTTCAAAGTGGTTCTTCTTTCAATATATCAAGCTCTGGCACATGTTTTTTATTTCATTAGCTCCAAAAAAGCCTATATAACACATATAGAAAAAAAGTGGTTTTCATCAGAGTGTGATGTTTGACAGTTTCACCATGTCAAATTGCCAAAAGCGGCACCATGATGAACACCCTTCTTTATTAATTTACATAATCTACAAGCCATATGGACTATTATGCATTAAAAAGGATGTTTAAATTCCTCATAATTTGCATGTAAGTAGCTTTGAAATCATGACCTAAAACCACTTCATCGTGCTTCAAAAAGTATTTTACATTTGATGTTTTATAGATACATTTAGCAATAATTATGGAACAATTCGCATCCGAAAGACTTAAAAAATAGATTTTCAAACTTTAAACGCAAATCGAACTACACACTTTTAAATGCCAGAATATACACAAATTTGAGAAAAATTACATTAAAAATTTTCATTAAAGCAAAATTTCTCCCAATTATTTCAAAGCCTCAATGAACCAGTTTTCGGCCCCATGACAAAGTAAATAGTTGTTGAAATATTTCATATAGTGTTCTGTGTGAACACACTTAGGACCCTTGGGGTACTCTTTCCCTCTTTAGGGAGTTTTTTCCCTCGGCTTGTATATATGTCTATAACCCTACATGGTCACTTATCTTTGTACATTCTCTTCATAATACAATCAAAGTTATGCTATACTCCAAGCTTCTTCTTCATCTTCTTTCTTGTGTTGTTCATATGCTTCCACACTCCTCTAACTCCAATAAATGGTAGTAGAGCTTGATTTTTTTTCCTTAGGGCCTCATTGAGACCCTTCCAAACACAATCTCAATATCATATAAAATTTGATGAAAATACTCCACGTGATTAGTACTTCAAATGGCATTCCTTTGTGGCATCAAAATCGTTATTTGAGCTCATTTCAAAATCTGAATGCACTATTGTAGGAACTATGCAGGCAGTCTCATCCTTTTGTATAAAAATATATATATGGTTTTCAATTCACTAGTACAAGCATTTTGAAGGTTGTGATAGATCTAGCGGATATGGATTGGGTATTCTTCAACCTTTCTAAGATACAATCGCTATTCAGCATCAAGGTATTTAGTCATTGGCTATGGCTGAATGTTATGATGTGTTCCATATAATAGTTGTTGAGGATACGTTGGATGGTTCTAATAACCCATTATAGGCATACAGGTTGTATAATGTATTGGTAGCAATACTTGTGGAATACTATCTAAGTTGTTGAAATACATGCTCCTACACTTGTAAATATAGTGATTGAAGGTCATTCAAGTGGTGTTGAAGATGATGATCTTCAAACTCATAGTCCTGTGATGTTTCCTATTGCACCTACTATAGAGAAGCTTCATTGGGATGGTAGAGATGCACATGCACATGGATTGATAGCTTTGTCCATCAAACATGCCAATATTAGCTCTCACATTAACTATTGCAAAACATTAAAAGATGCCGAGGACACTCTTAAAACATTATATCGAGCAAGAAATTAGGCTTGTGTTTCTTACCTATAAAAGTAGTTGTAGAGACCATGTGAATGAAAGAGATTCAATGGCATTTCTATGGCAAAGATCAACGATTTGAAAGAGAAGTTGATTTCAATTTATGAGACCTTACTAGATAGCTCACTTGTGCACATTGTTCTTAATAATTGTCAAGATTTGTATAAGAGATTTTGCTCAAATCTTTGGTTGATGATAAAAGCCAATCAAAACTCCTTAACCTTTAAGCACTTAGTATCCATTTTATAGTAAGAAGATAAATTTAGGTAGAAAAGGTCAATTATGCATGTTGCAGATCAAGTTTTCTTAGATAGTCAATAGGCAAAAGGTAAAAAGAGCATGTCCACTAGTAAGGAAAGACCTACATAATCAAAGAAGGAAGAGAGTGATGGCAAGAAAAAGAAGAGCAAAAATGTATTTATAAGTATTGTAAGGCGAATGATCATGTCCTTAAGAGTTTTCTTCAATTAGTTGCAAAGGAGGAAAATAACAAAGAGGCTACAATGGTTGTTGTAGAGGCCTCTTCACCTTAAAAGAAGTTCTCTAACCTTGTTCATCATGAAGAATGGCCATTTACTACTCATTGAAGCTATGACCTATCTTCTCAATAGTAGTCTATGTACGTGGTAGGCTCCAATGTTTGGTACATTGATAGGGGTGCAATCAAACATGTTACCTTGCAACATAAAATTTTTACTTCAATTGATCTTGCTCCTATAGATGATATTGGCACATGTGCTAGCAACACCTATTATCCTATCATGGCAGTTGGAAATATCATTCTTATTGTTGGCCATAGTAGTTCTTTCACATTGTTAGATGCCTTATTGTTTGAGGTATGAAGAAAATATGTTATCAACTTGAGCACTAGAAAAGATTGGCTTAATTGTTAAATTTACTGGTATAGCTCATGACCTCTTGAATGTTGATGTTATCATTGCTTCTCATATTTTACTTTGTGGGTTGTATAAGCTCATAAATTATGAAAAATTAAAAAATGATTCAGCATGTGTAGTTCCTCTTGAACAAAAGCTCACAAAATTTGATGATAAGGTACTCAAAATTTATTTTGGTTGGATATAATTTTAAAAGTAATGGCTACCTTCTATATAATCGATAGAATAAATCCATTCTAGTTAGTCTTGATGTTTTTTATTTGGAAGAGGCTATTGAGACCTTAAATTTGTCTATCAAGGAGACATTAACGAGATCAAAGCACAGGACAATTTGTTGCCTCTTTTTACAAGTGGGCAGTCAAATGTTGCTTCTAAAAAGGTTATTTTAAGCCTTTGAAGGTTTTAAATGATAATGGAGATCATTCTATTTTTTATGCATATTTACATGCTGCACTTAGTGAAGCGAGAGATCACATAGAAGAGGCAAGAACTATGCCTAAATGGCTGGTGTAGAATTTGAGAGATAACAAGTTAGATGCACCGTTGTCATAACGTACTTTTTTAAGACTCTCATAATGCTTCTTTTGCATCAGATTATTATGCAATGAATGTCTTTAATCTTTTTGATCAAGATAAGATTATTTGTTTTGATAAAGCAATAAACACAATTGGATGGTTTTTATGCAATCAAAATATGATGCCATTATGAATAATGTTTTGCAATCAAAATGTGATGCTATTATGAATAATGGTATACTCTCTTTATGTGATTTGTGCCCATGCACAGACTAAATGAGTATACAAGATAGAACGTAAGGATGGTGGAATAATTGATAGGTATAAGACTAGGCTTGTTTCCAGAGGTTATGCTCAAGAGAAGATCATCGATTTTGATGTCAGAATTTCTCTCATGTGTTGAATGATCACCATTCATAACATTTCTATACTTGTAACTCACATGGTTGCGATGCGCATGAGTTGTACATTAAAATTGCATTTTCAAATGGTGATTTACATGATAAAGTATGAGTGTTTTATCCTATGGTTTTGTCTAAGAAGGGCATTAAAAATCTTGTAGGTTGAATAAGGGGGTTTTGTTTGTGCAAGGAAATCATCAATTGATGATTTGGACAAAGATTTGAAGTCAAAGAATGAAGCAAAGATCAACATATGAGGCTTGAAGTTTAGTGCATGGTCAGAAGATGAAGACTTGTATATACTGTGAAGAGATGGATAGGTATGTGCTTGAAGATGAAGAGGTGTTACAAAATCCTTGATCTACACCAGCCAAATGAACTCCAGGAGTATATGGTGGGCCCTTTTAGCTTTCCAATGGATGTATTAGACACCCTATGTACCTTGGAAGATCACTCTCAAAAAGATAGATCAAAACACATAAGTTGGAGTTAGCTCAGAGGTGAAGACTTGCTATTCTTGGTTCATACACCTGTCTAGTGTTCTCTAAGCACAGCAGCAATTAGCTTAATTACTCTTGGGGAAGTCTAGATAACTTAAAGAGCTAACTTTCAAGAGTAATCTCATAAAAAATAATGAACCACACACTGAGAATGAGTTTTAACAACTGATGACATCATCCCGATTTTCACGGGCTGCTACAGTTTGAGACCAGTGAGCAGAAAAATCAACATAACTCAACATCTAGGAAAGCAATGATTATGAAATGTTGTATGGTTATACTAGCCAGTAAGAGAAATCCAACAAGCTTTAAATCACTGAATTTGGATACGTAACCACTGAGAAACACCTTTGACAAGATGAGTGAAAAAGTCGGGTACCTAACATAGAAGTGAAAATGCACAGACACTGTTGACTTCAACTGACCATAACTGAAGATTGCAACATCCAAATGACATGAAAATTTGTGAGCATATATTATACTTATAGAGCTAACTTTACCAAGTTAAATCACTGAAAATGATGCACCAAGCTCAGAGAAAACGTCTCTGCAAGCTGACTGAGAAAACTGAGAGTAATGGCACTGAGTAGTACACTTCACAAGAACATGGAAAGATGAACTCAAATAATCATGAAAATGAAAGTATATTGCTTTTACAATACAATGACTTACTGATACATATGTGTGCCTTGTAATCACACTTGAGATGGCATAAACCTCAGCTCTTGGAGGTCTTCACATAGGTCTCTCTAACCACGACTAAAACTGCCATCTATTTATAGTTGAGTTTGGGAGGCTAACTTCCCTCAATCACTCTCCAATCAATCAATGATTGATTTGATTCTCTACCTACCACAAATCACGAATTCGTGGCTCCTCTTTCCCTTTTTGATCATGTGGACTCAACCACTTAAGATTCTCTTACTTTTACATTAAGTAAACTCTTCAAAAAATTACAAGAGGTAGTTCACAAGTGAACTTTACATAGTCTTCTTTTTAAAGCTTCTTCTAAGACTTTGTGAGACTCAAGCCAATACTTAGGCTTTTCATAGACTTGCTCCAACAGCTCCCCCTCAAGCCAAGTATGCTTGAGGTCTTCAATCTTCCAAGATGACCTGCAAACAAATCATAGCCTTGAATTTGCAAAGCTTTGTACCATCCAATGCTTTGGTTAGAATATCTGCACATTGTTGATGAGTGGACACATATGATATTTGAATCTCTTTGCTTAGAACCTTTTCTCGTACATAGTGATAATGAACTTCAATATGTTTAGTCCTTGCATGAAAAATAGGATTAGCAGCCAAATGAATAGAACTCATATTGTCACCAAAAATAGTTGGAGTTCCAAACTCCAATCCAAGATCTTTGAATAATGTCTTCATCCACATAGCTTCTTGTGTAGCTATTGCAAGACCTCTATATTCAGCTTCAGTAGAAGAGAGAGCAATTGTGGGTTGCTTCTTGGATGACCATGAAATAAGCTTTGAACCTGCAAAGGTAAGATAACCTGAAGTGCTCCTTCTATCTTCCTTGGAGCCAGCCCAATCTGCATCAGAAAATAGCTTCAAACCTAAATCAGATACATAAGGATAATAAAGTCCTTCATTTATGGTTACTTTGAGATACTTGAGAATCCTTTTGGCAGCATCCATATGTGGTTTCCTTGGTGTGTGCATAAATTGGCTTAGCACACTCACACTGTAACATATATCTACTCTTGTCAATGTGGCATAGTTGAGACTACCCACTAGACTTTGATATGATGTGATGTCCTCTATGAGTTCACCTTCATGTGAGCTCAATTTGTGATTGACCTCCATTGGAGTACCTGCAATCTTACAATCTTGCATCTTGAATTTTGCCAACATGTCCTTAATGTACTTTCTTTGAGTGAGAAACAAACCATGATCTTTGTAGACAACTTCCAAACCTAGGAAGTAGGTAAGTGAACCCAAATCACTTATCTTGAACTCTTCTCTCATCTGATCTTTGATCTTCTTCATACCATCTGCATCATTTCCTGTCAATATAATATAAACTACATATACACATAGGTAGATGACCTCGGAATTACTCTTTTTAATAAAGAGTGAAGGATCTGCCTTGCTTGCTTGAAAGCCTTTGTCCTGCAAGAATGAAACAAGCCTGAAATTCCAAGCTCTTGGAGCTTGCTTGAGACCATACAATGCTTTGTTAAGTTTACACACATAATCAGGATAAACTTGGTTCTCAAAACCAGGTGGTTGTGCCATATATACCTCTTCAGTTATCCAACCATTCAAGAATGCATTCTTTACATCTAGTTGAAGTATCTTCCAATTCTTGGAAGAGGCAATACTAAGCAAAACCCTAATAGTAGGCATCTTTGCCACAGGAGAGAAAGTCTCCTCATAATCAATTCCCTGAGTTTGTGCAAAGCCTTTTGCTACAAGCCTTGCCTTACACCTGTTAATTGAACCATCAGAATTCTTCTTGAGTTTATAGACCCATCTTGAGCCTATTACCTTCATGGATGAAGTCTTGGGCACCAAATCCCAAGTGTTGTTTTCCTCAATCTCTTCCTTCATTGCATGCTTCCATTCTGATTTTGCTTTGGCCTCTTCAAATGATGATGGCTTCTCTTGGTTTATATCCTGTGCTATGTAGATAGAGTGTTTAGTTACTAATGAGGTGTCAAAGCCATACCTTTCTGGTTTTTTCTTTTCCCTCATAGATCTTCTTAGGCCATGATGTGATGATTCTGCCTCATGTCCAAGTTCCTGCAATTTTGCTTTACCTTTAGACTTCCGTGCTTTGATCTTTTCCATATGAGATTCTTCATCATCCTCCGAGGTGTCTTGTTCTTCAATCTTTGGTTGTTCTCTACCAAGCTTTGGAAAATCTTCTTCAAGATCATATGGTAAATTAACCTTCCTGCATGAATCTTCATACCATGAATTGTTCTCAGCAAAATCTATATCTCTGCTTACCAAGAATCCTTTGTTGGTAGGGTTGTATAACCTGTAGCCCTTTTTATTGTTGTATATCCAATAAATACACACCTTTCTGCCTTTGGATCCATCTTGCCTCTAACTTGTGAAGGAACATGAGCAAAAGCAATACATACAAAAATTTTACAATGATCTAAACTTGGTCTTCTTCCATTCCAAGCCTCATATGGAGTCATCCCATCAAGGGATTTTGAAGGCAACCTGTTAATCAAGTAAGTGGCTGTAGAAACAGCCTCAGCCCATAAGTAATTAGGTAAATGCTTTTCATTTAACATAGACCTTGCAGCTTCAACAATTGTCCTATTCCTCCTTTTTGCCACTCCATTTTGCTCAGGAGTCTACCTTGTAGTTACCTCTCTTTTGATTCCTCTTTATTGAAGAAAAGAATCAAACTCATGGGAGAAGTATTCTCCCCCTCCATCTGACCTTAGCCTTTTTAGTGATTTACCTGTTTGATTCTCCACAAGAGCCAAATATCTTTTGAAACATGAAAAAACTTCATCTTTGTGTTTCATAAAGAATAGGATAGTCCATCTGCTGCAATCATCAATAAAGGAAACATAATACCTTGATCCAGATATTGAAGCTTCCTTGCTAGGTCCCCATACATCTGTATGAACCAACTCCAAGAGATCTCCATGCATATAACCTTTCTTCATGAATGGTAACCTGTGAGACTTTCCAAATTGACATGCACTACACTTATAAATCATATGTTGTTTTGACAAATTAGGAAGTCCAAGTACACTTTGGTCCCTGCAGATTTGCTTTATTGAGCTTTCACCAATATGTGCTAACCTTTGTGCCATACTTCCAATTCTGTGAGTGTCTGACTACCATAATTAAAGAGAGCAATGTTTCTAATGTCCTGTAATTCAAATGTGAACAATCTACCTATCTTTTCACCTTTTGCAATTCTTCTGAATCCTTGACTTGGATCTTCAACAAATGCTCCTGCTTTTGTGAACCTGACTTGCAACCCTTTCTCTACTATCTGCCCAACACTTATCAAATTCTTTGTAATGGTAGGGACATAGAGTACCTTACTGAGTAGGTTGATGTTTCCATCAGGTGCTTTGACATTGCCTATTTTCTCCACAGGATGTTTTGTATCATCTCCTGTTTGTACCTCATGCTTATTCCTTCGATCTTCTAAATCTGATGGGAGTGCCACATTTCTTGCCACATGATTTGAACAACCTGAATCTATGTAGAAAACATGCTCATCAGATTTACCTTGTGGCATAGCCATGTTCATGATCAATAATGAATCCTCTTTGTTTGAGTCTTCTGTGTAGTTATTGTAGTCTCTCCTTCCTTTGTAGCCTCCTTGATAGTTTGAATGATTGTAGTTGTTGTAGTTGCCATGGTAGTTGTTGAACCTTCCTCTTGAGTAGCCATAACTTCCTCTATTGTATCCTCTGCCTCTTTGATTCCTGGAATTCCTAAAGCAATTTTCAGTTGTATGATTAGTTAATCCACAAATAGAACATGAGTTGGAGTCTTGGGATCTCCCCATGCCTTGTCTACCTCCTCTTCCTCTACCTCTGCCATGTCTTCCTCTACCTGCATAGTTAGCTTGATATGTACCTGCTTCATCATCCACTTTCTTTGCCTTTCCTTTGTTATCTTTAGACTTGCTTTTATCCGTGTATAAAGCTGAAGATTGATTACCTTTAGAGCTTTCTCCATTTTTTATAAGCTTTGCCTCTTGAGTAAGTAGTTGTCCAATGAGTGTGTTGAAATCAGGTACATGCATGTCCATGTACAAATCCATAGTTGTGGTGAATGCTTCCCACTTGTCATCTGCCTTCAAGCCATTGATGACCTGCCTTACAATTTGCTCTTCATCTATTACCTCTCCAATGCTTCCCAACTGATCCGCTATGTCCTTGAGCTTTGTGACAAAATCTGTCACATTTTGTTTGGGAGCCTTCTTGAGAGTTGTGAAATCCAGCCATAGTTGATGCTTCCTAGCTTTAGTACTTGAAGAAAAGAAAGCTTCAAGTGCATCCCACACTTCCTGAGATGTCTTACAACTTCTAATGTGAGGCAACAAAAAATCTGAGATAGAGTTGAGGAGATAAGACCTTGCAAGTGCATCCTTGGAGCACCATGTGCTCAATCTTTCTTGCTCTTCTTGTGTTGGTTGACTTTTGTTCCTCAAACTTGGCATAACTTCATCTCCAGCCACATAACCATAGAAACTTCTACCTTGGAGATAGGCTTCCATTCTTAATGACCAAGCTGAGTAGTTACCTCTGTCTAATTTGTCAATTGATGAAGGAAATCCATCTGCCATGTTGTCCAACCTTGCTCTGATACCACTGTGAAGAGATGGATAGGTATGTGCTTGAAGATGAAGAGGTGTTACAAAATCCTTGATCTACACCAGCCAAATGAACTCCAGGAGTATATGATGGGCCAATTTAGCTTGCCAATGGATGTATTAGACACCCTATGTACCTTGGAAGATCACTCTCAAAAAGATAGATCAAAACATATAAGTTGGAGTTAGCTCAGAGGTGAAAACTTGCTATTCTTGGTTCATACACCTGTCCAGTGTTTTACATAATCCTCTGAGCACAGCAGCAATTAGCTTAATTCCTCTTGGGGAAGTCTAGATAACGTAAAGAGCTAACTTTCAAGAGTAATCTCATCAAAAATAATGAACCACACACTGAGAATGAGTTTTAACAACTAATGACATCATCCCGATTTTCACGGGCTGCTACAGTTTGCTACCAGTGAGCAGAAAAATCAACATAACTCAAAATGTAGGAACGCAATGATTATGAAAATTTGTATGGTTATACTAGACAGTAAGTTGAATCCAACAAGCTTTAAATCACTGAATGTGGATAAGTAACCACTGAGAAACACCTCTAACAAGATGAGTGAAAAGTCGGGTACCTGACATAGAAGTGAAAATGCACAGACACTGTTGACTTCAACTGAACATAACTGAAGATTGCAACATCCAAATGACATGAAAATTTGTGAGCATATAGTAGACTTGTGGAGCGAACTTTACCAAGTTAAATCACTGAAAATGATGCACCAAGCTCAGAGAAAACATCTCTGCAAGCTGACTGAGAAAACTGAGAGTAATGGCAGTGAGTAGTACACTTCACAAGAACATGGAAAGATGAACTCAAATAATCATGAAAATGAAAGTATATTGCTTGTACAATACAATGACTTACTGATACATATGTGTGCCTTGTAATCACACCTTGATATGGCATAAAGCTCAGCTCTTGGAGGTCTTCACATAGGTCTCTCTAACCACGACTAAAACTGCCATCTATTTATAGTTGAGTTTGGGAGGCTAACTTCCCTCAATCACTCTCCAATCAATCAATGATTGATTTGATTCTCTTCCTACCACAAATCACGAATTCGTGGCTCCTCTTTCCCTTTTTGATCATGTGGACTCAACCACTTAAGATTCTCTTACTTTTACATTAAGTAAACTCTTCAAAAAATTACAAGAGGTAGTTCACAAATGAACTTTACATAGTCTTCTTTTTAAAGCTTCTTCTAAGACTTTGTGAGACTCAAGCCAATACTTAGGCTTGTCATAGACTTGCTCCAACATATACATGTATACTAATCTTGTAATTTGTTCATAAAACTTTGCATCTATGATGAGTTGTGATGTAAAAATCTAAATATACTTCATATATATGTACTATGAATAAGAGTAATGATGACTTACAAGTTTTGCAAGTCACTAGAGACTTTAGAAAGTGAGAAGAACTTGAAGTATCAGTTAGATGTAAGATTTCTCTGAATAGAAGAAAGTTGCACCTCGATCATTTGCTCAGTGCTCCTTCTCTGTTCATCTTCTTGATGAATGCTTTTGTACAAGTCAAATTCTATAGTTGAGTGACCTCTATACAAGTTTTGAGAGTTTAATTATCATTAGGCTGAGAGAATATTAAGTAGGAACATTTACATGTGTAAATGTGAAGAAGTGAAAATAGAAATAGGTACAATCCCAGTGGTCAATGTTTTGATCAGATATCCCTCCGTAGTGTAATGTTTTGAGCAGGTAAGCACTCATTCTTTAATTTGAAAGGTAAGCTACTTGTGGCTCAAAGCATTTGAATAAACGAGGGTCTAGTTTGGGAGAACGATGGATTAGAAGTTGCAAGTGTCAAAGTCAAGTACAAAGAAGAACAGTTTCAGACATAGGTACATTGTTTGGAACCAATCTCCAGGTTTACGGGATGTTTTTGAGATATTTAACTTGGAGAAGGTGCGCAAACTTTAGGAGACACCTTGTATAAATTTTCATAGAAGACTTTACACATTTGATTATTCAATGCGTGAATTAAGTGCAGCAGACTTTTTTGAATATTTAGTTCATACATATATACACATATAGACACATATACACACACATACGTACACACATATACACATACATACACACATATACATACACACATATACACACACACATACATACACACATATACACACACATACATAGACACATATACACACATACACATACACACATTTGCATACACACACATACAGATATGCACATACACATACACATATAAATACTTGCACATATACATACAAACACATAGACACACACACACATACACTCAAATGCATACATATACATACACACACATAGACACACACACACATATACTCACACGCATCCATACACACACATAGACACACACATGCACATATACTCACACGCATACATACATACACATGCGCACATACATAGACACATGCATACACACACATGCACATACATACACACATATGCATACACACATATACATACACACATATGCACATATACAGACACAAGCACACTATACAAACCCGTGCATACACAAACATACATACATAGACATATACATACACACACATGTGCATACATACACACATGCACATACATAAAAACATGTGCATATATACTCACATGCATTCATACACACACCTGCATATGTATACATATATATACACATGCATATGTATACATACATACACACATGCATATGTATACATACATAACACACATATGCATACACACACATACACATATACACATACACATACATATACTTACACATAGATACACACACATACACTCACATGCATACTTACACTTACATGCATACATAAAAATACACAAATACACATACACATATAGATATTTACACATACACACACATAGACACACACATACACATATAAATACTTACACATACATACACAAGCATAAACACATACACACACACACACACACACACATATATATATATATATATATATATATATATATATATATATATATATATATATATATATATATATATATATATATATATATATATACACACACACATACACATATACAAATACACATATAGATACTTACACATACATACATACACATAGAGACACACACATACACTCACATGCATACATATACTCACATGCATACATACACACACATGCATACATACACATAGATGCATACACAACACACATACACACTATACATACATATGCATACACATACATACACATACGTATACATAAACACATATACATACACCCACATATACATATAGACACATAGAGACACACACATACACATACACATTCACACACATATAGAGATACACACACATACACATGCATACACAAAAACATAACCACATACATACACTATGCATATGCATACACACACATAAATGTATACATACACATACATACACATATGCACACACATACACATGTATACATACACACACATACACACATTATACATACATATGCATACACACACATACACACATGTATAAATACACACACATGGATACATACACCCACATATGCATGCATACACATAGAGACACACACATGCATACATATGCATACACAATGCACATGCATATGCATACATACATACATACATACATGCATACACACAGACACACACCCACATCAACATGTACACACATACATACACTCACATACATACCTACATACAATCGGAGAGGCCAAAGAACAGAAGCATGGTCACTTTGAGTTTACTTTGCAACTCGAATTCTCACCTTTCGAGATTCATAACAGAAGCGAAACGTTTACATCATTTAATTATGAATCATTTGGAGAGAAGGTCTTGTGTGTGTGTTTAATCATCAGATGCCTATGGTCTAAATATTTGAAGATAATCTGAATAGATCTCATCTTTTGAAAATTTTATGCGACACAAAGAATCCACAGTCTCTACTGGAACTGAATTTTGATGAAGTTGTTGCATATGCATCATCGAATCACTATTAGAGAGAATTGACGCACAATTCGTTCAAGGTTGATTCAGGAAGACACTTAGGAAGTGCTGATAACTGACAATATAATGATGGAGAGTGTTAATCTCCAAAAGAACAAGCTATCCTTGATGTTAGACCACTTCTATATCAAGAATAACTTTAAACTCCAACCAATTTTGGAAGACAAGCACCAAACTATCAAGAATTTAGCTAACTATGAAGAAATTCATTTCACACAAAAGTTTGCTGCATATTATTGACTCATTGATTGATCATTTGTGTAAAGTTTCTGATGAAACTTTGTAGGATGTGTCATCTACAGCTTGCGCACCTCCTCCAAGTTAAAAGACTTCAAAAACTTAAGTAGATTATGAGAAATATTTCAAATAATCTACCTATGTCTGAAACTGCCTTCTTGTAGAGTTGACTTTGACACCTGCAACTTCTAACACATGGTTCTCCCAAACTAGAACTCGTTTAAGCGAATGCTTTTAGCCATAGATGGCTTACCTTCCAACTTAGATTTTGACTCCTCATTTGGGCAAAACTTTACACTGCGCACAGAGAAATGACCATTTCTTTGACCATCGGAATTGCACCTGTTTCAGAAGACACTCAATACTTTCTCACATATCAATGTTCCTACACAAAATTCTCTGAGCTTGTTTGCCATTGGACTCTCAAACTTTAAACATAGATAGATTAACTATGGAATTAGATGTGTACAAAAGGATTTCTGATAAAATCAAACACAGAAGGAGAACTAGAGAAAAGACCGATGCGCAATTCTCTGAACATTCTTTCTATTCAACTCTTCATACATCTCATGGATGATACATCCAATACTCAGCATCTATTCATCTATATTTCATCTCTCTCTCCTAATACGACCATCTACATGTATCTATATATACATATGAGTATTGATTCGTCATTACTTCAAGTATACTAAAGTATTTACAAAACTAATGTACATATGTTTTAAAGAACTTTGCTCCCTGAACCTTCTCTTCATTTCATGAAGTTGGACTTCAAACTTTTCTTCATATCTTCACTTCTAGGTTTCATAATCACCAATTTTTGATTGTCCTACTCCAACAGCTCCCCCTCAATCATCAATTGCGATTACCTACATCTTCTTTATTCCTCCCATATCTTTAAATCTCTGCAACTTTGGTCCATCCAAGCTTTTTGTCATCATATCTGCAAGTTGATCTTTTGTAGGAGTATGCATAACTTCTATTTCTTTATCAACAACCTTCTCTCTCAGAAAATGATACTCAATCTCAATATGTTTAGTTCTAGCATGGAATACAGGATTTGTTGCCAAATATAAAGAACTCATATTCTCTCCACAAATGATAGGAGTGTTGGAGCAAGTCTATGACAAGCCTAAGTATTGGCTTGAGTCCCACAAAGTCATAAAAGAAGCTTCAAAATGAAGACTATGTAAAGTTCACTTGTGAACTACCTCTTGTAATTTTTTGAAGAGTTTACTTAATGTAAAAGTGAAAGAATCTTAAGTGGTTGAGTCCACTTGATCAAGAATGGAAAGAGGAGCCACGAATTCGTGATTTGTGGTATGTAGAGAATCAAATCAATCATTGATTGATTGGAGAGTGATTGAGGGAAGTTAGCCTCCCAAACTCAACTATAAATAGATGACAGTTTTAGTCGTGGTTAGAGAGACCTATGTGAAGACCTCCAAGAGCTGAGCTTTATGCCATATCAAGGTGTGATTACAAGGCACACATATGTATCAGTAAGTCATTGTATTGTACAAGCAATATACTTTCATTTTCATGATTATTTGGTTTCATCTTTCCATGTTCTTGTGAAGTGTACTACTCACTGCCATTACTCTCAATTTTCCGAGTCATCTTGCAGAGATGTTTTCTCTGAGCTTGGTGCATTATTTTCAGTGATTTAACTTGGTAAAGTTAGCTCTATAAGTCTACTATATGCTCACAAATTTTCATGTCATTTGGATGTTGCAATCTTCAGTTATGTTCATTTGAAGTCAATAGGGTCTGTTCATCTTCACTTCTCTGTCAGGTACCCGACTTTTTCACTCATCTTGTCAGAGCCATTTCTCAGTGGTTACTTATCCAAATTCAGTGATTTAAAGCTTGTTAGATTCCGCTTACTGCCTAGTATAACCATACAAATGTTCATAATCATTGGATTCCTTCATTTTGAGTTATGTTGATTTTTCTGCTCCCTGGTCTCAAACTATAGCAGCCCGTGAAAATCGTGATGATGTCATCAGTTGTTAAAACTCATTCTCAGTGTGTGGTTCATTATTTTTTATGAGATTACTCTTGAAAGTTAGCTCTTTAAGCTGCCTAGACTTCCCCAAGAGGAATTAAGCTAATTGCTACTGTGCTTAGAGAATTATGTAAAACACTGGACAGGTGTATGAACCAAGAATAGCAAGTTTTCACCTTTGAGCTAACTCCAACTTATCTGTTTTGATCTATCTTTTTGAGAGTGATCTTTCAAGGTACATAGGGTGTCTAATACATCCATTGGCAAGCTAAAAGGGCCCACCATATACTCCTGGAGTTCATTTGGTTGGTGTAGATCAAGGATTTTGCAACACCTCTTCATCTTCAAGCACATACCTATCCATCTCTTCACAGTGGTATCAGAGCAAGGTTGGACAACATGGCAGATGGATTTCCTTCATCAATTGACAAATTGGACAGAGGTAACTACTCAGCTTGGTCATTAAGAATGGAAGCTTATCTCCAAGGTAGAAGTTTATATGGTTATGTGGCTGGAGATGAAGTTATGCCAAGTTTCAGGAACAAAAGTCAACCAACACAAGAAGAGCAAGAAAGATTGAGCACATGGTGCTCCAAGGATGCACTTGCAAGGTCTTATCTCCTCAACTCTATCTCAGATTTTTTGTTGCCTCACATTAGAAGTTGTAAGACATCTCAGGAAGTGTGGGATGCACTTGAAGCTTTCTTTTCTTCAAGTACTAAAGCTAGGAAGCATCAACTATGGCTGGATTTCACAACTCTCAAGAAGGCTCCCAAACAAAATGTGACTGATTTTGTCACAAAGCTCAAGGACATAGCGGATCAGTTGGGAAGCATTGGAGAGGTAATAGATGAAGAGCAAATTGTAAGGGAGGTGATCAATGGCTTGAAGGCAGATGACAAGTGGGAAGCATTCACCACAGCTATGGATTTGTACATGGACATGCATGTACCTGATTTCAACACACTCATTGGACAACTACTTACTCAAGAGGCAAAGCTTATAAAAAATGGAGAAAGCTCTAAAGGTAATCAATCTTCAGCTTTATACACGGATAAAAGCAAGTCTAAAGATAAAAAAGGAAAGGCAAAGAAAGTGGATGATGAAGCAGGTACATATCAAGCTAACTATGCAGGTAGAGGAAGACATGGCAGAGGTAGAGGAAGAGGAGGTAGACAAGGCAGGGGGAGATCCCAAGACTCCAACTCATGTTCTATTTGTGGATTAACTAATCATACAACTGAAAATTGCTTTAGGAATTCCAGGAATCAAAGAGGCAGAGGATACAATAGAGGAAGTTATGGCTACTCAAGAGGAAGGTTCAACAACTACCATGGCAACTACAACAACTACAATCATTCAAACTATCAAGGAGGCTACAAAGGAAGGAGAGACTACAATAACTACACAGAAGACTCAAACAAAGAGGATTCATTATTGATCATGAACATGGCTATGCCACAAGGTAAATCTGATGAGCATGTTTTCTACATAGATTCAGGTTGTTCAAATCATGTGGCAGGAAATGTGGCACTCCTATCAGATTTAGAAGATCCAAGGAATAAGCATGAGGTACAAATAGGAGATGATACAAAACATCCTGTGGAGAAAATAGGCAATGTCAAAGCACCTGATGGAAACATCAACCTACTCAGTAAGGTACTCTATGTCCCTACCATTACAAAGAATTTGATAAGTGTTGGGCAGATAGTAGAGAAAGGGTTGCAAGTCAGGTTCACAAAAGCAGGAGCATTTGTTGAAGATCCAAGTCAAGGATTCAGAAGAATTGCAAAAGGTGAAAAGACAGGTAGATTGTTCACATTTGAATTACAGGACACTAGAAACATTGCTCTCTTTAATTATGGTAGTCAGACACTCACAGAATTGGAAGTATGGCACAAAAGGTTAGCACATATTGGTGAAAGGTCATTAAAGCAAATCTGCAGGGACCAAAGTGTACTTGGACTCCCTAATTTCTCAAAACAACATATGATTTATAAGTGTAGTGCATGTCAATTTGGAAAGTCTCACAGGTTACCATTCATGAAGAAAGGTTATATGCATGGAGATCTCTTGGAGTTGGTTCATACAGATGTATGGGGACCTAGCAAGGAAGCTTCAATATCTGGATCAAGGTATTATGTTTCCTTTATTGATGATTGCAGCAGATGGACTATCCTATTCTTTATGAAACACAAAGATGAAGTTTTTTCATGTTTCAAAAGATATTTGGCTCTTATGGAGAATCAAATAGGTAAATCACTAAAAGGCTAAGGTCAGATGGAGGGGGAGAATACTTCTCCCATGATTTTGATTCTTTTCTTCAAGAAAGAGGAATCAAAAGAGAGGTAACTACAAGGTACACTCCTGAGCAAAATGGAGTGGCAGAAAGGAGGAATAGGACAATTGTTGAAGCTGCAAGATCTATGTTAAATGAAAATCATTTGCCTAATTACTTATGGGCTGAGGCTGTATCTACAGCCACTTACTTGATTAACAGGTTGCCTTCAAAATCCCTTGATGGGATGACTCCATATGAGGCTTGGAATGGAAGAAGACCAAGCTTAGATCATTGTAAAATTTTTGGATGTATTGCTTTTGCTCATGTTCCTTCACAGGTTAGAGGCAAGATGGATCCAAAGCCAGAAAGGTGTGTATTTATTGGATATGACAACAATCAAAAGGGCTACAGGTTATACAACCCGACCAACAAAGGATTCTTGGTAAGCAGAGATGTAGTTTTTTATGAGAACAATTCATGGTATGAAGATTCATGCAGGAAGGTCAATTTACCATATGATCTTGAAGAAGATTTTCCAAAGCTTGGTAGAGAACAACCAAAGATTGAAGAACAAGACACCTCGGAGGATGATGAAGAATCTCATATGGAAAAGATCAAAGCATGGAAGTCTAAAGGTAAAGCAAAATTGCAGGATCTTGGACATGAGGCAGAATCATCACATCATGGCCTAAGAAGATCTATGAGGGAAAAGAAAAAACCAGAAAGGTATGGGTTTGACACCTCATTAGTAACTAAACATTCTATCTACATAGCACAGGACATAAACTAAGAGGAGCCATCATCATTTGAAGAGGCCAAAGCAAAAACAGAATGGAAGCATGCAATGAAGGAAGAGATCGAAGCACTTGAGGAAAACAACACTTGGGATTTGGTACCCAAGACTTCATCCATGAAGGTAATAGGCTCAAGATGGGTCTATAAACTCAAGAAGAATTATGATGGTTCAATTAACAGGTATAAGGCAAGGCTTGTAGCAAAAGGCTTTGCACAAACTCAGGGAATTGATTATGAGGAGACTTTCTCTCCTGTGGCAAAGATGCCTACTATTAGGGTTTTGCTTAGTATTGCCTCTTCCAAGAATTGGAAGATACTTCAACTAGATGTAAAGAATGCATTCTTGAATGGTTGGATAACAAAAGAGGTATATATGGCACAACCACCTGGTTTTGAGAATCAAGTTTATCCTGATTATGTGTGTAAACTTAACAAAGCTTTATATGGTCTCAAGCAAGCTCCAAGAGCTTGGAATTTCAGGCTTGTTTCATTCTTGCAGGACAGGCTTTCAACCAAGCAAGGCAGATCCTTCACTCTTTATTAAAAAGAGTAACTCTGAGGTCATCTACCTATGTGTATATGTAGATGATATTATATTGACAGGAAATGATGCAGATGGTATGAAGAAGATCAAAGATCAGATGAGAGAAGAGTTCAAGATAAGTGATTTGGGTTCACTTACCTACTTCCTAGGTTTGGAAGTTGTCTACAAAGATCATGGTTTGTTTCTTACTCAAAGAAAGTACATTAAGGACATGTTGGCAAAATTCAAGATGCAAGATTGTAAGATTGCAGGTACTCCAATGGAGGTCAATCACAAATTGAGCTCACATGAAGGTGAACTCATAGAGGACATCACATCATATCAAAGTCTAGTGGGTAGTCTCAACTATGCCACATTGACAAGACTAGATATATGTTACAATGTGAGTGTGCTAAGCCAATTTATGCACACACCAAGGAAACCACATATGGATGCTGCCAAAAGGATTCTCAAGTATCTCAAAGGAACCATAAATGAAGGACTTCATTATCCTTATGTATCTGATTTAGGTTTGAAGCTATTTTCTGATGCAGATTGGGCTGGCTCCAAGGAAGATAGAAGGGGCACTTCAGGTTATCTTACCTTTGCAGGTTCAAAGCTTATTTCATGGTCATCCAAGAAGCAACCCACAGTTTCTCTCTCTTCTACTGAAGCTGAATATAGAGGTCTTGCCATAGCTACTCAGGAAGCTATGTGGATGAAGACATTATTCAAAGATGTTGGATTGGAGTTTGGAACTCCAACTATTTTTGGTGACAATATGAGTTCTATTCATTTGGCTGCTAATCCTATTTTTCATGCAAGGACTAAACATATTGAAGTTCATTATCACTATGTACGAGAAAAGGTTCTAAGCAAAGAGATTCAAATATCATATGTGTCCACTCATCAACAATGTGCAGATATTCTGACCAAAGCATTGGATGGTACAAAGCTTTGCAAATTCAAGGCTATGATTGGTTTGCAGGTAATCTTGGAAGATTGAAGACCTCAAGCATACTTTGCTTGAGGGGGAGCTGTTGGAGCAAGTCTATGACAAGCCTAAGTATTGGCTTGAGTCCCACAAAGTCATAAAAGAAGCTTCAAAATGAAGACTATGTAAAGTTCACTTGTGAACTACCTCTTGTAATTTTTTGAAGAGTTTACTTAATGTAAAAGTGAAAGAATCTTAAGTGGTTGAGTCCACTTGATCAAGAATGGAAAGAGGAGGCACGAATTTGTGATTTGTGGTAGGTAGAGAATCAAATCAATCATTGATTGATTGGAGAGTGATTGAGGGAAGTTAGCCTCCCAAACTCAACTATAAATAGATGACAGTTTTAGTCGTGGTTAGAGAGACCTATGTGAAGACCTCCAAGAGCTGAGCTTTATGCCATATCAAGGTCTGATTACAAGGCACGCATATGTATCAGTAAGTCATTGTATTGTACAAGCAATATACTTTCATTTTCATGATTATTTGGTTTCATCTTTCCATGTTCTTGTGAAGTGTACTACTCACTGCCATTACTCTCAGTTTTCTCAGTCAGCTTGCAGAGATGTTTTCTCTGAGCTTGGTGCATCATTTTCAGTGATTTAACTTGGTAACGTTAGCTCTATAAGTCTAATATATGCTCACAAATTTTCATGTCATTTGGATGTTGCAATCTTCAGTTATGTTCATTTGAAGTCAACAGGGTCTGTTCATCTTCACTTCTCTGTCAGGTACCCGACTTTTTCACTCATCTTGTCAGAGCCATTTCTCAGTGGTTACTTATCCAAATTCAGTGATTTAAAGCGTGTTAGATTCCGATTACTGTATAGTATAACCATAAAAATTGTCATAATCATTGGATTCCTACATTGTGAGTTATGTGGATTTTTCTGCTCCCTGGTCTCAAACTGTAGGAGCCCGTGAAAATCGGGATGATGTCATCAGTTGTTAAAACTCATTCTCAGTGTGTGGTTCATTATTTTTGATGAGATTACTCTTGAAAGTTAGCTCTTTAAGCTACCTAGACTTCCCCAAGAGGAATTAAGCTAATTGCTGCTGTGCTTAGAGAATTATGTAAAACACTGGACAGGTGTATGAACCAAGAATAGCAAGTTTTCACCTTTGAGCTAACTCCAACTTATCTGTTTTGATCTATCTTTTTGAGAGTGATCTTCCAAGGTACATAGGGTTTCTAATACATCCATTGGCAAGTTAAAAGGGCCACCATATACTCCTGGAGTTCATTTGGCTGGTGTAGATCAAGGATTTTGCAACACCTCTTCATCTTCAAGCACATACCTATCCATCTCTTCACAAGGAGTACTCTGAACAATATCAAAACTCTTCATAAGAGTCTTTAACCATATTACTTCCTTTGCAGCTTCTACCATGCCTTTGTATTCTGCTTTTGTAGATGAAAAAGCAACTGTATGTTGCTTCTTAGAACACCATGAAACTAGCTTATCTCCCACATAACACAAATATCCATGTGTTGATCTTCTATCATCAGAATTACTTGCCCAATCTGCATCACTGTATATCCTGACTCTTGTATCTGAAGTAAATCCATAATACAGACCTTCTTTAAGTGTGCCCTTGATGTACCTAAGTACTCTTTGTCCTACAATCCAATGTTCCTTTCTAAGACAATGCATGAATTGAGATAGAACTCCAACTGCATATGATAAGTCAAGTCTTGTTAATGTAGCATAAATCAGGCTACCCACCAAACTCTGATAAAGCTTCATAACTTTGAATTCTTCTCCTCCATATCTACTCAATCTATGATTCACTTCCATTGGAGTTGGTGCTATCTTGCAATCTTCTATTTTAAATTTGGTTAGCAAATCTTTCAAATACCTTTCTTGAGTTACATATACTCCATGTTGCGTATACGAAATCTCCATTCCCAAAAAGAATGACAAATTTCCCAAATCACTGATTTTGAATTCTTTCTCCATCTGCTTCTTAATCATGTGTATACCTTTGTCATCTGTTCCTGTAAGTATTATGTCATCAACAAAAATACAAACATAAATACATCCATCCTCAGTTGCTTTAACTAGCAAGCTACTATCTGCCTTTGATGCTTGAAATCCAAGTTCCTTTAAGAACTTTACAAGCCTATAATTCCATGCCCTTGGGGCCTGCTTCAACCCATACAAAGCTCTCTTGAGCTTACACACATAATTTGGATACACGATCTTTGAAACCATCTGGTTGTTCCATGTAGACTTCATCTGAAATATAACCATTCAAAAATGCATTCTTTACATCTAATTGAGATAGTTTCCAACCTTTGCAAGCAGCAATTGCTATGAGAGTCCTTATGGTTGTCATTTTTGCAACAGGACTATAAGTTTCATCATAGTCCACACCATATGTCTGTGCATATCCCTTTACAACAAGCCTGGCTTGGTACCTAGACACACTTCCATCTGCAAACCATTTACATCCAATGATCTTCTGACTATTTGGTTTAGGAACCAAATCCCAAGTCTCATTTTCCATCAATGCATCATATTCCTCCTACATAGCTTTTACCAAATTCTTCTTCCCTTTGGCTTCATCATATGTGGATGGATCTTCATCTACTTTTAACATATAAGCATAATCTTTAGTAGTCAAGAATGAAGTATCATAGCTATACCTTGTAGGTTGCCATTTATGCCTAGATGACCTTCTGAGTTCTCCACTTCTTGAAGTTTCTGGTTCATCACATTCTGGATCAAACCTTGGCACTTCTTCAACTTCAACCTGTACTTCATTGTTCTCCTCTTCATCAAATATCTGAACCTTTGATTTACCTTTCTTTTGATTCACAACTTCTTCAACATCTGCATAAATATTAAGTGTTCTTGCATACCAAGTACCTTGCTAATCAAATGTAACATCCTTAGACACAAGGAATTGCTTTGTGGATGGACTCCACAACCTATAACCCATCTGCTTGTCATCATAGCCAATGAATACATATTTCTCTGCTTTAGGTTCCAATTCATGCCTCAATTGAGATGGCACATATGCATATGCAAAGCATCCAAATATTTTACAATGATCCAAGGTAGGCCTCTTACCCCACCAAGCTTCATATGGTGTCATTCCCTGCAAAGCTTTACATGGTAACCTATTGACCAAATATGTGGCTGTATTTACAGCCTCAGCCCACAAATAATTAGGACAATTTTTCTCCTTCATCATTGATCTTGCAAACTCAACAAGAGTTCTATTTCTTCTCTCTACTATCCCATTTTGTTGAGGAGAGTACCTGCAAGTAACCTCTCTCTTTATACCTGCATTGCACAAATAATCACTGAACTCATTAGAGAAATACTCTCCCCCTCCATCTGACCTGAACCTCTTCAATTTTTGACCTGTAATTCTTTCTGCATATGCATGATAGTGCTTAAATGTGTTAAACACTTCTGACTTGTCTTTGATCACATAAATTGTGATCCACCTGGTAGCATCATCAACATATATGACATAATATCTTGAACCATTTATAGTGAAGTCCTTTGAAGGACCCCACACATCTGTATGTACCAATTCAAGTCTTTCTGAATACATAAAACCATGCTTATTATATGATTGCTTATGAGCCTTACCTAGCTGACATGCTTCACATCTGTATGTCATGTGTTGACTTGCAACATTAGGCAATCCAAGCACTGAACCATTGTTAACCATTTCTTTAATACCTCTTTCATTAAAGTTTCCAAGTCTTTTATGCCAAAGATCCAATTCAGACACCTTTTGCTCTCCATATGTGAACATAACATGTCCAATATTACCTTGTATCTTTAATGTGAAGAGTCTTCCTTCCTTCTTTCCTGTAACAATTTGTTTATACCCTTGACTAGGGTCTTCAACATAAACTCCATCATTAGTGAACCTTACCTCATATCCTTTTTCCACAATTTGTCCTACACTAATTAAATTCTTTGGAATTGTAGGAACATATAGAACCTTACTCAAGAGAGTACTTCCATCTTTAGCTTTAACTGAACCAATTGACTTTACTTTGTGCTTTGTATTATCACCTGTTTGAACTGTGTGATTAATTTCCTTATGATCTAGATTAGTCATTCAAGCAATGTTTCCACTCAAATGATTGCTACATCCTGAGTCAATATAAAATACTCTCATGTCTTCATGTGAGGCTTCACATGTTGCGTTCATAATAAGAGTTGAATCTTCTTTCTGATCTGATGCATAATTGTAGTAGGTGTTATTGTAGATTTTGGAAGTTTCTTCCTCCACTTCTTCCAAAAGAATTCCTACCACCTCTACCTCTGAAGTTTCCTCTCTAATATCTGCCACCTCTTCCTCTTTGACTAAAATTCTGATTAAAGTTACCATTGCTCTGATTATTATGCCAACAATCATGAGATAGATGATTGGTCTTACCACATATCCAATAAGCTTTGACATTATCTTTGTTATTTTTGCCTTTTGCTCTACTCCTACCACTTCCTCTTCCTCTTAGGAAGTTTGCTTGACTTGGAGTACCTTCATATTCAACTGATTGTTGCTTTCCTTTGCCAGCTTTCTTCTTGTCTTTAGAATACATTGCAGGACCTGCACTCTTATCAACATCTCCTTTGATATCATTCTCAAAAGTTAGCATATGTCCTAACAATTGATTCAAATCATGAGTGAAATGATCTAATGAAAGTTCTGTAGAAAAAATGAAAGGCTTCCACTTCTCATCTCCTCTTAGTCCTGTGAGAATTTGTCTTACCAACTTATCTACTTCAATATCTTCATCAACTGCACCTAAAGAATCTGCAATGTTTTTCATCTTTGTCACATAATCAGATATTGATTGTGAAGCCTTCTTCTTAAATGTAGTAAACTCTGCCCATAATGAAGCTTTCCTTGATTTGGTTGTATTATGAAAATGCTATTCCAAAGCATTCCATATGTCACTTGCACTTTCAAGTCCTCTGATATGAGGAAGCAAATAATCATTCACTGCCATGTAGATTATGCTCCTTGCTTGAGCATCCTTCTTCATCCAAATCTTTATATCTGCAAGCTCTTCCCTAGTTGGAACACTAGGATCTTTGAGCTCTGGTTTTTCTTCCTCTCCTGTGATGTATCCCATCAGATCTTTGCTCATAAGATGAGCTTCCATTCTCATAGACCAAGCTGGATAGTTCTCTCTATCCAACTTCTCAATTTGGAGACTATCTCCCATCCTTTCTTGACCTGTACTATCAAATCTTTAATCCTTATAAGGAATGAATGTACCTTAGCTTTGAATGTTGCTCCTTCTGATCCTTTTGATAACCTTTATGTGTCTTCCTTCAGTCTTTCTTCCACACTTTATCCTTTTGAACCTTCAAGGTGTGAAATTTGTATATCTGCAGCAGTCGGGATCTTCCTTTCCTCAATTTTGATACTTCCTGCTCTGATACCACTAATGGAGAGTGTTAATCTCCAAAAGAACAAGCTATCCTTGATGTTAGACCACTTCTATATCAAGAATGACTTTAAACTCCAACCAATTTTGGAAGACAAGCACCAAACTATCAAGAATTTAGCTAACTGTGAAGAAATTCATTTCACAGAAAAGTCTACTACACATTATTTACTCATTGATTGATCATTTGTGTAAAGTTTCTGATGAAACATTGTAGGATGTGTTGCCTAGAGTTTGCACAACTCCTCCACGTTAAAAGACTTCAAAAGCTTAAGTAGGTTATGAGAAATCTTTCAAATAATCTACCTATGTCTGAAACTACCTTCTTGTAGAGTCGACTTTGACACCAGCAACTTCTAACACATGGTTCTCCCAAATTAGAACCCTTTAAGCGAATGCTTTTAGCCATAGATGGCTTACCTTCCAACTTAGATTTTGACTCCTCATTTGTGCAAATCTTTACACTGTGCATTGAGAACTGACCATTTCTTTGACCATCGGAATTGCACCTGTTTCAGAAGACACTCAATACTTTCTCACATATGAATGTTCCTACACAAAATTCTCTCAGCCTGTTTGCAATTCGACTCTCAAACTTTAACCATAGATAGATTTACTATGGAATTAGATGTGTACAAAAGGATTTCTAATAACATCAAACACAGAAGGAGAACTAGAGAAAAGATTGACGCGCAATTCTCTGAACATTCTTTCTATTCAACTCTTCATACATCTGATGGATGATACATCCAATACTCAACATCTATTCATCTATATTTCATCTCTCTCTCCTAATACGACCATCTACATGTATCTATATATACATATGAGTATTGATTATTCATTACTTCAAGTATATTGAAGTATTTACAAAACTAATGTACATATGTTTTAAAGAACTTTGCTCCCTGAACCTTCTCTTCATTTCATGAAGTTGGACTTCAAACTTTTCTTCATATCTTCACTTATGGGCTTCATAATCACCAATTGTTGATTGTCCTGCTCCAACATATAATGACCTAACAGAGCATGATAGGAGAGCAATGGAACATGAAAGAGTTTCATTGTTCTTACGAGCGATAGATATAAAGGTCCGGGAGGAGCTTCTCCCACAACTACAAGACATGGAGACAGATTCCGGGCTTACTCAGGATTGGGATGAGGTAGGAGAAGTAGTGAAGAGGTACATAGAAAAGGAAAGAGCTATGGCAAAGTTCATATAAGATTGGCAAGAGGAGATAAAAGAAGAGCAAATATAGGCACCACATCAGCCTTCCCCAAATGCTTAGGTTAATCAACCAACTAGAAAGGAGGTTGTGCCTCCCAACACCATGGAAGGGATGTTTAAAAGGTTTAGTGATTTGACGATTCAAAGCGTTCAGTAGATGATGGAATCCCAATATTTGCAAGCACCTAGCCATAAAGCTCCAAAAGCTCCTGAAATTAAAAGATGCATCTGGTGTGACTCTTTGGAACACAACAGATATTCATGTGAGAGATTTAAAGAAGCGTTGGCTAAAAACCTAGTTTTCATAAAGGAGAAAATGATTTATGACTCAAAAACCGAAGAGAAAGTAAATATTAACTTCGATCGGGGAGGCATGAGAGTATTCTTCACTGGCACTTCTGGTAATGGTGCTTTAATATCTCATACATCTACATACGCGTGTCAAGTAATTGATGAAAATATTTATTCAGAATCATGGTCTAAAGTGATAAAGTCCTTTACTCGGGGAAAGATGCATCATGAAATTTTAAAGTCAGCAAGCAATGAGATCCGAGGTGTAACCAGATGGAATGATCCTATAGATACTCTCTCCGTTGTTACCTATCTATGCTCTTTAGTGGAGCATGAGGCGGTAGACGAAGAGAAATGGAGGATAACCAGTGAGGGTGAAGAAGAGAAAAGAACCATGCATCAAGTAGAAGCTTCACAAGAGCAATCCCAAACACCAAATCAAAATCAACCAATACAATCAAACCAACCCACTCAAGTAATTCCACTATCACAATCGACAATAACCCAGCCAAATCAAATTCCGACTCAAGTTCAAAACCCTACTTCTATTAAGATTCCAGTTCCTAGTCAAGTTAATAATCCTCCTCAGGATCAAGAGATGAAACTTGCAAGGAGAGGTCAAGGAAGAATTAAAAACCCATCATACATGCTAAAATTGCACATTGAACAAGCCACTCATT
>CM035409.1:97070931-97183431 GCA_020310875.1 Ceratopteris richardii
TACTCACATTGTAAGTCTTCATCTCTAAACTTAGTGAAAATCCAAATTTCACTTCACAGAAATCTGCGCCTTTTCTTCAATCCTTCAATCTGACCTGTATTAGCTTAATCTTTGCTAAATCTTTTGATTACTTGCTAAGAGAAGTTCTTGCTAGTGTTAAGCAACACATAACAAACAAAACTTTCAAGCAATAACTTCACAATCCTCTGATTTTGTACCAATCTTTACACTATGTCTGAAAACTGAAAATTTACTTCATCGATTTGACATACCTTCACTCTTAAACTGATTTCTCTGAGTACGCGTCCCGTTTCTCAAAGATCTTTTGACCAAATGTAGTTGAGGATAATAGCTTTCAAACGAGCTATCACTTACCAAAAACTTTACACCATGCTTCGAGATCTGACCTTCAGAAGATCAGTCAAATGTGCGCCAGAAAAGTCGTAACTGTCAACTAACTTTCATAGTCATATGAAATGACTTGAGACTCAATGTACAATAGGAATTAGACACAATGATTCTACACAAACATGTGTTGATTATCAGAGAAGGTGTGTACAAAATGGCTTGGCCTAATTTTGCTCACAGCCATGGAAAACTCTATCAGACTCAGAAGTTTTCTCTCACCATCTCTCTCAGAAATTACACGACTTTTCTCTACTCCCTCAAACTACAAAATTTAGTTCTCTCATACATGTTTCTGACTCAAATTAACTTATATACCTATGGTTTTCATTCATCTAGACTTGAACTCGTAAGTTCTAAAGATCAATTACAAATCTAGACTCTAATGTTGCACTAATTTACAATAGTGAAATTGTCCCTTCACTTAGGCTTGATTTTCTGTAGGTCTTTCCTTCACTTCTTCTTTCCTCCATCATATGTCTCCATATGTCTTCATATATCAATGCCTAATTAGTGAGTGAAGCCCCAACAGCTCCCCCTCAATCACTAATTAGCATAATTTGACTTCTTCACATAATCTTCTTCTCTTTTATTCCTGCCATCTCCTTGAACTTACTTGTCTTTACTCCATCCAAGCTTTTTGTCATAATATCTGCAATCTGATCTTTTGTGGAAGTATACACCACTTCAATTTCTTTCTCCATTACCTTTTCTCTAAGAAAATGATACTGTATCTCTATGTGCTTTGTCCTTGCATGAAACACAGGATTTGCTGCAAGATATAATGAACTCATGTTATCTCCATGAATAATGGGTATACCTTGATCAATTCCCAAGCTTTTGAATAATGTCTGCATCCATATGACTTCCTTTGCTGCTTCCACAAGTCCTTTGTATTCAGCTTCTGTTGATGATAAGGCCACTGTGTGTTGTTTCTTTGAACACCAACTCACAAGCTTATCTCCAATGTATATCATGTAGCCATGAGTAGACCTTCTGTCATCTTGACTTCCTGCCCAATCTGAATCACTATAGGCTCTCAATCTTATATCTGATGTAAAAGGATAATACAATCCTTCTTTCAAAGTCCCTTTGATATATCTAAGGACTCTTTGACCTGCAATCCAATGTGGATCCTTTGGACAATGCATGAATTGGGAAAGAACACCAACTGCATAACTAAGATCAGGCCTTGTTAGAGTTGCATAAATCAAACTTCCAACTAAAGATTGATACTTCCTCATGTCTTTGAACTCTGCACCAACATATCTACTGAGTTTGTGATTGACTTCTAATGGTGTAGATGCCTCTCTGCAATTCTCCATGTTGAACTTCTTTAGAAGATTCAAGAGATACCTTTCTTGTGATACATAAATGCCATGCTCTGCATAAGTGATTTCCATTCCAAGAAAATATGACAATTTTCCTAGATCACTTATCTTGAATTCTCTTTCAAGTAGCTTCTTCACCTCCTTGATTCCTTCATTTGAGGTACCTGTAATTATAATGTCATCTACATATATACAAATGTAGATCATACCTTCATCTGTTCTTTTGATAAGTAAACTTGCATCTGCCTTTGAACTTTGATACCCAAGGTCATTAAGATACTTTACAAGTCTATAATTCCAAGCTCTTGGAGCTTGCTTCAAACCATAAAGGGCTCTTCTCAACCTGCAAACATAATTTGGAAACTTATGATCTGCAAACCCTTGAGGTTGCTCCATGTAAACCTCATCTGATATATATCCATTCAAAAATGCATTCTTAATGTCCAATTGACTCAATGTCCACCCTTTTGATGCTGCAATGGCAATGATTGTTCTTATGGTTGACATCTTTGCCACAGGACTGAATGTCTCATCATAATCTATGCCAAATGTTTGAGCATAGCCTTTAACCACCAATCTAGCTTTGTATCTGGCTATAGTTCCATCTGCATGCTTCTTAACTTTGTAAACCCATTTGTTTCCAATCACTTTCTTACCATTAGGTTTTGGGACAAGTTCCCAAGTTTTGTTCTCTTCAAGAGCATCAAATTCTTCCTTCATTGCTACTTCCCAATGTCTCTTACCCTTTGCTTCATCATAGCTTTGAGGTTCTTCATCTTCCTTAACCATGTAAGCATAATTTTTCTGAGTCAAGTAAGAAGTGTCATATGAATACCTTGTAGGTTGATTCCTTATTCTGGTTGACCTTCTTGGTTCACACTCTTCATGTCTATCTGGATGTACTTCTTCATCAAATATTGGTCCATCTTCATTCCTTCTATATGATCCAACTCTCGATGTGCTTGCTTGCATATGTTCTTCATCTCCATCTATCTGCATATGTGATTTACCTCTTGCACTCCTTCTTATCTCTTCTTCAAATGTTTCAAGATCACATTCTTTATCTGCATACCAACTCTTCTGTTCATCAAAAGTCACATCTCTGGAAACAATAAAATGTTTAGTTAAAGGACTCCATAGTCTATAACCCATTTGTTTTTCATCATACCCAATAAACACATATTTTTCTGCCTTTGGTTCAAGCTTATGTCTGAGTTGTGATGGTACATAAGCATAGGCAATTGACCCAAACACTTTACAATGATCAAGTGTTGGTTTCTTACCCCACCAAGCTTCATAAGGGGTCATACCATTCAAAGCTCCACATGGTAACCTATTCACAAGGTATGTGGCTGTATTTATAGCCTCAGCCCAAAGATAATTAGGGCAATTCTTTTCCTTTAACATTGCTCTTGCAAATTCAACCAATGTTCTATTCCTCCTTTCTGCCACCCCATTATGTTGAGGTGTATACCTGCAAGTTATCTCTCTCTTGATACCTGCATTCCAAAGATAGTCATTAAATTCTTGGGAGAAGTATTCTCCCCCTCCATCAGACCTTAGCCTCTTGAGTTTGTGACCTGTAACTCTTTCTGCATAAGCATGAAAATGTTTGAAGGCTCCAAAGACTTCTGATCTTTCCTTTAGAACATAAAGGGTTATCCACCTTGTAGCATCATCAATAAACAAAACATAATACCTAGATCCATTTATTGAACCTTCTTTTGTTGGTCCCCATACATCTGTATGTATGAGTTCAAGCAAACCATCATGCTTGAAACCTTTCTTCTGAAATGGTTGTCTATGAGCTTTTCCCATCTGACAAGCTTCACACTTGTATATCATATGTTGATTCTTTACATTTGGTAGTCCCAATACAGATTGATTCTCCACCATAGTTTTGATTCCTCTTTCATTGAAATGTCCCAATCTTTTATGCCAAAGATCTAACTCTGTAATTACTTCATCACCATGTGTAATTAGGGCTTGACCAACATTTCCTTGCACTTTGAGAGTAAAAAGTCTACCTTCCTTCTTACCACAAACAATGGGTTTGTATGCATCCTCTGGATCTTCAACAAATACCCCTTCATTTGTAAATCTGACTTGAAAACCTTTTTCCACTATTTGTCCAACACTAATCAAATTCTTTGGTATTGTTGGAACATACAAAACATTTGTTAATAAATCAGCTCCACTCCTGCACTTCACTTTTCCAATTGAATGCACATTATGTTTTGTATTGTCACCTGTTTGTACTGTATGACTTGAATTTCCTTCTTCCAATTCTGACAATAATTCTATATTACCTGATAAATGATTTGAACAACCAGAGTCAATATAGAATACCTTGAGATCCTCCTTCTCTGATGAACTAATTGAATTCATCATCAATGTTGTATGGTTGTCATTCTGGGTATCATTTGCATAATTGTAATATGTAGTGTTGTATGATTGGTTCTGATTCCAATTTCTTCCACCACCTCTACCAAAACTTCCTCTTGAATTATGTCTTCCTCTTTGAAATTGATTCTGAAACCTTCCACCTCTTCCTCTGCCATTGTTGTTCTGATTTTGGCTTGCTCCTTGTTGATTGTGCCAACAATCATATGCTAGATGATTGCTCAATCCACAAATCCAACATGTCTTCTTGTTATTGTTCTGATTACCTCTACCTCTTCCATTACCTCGACCTTTGCCTCTGCCAAAACCTCTTCCTCTTGCATAATTTGCTTGAGTTGTTGACTCTTCTTCATCCTTTGCTTTGCCTTTATCTCCTTTCTTTTTGTTCTTCACATACATTGCAGAACTTTGACCTTTGTCTCCATCTGACTTTAAGTCTTGCTCAAATGTAAGCATCAATCCAAGTAATTGATTCAATTCTGGCACATAATGGTTTAATGAGAGTTCTGTTGAAAGTACAAAAGGCTTCCACCTTTCATCACCTCTTAATCCTGCAAGTAATTGAGCTATCAACCTATGATCTTCAATATCCTCATCAATAGATCCAAGGCTATCTGCCAAGTCTTTCATCTTAGTGACATAATCACTAATGTTCTGATTTTGCTTCTTCTTGAATGTGGTGAACTCTGACCATAAGCTAGCTTTCCTAGCTTTAGTGGTGTTTTGGAAGTGATCTTCCAAAGCATTCCAAATATCTTCAGCTGTTTCTAAACCTCTGATGTGTGGCAATAAATGATCTGTAATAGTGTTGTATATATAAGCTCTTGCACTTGCATCTCTCTTCTGCCATAGCTTCAAAGCTTCTAGCTCTTCCTTCCTTGGATGACTTTCATCTTCAAATTTAGGCTTCTCCTCTTCACCTGTCACATATACCATTAAGTCCTTACTCATAAGTAAGGCCTCCATCCTCATTACCCAAGCAGGATAGTTATCTCTGTCCAATTTGTCAATGGACACATGATCTGCCATGGTATCCTTGCTTCTGCTTCAACCTGTAAGTGTAAGGTTAAAGATTGATACCTTTTGTAGACCTTTACCCTTGGGAGCAACTTCGAAATACTCTTCTGATGACTTTGGTTGTTGAACACCTCAGCTTCCTCCTTCTTTGATAAAGAACTCTTCAAATCTTCTTGTATCTGCTCTCCTTTACTTCTCGAGGACCTTATCTGCTCTGATACCACTTGTTGGTGTGTGAAACACCACAAGAACTAAACTAATGTGGTATTAGAAGACCTCCATAACCATCATTAGCTTAGCAATACTCACATTGTAAGTCTTCATCTCTAAACTTAGTGAAAATCCAAATTTCACTTCACAGAAATCTGCGCCTTTTCTTCAATCCTTCAATCTGACCTGTATTAGCTTAATCTTTGCTAAATCTTTTGATTACTTGCTAAGAGAAGTTCTTGCTAGTGTTAAGCAACACATAACAAACAAAACTTTCAAGCAATAACTTCACAATCCTCTGATTTTGTACCAATCTTTACACTATGTCTGAAAACTGAAAATTTACTTCATCGATTTGACATACCTTCACTCTTAAACTGATTTCTCTGAGTACGCGTCCCGTTTCTCAAAGATCTTTTGACCAAATGTAGTTGAGGATAATAGCTTTCAAACGAGCTATCACTTACCAAAAACTTTACACCATGCTTCGAGATCTGACCTTCAGAAGATCAGTCAAATGTGCGCCAGAAAAGTCGTAACTGTCAACTAACTTTCATAGTCATATGAAATGACTTGAGACTCAATGTACAATAGGAATTAGACACAATGATTCTACACAAACATGTGTTGATTATCAGAGAAGGTGTGTACAAAATGGCTTGGCCTAATTTTGCTCACAGCCATGGAAAACTCTATCAGACTCAGAAGTTTTCTCTCACCATCTCTCTCAGAAATTACACGACTTTTCTCTACTCCCTCAAACTACAAAATTTAGTTCTCTCATACATGTTTCTGACTCAAATTAACTTATATACCTATGGTTTTCATTCATCTAGACTTGAACTCGTAAGTTCTAAAGATCAATTACAAATCTAGACTCTAATGTTGCACTAATTTACAATAGTGAAATTGTCCCTTCACTTAGGCTTGATTTTCTGTAGGTCTTTCCTTCACTTCTTCTTTCCTCCATCATATGTCTCCATATGTCTTCATATATCAATGCCTAATTAGTGAGTGAAGCCCCAACACAAATCCCACATAATACTCAATATTCAAGCTTGCCATAAAAATAAAAGTATTAAAGAGAAACTTATATAGGTATATGTGAAAAAATAGAATATTATTAAATGAAAATTACCTTTCTTTCACAACCTATCATTAAGTCCCCTGCTCCTCTAAGATCTGTTCAATATTTGCATTGGCTTGTTGCATATGAGAATATAGCCAATTCATGAAAGAAGATATATTTGTATTCTCATTACTATCAAGATTATGTCGATATTTTTTGTTTCTCCTACTTTTACTTCAAAGATTTTGAAGTTCCTATTCATACTCGCTAACGAATGCTTGCATGCATTCGATATTAAACGCTACAAAAGTAGAAATATCACTTTTTTCTTGAAATGTAAATTGAAATGGAACTCCCTGATGTTATAATATCTCATCTGTTACTTTTGAAGAAGACTCAATGGCCCATGCACGTGGAGCTTCTTTATGATCTCTTTCAAGATATTCAATAACATAATACATGCATAATAATGTGATACTCCTTTGCCATAGATCCTTCTGGATTTGCTCTTTGTTGCACATAACCTTTTAATGTTGCAATAAATCACTTGACCTGAAATATTCATTGAGTGTTTAAAACACCTGTAATCTCTATTTCATCCACAAGATGGACTAATAAATCAACTTGGATATCAAAAAAGGATGTTGGAAGCTCTTTCTCTATCAAATATAGTACCTCCTTGCATTTATGTTTCTTTTGTGGGATTGAGTATTTGTCAATCTCTTTTGATTTAATCCACCTATTATTATCATAATTTAAATTATAAAGAAATTATTTAGTAAATAAAAGATATCAAATATTCTTATATATTAAATAGACAAGTATGTAAATTACCTTATAAGCGATCCAAGACAATAGATCATGTCCCATAATTTGTTCATTGTAGATCCATCAATAACCAGAGGTAGAATGTGCTTCAAAATGTTATGCCAATCATGTGCCTTTAATCCAGATAAGATCCTATCATCCATAGTAAACATGTTTTGGAAAGATGCTCCATAATCCTATTGGTAATAGTTTGCATCTCTTTTGTCATAAGTATCCAAGGAGCAGGTGCATAAGTTGTTTACTGTTGATTTCTATAAAAAATTGGCCATAACTTTTGTTTTGAGTTTTGATCCTTTAAATCATTTCTTAATGCTATTATGTCTTTTAATCCAAGAAGATGTTGTCATAATGAATAATCAATATTCTTGAATATATGCATAGGATCAAGAAGATGATAAATCTTTAACACTCTCCAATACTCCAAAGAATACCATATCAACATATTCTTTGTTAGCACCAATTTCTTTTAGCTCTAATCTTGACATTGTCATCATCTTCATCATGACTCAAGATTTTGGATTGTCCATGTATAAGAGGCCCATCTGTCCATTTTTTACCAATCCATAGGTTTTATTGGTTTTGAACACTGACCTATTTTAATCTTTCTATTAAAATATACTGCTGCTCTTTTGCATGTTAATGGATTATCATTAGGCAAGAACTATCGATGTCAAAGATAAATATTTTTATTGAGATTCTTACTATAAACTGATCTCAACAAACCGCCATAATAAGGACAAGCCTTATATCCCTTATTAGATATTCCCGCATCATAAAAACCATAAAAATATAATTAGGTTAACTCACATAGAATTGTATACACATTAAATAAAAAAATTACATCATTACCTGAATAGACACCATATCCTAGAAAATTGTGTATAGTTCAAGCCACAATTCCACGAACCATAATGTGTCTTTGATTATTCAATACATCAATGACATTAATACCTCTCCATAACTCTTGGAGATCTTCAATGAAAGGAGCAAGATATATATTCATGTCTTTAACTTGTCTTTTTTCGGGGATTAAAAGTGAAAGCATTAAATGTTCCTTTTTAATGCTAAGGTATGGTGCGAGATTGTAGTTGATGAATACCACTGGCCATGTTGACCATTTACTGGATTTTATCAAAAATAGATTAACCCCATCTAATGCAACTCCTAACTTTAAATTGCATGGCTCTTGTGCAAAATGAGGCCATCTAGATTCAATATGTTGAAAATTTGCACGCTCTGCTAGATTTCTCATTACTCCATCAATACTTTTATGATCAAATCCCCATGTCAAAAAAATTGATAATTTAGTGCTTTGAAACATATGTTTAGTTTATGCGGCCAATGGAAATTGTCTCAATATCTTTTTTGAGATTTTTCCCTCAAGGACATTGACATTTTGGACATGTCAAAGAGTCTGCATATTCATCTCTATATAAAAGACAATCGTTAGGACATGCATGTATACATTGATAATCTATACCAAGATTGTTGATTATCTTCTTCATTTCATCATGTGATGTAGGAAGAATATTCTTGCTTGCTAAAAACTTTTCAAATAGTAACATGTAAGTTCATGAAAAAAGTGATATGAATGAAGATAAATAAATAAATAAATAGAAAATTAAAGCTTATATTTAATAGTACCAAAAAAGATACATTACTCCATCCAAAACAATTTTGAAAAGTGAGAATAAGTAAGCTTGCACTTAATCGTTTCAAGTGACTTCCTTCATATATATGCTTTAGACATTTTTCTCAAAGATATTACCCATTTTTAGAAATATCAATGCTTTAGCTGTCATTTTGATACCAATCCTCGATAAAATTTGACATGTCATCGTCTTCATCATCATCGCAAAAATCTTATACTTTATCTTACAGGATCACTTTTGCATAGCCTCCTCATGGAAGCTTCTGATAAATGAGGTCTTACTAGCAACTCTAAATGGTGTGGTGAAAGATCATCAATATCATACATTGGAAGCTACCCAGATGGAAAAAAATCATTAGTACTCCATAAATAAATGAAAAGTAAACTTTAAACATAAATTTGAATAGGTAAGTAATTTGAAAAGAATTTCAATCAATTAGAGTTTTCAATGCAACATAGGATAGGTGGATAGAAATTTTTCATTTCTCTTTAGTTAAAAGGTGCTCTTGGAGGTCTATGCCATTCATAATTCACGAATAATTCATCACTAGCATGTAATGAAGTAAGAGCATTGACAACTATGTATCTTGCTACATCTCTACTCATGTATGGTGATTCATGACTATTTTCATGCCCCTCAAATATGCAATTAGTCATTGAACTACTATATCTTTGACTATTGTTTATTAAACCTTCTGTATTTCCATGCATGTAAGGTCTTCCATCAATATATAATCTTTGATTTTCTGTTGTATAATATTGAACAATGCATTGCTAAAGTGTTATATTATTAATGTATTAATATGTTTTTGATGTTTCTGATATAGCAGCTGAAGGTTCGTGAGGAGCGTGCAAGGCGTGAAAGGGCGGACATCAATAATCGGAATAATTATTATTTAGCTTGTAAATAAACCTGCGTAGAAGGCTCTATTGTTAGAAAAGTAATGGTTAGCATAAGGGTCATTGTAGACCGTAGTTTCTATTATTGAAAGCAATGGCTTTCTGTAAAAGTTATCAACTTTTAGTTTCACGCTTGCTTTTCAAAGCCGCCCTCTTGTAACCACTCTTTTCGACGTAATCAAAATTCCTATAAATACATGCACTCTGTGGACTGTCAAAACAGAGTGCATGGGGGGAGATTGCACCCAATCTTGCATTCAGTCTCGTCTCTTGTTGCCTCTATTTTCTGTGTGTTTTTCTGCGTCCGTAATCTCTGTATGCGTGTGAGCAAGATCCTGACAACAGTGGTATCAGAGCTCTGTACGCATCAATACAGAGGGTTTTGTTCTCTGTTCGCAATTCCGATTCCGATTCCATCTCCATCTCCGTCTCCGTCTTCGGTTTCTGTTTCGATTTCGGTTTCTGTTTCTGTTCCTGTTCCAGAACCAGAACCAGAACCTACGTTTTCACCTACGTTTTCACCTACGTTTTCTCCTACGGCTTACTCCAAGGCGTCGACTAAGGCGTCGACTAAGGCAAAGAACTTAGGCAATACATTGGCACCCAAGGCGCCGTTGGCTATGCGCGAGGCAATTTTAATTTTTGAGTGGTAATAGAGAGGTTTAGAGTCCCTAAGGTAGAAGATTTGAACCCACAACCTCCTACTTTCAAGGGAAGTACTTTGACCACTCCACCATCTCTTGGAGTTGTACTCAAGTTCTCTCTCTTTATTACTTGTGGAAGGCGCGCGCGTCGAATTCAAGATTGGACCCAAGAAAGAATCAAGTGTATCTCTCAATCCGTAGATCGGATTGAGGCGTGTAATATACCATTGGAAAGATCTCGGAACGAACTTTCCAATGAGCTAGCTTGGAAGTGTGAATTCCTTAAAAATCCTTAGGTGGCACTTGATTGAGTATTCAAGATACCAAGCAAGGTTGAGAACACGGGATCGAGACACCAAGGTTGCAAACAAGAAGGTTCAATACACCAAGGTTGAGAGCAAGGATCCAAGAGCACCATGGAGGATTACAGTAATTCACCTCTACCTGCGGCAACACTTGAACAACAACTAGAGCTCTTGCGGCATGAGCTTCAAGGAGCTCAGAATGAGATCCGACAATGTGATGAAATCCTTCAAAAGATGCAAGCTGAGGAAGACAACCTTACGAGAGTAGTAAAAGCTATTGTGTCTGCCCAATCTGATGTTACCCATTCAAAGATTGGTAATAGAAACTACCAGTTTCTACGATTTGATGGCCGAAAGGATGGGCCTTTAGTACTTTCTTGGTTGTCACAGTTTGATGATTTTTATACCGATGAAATGTATGCTGAAAGTGAAAAAGTTAAATTTGCCACTAACTATTTAGTAGGTAAAGCTCAACTCTGGTGGAATGTCCTGCGACACAGTACGGAGCGTCCAACAACTTGGAAGGCTTTTCAAGAAAACGTGAAGGATTCATTTCTTCCTCCTCAATACCATTTGCATGTTCAACGGACATGGTCGACCCTTACATGGAAGGAGGGTGATACGGTTACTACCTACACAGAGCGGTTCTGGCAAAATTTACTACTTGTACGAATGCTTGAAGATGTATCAGAGGATATCTTGCAGCAGAAATATGAAGATGGTTTGGAGGTCGGTATCCAAGCTAAGCTTCACACCCTACGACCTACAACCCTCAACGAGGCTATATCTTTTGCTTATGATGCAGAAAAAGAATTACAGTCCATAACCAAGTCACTCCGTCTACAATAACCACGTCCACGACCATTTTCTGTTAAACCTTCATTTCCTATGAAGCGTAATTTTAATGCCCCATCTTACCCTAGTTTTCCTCGTCCTCCACAATCCAATTACTCAACTTCACCCGTTGCTTCATCTCTCCAACCAACCAAACCACCTACCCTTCAAACTTCAGCAGTGAATGCCCAATAGAAGCGACCACAAATCACTTGCTGGAATTGTGGTAAACTTGGACATACAAAAATAAGGTGCAGATTGCAACCTCTTCATATGAAACAGGCTACAGCTCGATTGCATAACATGGAGGTCTATAATGAAGAAATTCCTCGTGTTTGGACAGAGGAATCACTGGAGAAGGACTTAAGTACCTTGGGTAACGATATCTCTCTACACTCTCTTCTTTGCATGCAGGGTACAATAAATAACAAACTAGTTAAAATTCTACATGACGATGGTAGTTCACATGACTTCATTTCACATTTATTAGTACAAGAACTTAAATTACAAACGTTTCCTTATTTGTATAAAGTGAAAGCTGCATTTCAAGGTAGTCATTATAATGTAACACGAGAAGTGCAAGATGTTACGATTAGCATAGGCCCTTATGTTGATTCACGAACATTTTTAATTGCACCTTTGCAATCTTATGATGTTATACTAGGTATGACTTTTCGTCACCATTATAACCCACGTACTGACTACCATACTCATACCTTTAAGTTTGTTTTCAAAGGTCAAATCATTACTTTGTCTGCACGGCATGATTTCCAGCCATTTCCATTGATTAGTCACACTCAAGTAAAGCGTGCAAAACTATAAATGTATGATGTGCAGAATTAGCAGATTTTTGCTTACTAGTAGATGAGCTCCATTTACCTTTGCCCTTCTAACTAGCTCCATTTCTTGTCATCCTTCTTTGATTGTGTAGAATCAGTAGATTTTTGGTTACTAGTAGATGAGCTCCATTTACCTTTGCCCTTCTAACTAGCTCGAAAAACTTGATCTGCAACATGCATAATGGACCTGGTCTGTTAGAGTGATCCTCTTGCAACAGAACAGAGACTAACTCCTCAAATGTTAAGGCATTTGGATTTCCTTTAATCATCAATAGAAGAAACAAAAATAAACTTCTCCTGCAAATCTTTGATCTTTGTCAAAAAACTATCCATGGAATCTCCTTCGTTCATATGCCCACTCTCCAGCTATTTTTGGAGGAAAGCAACATGAGCCTCATTCCTTGCTTGTTATAAAGTGATAAGTGTATCTCAAGCATCCTTTACTATTTTGCAAGAGTGAATGTGAGAAATAATGGAGTGTTTGATAGACAAGGCTATGAATGCATGTGCCTGAGCATCTCCACCATCCCAACAAAGTTTTTGTGCAGTAGGTGCAACATGAATCAGAGCATGAACAAGAACCTAAAGAATATCACCATCTTCAATGCTATCTGCATCAACTTCTATAACTATATTTGCAGGTGTAATAGGACATTTTTCAATACCCTGCAGAATATTCCATAGTCCTTTTGCAACCAATACATGATGCATCATGTAGGCCCATAACAGGTAATTGGTACCATGCAACTTATCAACAACAACCAACATACAAACAACATCATTGCTTTCAGCCATGGCCACTAATTAAAATACCTTGATTCAAAAAATTTGAGTGTATCACAAAAATTTGAACATAACTACCCTATAAATCTATAGCAAACTTTGAAAACCTATATATATTTTTGGCACAAAAAGACAAAAATTATTGCATGGACATTGTGATACTGTGCTCGGAGGCCGAAATGAACTCAAATCGTGAAGTTGTTTTGAGCTTCTAATCACCATGATTATGCTCACCAATTTTTGTGCAATTCTAATATTGTGATCACAGGGGTGTTGACGATACCCTAGATGAAGCAGTGACTTGCTCTGATACCAATTGTTGGAGTTGGAGGTTTGTGGAAGCATGCAAACAACACAAGCAAGAAGAAGAAGCTTGGAGTAGAACACACAATACTGCATGTTTTACCAAGAGAATGTACAAGGATAAGTGACCCATTAGGGGCATAGGCATATATACATGCCAGGGGAAAAAACTCCTAAAGAGGGAAAAAAGTGCCCTAGTGGTCCTATTGTGTTCATGCGCATCATTACCAAAGTATATCAACACCTTCATGGTCTATGAGGGTGTTGCTTTGAATATACTAGGACTGAGGGGCTCACTGGGATTGTCCATGGTGGATTCAAAATTATCTTGATTTTGGTCTTTTAGTTGTTGGTGTTCTCCCTTAGCTACTGCTAAATGGCATCGAAGAAGATCAATATTGCAAGTAAGTTAAGCATTGAGATCCATCTGCTGACAGAGTTTATCTTCTGTATGTATGATTCCCTCTTTAGCTTTCTGTTCTAATTCAAGCTCCATGGTGTGATACAATTCTTTGAATTCTTTGTACCATACATTGAGGGAGGCATTTTCTATGCTTAAAGAGTTTAGGCTTGCTTCTAGTTTATTATTTTTTTGCTACAATTCTTGGTACTTATACCCTACAGATGTGAACTTGTTGTGCCCTTGATGCATATAGCTAAAAATTTTGTGTGCATTGTCAATGATTGATGACGAGAATATGGAAGGCGGATGCATGGCGGTATGCTGTTCAATGTGAGATGGAGAGAGGATGAGAAAGGGGAAGGGGGGAGTGGATGATATCATGAACATGGAATTGAGTGTGGTAGTGAGTGACTGTGATGTGCAGGGTGTGTGAGTGGAAGTGAGTGGAGTGGAGATTTTGAGTTGTGGTGCAATGGATGGTGATATATCCATATCATTGGACATGTGATCAATAGCGCTAAATATGTACAATGGAGTTTTTGTGAGGGAACTTGCAAGTGAGAAGAAATAATTTATAGGCACGGGTGGTTGAGCTAATTGAATGGATTGAGATATATGTATTTGAGAGAACAATGGCTGGATCGGAGGTTTGATGGGAGTTTGGAGAAGGGGTGAGAGATGGGTTGTGATGAGAGGATTGAACATTGGAAACAATGGGATAGATGGTAAGCAGAATGGGGATAGATGTGGAAATGATGGGAGTGGTGGGGCATAGTGTGGTGGGATACTTGTGAGGAGGGTTGTTACAATCGGTTAATTGTACGACAGGTTGGCGATGGAATTGGAAGTAGTAATGGAGGGTTCGAGAGTTACTAAAACCATATTGGGTGAGGAACAGGAAGTCTGTGGAGGAGATTGGTGTGGTTACTCTGGGATTGTTTCCAAAACCATGTGAAGGCCTTGCATCGGGGTTGAATTTGGGAGGGGAGGTGAGTTAGAGGGCTCTACAGAGATGGCTATGTCCATAGAAGTAGGAGTGACTAGTGGTTACTCTTCAATGACTCTACGGGAGGTGCTTGGAGATACTAGGACTTGAATTAACTTGTTGGGTCTCGATAGGAGTCTTACCCATCATGGATCGAGGCGAGGTAAGGGTTTGCATTTTAAAACGTTGAGGGCTTCCAACATGCCCACTATTTCAATCAACATATTGAGTGCGTCGATAAAGGTAGCATCAAACCCATGACTTTCCATCCCGCCTTGTATTACTTCATGAATTTTTTGTTTTGTAAGTAGAGTTCTCGCCACACTACCTACATCGTGGCATTTAATCCTTGGACTAATATAGCATAGGCTGCAACATCAAATTGTTCATCTTTGGAAATCCATACTCCACCTTGTCCTTTGTAATGCAGCTCCTCATGTTGTTGCAAAGATCCTAGGTTATCTACTTCATCATGTTAGTTGTTGTTGCCCCCTCATCTTCATCAATTATTATACGATCATCATCCTCTTGATTTGTGGTGATGTGGCCCTCGTCATGGTCCGTTTGTGAACTTGGATAGCTAGATCACTCATATTCTTATGAGAAAAACTAGGCATCAGAGAATTGGAAGTCACCTGAGAGTGTGTCTTGCATCTCAAAATCAAATGTGGTGTTGAATTTGTCCGTTCCTATGTCTGATATAAGGAATACAAAAGTTTCTGCCACACCGGCATCTGCTAGTTCTGAGACCACTTGTTCCCTAGTAACTTGTCCAGTACCCATTGGAGTAGTCAAGGCTATAATTGTGTATGTCACCACACTCTCTCTTGTCAGCTACTCTAAGGTTGGTGTATGTGCAAGAGGAATGCAAATTGGAGGGATGGTAGGTCATGTTTCTATGGGCAACTATTGTGGCAATGGTTGTGGAGAACAGGAGGCAATGACATGTAAGCATGTGGATTATCTCAGTGATCACACAACATCCATGAATGCATCTTTTATGAGCCCACCTTTGATTAGCCAAAAATAACTTCTCTTGCACCTAGCTAGCAGGATCAATTGTCCATTGTACAATGATAGCCAAGTACAAGATGAACCAAATCCTTTTGTGTGGCTATGTGAAACGATCTTGAGCCAAAAATGCAAAATGTTGCATACATATTCATAGTGGCGACATGTAAGCATGGAATGGAGCCCCTCATACATCTACCTGAATGCGACTTGGGCTTGCATGTGCTCTTGTATTTCTACAATTGAGCACTAGAGAGGGCTCTTTCCACTGTGATGTCATAGGCTAGGCACATGTAGATGATCTGGGTGATCGTACAACATCCATAATTGAACCTTTTATGGGCCCAACTCTCATTGTTCAAGAATGTTTTCTCTTACACCTAGCTAGCAAGATAAATTGTCCGTAGTACAGAGTTAGCCAAGTACAAGCTAAACCAAATCCTTTTATGTGGTTGTGCGAACCAATGCTATGCCAAAAATGTAAAATGTTGCATACATATCTATAGGCATGTGGAGAGTTTCGGTGTTATGGTTAAAATATTTTCCCATTTGAGCACGTCACCTTTCTTCATGGGTTCCAGAACGAGACTCTCTTTCTTCATGGGAATGTGGAAGCCTCTAATCTTTAATGCTGCTCTGATTAAGTGTCTGGTGAACTTGAACTCTCTGAACGGGGGTTCTATCACCATGGAGGGAAGTACAAAGGTCCCTGGGTGGTCCTTCTTATCTTAGGCCTAAAGACTAGTAACTAATAGTAGTACATCTAGAAATCAAGCTTAGGTAGGGGTGCTTCAAAATATTCCTTGAACCTAGCTTTCTCCCATAATAATTTTAGTTCTCTCGTGTTCTATAATGCATCAAAATCTCATGAGAAGAACTGATATCTCCCCCAAGTATTACCATTGAAGCACATCGGTGCCTCATAGATATGTTCAATATTTGCCAAGGGTCTTGCAAGGCCTTGGAACCAATGTGACTTAGAATGAATGTATTCTGTTTTCCCTCTAGGTGGGTCCTCAATGCACATATGACCCTCGAACCCTTGGAACTCTAGGGTGGCAACAACGGATGTTCCTCCACTGGAAGATCATAGAAGTCCATCATGTGGGAGCTAAGGCCTGCCCTTGATTACTTTCCTATTTGCATCATGGTCCTAGGTGCTTGTAAAATTATCTCCTACAAAATGATAACACATTAGCATGGAAATAAATCTTGATCCTAGTATGGTGAGACCACAATCCCTTTCCAATCTTGATATGTGTCCCAAGGAGTCATGTGATGTGTAGTCACATTGATGATGTCTTGGTGCTTAATGCTAGTCACTAGACTTCCTACATGCATACTTTGGATATTGGATACACTCCTATGCATGGTTGGTGTCATCATTGTTTGTTACAAGATATTGTGGAATGATTATTACATGATTGGTGGGCTAGCATGGTTGTCAAGTGATAATTACAAATTGAAGGGCTTGGTGACTGAATTATTACATTAGAGGTTAGTTGAATTACGTGGTTCTAGGGCCTTTTAGGCACCCATTTCCATCTAGTTCATGGAAGTAGATTACAAGGATGCTTAAATACAATGGGCCGATGTGGAGGTGGCTGATGAGGGGAGTTGTGAGGCTTCTGGGAAACTGAGAGTAGAGTGCTTGGTTTTTTTAGCAACTAAGTAGCCTTAGGCAACAAAATATTCAATGTGGTAGGGTTAGCCTTCATCAATCGCTTCAAGATCAAATCTATTGAAATTCAGCTCCTGGTCCTTGTCTTGGTTGTGATGGATGACGTGGTTGATTCCTTGTTGACTTCGATTGTGGTGCTTGAGAAGATGGAGGAGTCATTGATTGCTTGCCCTTGGGTACCCATATCTGCTTCTTTCCTAGATGGAATGTATTTTTATGCTGCTTCCATAGAGTGGTATAAGTTGACCTTTGAGTTTGGTGCATGGGCTATGGTTGACTATTTGATGGTTGTGGGTAAGAGGTTGGTTGGAGACTTTGCTTTCTGCTTGGAAAATAAGGGAGGTCCAACACTTGCATGACTTTCCCATCAGGAAATGAGGCATTCTATACAACATATCTTGGTGTGTATGATTGAATGTGGAGAGGGATCTCGAGGGGTTACTTATCCCTATCAGCATAGAGGAAGGATTGGGATCCTCCTCCATTGAGTGGAGATGACTCTTTTGATTGTCATCATCCATCTCATGATATTCCCTCTCTGCACAGAGGAAGTATTGGGATTCTTTGCTATTGAGTAGATTGGAATCCTCTTTTACTATCATGGCCTAGTTTTCTAGCCGTACCGCTTGGTGTTGATTAGCTGCCTAGAACTTGAGGAGGCATTTTCCTGGATCTAGGTCCAAGAGTGATCATATATCCAATCTTGGACTAGAATCAGCAGTTCCATGAGATCTTCATCATGGCAGACTAGGAGTTTTACTATCAAGGTCACATCCTTTATGAGGATAGGAATTTCCACCTCACCCAAGCAAGGGGTCTCCATTCCTCCTAATCTTATGAGGTATGCCTCAAAGGATTCACTTTAAAAATCATGTATTGATAATAAAAAGACCTAATCACACTAGTTGATGCTCGTGAATCAATCAGAGGCCAGATTTACATGAGATTAGTGCCTTGCCTTGGCTGAACAATAATGCATGGGCATCTATCAACTATTCGAGGGTAGGCACTCTACTTGGTTTGGCACATGGCCATGGGATATCTAGGGGCATCTCCATGGGAAACAGTATTGACTAGAAGGGGCTCTTCTAATCTCTCCTTTTGGTTCCAACTGTTAGCCCTTGGGAATCTTAATTTCAGATGGTGGATGTGCTCTAGGGCTTTGGGTTGAGCTTGCTCTAATCCTTTTTTTCCTCATTGTGCTTCTTGGCCAAGGTGCATAGTCTAAGCATATCCTTAGTGATAGGCTCTTGATAGAGCTTGACTTTACAACCACTAATTTAGTTAGGCATCACCTCTCCTTTGAAAGCGGCTAACTCCACGACTCCACTTGTTGAAATTCTATTGATAATTATAGGTCCATAAACACATTTCTCTAACTTTTGAGCATCTTGCTTGAATATATAGGCTAAGATAAAATTTCCAACTTATAAGCCCTTATCCTTCACTTGCACATCAAAATAGGCCTCCTACCTCTTCTTGCCTGCATATATTCTTGTTGTTGCTTGTAGCCTCATCTCTCCTGAGCGTTCTAAGTCCATAATCCTAGACGATAGCTCGTGGATAGTCCATTGATGCTCTTGTGTAACCTTGAGGGTGGGTATGAAGAACGATGGAATCATTGCATTCTAACCAAAGACCATTTGAAAGGGAGTTGCATTGAGTACCATTTTGTAGGCCACTCGTTATGCCCAAATAACATGGTGTAACTATTTGTCTAAGTCAGAGTGTTTATTATTTACAAGCATAGTCATGATATTGCAAAGGATTTTCTTGGTACTTTGTGCATGTTCATTGGCTTGAGGATAATACGATGCTCATTTTTTGTGAGTCACCATAAGATCTTGCAACAAATATTCAATGACTTCATTTAGAAAGTGAGTCCCTCTATCGTTCACTAGCTCTATCAGGAACCCCTTCTGGTGAAGACATTTTCAAACAAGAATTTTGCCATAGTTTGTGCATCATTCCTCTTGGTGGCCTTCACCTCTACCCATTTGGTCAGATAATCCATAGCTAAAATTATATATTCAGTGTGAGAATTTCTAGGATGGGGATTAATTGGTCCGAAAAATCTATGCCCCACTTAGAGAATGCACATCCTCCCATCATGAGTCTCAATGGCATCTCATCTTTCACATTGGGTACTAAGTTCTTTGAAAAGTGTAACATCTCTTCACATAGGTATGTGCATCCATATGAAGAATGGTCCACCATAGCCATGAGAATAGTATGGCTTTGATTACTCAATCGGGTCCAAAATGTCCTCGTTGGACACCTTGGTGTGCATTTTCTAATATTCTCAAGTATTCACTCTCATCGACACATTGTCTCACATATCCATATCTTCCTCTCTTATACAGATTATCTCCAATGATTTTGTAGTCTTGAGCCTCCTTCTCTTGACTTTGATGCCTTGCTAATGTCATCTCTGGGGGGAAAGACTAAGTGTGCAAAAATCTACTAATGGACTACTGGAATCTAGTATCATAGACAACTGGTACAAACTAACATGGTTCAATGTAGGTCTATTAATACAAGTTGGGAAATCCTTGCACATCCTATAGACATGTACTTCCATAGGAGGCTAGTATACACCTAATCTTTGGAGATTCTATAGTGTGCATTGTTTTGAATAATGTTTCTCAAAGGCACCTATAGGTGCTAATTACAACCATTTTCCATACTCTACATCTTTCACACAACAAGCAAGAATGTCTTGACCATTTTGCTTGTAAATACTCTGAGCCATTATGTGATATCTTTATGACTTCATTACCTCCTCTTCCCTAGTCTTAACTATGAGATTCTTAGGTCCAAATGTGAGGATCGGAACAAGTTTTTTAGCCTAGTTTGGACTACCTCTAGATTGAATAAGTAAGAATCTGGCAATTTATGAGAGACTCCTTGCGGGGCTTCCTCAATGGTTAATAGTCAAAGATGATCTCCCTAAAGATAGGTTTTTTCCTTCTTGAATACCACCTCAAAATCCTATTCCATTAGTAAGAGAAACCATCTTACTAATCTCCCCATATTTCAAGGCTTGTTCACTAGGCATAGCAATGCTTCGTGGTCTATATAAAAACTTGAACTTATTTGTGAGCAAATAATGTATGAATTTCTTTATTGCGTAGACCATCCCTAAGCCCTCACTCTTGATTATAGTCTAATTGCTTTCAGCAACGTTCAAAGGCCTACTCGCATATGCTACCAAGAGATCTATGTTCCCCTCTCCAACCAGTTTTGCTAATAAACACCCAATCGCATAAATAGAGGCATCTACATGAACATGGAATAGCTTATTTCAATTGGGCCTTATCAAAATACGGACTGAGAAAAATTTTGTTCTTAGCGCAGTGAAAGACATTTCATATCCATCATTCCATTCAAAGTTAGTCAAGAGACTATATATAGGCTTGGCACCAATAGCTTACATGTGGATAAAGCATCGGTAATATCCACAATGTCCCATAAATGCCTGCACCTCTTTTACTTTCCTAGGTCTCAACAATTTTTCTATTGCTCGTACTTTATCCTCGATAGTCGATATACCACTCTTGGATACAATGTAGCCTAGTATCTTACCTTGTCTTACCATGAAAATGCATTTTTTGGGTTCAGGCACTCTTGATATCTCTACATTTATCAAAGATTTTCATAAGTTCAGGAATGTGTATTTGTCTCATGTGGGAATGGGTGCACAGGTCATCAACATAGACCTGTAGATTCTTCCTCCTGAAACTCTTCAACACATGACACTTAAATCATTGAAAAGTAGCACGTGCATTGGTGAGCCCAAAAGGCATCACCCTAAATGCAAAGATACCCCATTCGATAGCAAAAGTTGTCTTGCATTGGTCTTCAGGGGATATGGCTACTTGATTGTAGGTCCGAAACACACCAAGGAAGCTATAGACTTCCTTGCATGCTATGCATTCAAGTAAATGCCCTGTGATTGTCAAAGGGTAGCTATCTCATATGGTTGCAGTGTTAACTCTCTTCAAGTTGATGCACACATGTAACTTCCCGTTCTTCTTAGGGACTACTACAATCAGCGGTACCCACTCTATATGCTCTATTTCATATACGAATCCTGATTCGATCAATCGGTCAATGTCTTCTTTTATCTTGGCAACATAGTTAACATTGTGTGTAAGGCTTTTGTTTAGTTGGCTTGGCCTGAAGGGCTTGGTGTTCAGAACAAGAGGAGCAAGGAGGATATGGAGGGAGAGAGAAGAGAGGAGAGATGCGCACAGATGCATGGGAGCCTCAAAACCCACATAATGATCTCTCTTGAGGCAATGCTCTATATATGATGTATATATATGAATATGGGGTAAGGTCACATGACCCTTACATCCCCAACAATCTCCCACTTAAGGGTCAATGTGACCATAAGTGGTAACATATACAAAGAATGATGTAGGACTATACAGTAATGTACAGGAAGAGTCCGGATCTCTACCCATACCAGATCAGCCTACACCAACCGCCTCGAACAAGGTGTATCCATGCACCTCAAAAATACTCTAGACTTACATCAATGAGATTCAAGATCATATCTGAATGATGCAAGAACTGATGAAGTTCCTGCAAAGCTCCCACTCGCTCTATGCCTATGTCAATCATCGAACAATTGACAACTCCAAGTGCAAGTGCTCCAATAGCAACTACAATATCTGGTCTCGAGCATAACAACTCATACATCAGACTCCCAAATGCTGATGAAACATGTGCTATCCTGGCTAACCTAAGCATGTCAGCCATGCCTCTATCCAGGGCATCCAAAGCACCATCATCAAGACCAACATGTCTTGACATATCTGTGTCAACATCTAGCATGAGTGAATCCAAGAATGGTTGCATAACTATCGACTCCTCAACATCTAAATCAGCCATGCTGGCAAACAAGGATGTATCTAGTTGTGCATCCTGAGAGCTAATATGCTCTACCATACACTATGTACCATGAGAGCAATCCTCCTCTACCACACCAAGTGTATGATCATGCTTCACATGAGCTAACTGCACAACATCAACACCAAGGTCAAACTGATGATCACACTCTAACAGAGTATCATCATAATGCTCTACATGAGCATCCACATCATGCTCTAAAGCATCCAACTGATCATCCAAGTGTGCTCCACAAGAGCATCCATATAATAAAAAAAAATCATGCTCTATATAAGCATCATGAGCATCCAAAGCATGCTCTACATATGCATCCATCTGAGCATCTGAATCCTACCATACATGTGTATCATGAATGTCACCAGACCTATTTGTAGGTAGAAAAAATGAGACATGACGAGTCTCACATCGCACATAAGGTTGAACTCCCACTGAGACGAGACTATCTCTCACATGAAGTACCTACAGTGGATACCTGTGTCCAACTCTGGCACCTCTGACAAGCCTATGTTGTCCCAACTACAACTAAAAATGATGCTCACCAAGGAATGCATAACACCTGCTCTCCTGTAACTAGCTAACTCAAATCAAGCTCATAGGGAATGAAGGCACATAACGTACATGTCTAAGCATAAGTGACGCTCCACTAGGTAGCATAAGGCATACATCTCCTGCACCCTCAATGTCATATGTCGTACCATCAGGCAATTGCACACATCCACAACTCTTACCTGAGAATCGACAAAACCACTCATGATGTGGAGTAACATGAAAACTGGCAAATGCATCAAACAACCAAGCCATATGTGTGCTATCCAATGAACAAGAGGAGTCATGAGATGAACCATAGGAGAAAGGGATCTCACCATCACTGGCATAATCAACTGCCATAGACACTCTTGAAACTACTACCTGGCCTGCATCACATGCATATCTCTGACATGGTCCTCGCATCCGCCTGAATCAACATCGTTGAATATGGTCCTCACGACCACAATGCCAACATCAAAGTTGTCGATGTGATCTATGTCTCACATGAGTCAATGGACTCGCATACATGTCATGTAGTCTCTGCCATAATGCACTACTTGTCTCGTCATACATCACAGACTCATATATAGAATCCACAAGCTGTAATGGGACAGTGGAGCTAGCCAATGTATCCATATCCATCCATACGTGGTCGGGCATGTCACGAGACCTCTGTGCATCTCTATGCACATACATATGTAACCCTGCATGAACCAACGTATGCCACATTTGAGCTTTCCATCTCGGAAAGCTAGTGCCATCAAATCGAGAAGACACCATGCTGGCAATCCAAGAGACTAGAAATATAATAAGAGAATAGAAACAATAGTCTATTCTCAATAGGATCAGACCTGCATATCCATATGCATAACTCACATCACAACTGTCTCGCTGAAGAAAAACCATGTGAACTACGTGTCACATAACCATGCATCTAGCATGCACATAAAACCTTGAGCATAAGCCTGCTCACCAAGTCTCCAAAGTGACAAAGTAGATGTGAAAAAATCTTGGAAAAAAATTGACAGAGTATCCCCTGTAAACTAAGCAATCAAACAAGATAACCAATAGCAAAAGAACAATGAGTAATCTGTCACCACATGCCACTGGTCCAACCAAAGATAATGGCAAATATATATGCCAAAAACTAATGGCAATACATGCCAATACAATGGTGATGCACCTCTCACTCAAGAATGAATCCTGCAAGATGATCCAATCTATCACGAATAACCTATGACCAAGTCCAAATGAATGGAGATAAGCAATGAACCAAAGCTATCACAGAAGCTTCACAATCCACTAGAGCTCTTTTCTAGCATAAAAGCCGACGAAATGTTGACAGCATCTCCTCTATAAAATGGACTCTAAACCAAATAAACCATGTGGGAATCACCATCCACAATATCAAATCAATGAACATTTGCTAATAGAATGGCAAATCAAGGTGACAAATAAGTGTGCAACTGAGGCTCCAATCTGGATCATGTACCTGCAAAGGATAGCAACTAAGATCAAATGTCAACTCTCATAAAATGATATGCAACTGGCAAGTAAATCCATAACCAAGTGGCATAAGCAAGATATAGACCACAATGCCACTATACATCCATGATCAAACTCATGATGACATAAACGTCAAAAAGGAAGGTATACCACAATGTCATCTCACATGCCAAACACATGATAAGATTATGCTCTACTCTCATATGGAGGAGCTACCATAGTGACCATACATGGATAATGCCTTCAAGCTCAAAGAATAAGAGCTTGCACACCAAAAATTCTCTCTCGAAGAAGTTCCAAATCAAATTAAACCTCCAAGAGCAATTAGGGTTCTTATGGCAAAAATGTGCTGCTTTGTGTTTTGCTGTTTCCGAGGTTAGAACCTCTGAATTTGAGTTTTTTCTATTCAAAAAACTTCAAGATCTCATTCTTGACTACGTAACGAGATAAAGAACACCTCAATCGAAGGTTTGTAGCTCAAGATATACACAAAACAAGCATCAGCTGTCAATTTCACCTTTACCTGCAACACTATTGCTCTGTATTTTGCAATTTGGATGACATTTCACTCGAAATTTGGATATGTCTTCTCCTACACATTGTAGAGGTTATTCTAACCTATGCATAGCAAGTTGAATCATCTCATTCTGATTCATAAAACTCAACTTATAGCCAAAACACTGACCTGATGTTCAAGTGAATGTAGATTCATCTTCTACATCAATCTGTGTTTTTCAAATTTTTGGCACTGTAGCACTCAGAACCAAGTTCTATATTCTTCTGTGAACTTGTAGTCATGTGGGTGTTAGCTAAGCACAGAACTTTAAAACACATCAATCCGAGCTTCATAGTTGGAGTTATGGCCAAAATATTGAATTGTTGTTGAGAGATGCCAACATGCACTTTCACCTCTTCTGACCTAAGCTTCCATTGGAGCTTGTTGCACACAAGCCTTCAACATGCTTCGATACCAATGAAGAGCTTTGGTGTGCATAACAAGAGGAGCAAGGAGGAGATGGAGGGAGAGAGAAGAGAGGAGAGATGCACACAGATGCATGGAGCCTCGAAACCCACATAATGATCTCTCTTGAGGCAATGTTGTATATATGATGTATATGTATGAATATGGGGGTAAGATCACATAACCCTTACATCCCCAACATGGCCTCTAGTGTCATGGGAGATCCTATGGGAACAAATGTCTAGGTCCAGTCCATTGTTCCTCGTTCATTGCTATGTCCATGGTCGCCAATATCTCTGCCCAGCTATGATGCTCAAATCCTTCATCCAAAAACACTACCAGTGCATAGGCAGGGTCTTGGATGGTTCGTGGGTATTGTCTTGTACCTAGGTTCTTGGTGTCTAATCTCTTTTTCCCTCGTTCGACTACTTTACACATCCATAAGTGTGTGTCCTCATGCGACCATGAAGAGTCTGATCCTAATGATTGCACTAACTCCATCTTATCAATTGTTCTATGGATGGTAATCCATTGTAGAGGAGGTACATCTCGATGGGAATAGTCCTTGAGATTGATTCTGGTGGTCAATCCTAATTGCTGTAAGTACAAGATATCAGTTCCCCAATCCTACATTATTTGCCACTTCCTTCTGAATGGTCATTCAAAAAACATTTCATATGCAAGGTTTTATCCAAACTCGTACATCGCAAAAGTGTACTCAATGTCTAGACCATAGGTGGTGAGGGTGATTCCCTCCAAGAGGCCTAAATGCTTCTCTATATGTCCATCTGGCATTTGCAACTTCATTCTCGTGGGTCTTAGAGCTAGCTTGCCCCATCTTCTCAAGAGGGAAGTAGTGGCAATAGCAACTCTTGCACTTGAATATAAAATTGCCTTTGTGGTGTAGCATTGATAAGAGATAGGGAGATAGGTGTTCCCTTCTTCACATCTCCAATCCTATTAATGGGTATCTTAGACACCTTTTCTTGCAATCATTTTTGAAATGGGCCTTAGTAGTTTCGAGAAACTGGTTTGCTACATGGTTTAACAACTCATGTTTAACTTTCAAAAATTCTTCTAAAGTGAGATAGCATTGCACTTTAGTGTTCTTTATTATATCCATGTTCCTACGAAGAACTAACTCTCATATGAATGGATTTTGATTCCCATGTTTCTATAAAGTGAGGTGACTCCTGTAAGGAATTATATTCAAAATCCATTTGCTCACTTGAATGAACCTCATCTTACTCTCCATATATGGATGGTATATCTTCAGGACACTGATCATCAAAGTCATCAATTTTTGGATTGGCAATTGACCTTCTTGCTCTAACCTTTGTTTCTCTAGTTGAATCTGCCTCAACAATCCTTATGAATATGTGTATTGAAAGAGAAATTCCATCTTCAGTAGAACTGGGTACTTGTGACATCAAGGGTGAAACTTCTCGAAGCATTCCAATATTTTAACCATGTTCGAGTTAAAATATTGGGATGCTTCGAACATGGTTTGGGCCAAGTCAACCATTTTCATGCACATCTTATTTCTCTCTATTTCTAGGTCTATGCTAGTGTAAATCTTGCTCAACTCTTCTACATTGGGTCCATCTCTCAATCTAGCTTTATAAGCTCCAAACATCATGTCCAAGTCCTCAAGAATGGGTTCATCAAACATGGATCCATGCTTGGGTGATTGGGCCACTTGTATTGAATCTTGGGAAGCTAATTCTAGGATTTTGGCCTTGGTCTTTTCCAAACCCCCTTCTAGTTCCACTATCTTCTTATTTGATTTTCTCTTAAGTCTTTCTGATGATTCTTTCCAAGATTTGTCCTTCTTTCCACTAGCTTCTTCAGCTTCACTACCTTTTGAGAGTTTTTCTGGATTTGCCTATTGGTTTTGATGTAAGGCTTGGGCTGTAATCACTACTTGAATGGGCACATAGGTGGGTGGGAACCCATTTGATGTGTGCACAATTCCTATCAGGTTTATCGGATTTAGCTTCTAGGCATTGGGTGGTTTTTTGGGGAACTCTCGTATGACATATTCTTTATCATACATGGGGCAATAGCCTTGAATGGTGTAGTGTGGTTGTCATGGTAGTGGGGATGAGGGAATTCTATTATGAAATGATCTCCGTGGCACCTAAAACACAGTTGTTTAGGGCCTTGTGGTCTCATCTACCTCATCTATGGTTTGGGTTTGGGATTGGTATACATGACATGGGTGTATTCTGACTCCTTGTTAGGTTCTAATATGGCTGTTTCATACTCGTAAGCCTCTTGATGTTCTAGGGACTCCATGTAATATGAAGTTGGGAAATTGCCTTGTCTAGAAATAAAACTTTGAGCATTGGGGTCATTGTTAGTGATCAATGGGGACATTGGTACTAATGCCTTGTTGAGGTTATCCTTGGTTGAAGCATACTTTACTAAGATCACATTGGCAGGGGATGGTGGTTGCGAACCTAGCACTCGTAGGGCTCTAGGTTGTGCCTTGTATGGGGACTAGTAGTTTTGGAGTGGCCTATAATATGGTTGTTGTTGGTATTCTCCATGATAGCTACCTGGTTGTTGATAAGGTTACATATAGTTTTGTCTAACTACCTACTTGTTATATGGAAAGTCTTGAGTTGCGTGGTTCGTGTTTTTTCCCTTGATTGAGCAATATTGGGCAATCACATTTCTTGGGTTAGGAATCATGAATGGTCACACATTATCCATGTGCTCCCCTCCATAAGTATAATAGCGTTTAGTGGAGACCATTCTAGGGGTTTGCTTACTTGATATACCTAATTTTTGAGTCCCTCACTCTGCCAAACCTTTTATAGAGGTAGAGGGTTTAGATGCGAGATTAGCTGAGCAATCGGAGTCCTAATAGACTTTAGAGAGCTCCAACTAATCTCCCAAATTATCCTCTATGTCAATAAAGATTCTCACACACTGTTCTAGAGTTTGAGGTTCCTTCAAGTACACATATGATCATAGCTTTGCACTCAACAAGCCATGTAAAAATAGGGATACTTGTTTGGCTTGGGTGGGCAACTCTAGAAGTGGGCATCTCTCTATATAGTTTATGAACCTATCTCCTGTTAGCCTTACAATCTCCTATGGATTTTTCTTGAAATTGTGGATCAACGAGGAGGTCTTATGTCTGATCCCACTCTTGGAGAACTTTGTGATGAAGGTCTCTAGTAGATGGTGGATGTCCCTAACTTGTGTTTGTTCTAGGGCTTGGAACCACATGAGGGCAATATTTTTCAAAGTTATCCCGAATGTGCTATATTGATGAGCATGTCATCCACTTGTTTTTCCCTCAATACTTGCTTAAACTCTTCAACATGGTCATATGGGTCATCGATACCATTGAAGTAATCTTTAATGGATTTTACTAATTGTGTAGTCCTCAAAATCCTTGGATGCTCTCTAGGTCTAGGTAAGGGAAAGTCATCCCTACCTATTTGGGGTTTATGTTCCCTTATTCTTTCCCTTTTTATCCTTTCTATGTCTACTCCTTGTTTATCTCTTCATGTGGTGTGCATAGAGATCACTTCTCGTCGCTCTTTGGCTCTTTCCTTCTAGGTTCCTAACATCTATGAAGATCCTCCTCTCGTTTTGTGATGACATTTTGTAGAGTTAAGGGAAGGGAAGATAGGTTCACCTTTCTATGTGTAAGCATGTCTACTATGTTTAATAACTACAAACATCCTCTCTAAAGTGTTGTCAAGGTAGATGATTTTCCTTGGGTTTTTTGGATCCTTGGACTCATAGATAATGATTCCTAAGACATCACTGGGTTTATCCAATATAAACCTCCAGAAGGCTTTGCCAGTCTCTCTACTTACAATGAGCTCTATGCTAGAGTTGTCCTAGAGTATCCACTCAGGTGTGATTATCCTTGATAAGACATATTTACCTCGAGGTGCCCTAGGTTCTTGTTCCTTAAGCTCTTGATCTATGTCTCCAATGTCCGACCTAAGCACAATGGATCTAAATTCATATGTTTTGTGAGATAAGCTGGTTACCACATAAATGGTTCTCTACTTGTCTATATATGCCCCATTTTTTAATTTGACCATAGGGTTCTCAATCTCAAAGGGCTTTTCCAGATTCTTAAGTTGAACTACTGACCTGCATAGACTGTCCTCGTAGATGTGTGCACCTAGTTGGTTGGTGTTAATGTATTATAGTTGGGTTCTATATGGACCTTCGAGTGTTTGTAAATGAGCAAGTCCCTATTCACCTCTAGGCTTTTTCATGCTAAAATACATCTCTGTCGCACTTGTATCTGATCTCACCACATAGGGTTAATCTCTCAACCGCTAGGCCCAAGACCTTGTAGTGAGATTAACACTAGCCTTTGATGACCTAACACTCCATTGATCTACTTTGCCTATATGCCTCCCTGACCTAAGATTTATGAATTTTTCTCCCTGAGTTAGCCAATGCACACTCTCGTAGTAGTGGTTCTTTATGTACCAGTCACTTGTTCTTTTATTTTTATTCCTTTTGGTTCTAGTCTTTTCCAAATGATGCTCATTAGGTATAGAATTTCATTGCTTTGATAAGCTGTAGCATCATCAATTTTATGTTCTTTTTCCATCCCATTTTCAACTTTTACACAATTAGGCTTGGACTTGAATCCCTTAGAGTTTCTTTGTCTTAAGTTGTTATCATCTCCTGAGTCTGACTCTATGGCTATGTCTTAACAAATAATGAAATTGATAATGGAGGGTAAGGTAACTTACTATCATGGATTCACTCTAAGGCATGTCCCTTAGTGCATTCTATATCTACTGGAATGCCCGCTTAACATTGCTTCTCACTTATATATTGGTAGTTTAAATAACCATTGGCATTGAAGGTCTTATATATTGGTAGTTTAAATAACCATTGGCATTGAAGGTCCTATAGTAGTTGGGATGGCGTGAACCTATCCCGATGGTTTGAGGATTCACGGTGGTGTGGAATCATTGCAATGGATGAGCAAATCATGATGGCATCAGTGGATCCCAATGGTATGGTATGATGGAAATGGTGCCAGAGGGGTCAGGATGGGAAGACCAGCCATGATGGCCTGTGTCGTCAAGATGGTTAGTCTTATTGCAATGGCATGAGCGAATCATGATGGTGGAGATTCAATTGTGATGGTGTAGTATGATCACGATGGCATGAGCCTATCATGATGCTTCACACAATCTGATGGCTTGAGCCAATTGCAATGGTGATAGGCTATCACAATGGCATGAGCCTATCATGATTGTCACTACCTATCGTGATGGATTGAGCCTATCGCAATGGCATTCGGAATATTGAATTTTGCAACTTAATCTATGGATCGACTGATGCCCAAGGGCTATATGCTGTTGTAGAAGTGATATGAAAACTCTGAGGAAGACGGCCTGTCAGAATGGTTTGCACATGCTAGAGGATGATGATGATGAAATAGAGAATAAAACAGATACTCACCAATGGCAGCCTCTGTGCACAATGCCATTTGCAAATCCTATAGCAAATCTCTCAAGCTCACACAAACTCTCTCTCTCTCTCTCTCTCTCTCTCTCTCTCTCTCTCTCTCTCTCTCTCTCTCTCTCTCTCTCTTTCTCTCTCTCTCTCTCTCACACACACACACAACTGAGGGAAGTGAGGAATGGTCCGTGGGTATGGTGAAAGATGAAAATTTTGGGCGACGATGGGGAAGTAAGAATATGGATGATGGATATAGGGGGGCGATATGAAACAAATATTATGCAAAAACAACTAATTGCTACAAAAAACACTATCTACATACCTCCAACACCTATCTACTACCAATATTACCATCACATGTTCATCCTTTAGTTCCTTCCACCTTGTCCTCGACAATGGCACCAAATTTGGTGTTGTTCTAGACAAGAGTAAGTACCACATCGAGCAATTCCACCCACTTAATCATCAATCCATGAAATAGGAAGGATGAGATCCAAAACATGTGAAAATTCGTAGGCATGTTCTACTTAAGCCCTCAAGCTTGAGGAGGCCTTGGCTTGCATAAAATGGAGTGTCACATGGAAAAATTAGGCGATTCTATATTACATTGGTTAGTGATTAAGATCAGTGTTGATGTTTCTATCAGAGTTTAGTCATTAGGAATCAATGAGAGCTGGAAAATTAATGAGTGGGCCCCCTTTGATCGCCTTGTTCTACTTCTCTCATGTTTCCTTTGCATCAATGGCTTGAGCTACTACCAACATACCCATTCTTGCATGTGCAAATTGAGTTTTACATAAGATGTATTTTGTCAAAGTAGGGAGTCAACCATTTTTTGGATGGATGACAAAAAATATGGTATGTGCAAAATAATGAAACCCTTTGAAGACTCGAATCCAATTCACGTACATTCATTTGCTTTATTCACTTATGTAAAATAATCACCAACACATTTACAAAGGCGACAAAGAAATTCTATTAAAGGTATGTTTCTCTTTATTTCTTCTTTTACTTGATTTAATACAAAAATTTGTTCATGGAAAATGCATGGGTTTGGCATTCAATCGAGTTTGAAGTGAGAAGGGTCTTAAAGGGAATTTGAGTGCATGAGGGTAATTGAGAGAAAGAGAGAGAGATGAAAAAGAAGGGTTGAAATGAAAGGACTGATGAAACACATTTGGGTTATCTAGCTAGATAATGTGATAAAATCTAACAAGAAGTGTATTTTCTCTGAATGAAAGAAGAAATGACCACAATGATAGAAAATCTAAGAATTTTGATTTCCCCTAGAAAAAAGTGAAGTTTGTTCCAAGGTAGAGTTACAAATATAAATATTTTGTAAGGAGGATTAAAGGTATGAGTTCACAATCGCTTATGCCACTAAGCTATTGAAGGATAAGTATCTAGATAGAGGCAATGCCAGTTTGTCAAGACTGCTAGTTTTGTTAGAAAAATCAAAGAGTCCATTTCCTAGAACTTCTCCCAAAAACACTCTCCCTTCAAAAGTTTGGAGTGTGCTATTAGGGACATTGATAAAAAAATGTTTGCTTACTACAAAAACCTCACTAAAAATATTAGGGCTCAAAGAAGAGATAAGATGTTTGATGCCTTAAAGGACTTTCTTGTTAATAAGTCTTCTAAATCCCTTGTGGATCTTTAGTCTAAGTTAAGATATGAACAATAGCTTGAAGCTAGTATGTCTTTTGCTTCTTCAAGAGAGATTTGGGTTGCAAAATCGGATAGACTTATCAATCGTATGTATGCTTTGATGAAAATGATAAAAATAAAGGACCACATACCCTTGCTTTCTGAGAGAAATGGTGGGACTACTATCAACCTGGAGGAGATTTCACAAGAGGATTTGTGCTTCTTTAGTGAAATTTTCTCTAGAACTCCTTAGTGAGGTGAGGGCTCTAATAAAGTAAGCCTATGATCTAAGGGTCTGACCGAAGACATATCTGAAATCAGACACCATTTGGTCACTCATGTATGGCCAAAGATCTTGAGACTGACTTAAGCATAAGTTCGTGTGCTCTCTTAAACAAGTGATCCACTTAGCCTAGTGGTTAAATCTTAAGGATGGGAAGGAGGAGATCTTGGGTTCAACCTGCATGGGGAGAATGGGGAGAGAGTTTTGCCTAGGGAGCTCTAGAGCCTTGTAACTCAAGTTAACATGAGCTAACTTGAGTCGAGCAAGACTTAAATCAAGTGACGAGTACACCAACCACTAGTGGAATCTAGTGGAAGGTACTAATGTAGTTGAAGATCACTCCAACCACTAGTAAGGCGTGCTCAAGAAATTTGGGAATTATTCAAGTCCCATTTACATTACTTACTATGTTAACTTCTTAAGTTTGAGCTTCCCCAAGACATTACATCTATTTATGGAGACCAAGTAGAGCAACAGGAAGATGAAAGCTTCGGTTTAAATCTAATTCTTTACAAGAGTTTTCACAATTCACAGGCCCATGGGAATCTGAATCTCTTCAAATTAGAGCTCCCACAATATTGGTGAGACATGAAGACTCACTAGTTCCAAGGAACACGGATGTCATGAAGAACACTAAGGTTCATATGGTAGAAGAGCTGCTCAAAGTAGAACTAGAGGTATGGAAGCATGTGGTGAATCAGATTCCTGAACTTGATTGTGTCGAAAGCAGGCTCCAAGCAGAAAGTACGAGAGATACCTTTAGACAAAATCAGAAACATGAGTGAAGTTGAAGATGGTAATACTTATCTTCCAATCACCTACCAAGGTTACACAACATTGGTTATCTTAGATTCATGTGCTAGTGTTGCAATTGCGACCACCTCCTTGTGGAAGCAATGGGGCAAACCCACATTGAGACCAACTACAATGAAGCTTCAAATGGTTGATGGCCATATTGAAAGACTTCTAGGATTGCTTGAAGGGATAACTCTAACCACTTGTGGTGTAGAGTTTGAGCACACCTTTGCTATATGTGACTTTGGCAAAAATAACATCTATGAGGTGATCCTAGGAAGACCCTTCCTATGACAGTTGCAAATAGTACAGGATTGGGGAACCAACTCCTTGTACTTGCAACACTTAGGGATGACTACCAAGATCAATTTGAAGGATTACACCTTTAGAGATGTACCACCCTTACAGTGGAATCCTATCCACAAGGTGCAAGAAGATTCAATCTCTGTGCATTCTGAATGCTTATCTGATCCATCATGCATGCATGAAGATACTCATTTGTGGATGTGTAAGGTTGCAGAGGAAGAGGAAAGATGCCTGAAAGCGAGAGAGGAAGGAACTCCTCCAGAAGAGAGACCGATTAGAGACCCACCCTACACACCGATGATCTTTTCGGATGAGGAATTTGAGCCTCATGGTTGGGTAGAAATCTTAGCCACCATGGACATTGTTGTCAATGAAGAACAGTGGACACCTCATTGTGATGAGGAGGGTTATGATATTTCATTGTTCATGTGTCAGCCCTTGCTAGAAGAATGTGACCCTAATGATGTCATAGAAGAGGAAGAGGACGACGATGATCTAGAGTCCATTGTGATGGATAGTTGCTTTAATTCAGAGGAGCACTATCTAGAAGATGTAGAAGTATTTACCTAAAAAGAAGAAGAACCTCTCACAGGCATCAAAACTGTAAATTCAAAGGATGGAAGTGAAGGTGGTCAAAAGAAAAAGAAAAAAAAAGTAGTGAAACAAGAAGAGGAGGAATCATTATTTGAAGTACCATAGAATTTCAAACAATATGAAGTTGAAGACCAAAAAATTTTGGTATGAATGCCTAAGCAAGAGGCCATCACAGGAGAAGCATACGATAATAAAGAAAAGACCAAAAAAATGGTGTAACCATCGAAGGGAACAAAGAACAATGTACGTACATAGGAGAAAACCTAAGTGCAGAAGAAGAAATAGAGCTTGTAGCTCTATTAAGGGAATATAGGGATGTGTTTGTGTGGATCTATAGAGACCTCAAGGGGGTAGCTTCGAAAATATGCTCTCATACAATTCCCATGATAGTTGATGCCAAGCCCACCAAAGAGAAGCCCTACACGTATAATGACACTTATGCAGCAAAAATAAAAGAAGAAATTGATAGACTCATTGAATCTGGATTTATCTATGAGATTGAGCATACTAAATGGGTGTCCCCCATCATAGTAGTGCCCAAGAAGAATGGAAAGTTATGAGTGTGTATTAACCTTAAAAAAGTTAATGCTGCTACAATCAGAGATAGCTATCCGCTTCCAATCACTGAATATTTATTGGAGTGTGTTGTAGGCAAGGAAGTTTATAGCTTCCTTGATGGATTTTGAGGTTAGAATCAAGTAGCCATAGCCCCATAAGATCAACACAAACGGCTTTTGCCATAGAGTGGGGAATCTTTGCAATTTGTGTGATGCCATTTGGACTCAACAATGCACCTGTAACATTCCAAAGGCTCATGTCTCATGTCTTCAAGGAGTTCTTGAAAAAGAACTTAGAAGTATATGTGGATGATTTACGTGCTCATTCCCTAGAAAGATGATACCACATCCTTAAGCTCAGGCAAATCTTCAACAAGTGTAGAGAATATCGAGTTTGTGTAGTGTGTGTTCATGGTATGTCAAGGTAAAATGTTAGGTCATATTGTTTCTAAGAATGGAATATCAACAGATGAGGACAAGGTAAGAGCCATAGCAGAGTTGTTGAGGCCAAGGAGTGTTAAAGAGGTACAAGCCTTTATGGGCCGTTTACCGTAGGTTTATCCACATGTATGCGAACATAGCTAAACCTCTTTATGCCTTGTTGGCAAATTTTGAGTGGAACCACGAATGCGAAAATTCCTTCAATGAGCTGAAGAGACGTTTGTGCATAGCTCCAATACTGACCACTCTTGATTGGAATAAACCATTTCATGTCTATGTAGATGCATCCAATCATGCAATAGGATGTGTGCTAGCACAACCAACAGGTGAAGGAAATCTAGATTTGCATATAGCATATGCTCGTAGATAGTTGAATGCAACTGAATGAAACTATACCACAACCGAAAGAGAAGGCTTAGCTATGAACAAATTTAGATACTATCTATTGGCCAAAAAGTTTAATTTTTTCACTGATCATCAAGCTTTATTATATTTGGTCAATAAACCTTTCAATAGAAGACGCTCAGTAAGATGGTTCCTCTTACTAATGGAATACGAATTTGAAGTGGTTGTTAAGAAAGAAAGGACCCAACTCAGGGCGGATCATCTTGCTTGCATCACTTTAGGAGAGCCACTACAAGGAGTGTCTGATGAGTTTCCCGATGCTTATCTGTTCAATTTAGAAGTTGTTCCTAAATGGGCAAATAAGTTGGTTCATGTCTTAACCTTTGGACCTACAAATAAGAATGTGAAAACAAATAAAGAAGAAATCGTAAGATCACAAAACTATCAAATATTGGCAGGGAGCATGTACAAACAAGATACAGAGGGTGTATTAGCTTGTTCTGTCAAGGACAATGAACATAGTAGTTGGTTGCAACAAGCCCATGAGGATTGCTAGGAAATCACTACTCTAAACAACAAACATTGCAAAATTTAAAACGTTTAGGAGTGTATTGGCCTAGCATGGACAAAGAAATACATGAGTGGATTAGGAATTGTCCAGTGTGTTAGGAGAGACCCCAATGGAGCATGCCACCCTTTATCACATGTCATTAATTCCAGATTGGAGTGCTCCATTGGTAGAACTTATGAGATCAAGAACATTGCCTAGTGAGGCTAGTCTAGCAAGAAAATGAAGCATGGAGCAAGAGGCTCAGGGATACGCCTTAGTTGGAGACAACCTATACCAAAGAGGCAAAGATGGTTACCTAAGATTGTGCATTTATGAATCAAACTATCTAAAAATCTTAGAAACTGCACACAATGGTATTGCAGGTGGACACTTTGGTCTTGATCGAGTAATCAAGACCATTCTATTCTCAGGGCTTTGGTGGCCCACTCTTCATATGGATGCACATACCTATGTGAAGAAATGTGACACATGTCAACATGCACAATATCCAATTAGAAAAGACGAGATACCTTTGGGGCCAATGATGGGAGGATGTGCATTCACAAAGTGGGGCATAGACTTTGTAGGTCTTATTAGCCCACTAGCTAGAAACTCCCATGCCAAATACATCATTGTAGCCACAGATTACCCTACAAAGTGGGTAGAAGTAAAATCTACGACAAAGAATGATGCTCAAATGATGGGTAAGTTTTTATTTGAGAATGTGCTCACCAGAAAAAGGTTACCAATAGAGTTAGTAAGTGATAGAGGTACACACTTCTTAAATGAAGTCATTGAAAACCTTCTCCAAGAATTCTTGGTGATACATAAGAAGTTTGCCCCCTATCATCCACAAGCTAACGGAAAAGTCAAGAGCACAAACAAGATCCTATGTAACGTACTGACAAAACTCATAAATAATAACTGCTCTGATTGGGATAAATAGCATCATAATGATGTTTGGGCTTAAAGAGTTGCCTACAAAATGGTACTCAATTCCATCGCATTTTGGATGGTCTTCGGATAGAATGTTGTGCTGCCATTGGACTTTCTAATACCAGCTTTAAAAGTAGCACAAGAGCAAGAGTGGAATGGACACGAGTTTTCCTCTAGGATCTTTGATCTAGAACGCTTAGGTGAAACGAGGCTACGAGCAACAGCAGGCATCTACGCTAGAAAGAAAAGACAAAAGGCATACTTTGATGCACACATCAAGCATAAAGGAAACAAAGAAGGTGATCTAGTGTTGGTTTATACACTAAAGCAACATGCTCGTAAATTGGAAAAAAGAGGATGTGGACCCATGTTTATTAATAGAATATCAACGAGTGGAGCTGTTCAATTTGCAACTCTCAAAGATGACATCTTACCAAAGTATATAAGTGGATGTTGAGTCAAGCTATATCAAGAACCTCTTACAAAGGATATGCTAATGAGACTCAACACTGCTAAGAAGTGAAAAGAAGAAGAGTTAAGAGTTAGAGAGGAAGCACATGTAGAGGCTAGAGAACACATTAGGCGAAATAAGTTAAGGAGACTAGGCCTAAATGTCAATCCTGAAGCTCCACGATATCACATGGCCATGCGCCAAACATCGAGTGTACTTGCTTCTCAAAGAAGCCATGAAGAGGCACAAGCCAATACCACATGTCGAGATCAAAATAAGATCAATTCACCTCTTTAGCAATAGAAAGAAGAATATAATCAAGGATATGGGTTTGGAATCCAAAACTATGAGTAGCCCCCACCGAACCAAAGAGCCAACCATGACGGATACAAAATTGAAGCAACCAACCAAAGATGAAGAAGTCAAAAATGACTTGTATGCAGTCACACACTATTCTTAGATGAATCCATATAAGGAGGAATGATCAATTGTCATTTTGAAATCCAATGGATACCTCCAACAAAGGCTGCATCAACATCTGCAAGAACATTGAAAGCCTCGACGTGCAACAATTATGTGCCTTTGCAGGTATAACCTTGTATTTTGCACCATTTTGGTCATGCATTTCCAAAGCATGCATTAATATAGGGCCACATTACATGGTTGTGCATAGAAACAATTGAGAATCCCAGGCACATGTGACACATTTGACACATGTAAAATATTTTATTGATACTAACCTCTTTCTTCTTGTTATCTGACATTGTTCGATTAAAAATAGGAGAAAAAGAAAATAAGGGAAGAGAGAAGTAGAAAGAGGACAAGGCACTCAAAGAATCTCATCATTAAACCATTAACAAGGACATCCATGAACGATGAAAAAAAGTCAATGGTCAATCATTATGATGGGAAAACAACATGAAGAGATAAGTAGTGATCAACCATTCACCATGGTAAGCACACCATACTTTGGCAACACTATAACCATAATAGATTCGGAAACCTCCTCATCAGCATACCCTTGAGCAATTAGCTCAAGACCCTAATTCTTGCACCATACTTCTTCCAACGCATTTCCAAAGTACGCATGCATAGGGCCACATTACAAGGCCGTGTATAAGGCACGTATGTTCTTCAACCCATGCACTTACACACTTACCCGTCAGTCATTATGGGTCACAAGTACTTGGCTCATACTATGAAACTCATGCTTCAAAGATCTAAGGAAGTCCAGGGTACAACATCAATACCCATGAAGCAATTCATAGTAGGCAGCTACTCAACATCAACATTGACAACCCCTTTTGAGCAACTAACAATCTTTGAAAGCACACAAATACACCATCTAGCTCAAATCCAAGGAAGAAGTGCATACATTGGGACCAACTCTCGCATAGGCTAGCAGTGGAAAGCTGAAGAACTAGACAACCGACCAAGCTACATTGGGAAGATGGACCGCTCCTATTAATACATGAAGGAGACTACCTCTCAAAGTACTACATGGAAAAACCACTCCAACAAGGGTCTGTCAGGGACGACAAACTCAAGAGGGGGGGGGGAGTGTTGGCACCCAAGGTCAAGAAAAAGGTGCAAGAATGCATCAAAGAAGTAGACACACAAGACGAAGGATCATATAGGGAGCTCCAAGAAGCACATGTCAAATTTTCAAAATAAATCCCTATGAAAATAGTGATTTTCATCACTAAAAACCATTGTAAATACCATTTCACATTTTTTGCAACTCCATTTTGTTCAACCGGAGAAGTCCTTGGGCTTGAGGAGTATTAGAAGTACCATCCTACCAATTTACCTATTTTTTAGACTCCATTTGAGCCTCCAAATAAGCCTTGGAACCTAATTTTTAACTAGGCCGGACACTAGGTCTGGACAAGGCCAAAACTACTCAAAAAAACTATAAAATAGCTAGAGAGCTCATTTTTGAGGTTAGCTTGTTGTAGATTTGAGATTTGTAAGGGAGTTCTTTTGTACTCGAAGACCTTCCATTGTTCCACTCTTTGCTCTTGCCTTGTGTGCACATGTGTGTGTATGTGTGTGCATGCTTGTGTGCTTTCACTCATGCACTTCTGCCTTTACTTGCTCACAGTCTTCATACTAGTCCTCACATCTCCGTGGATTGACATTTATGAGGTGAATCTCCTAACGTTGGTATTTGCCATAGTGTTAGAGTGACAACCCCCATGGGAAGCATGGGGAGAGATTTTTGCCCAAGGAGATCTAGAGCCTTCTAACTCAAGTGAACGTGAGCTAAATTGAGCCCAACGAGACTTAACTCAAGTGGCGAGTACACCAAACACTAGTGAACTCTAGTGGAAGGTACTAAAGTAGTGGTAGATTTCACTCCAACCACTAGTAGACTCTAGTGGAAGATATTAAAGGAGTGGAAGATATTACACATGCGCTTGTGGACTCTAGTTACATTTGTGGACCTTGTTGATTTGAGAAGCTATATATATAGGCATAAGGTTGGGAGGAGATTCATCTCTCTATTACGTGGTGGTCATAATTCGTCAATCTCTTGCAAGGAGATCTAGAGAGCTAGAGGTACTATTGCCTTACAGACGGCAAGCCATTTTGGAACCAACTTCATCCTTATCTCAAGCTTAAGTGCAACCTTCAGTCAGAAGCCAAAGAAATTTTGATTGGTTGTTACAATAATATGGATCTTGTGCTCTCATAGATTTGGAGAAGCCATATTCTTTGGTATATTTGGCTTAACAAGAACTAGGATTGTTTCAAAATTTGGAAAAGAATTACATTATCCCCCTCAAGAAGACTCTAGTCCCCATTCGGCAGCAAAGCTTGTCGGCCATCAGAGATGCTATGGATAGTAATTCCTTTGTGTAGTTTGAGTTGTCTAAACACTAGCCTCATAAATGGATGCATATGTTGTTATGTTTTTATTTTGCTGATAGGTTTCTTATGGTTTTTCCATAGTATATTGATGTAATGTTTGCTTGCTTGTTTTATGGTGCCGTATCCCAATACTGTGGTTGCTTCTGGTCCTACATCCACCCTCTTGTTACTAGAGTTTACTATGTGTTATGGGTTGGTGATCTCCGTAATCCTGCGTCCCTACATAAGATGCAACCACTTCCATTAATTAAATTCTCGTTTCTATTGTCTTCAAAAAAAAAAGATCAAATGTCACTTGCAAAATTAAAATTCAAGAATGATTCATGCTTTGCTCATTCCTTCATGTATTTAATTGCACATTTAAATGGCCACTCTATTTCCATAGTCTGCTTTTCACTTATTAATATGGTAAAAGCCTTGATGAGTATGTTTCAGTCCAAGTCCTCTCGGAACTAGTAGCCTGAATTTGATATATCAAATTTCCAACCTTGTGAACATAATGAGAAACTTAAGAATAACCAGAATTATTAACTTCTTTTGCATGGGAAGTGGAATTCATATGTGAAAGAATCTTTTGCTGATGTTGTATAGTCCATAGCCAACTCAAAGATTCACAATGATGTCTCATAATTGTTCGATACAAAAATATTTGGTGGGTGAATAGCTCACACCTGAGCAGCCAATGGATCCTAGGTATGGGGGGGAGAGAGAGAGAGAGAGAGAGAGAGAGAGAGAAGGATGCTCGAAAAAGTTGAAGATCCATCTGTTGCTTCTTTTTTTCTTTTGTTGGGTGATTTGATGCAAAGTGTCCAACGAAGATCAGCTCTTTTCAGTGCTCTCCTGGTTGCTTTTGGGGTGGACAAAAAATAATGCAATCCACATGTGAATTTTAAGAAAATGCTTGTCTCCACTACAAAGGCAGTAGACAAAGGATAATTGTACATTTAAAAAGGAATACATGGATGCCTCATAAAAAAAATGAGGGATGAATCTGCCCTCGCTATGAAAGCTGCCCTATACTTAGCTTCACAACTAGAAGTGGCCACAATAGGCTGCTTCTTGCTCAACCAAGATATGCATGAGCTACCAAGCATCAAGAAAAAACCATTGGTGAACACATGAGTGTCATAGCAACTAGCCCAATCAAAGTCAAAAAAATCATGTAAATCTAGCAGTAGTGATCCCCCGCAATGCATAAACTTGCTTATCTGTGAGACAACAAACTGAATATCTGGTCACATAATGCATAAGTAAATCAAGCATCCAATAGCTTGTTGATAGAAAATAGCATCAAATGCATCTCCAGCATCATGAAGACTCAATCGTAAACCTGTCTCCATAGCAATGGCAATATGCTTGCAGTCTTCAAGGCCAAAACACTACAATAATGTGTCAATATATTTGGTTTGACACAAAGCTATTCTGCCATAAATGTGCATAAATTGAACACCCAAATAATGATGCAAATGCCCAAAATTTGACATCTCAAATGAGGCATGTCAATCAGCCTTAAAATCAACAATATGCTTCTCATAAGGACCAATGAGCAGCATCTCATCAACATAGACAACAATAATCAGAAGCGCATCATTTGCATGCTTAACATATAAGGTGCTCTCAGTTGGACTATTCTCAAAACCATATGCAATGAGATAGGCAAGTATCTTTTTGTACCAAGTAGGTGGTGGTTGTTTCAAACCATATAATGCCTTTTTCAACCTACACACTTTATTTTCATGCCTTTTCTGCACAATGCCATGAGGCTGAAAAATGTACACTTCTTCATGCAAGTCATCATTCAGAAATCAAGTTTTGATGTCCAACTCATGTACATTCCAACCATGATGAGCTACAAGTGCATAGATGCTATGAACATTAGTCATTCAACAAATAGGAGCAAAGGTCTCACAAAATCAATGCTTCTTTCCTGAGCATAACCCTTTGCAACAAGCCCAGCCTTATACCTGTGAGCTATTCCATCAGGCTTACGCTTCAGCTTGTATACCCACTTAGTACTAATGGCCTTCTTTCCCGGAGGCAAGTCACATAAAGACCAAGTAACATTTTTCATAATAGCATCATATTTTGATTGCATATCAGCCATCCAATTTTCAAAATTTTGTGCTTCATTAAATGAAACAGGATCATTCTCATCACAGAGACTAGATACAGCCATAGCATAGCAATCTGATGCAAAAGAAGCACTATGATATCTAGAACGAGTACAATATGATAGAGGTGCATCTAATTTGCTATCACACAAAGTCTGTACTAGTCATTTTGGCATAGTCTTTGCCTCCTCAATATCGTCTCTCTCATCAACAAGTGCATCATGTAAAATTACATCAGAAATGGAATTGTTTGTATGATCACATGAAACCTATAAAGGCTGAGAAGTTGCCTCATTAGAACTAGCACTAGATTGTCCACCTGTAAAAAGAGGAAGCAAATTTTCATACATGTCTTTGGAGCTAACTGATGTCTCCTTAGTACATGAAAGTAATGGTTAAATAGCTTCTTCCTCAAAAACAACATCACAGCTAACCAAAATGTGTGTAGTATATGGATGATAGAGATGATAACCTTTGCTTTCAAAACTTTACCGAACAAAAATACATTTCACTACTTTATCATCCAATTTCATGTGTTGTTGTTCAAGCACTATGCATATGCCAGACAACCAAAAACACGCAGGTGAGCAGCAGATGGCGTACAACCATGCCAAGTCTCATATGGAGTGATAGACTAAAATGCTTAGTGGGACACCTGTTAAGTACATATGCTACACACATAACAGTCTCAAGCCAAAACTATGTGGTAAAGTCTCACTCTTGACCATACACCTCACCATCTCCATGAGTGACATGTTCTTCCTTATAGCAACTCCATTCTGTTGAGGTGTATATGGCACTGTACACTGATGTTTTATCCCAAGCTCAACCAAAAATGCATTAAAGTCAGACGACATATATTCCCCCCCATGCTAACAATTTTTCAGCCAAAACCAGAAACTATTTGCAGCACATAAATACTTTAGACTTTGCTTTCAATGGATATATCCATGCATGCCTGGAGAAATCATCATGGAAAGTCACAAAATAAAGATAGTTTCCAAAAGAGGGTGTCTACATAGGCTATAGACATCACTGTGAACAAGCTATAATTTCTGAGTAGCTCAAACTAAACCATCTTTTGGGGTTGAGGAATGCTGCATTTTCCCCAAAATATAGCCTTCACAAACATGTTTACCAGATGCCTCAAGTTTGGGTAGAGAGGACACCATTTCAGATTTTTGCAGGCATAGTAAACTAGCAAAATTAAGATGACCAATGCATGCATGCCAAAGCATTGCGTCTGACAAAGCCTGAGAATCATGTACTACACATGTTGAATCATTCACAGATTTTTCAAATTCTATGAGCTTATACAATCCACGACATAAAATTCCAAAAGCAATAATGACATCGGCATTTGACAGATCATGAACTGTACATTTATCATCAACAAATTTCACAACCAAAATGAAGTGAAGAAACTACACTGTGAGGTAATATGTTTCATTGCCCCACTCTTAAAGTACCAAACATCTGAGCTTACTACATATATATATTGTTCATGTGAAGATGGGTCAAAACTACAAATAGTAGTTAATGCCCATTCTTCATTCTACACAAGATTAGCAGACTCTATTTTCGGTGTAGAGGCCTCTACAGCAACCATTCTAGCCTCTTTCTTCTTTGCCTCATTTGTAGCCACTTTTGAACAACTCGTTATGACATTATCATTTTCTTTACCCATTTCCAAAAAAATTTCAACTTTTTTGTTTTCTTCCCGTCTCTCATCCTTCTTTGATTGTACAGAATTAGACAATTTCTACTTACAAGTAGAATAGCTCCATTTACCTTTGTCCTTTTGACATAATCGACGTGTTTTGCCTAGACTGACCTTCATGCAGAGTAGAAACAAAACTCTGATATGAATGTAGAAGACCATTCAGAATAGTCTACACAAGTGAACTGTTAGGCAAGACTTCATTAGTAGAAATCAACTACTCCTTCAAATCTTTGATCTTTGTCAAAAAACTATCCATGGAATCTCCTTCATTCATGTGCTCACTCTCCAATTGTTTGCAAAGGTAAGCAACATGAGCCTCATTCCTAGCCTGGTACAAAGTGGGTAATGTATCCCAAGCATCCTTTGTTGTTTTGCAAGAGCGAATGTGGGGAATAATGTCACATTTGATAGACAAGGTTATCAATGCATGTGATTGAGCATCTCTGCCATCCTAACAAAGTTTCTCTGCAATAGGTGGCGTAAGAACCATAGCATGAATAGGAATCTGAAGAATATCACCATCTTCAATGTTGTCTGCATCACCTTCGGCAACTATGTTTGTAGGTGTAATAAGACCTTGTGCAACACCTTGCACATCATTACACAGTCCTTTTGCAACCAATAAATGATGCATCATACAAACCCATAATGGGTAATTGGTACTATGCAACTTATCCTCAATAGCCAACATAGACAATACGTCACTCCTTTTAGCCATGGCCACTGAGTAAAATACCCTCATGCAGAAAATGAATGTATCTCAAAAAGTTGAACAAAACTACCCTGTTGAGTTCTGCTAAACTTGTAGCAGACTTTGAGACACTTACACTAGCAAACCAAAACTTGTATATATTTTTGGCACAAAAAGATAAAATTCCCTACACAAGCACTGAGATAGTGCATTTGGAGGCCAAAACGAGCTCAAATCGTGATTTCAACACCACATAGCAAAGCTGTTTTGAACTCGTAATCACCCTGACTATGCTCACCAAATTTCATGTGATTTTGAGACTATGATTGAAAGGGTGTGGATGATGCCCTAGATGAAATGATTACCTAATCTGATACCCAACAATTGAGGTCTATAGAAGCACGTGAATAGCACAAGGAAGAAGAAGAAGAAGCTTGGGACACAACACACAATACTGAATGTATTACCACTAGAATGTACAAAGATAAGTAACCCATTAGGGTTATAGGTGTATATAAACATTGATGGAAAAAACCTCCTAAGGAGGGAAAAAAGTTCCCTAGCAATCCTAGTGTGTTCACACACATCACTAACTAAATATATCAACAAATAGGTCATAATTGCAAACAGTAGTAAACGCCCATTCTTCATTCTTCACAAGATTAGTAGACTCTATTTTGGGTTTAGAGGCCTCTGCAACAACCATTCTAGCTTCTTTCTTCTCTGCCTCTTTTTGCAATGAGTTTTGGACAACTCTTTATGACCTAATTTGTCGGGAATCGAACTCACAACCTCCCGGTTAGGAGTGCGATGGGCTAACCACTTGCCCCAAAAGCCATGGTTGAGGATTACTTGCTAATCCTCTCTCTTAGAGAGTGGTTCAACCATCTCCTACTAGGATTATGTGACATTCCTCCCCCCTTAAACTGAGCATTGCCCTCAATGCTCACTTGTGGACCTTCCTGAATCTCTTGGATCCACTTTCCATGCATGAGCGTTTCCACCAACCTCAAACTCCAGCCCATGGACCAAATTTGGACCTATCCCACCCTCCGTGGGTGCCCAAATGCCCATGCGCCTTCATCCAAGACTAGTTTCACACTCACCACAGATAAGTGCTTCTTCCAAGTGCCCACGTGTGTACCCTGTCTGGATGTACCCTGGCAAGATGTACCCTGACCAGTGCACCCTAACATGGTGTACCCCGAGATGCGTCGTGTCGCACCGCCGTCTACCAAGTCCGATTTTGCAACTAGGCTCTTATACTTGCTCTGATACCAATGTCGGGAATCAAACTCACAACCTCCTGGTTAGGAGTACGATGGGCTAACCACTTGCCCCAAAAGCCATGGTTGAGGATTACTTGCTAATCCTCTCTCTTAGAGCCTGGTTCAACCATCTCCTACTAGGATTATGTGACATGATTATTTCCTTTATAGTATTTGCAAAACAATTTTTTCTTTTCTTTTTTCTTCTTGTCTCTGTCATCCTTTTTTGATTGTGCAGAATTAGTAGATTTTTGCTTACTAGTAGATGAGCTCAATTTACCTTTGCCCTTCTAAGTAGCCACGAAAGCTTGATCTTCAACACCCATAATGGACCTATTCTTCCTAGAATGATCTTCTTGCAAGAGAACAAAGACTACCTCCTCAAATTTTAAGGCACTTGGACTGCCTTTCATCGTCTATTGAAGAGTAGAAGCAAAACTCTGATATAATTCTGGAAGACCATTCAAAACAATCTACACAAGTGAAATGTCAGGCAAGACTTCATCAGTAGGAATCAACTGCTCCTTCAAATCTTTGATCTTTGTCAAAAGACTATCGAAGGAATCTCATTCATTCATGTGCTCACTCTCTAACATTTTTTGGAGGTAAGCAACATGAGCCTCATTCCTTGCTTGGTGTAAAGTGGTAAGTGTATCCCAAGCATCCTTTTCTATTTTGCAGGAGCAAATATGAGAAATAATGTCACCTTTGATAGACAAGGCTATCAATGCATGTGCTTGAGCATCTCTACCACTCAACAAAGCTTCTCTATAGTAGGTACAGTAGGAACCACAACACAAATAGGAACCTGAATAATATCATCATCTTCGATGCCATCTGCATCAGCTTCAGTAACTATATTTGCACGTTTAATAGGATGTTTTTCAACACCCTACACAATATTCCATAGTCCTTTTGCAACCAATACATTATGCATCATATAAGGTAATAATGGGTAACTGGTACCATCCAACTTATCCTCAACAGCCAACATACGGAATACATCATTACTTTAAGACATCGCCACCAACTAAGATACCCTTATGTAGAAAAATTATTGTATCTTAGAAAGTTGAACAGAACTACCCTCTAGAGCTCTGCTAAACCTGTAGCAGACTTTGAGATGCTTATACTGGTGAACAAAAACTTGTATATGTCTTTGGCACAAAGGGACAAAAGTGCCTGCATAAGCACTCTGATAGTGCATGTGGAGGCTAAAATGAGCTTAGATCACAATTTTGACAATAGACAACAAAGCTGATTTGAAATCCTAATTGCCTTGAGTTTTCTCACAAAATTTTGTGTGATTCTAAGACTCTAACCAAAGGGGTGTCGACAACGCCCTAGATGAAGCAACGGCCTAGTCTAATACCAATTGCTGGAGTTTGAGGTCTGCAAAAGCACGCTAACAACACAAGGAAGAAGAGGAAGCTTGGAGCACAACACACAATATTGAATGTATTACCAAGAGAATGTACAAAGATAAGTAACCCATTAGGGCTATAGGTAATATACAAGCTAGGTAAAAAAAAAAACCTCTTAAAGAGGGAAAAAAGTGCGTCGGGCATCCTAATGTGTTCACACACATCATTACCAAAATATATCAACATGTCTTCTTACCATACAAAGCTTGACAAGGTGTTGAAGTTTGTATTCCTGAAGTTGGAGCTCTATTCATAAGGTATACAATTGTATTGATTGCATCACTCCAAAAATGGTTGGGCATTTTCATTTCATTCAACATTGCCCTAGATATCTCAGCAATGTACCTATTCTTCCTTTCTACAACATCATTTTTTTGAGGTTACATGTTACTAGTCTTTTAATGCCTTGATCTCATAGAAAATCTAAAAATTCATTGGACAAGTACTCTCCCCCTGCATCAGACCTTAGCTTCTTTATGTAGTTACATGTGTCCTTCTCAACCATAGCTTTGAATACTTTAAATCATTGAAACACATTCGATTTTTTATTTATGAAATAGATCGTAACCATGCAAGTAAATTCATCTATGAATGTCTCAAAATACATATTCCCTCCTACGGATGGCTACTTGGTTGGTCCCCATACATCTATGTGAACCAATTTAAGCGGATGTTGACTGATGTATCCACTCTTCTTGAAGGGAAGTCTCGATTGCTTAGCCATCTGGCAAGATTCACATAATTTCTTCATTACTTGACCTGGAAATCTTGGTACACCCTCTACTAGCCTCTTTTATTGCATCTCCTTCATCCTTCGAATGTGGATGTGGCCAATTCTTTTGTGCCATAGGTCCAAAAGTAAAGTATACATGATGTGATGGATTTGGTTTTACCTCTAATCTAAACAATCTTCCTTGTTTCTTTCCTCTTGCAACCAACTTGTAGCCTTGTTTGGGGTTCTCCACAAAGCATCCTCCTTTGTTGAATCTCACTTGGTAACCTCTATCCACCATTTGTCCCATGGATACCAAGTTCTTGGTGATTGTACTTACATGAAGCACATCTTTGAGACACCTTCCTTTCTCTTTGTGATCCAAAGCCACATCATCTATCTGTGTGATCTCATGGGCTATATCATCCCTATTTTTACATGCCCTTTAGCACTTCAAACATGTAGATTAGTGAACAAAGTTTTGTTGCAACTCATATGGTTGATGCAACCACTATCGACATACCATGTAGTATCTACATTTTTTGAGCTTCCATACATATGCATCATAAGGAGATATTCATTCTCAAAGTTATTTGTTGCATAATTACCTTGCCCTTTGTATGTTTAGCCTTATTTGTAACTCCTTTGGTTGCTCTCTTGGTAGCAATCACTTGCATAACACCCATGTCATCCACATATGTAGCATCCTTCACCATCTTGGCTTCTTAATTGTTAATGTCTTCCTCCTCTTCCTCTTGTCCTTCCTCTTCCTCTATATGAAGAGGCTTCTTGGTCATGTCCTTGATTTCTTTGTCTTCCTCCAAGTCTTCCTCTTTCCCTACTTTGGTTTCCTCTTAATCATTTGCCCCTTGAGCTTCTGAATAAAACACTTGGGCATCCTTGCGCTTTGATGAACCTCCATTGATATTCATTTCTTTGATTACCATAACAGAAACTAATCGCTCAAAATCAGGAATTGTGTCCCTTACATAAACTAAAGTAGTGAATGGTTTTCAATTTTCATTACCCCTGAAACCATTGAGGATGCAAGCCAGAAGATCATCATCATCTATGTGGCTGCCAATAGATCAAAATGCATATGAAAGCTTCTTGAATTTGAGAAGGAAGTCATTGATACTAATCCTTGAGGACTTCTTTAGATTGTTCAACTCATTTTTTAGTTATATCTTCCTTGATTTAGTACTAGTAGAGTAGAGCCTCTCCAAGGGTTCCAAAACTCTCATGTTTGGATCTAGGTCTTAAATGTCTCCTATCATACAATTGCTAATGTGTTGTGAAAGAATGAAAATAACTCTTTTTCACGCTTGTTCCGTTCCCTAAATGCTCTCCACTGCTCATTGGTTGGATTCTTCCCCAACCTAGTGTAGAGAGTACACGTGTGGAAGCAAAATGAAAAGAAGAGTGTACTCACAAAAGAAAGAGTGTGTGAGACTCAAAATGAGTAGACCATGAAATGGGTAAACTCATGTGGATTAGAAATGAGCTTACCAAGAGCATGGAGTAGGCTCCTCAAGCTTTTAACGAAGTACAAATGGAGGGAGAGGCCCTCCTTATATAGATTTGGGAGGGGCTCTCCAAAGTACATCTCATGTGGGATCATTCCCCTGAAAAGAGTATGAATACAATGGTAGAAGCAAATGGCAAGGTACCCAAATACAAAGGAAATACAATATAAAATGGAAATAAACTAGAAATAGAGTTTCTCCTAGATACAAAATGGAGATGCACTCATGCGGATTCAAATGTAGATGATGTAAGAGCAATCAGGTCATCAACACCCCCCTCTGCAACTCCATTTTGGAGCGGCTGAATGGTGCAGAGGTCCACCAAGCACTCGAGCAGAACTGGAAGTAGAGCCTTCGTGAACTTGTCCGCCAAGTTCTCTTGAGAGGTGCACTACTCCAGAGTAATCTCTTGGGACATGAGCTTCTCACGGATGAAATGGTATTGGATCTCGATGTGCTTCATCCGAGCATCAATGGCCAAGGCTGACTGGCTATCCGTGCGGATGCATGTTGGAGTAACCTATAAAACACCAATGTTAGACAATAAACATCAAAGCCAGATGGTCTCACATGCTTTGAAGTATGTAGTGAAGAGTGAAGAAAACAAATTCCTTATAAGGATCAAAGTCCTCTCCTAAAAATGGTAAGCAACGATATGACATGAAACCGTAAACACATGTGTATCCATACTAAAGAACTATGTCTGCCAACCATACTCTATGCATGGATCTATACGCTCGAATCAAACTCATGGAATTATCCTTCTTGAAGAACTCAAAATGAGTATGTGATACCAATGGTGATAAAATCACCTATCACATTCTCTACTGGAAGAATAAATCTTCCCTAAGCTATGAAGGATAACTCCCAATCCTAAGGAGATGTCTACTAAGAGCTCTCCTCTGATCTACTGAGACATGATGCCATGAATGATGAGTCCTTTTCTTCCTGGCCATAGAAGAAGAGTGCTCAAAGGGAAGTCATTTCCACCGTCCCATACTAGTGGAACCTTCTTCCAATTCATGGTATCATACCTACACTAAACCGAATATATATTCCATATATATATAATGGAATATACAGGTGGATTGTAATGAATCCCATATCCTAAACTCATATCAGTGGACTCCAATGAGTCCCATGTCCTCGAACTAGTTAGTTTGGTTCTAGTCAATGTATGACAATGGATATCCCTTTCTGTTCCAAACCAACTTGTTCCTAGGTACCAAGACTAGGTCTAAGTACCTCTCTGTAGATCCCCTTATACATATATGTATTGGGTACCCCAACTACCAAGGGATCTATGCTCTAGGTCATAGAGCTAGTGCCATGCCTATGGCCTTTCTAACCATCACTCAAATCGCATAAGCACCCGTCCATGCTATCTCATGAAACCCATCTCTATGATCCCATCTAATTGGTTTCCTTAGTAGTGTAGCAGAAATGCTGCACTACTTGGTCAAGTGATGTGCATGAGTGAAACTAGTCACTCTTTGGGTATTCCTAATAATCCCCCATAGTCTCCTAATCATACTGTGAGACTCTTGTGAGGATAAGTAAATGTTCACTTCTTTGGAGAGTATTATATATGCCTCTCCCATGCCTATATGCAACTTCCTAAAACCTATGGGATTGCTTGTGCACATTACTAATGATGAAGGTGTAGCTCCTTCCCTTAGCAATCCTATGGTCTAAATCCATTAGGATTATGTGTAGGGATCCTATTACTACTGAATTTTCCTTATCTATACTAATATGATGGTACTAAGTCCATCAAATACATGCTTACAAGCATGCTAGTACCTTACTGATGTTTGCAAAAAATGCATGTTACCATGCCCTAATATTCTTACCTAAAGGTAAGTGCGTATATAACGCCATGAGGGGGGAAAATTTTCAACAACATTTCCCCAGGAAATGGAATCCCAAAACAAAATTAACCATAAGCTCAATGGCACATAGGCCATCTAACAACATAGGGCTTGATAGGCCCATGGCATGCACGCCATAAACTAATACATAGACTCCATAACCTGCAAAAATATAAAAGTAAGTGCTAGCCATTACAATCTCTTTGTTGCATAAACATGTAGTTCCTGCAATCATCTTTCCTGCAAACAATCAAAAAGTGTACTTCTCGCATGTTGATCCATACTTTTAAAATTGAAACAATGATCAACTTGGATATATGCACTTCAATCCATGCATGTACATACAAAACATGCCATAAAATAAAGTAAGATGCCTGAAAGCATAAAGCATACGTCCCTGAATGATTTGGTATTGGAATTGCATGCATCCAATCCTTCTTGATGATCTTCGAGACCTCCGCACCTTCTGCCTCAGATCCTAGTACAAACTTTGAAGTGTCCGAAAACATCGGATCACTTTCCAAAACATAAAGCATGGTCAAATGATTACCAAATAATGCAAATTTACCCCAAAAATGCATTTGTAATCCTTCTTTAGACCTGGAAATAACCATAAACTGAAATATATATCATGTGCAAGTGACTCGAAGTGAAATTATTTCAATCGCCTTCCCGGTTTGTAAAATATGACTCCCAGAAGGTATTTACCAAAAAATTTTTAGACTTTGCAGACCTATACAGACCTACAAAAAAACATATTTTCCAAAATTTCTTTTTCTAAACTGAAAGTAGACCTTGTGCTCTTCAAAATGAGCCATAGCACGTTGAATTTGGAGTTTTCTAGCCCAAGATATGGCCTTTCCAAGGGGGACATGCTAAACTAGTGGATTGTTGGAGGGGCTGGAAAAAGTGTGAAAATGTGATTTTTGGAGTGCCCAAAAGCATTCTTCCATCAAGAAAATCCTAAAATTCTCTCCATAACCTCCAAGCGTGGTGTATGAAGATGCTTGGAACAATTTTCAGCCTTCCGAATTCTCCCTTCGTGCATGCTAATTTGCTCCCAAAATGAGGCTTAAATCAAGATTTTTACTTTCATGCAAAAACTTAAATGGGAGCTTTTAGCAAGCTTCTAATCCACTCCAAATGTGAATTTTTCTTGGATTTTCTTGTTTTCCATGGTAATACATACACCATGCTTCATGTATGTATGGAATGCTCCATGGGAAGCCTCTTAAATGATCTTTATTCTTACTCCCAAAAGTGGAGTTTTGCAAAAATTAACATCTGAAATTTTTCCAAAAAGCGTGGAAAGGGGGTCTTTGAGGATACAAACTTCCTCTCTAACCTATCATTTTAATGAATCTAATGATTCCACTATGAAGTCCATACACCATACTCTCAGTATATATATTTTTTCCCATCCATCCATAGTTATTGCACCTTTTTTTCCTCTTCCAAATGGGAATTTCTTAGATTGAGGTGCTGAAATTCTTTCTCAAACAGTGATGGAAGGGGGCATTGTGGAGCTTCAAACTTCCATCATACTGAGGTATATTTTGGATTTCTTAATCTTATATGGAAGTCAATACACTCGACTATAGATATGCATGATTTTTCCTACCAAACTAAGAAAAATCCCGCTTCATTTCCCTTTCCCAAAATGGATACTGGTCAAAAATAATTCCTGAAATTTATGTGAAAATCATGAAAGTAGGCTATTTTGAAGGCACCTAAAGCTTATGCTTTCTTGTAATTTGAGGGAATTCTTGACTAAAGATGAGAGTTTATATGCAATACTCTCCATACATATGATTTCCCTCAAAGGGATTGATCCCCAATCCCTTCTTTTCTTTCTCCCAAAGTGGAATTTATTTTTTAATTCCTAGAGATAACAGAAAATTTCATAGCTCAGTAGCCTTGGAGATGCAATTGCATGGACGAGAAACTCCCTCCAACTCGAAACTTCAAATTTATCTCATTCCAAGCAACAGAGGCTGTACCATTTGGTTGAATAAGTTTCCTTAACCGCTACTATCTTCCAAATTGATTCTCCTTATTCCTCCTCATCTGACTCCATCAGATATAAATGGGAAGTGATGCATACAATCATGTTATCTTACAACCTATGGTACCATATGAAAAGGTATTTGCTTCAGTACATAAAGGTAAAAATAGCCATGCTATTGGATAGCTTAGATCGTCAAGAAATTTGTCTATGAATCCAAATGCATCACGTCTTTCTTCAGTATTGCCTTCATTTCCACATTCACATCATTGGAGATATCGATTAAATATTCCGACAATATGGTCTTCATAGCTCCAATATAATGAGATTATCAACTCTGGTTCGAACAAAAACTATGAAAACCTTTCCCAAATACTCCTTAGATGAGCTCCTGATCGGTGTGTTTTGCTAAGTATATCTGTTCAGTCCGAATGGTGAGCATCATTTCATTGTAGCTTGGTGGTTAAAGCTTTTTCCTCCCCATGAGTAGGTGATGAGTTCGAATCCCAATGCCTTCATTGGTGTGCGCATGACGTGGATTGCGGCTCTGATACCACTATTAGAGTAGTCTTTTGCTACCGTCTGTTCGCGAACTGACACACACAGAGATATGTCTGTTCAAACCTCCCAACTACGCCTGAGCCATCTATCATAAGGTTGTTCTCTTGGTAATAACTCACGTAAGAATCTCCTCTCATGAGTTCTATCTCTCTATATGAGATAATACCCTCTTTATTCTTCTATCATATGACATAAGTCCAAATAGGTGCCATGTGGCATCTTTGCCACCTCACGCCAAGAGGTTGTGTTCTCACACAACTTCTATGATGTGACAGATGTGTCATCACTTGTTTCAACATATCTAGGAACTGACAATTTTCGCAAAGTACTAAACCATTCAACATGACTGTTCATGTGATTTGAAGCACCTGAATCAACATCCCAGACATTATCATTTGATTTTGAAACACTAGCAGACATTGTATTCATCATGTGATGTTGAACCATGAATAGCTTCTCAGAATCATCTGCACTTGTGCATGCATAGTTATTCTGCTGTCTTTTGTTATTTTGATTCTTCAACCTACAATCATGTTCAAAGTGTCCACGTTTACCACAATTCCAACATCCTTTACTGTCATTACCTGAATCATTTCTTTGGAAATTTCTACGGCCTCTTTGGCTCCCCCTACCTCTAAACTGTCCTCTTCCTCCTGCATGATTCTGTTGTTGACTTTGGTCTTGGTTACTATTTCCTCTTCCACTTCCAAAACCTCTACCTCTGCCTCTTCCTCTACCAGAGTAGAATACCTGCTCAGAACTAGATTTTCCTTGGGAGTTTGAATCCTCACCAAGATTCTTTTCTTCAATAATTAGCATAGATACCAAATCCGCAAAATTCGGAATATTTTCCCTGGTCTGTATAGAAGTTCTGAACTGCTTATATGCAGCTCCTAAACCACGAAGACACACTTCTACCTTATCATCATCATCTACATTCACGCCAATAAATGCAAGTGACTCATATATGCTTTTGATTTTCAAGGTGTAGTCACTTACCAACATGCTCTTCTTCTCCAATGTATGCAGCTCATTCTTGAGTTGCAATTTCAGTGCCTTTGCATTGGTCTCATACAATGTGACCAAACTGTTCCAAGCCTTTTTTGGAGTCTTGGCATCCTGTATGTGTCCAATCATGCTATCCTGTATGCTAATAGATAGCCAGTACATTACCTTTTGTGCTCCTTGATTCCACTCCTCATATGCTCTTACTTGATCTGCAGTCCGATTCCTTTATGGTAACTGCGAAGCATTTTCATTCTCTCCTTCGATGTACTTCTAGTAGCCTTTTCTCATTAGGAAATTCATCATTCTGAATCTCCAAGCATGGAAGTTGTTATTGTCCAGCTTATCGCTCATAAGCTGACTCATTCCATCTGCATTTGCCATTTCTACAGCAATTCACAACACTACAAAACACTACAAGTAGCACTTCTGCTTGAACACTATCGCACTATGACGTGAAAGTCCGATCTCTGAAAAACATAGTTTTTGTGTATTAGTAGTACACAAAATCACTTGAAATTCTGGGTCTGGAATATATGAGTGTTTTCGAACATCATGCAAGTTACAGTTTCTGAAACTGACCTGGTTTTTCTATGGGCCCTACCTTTACGGGCTGGAAACAAAGGTTGAGATGGCTCCGAAACTTCGATCTGACAAAAACTAGTGACCCTAAAGGGTTAACTGCCGAAAATATTTTGAGGTCTTCTAGCTTCATGCTGATTTTTGTAGAAAATGAAGCTCGTTTGTGAATCGCATTTTCTCCATGCCTTGCTGCGTACTCTTCACCGTCGCCTTCTCCACGAGCTCCCTACAGTCATGCTGGCTCTGATACCATGTCACAAGGAAAGAGATAAGGAAGAGAGCTCACACACACACACTCTCACTCTCAAGGAGAAGCACACACATAGATTGAGGCAAGGAAGAAGATCTTCTTCTTCTTCTTCTATTACACAAAAAGGAATGTACAAGAATGACCTTAAAACAAGAATACAATAAGTGCAATATATAAAGATCAGAACATAAGGAAAAATCTAATGTCCACAAATGAGTGAGCTTGCAAGGAACAAACGTGCCATCACTCTCGGTAGATAAATCTAATAAAGCTCAATAAAGTATCCCTGACATATACCAGCATGACCACTATACATGTTAGAGAACCGAAAAACTGCTATGTGTCATCCTAGATCATCACATGTTGAGCTTGATATCTCAATAGGTCTGAACCTCTCTGTATTCTCTCTTTCTCTATAAAGGCATCAAAAAGATAGCTGCACGTCGGAAAGAGATTAACCGAAGTGATGTGCATTTCTCTTTCTGTGGTACACAGAACTTCAGAAGTTGGTCAAGTACTTACTTTAAGATTTTTAGGAAAACCACGTGAGCATCACAAACACCAGCTGCCTATGAGGAAATGGCATTTATGGCAATGGCAATAGAAACCTTGGCACAGATAACCGATCTTGCATTCTCTTTCTCTCTCTCTCTCTCTTGATCTCTATGTCAAAAGTTATAGGGCACGCATAGGGTGGAGTTTGATGTCTCTCTCTCTCTCTCACTGTGTGCGTATAGAGAGTTGGCACAAAGAGCATATATGTTTGGTTCTATCTAGATGCACAAAGCTTCACAGGGAGAGAGGCTAGCTTCTATACAGGAACTGTAGTTCTATCAAAGCTTACAATGAAAACACAGGGCCATCTCGCTTTCTCTCGATCTTAGGTGCAAGCAGAGGTTTGTTGTAGATGATTGTACCTAGGTCAATAGTGAGTATTACTATGGTTGCTGAAGTTAACTATCGCTATGCTTGAGGATGCTTTCTAGCTCTCATGGTCGTAGTTGGCTTCTCATCTATTGATGTAGGAACTATCATGGAGTAGTAAGAACTGTTAAGTGATCTGCTATGGTGCACAATGGGAGCTAAAATGTGCTATCACGCGATGCAAGAGGTATTGCAACTAAATAGTCTTTGTGCACTAGGAGGTCACTGTTTGCCTTACTTTTGTATCCAGCCTATGACTGAAACTTTTGCCTCTATGATCACCAGTTTTCTCAGTACAAACGATGATGCCAGAGGTGCTTATAAAGCTTCTTGGAAAGCTTGTACAATAGAGTGTTGGAAACACAAATCGACAATCTCTCGCACAAGCCCCTGGAAAGACAGTTTCCTTATGAGAAGTTGAGTGCTCTTCAGATATTGCAAACCTCAGAAAGAGCAACAATTCCAAGAGGAAGTTGCTATGGATTCTACACACTATCAATCACAGGGGTAGACTTTTGAGCTACCTTAGTGGGCTTCTGTACTAAAGCTTTTGCATGCTGAACCAAAATGGCTTTGGAATGATGGTGTTGAGTCATGAGTGCTCCAAAAGCAATGCTAATGTCTACCATACAAAACAAGCTTCAACACTATTCATGAGCATCGAATAGTGCTGAGAAGCACTTCAAACATTGAGATCTATCACTAATGCCATAAAACTCCAAATAATGGTCACATAATATCACAATATAGTTAATTGAAATATGATGATTCGAAGAACCTCATAGGAAGATGAGGGTACACATACCACCAGAAAGGATGCAAAATAGTGTTTATAAACACTATCAACGATGATGAGATTGAGTATTAAGTCCACTTCATGAACAAAAAAATGAAGTAAACCAACAAATGTTGCCACAAAAGAGGGTGGGTGGGGGGGGGGGGGATGGGGTAAAGAGTGGGAGAATGATGAAGAAGAAGGATGGGAGGGTGGGCAAATGGGAAAAGGTGAAACCCAAAAGTGTGTAAAGTGATGGGAAAAAGCTTCTCCAGATGGGAGGAGAGCAACACCACCAAACTCAAGCACCACCACCACTAAATGACCACCAAACACACCACCAAGGCATCCACCTAGTGTTGTGATACCATGTAGAGAGTACACGTGCAAAAGAAAAATTAAAAGAAGAGTGTACTCACAAAAGAAAGAGTATATGAGACTTAAAATGAGTAGACCATGAAATGGGTAAACTCATGTGGATTAGAAATGAGCTTGCCAAAAGCATGGAGGAGGCTCCTCAAGCTTCTAACCAAGTACAAATGGGGGGGAGCCCCTCCTTATATAGATTTGGGAGGGGCTCTCCAAAGTACATCTCATATGGGATAATTCCCATGAAAGGAGAATGAATACAATGGTAGAAGCAAATGGAAAGGTACCCAAACACAAAGAAATACAATATAAAATGGAAATAAACTAGAAACGGGTGTCTCCTAGATACAAAATGAAGATGTACTCATGCAGACACAAATATAGATGATGTAGGAGCAATCATGTCATCAACACCTAGGACTTGGATCAGTCCCACTGATCAAATCCCAAAGGCCGTTTCCCATGAGGTATCTTGAAATCCTAAACTTCCAAGGCTAGTAGTTGCCTTTGTCAAGTTTAATGATTTGAGTGTTGAACTCAGCCATATCTTGCTTTCCCTAAGCTTTGGAAATCTTTAAATACCTCTTTGAAGTGCTATTGGAGCAGAAGCAAATTGATATTACCTCCAAGATTATATCCTCTTTGATAAAATCCAAGTATGCTTCACTTGATGAGGATCGAGTACTCCCCCTTGATGAAAATCTTAGTCTAGCTTCCTTTGGTGAAGAAATCTTTGAAAAACTAGCTCAAATAGCTCCTTTGCTTTGTAATGGATGCCCTCCAAGCACTTCAAGATGCTTTGATAACATGGTAGGGAGATTTGGAAACTCCCTATGAAATTAGAAGCACAATGTGACCTCCCAAGTTACACTCAAGTAGACACAGTTCTGATGTTTTGATTATTTCTAGGAGATGGTGCATAAATTTCTAGAGATCTTTTAATCACTAAAATAAGACTAAAGGAGCTTTCCAAAAAGACAAATCGCATCCAAAATGGATGCTCACACATAAAATGGAAATGTTTGCAAAGCAGGCTGCTTGCCCTACACTCACACATACTTGTGCAGAGACACACCTTCACTCTAGAGACAATAACTCAGAGAATATGTAGAGAAAGATGCCACAATTTGACCTAACTCTAGAAGAAGGTATTAGATATCCAACAAGATTAACGCCATAGCAAACGGATTCGTACAATAGGAGAAGCAATGGACACAAGTCAGAGAAATAGAAACTAGTCACTTCTCACATAGCTAGTGAGATATCCTAACCCCAACTTGGGATGCAAGCAAGTAGGGGGCTTGCTTAAGCTAGGGCCTTGGTTGCTAGAGTTCCAGCACTCTAAGAACATTTCAATACACAAAATAAACACATGGGATCACACAAAAAGTCATGATCCAAGCCTATTATATACAAAGCAAGTAGGCTCCTATAATTTAGGAACCTCTTTTCCTAAAACATGCTGCTCATAACTTAAAGGAATTGATTGGAATGATTTGGGAGTGGTTGAGTGATTCCTTTTGGTAAAATCTTTTGAGTTGAGGCCTTCATACATTGGTCCACTTGCACAAATTAGTTTTCCCATGAATTGGTACTTTGAAGCTTGATTTTGTAACACTCTTGATATGCGGAAAACCTTCAAAAACACCGTAGCTACTATTGTCCATAGATTTAATATCAAGTGGAATTTGCATTGCTCTATATGTCAATGGAGATACAAATTCGATTTTTATGGGCTTTCCCTATTAGCACAAAACACCTCCTAATCTTGGAGGACCTCATTATACATAATGGATTATGGAGTGGCCAATTATACATAATGGATTATGGTATGGCAAAAAATCTAAGAGGATTAAATTCAATGATGGAAGCTATTCATTTCGTGGTAGAGAGGAGGATTCACCCAACATTTTTATGCTCCCTTGGCATGGCAAGCAATTTTGGCACTAGTTTCATCCTTATCTCAAGTTTACGTGCAACCTTCAGTTGGAAGCCAAAGAAATTTTGATTGGCTGTTGCAATAATATGGATCTTGTGCTTTGGCCGATTTGGAGAAGCCATATTCTTTGGTATATTTGGCTTAGCAAGAACTAGAATTGTTTTAAAAGTGGGAAAAAGAATTGCATTATCCCCAGCTTGTCGGCCATCACAGATGCTATGGATAGAAATTCCTTTGTGTACTCTGAGTTGTCTATACACCAACCTCATAAATGGACGCATATGCTATTATGTTTGTATTATGCTCATATGTTGCTCATGGCTTTTTCCATAGTATATTGATGTAATGTTCCTTTGCTTGTTTTCTGGTGCCTTACCCCAATATTGTGGCTGCTTCTGGTCCTACAACCACGCTCTTGTTACTAGAGTTTATTGTGTGTTATGGGCCGGTGATTCCTATAATCCTGTCTCCCTCCATAAAATACAACAACGGCCATTAATTTAATTCTCACTTCTATTGTCTTCAAAAAAAAAAAGATCAGATGTCCCTTGCGAAATTCATATTCTAGTATGATTCATGCTTCGCTCTTTCCTTCATGTATTTAATTGCACATTTAAACGGCCACTCTGTTTCGATAGTCTGCTTTTCACTTATTAATATGGTATAAGCCTTGATGAGTATGTTTCAGTCCAAGTCCTCTAGGAAGTAGTAGCCTGACTTTGATATATCAAATTCCAACCTTGCGAACATAATGAGCAACTCCTCCAAGAATAGCCAGAATTATTAACGTCTTTTGCATGGGACGTGGAATTCATACGCGAAAAAAGCTTTTACCGATGTTGTTGTATAGTCCATAACCAACTCAAAGATTCACAATAATGTCTCTCATAATGGTTCGACAGAAAAATATTTGGTGGGTGAATTCCTCACACCTGAGCAGCCAACGGATCCTAGGTATGGAGAGAGAGAGAGAGAGAGAGAGAGAGAGAGAGAGAGAGGATGTTCGAAAAAGCTGAGGATCGATCTGCTGCTTCTTTTCTTTTCTTTTGCTGGGCGATTCGGCGCAAAGTGTCCAACGAAGATCAGCTCTTTTTAGTGCTTTCCTGCTTGCTTTTGGGGTGGACGAACGATAATGCAATCCACATGTGAATTTTAAGAAAATGCTTGTCTCCACCGCAAAGGCAGTAGACAAAGGGATGATTGTACATTGAAAAAGGAGTACATGGACGCCTCATCAAACAAATCAGGGATGAATCTGCCCTCTGCCACCCGAGTGAGCTCTCAATCAGAAAAAAAATGAGGCATACACAAGCGCTTACGTGCATTTCGCAGGGAAGATGAGGCCGAAAAGTACATTCAAACACAATGGCAGATCTGGATTTCAGACATACCCACGCAAGTAGAGTGGGCTGCAGATTTCAAAATTCAGACATTTCTTCTTTCCCTTTCAGACATTTCTTCTTTCCCTTTCATCGAAGAAGCACGCCATTGTATCTTTGCAATCTTGCAGAAAAAAATATATATAATCACCATCAGCGTAGCAGACATTTTCGCCTGGCGGCGATGATTGTGCTAGAATACGTGCTTGTAAACCTGTGATGAGCCATAGTTTACAGAAGCATGAGAAGACGGCAAGTACGATTTCTAACTCACATGGAGAATACCCGCTGGGACGTGCCTGCCTTCCAAGTTCCAACTTCCAAGCTCCACAGAGAAACGTAGTCGTTTTCGCGTGAATGTGAGTTCCTGTCCGTGCGGGCTCCTGGGCGTTCGTGTGTCTTAATGAGTGTGCTTATGACGGTGTGCATATGTGTTAAAGGGAAGGGATGGCAATGTCATCTTCTTCTCGCATCCATCCGTCCAGCCATCCACCCTGGCATTAGGCAGACCCACTGCCAATGCGTGATGTTCCTGATCTCGCGGATTTTGATTATTCAAAGGGCAATGACGTCGATTCGCCCACCGCGAAAGGAGAAGCCACCCTCCCTCCCCGCCCGGATCCTGACACTCTGCTCCGCAATAGATATCTGTAGTGTGTGGGATTCGTGCTTCCTTTATAAGCAAGCGCCCCTACTCACGAGTCACGCCCACACAGCCGGTTGCGTACCTCAAGAACCGAGCAGCTCGCTAGAGGTGGAAAGTTGAAACATCAGCAGTCAATAGCAAGCCTCAGAGAGAAAGAGAGAGAGAGAGAGAGGGAGGGAGAGAGTAATGTTTACGTAACTTGCTGAGGTCGAAGCAAGTCCCTAGGCGATCCATTGAGAGAGGGAAAGGATCTCCTTGAAACGGGAAGGAATTGAGAGAGAGAGAGAGAGAGAGAGAGAGATAGAGAGAGAGAGAGAGAGAGGTGAAGTTAGAGACATAGAAGTTCCCGTAAGCCTCAGTCAGAGACATAGAAGTTCACATAAGCCTCAGTCAGTTAGCGGTCTACTCCACATATGCAGGCGACCGAAGCTAGGATGATCTTTCATGTGCTGTAGAAGGGCACGACTATTGACGGGAAAGCGCTTCAAGGTAGAAAGGTTGACGATGATGTGCAATCCAGTCTTGCAAGCTCGTCATCATATTGAGTAGCGTTCTGCTCGTGCTTTCTACTTTCGCAGGAGTCTCCCTACAACCGAAGACATAAATATTCGACAAAGCCTGTGTTCATCGGTTATCACCGTCTCTTGACACATACATTCCTCGTTCCTCCATCCCCGTTTTCGGAGGCTCCTGGAGCACAAAGACCGAATTGTGCAGATCATTTGAGAAACAGTGAATCACCATTTCTCTATATGGCCTCAGGCGTTATTAATAGCTCCAGCCATGAACCATCCCTTCATCGTAACGCTAGTCCGGCGGTCGAGCATTCGTTTCGCCTTGAAAACATCAGTGTAGTTAGACACTCGGCTCAAGTGCATGATGATCCAGGTAACCTCCTGTCTAGCTCTGAGTATAATCGTGCGTGTTGACGGAAAGATTATGAAATGTTAATCGTTGTCAACTGTGCAGTTCATTTCATTAAGTAAAATGTAGTGGTTTATAAATTGGATGACTCTTAATTTCCAGGCAATTCCATGGCTTCATCAGAGCTGCGATTGAACCATGGCGACAAATGTGTGCAGCTAACGGCAACAACTGGTGAAGAACAGCTTCCTGTGGGGAGCCCATGCACCAGGTTCAAATTACTAGGCAGAGATGTAGTGTATTGGCTGCTCATGATTTCGAGCAGCACAGCGCTCGTGTTTGGATTAGCATCAGCAACGCTTCTTGGTCGCGTGTACTTCGTGTATGGCGGCTCCCGAAGATGGCTGTATACATGGATAGAATGCACAGGGTGGCCGATTCTACTTCCACCCTTGATTTATTGCTACTGGAGACACAAGACTAAGCCTTCTCCCATGACCCCCACCCTTGTCCTCATTTTCCTCGGTTTGGGCTTCCTCACAGCGCTCACAAACCTTCTTTACTCATGGGGTCTCTCCTACCTCCCAGTCTCTACGAACTCTCTCCTGTGTTCCAGCCAACTCGCCTTCAACGCTCTTTTCTCATATGCCTTGGTTCGACAGAGGATCACATGCTACATACTCAACTCCATAGTCCTAATCACGCTGGCCACAGTTCTTCTGGCTGTGAGTTCGGAGTCGGACCGTCCAAAAGGCACTTCAGAGAGAGAATACATCGTCGGCTTCATCGCCACCATTGTTGCGTCTGCTCTGTTTGCATTGACTTTACCTCTTATCGAGCTCACCTACAGCAAGGTTGTCGGAAAAACAACCTTTGCCAGAGTGCTGGAGGTGCAGCTAGGTATCGAGTTCTTCGCATCCGTGTTCGCTTTAGCGGGCATGTGGGTTGCTGGTGACTTCCAAGCCATCAAGGAGGAGGCAATCATGTTCCAGGGAGGAAATGCGGCTTACATAAACACCTTATTTTGGTCTGCGGTGGGCTGGCAGTTGTACTTGCTTGGAGGAGTTGGCATCATCTTCCTTGCCTCATCTTTGCTTTCTTGTAGCTTTATGACGGCCATACTCCCAGTAGTGCCTGTACTGGCGGTCTTCGTTTTTCATGATTCATTTCCTGCTGTAAAAGCCATAGCTCTTGTCTTGTCCATATGGGGCTTCATATCTTACCTTTACGGCGGTTACCTTGAAGGTAGAGAGGACAGAAGAGTGCTATCCCTCCCTCTGACAAGCAACCATGGCGAGCACTGCTCATTGTAGCAATTTTTCACTAGAAAGTAACAATGCTTACCAACTTCTATGTATCATAAACCGTTTAGCTCTTTCCAAAATCGGGAATTCACATCCTAACCTCAACATTGGAACTAACATGCTGGACTCATAACCTCGTTCAGTAATTCCTACAGCAGTTCTGGCCTTGATTTACTCTTTAATGGCCAGATTATATAGTAAAACACTGCAAAATCTGTGCGTCGCTGACTACTAGTGTAAGTCCTCGTTGGCTGGATCATTGAAAACTTCTTTGTTCTCAGGTCTTGGAGACGGTGTCGAGTTTTAACAATGTCAACGTTTCTCTCTGATCCGTATGCAGGATGTTCTCCAAGGAGGTTCATTCTGTCTTTAGAAGTAAAGTATAACAAGAAAAGGCATATACTCCGCCCCGAAATCGGTTTAATTCAACTTAAGACAGATGGACCATGAAGCTTCTTGCTCCCATTCGTCGATTCAATCTGTAGCTAGGGTCCAAAATTTGGCAGCGTACCCAGCTAAAAAATCGCTTTTTTTTAATTTCAATGGAGACTCTCTTTATAATTGTGCTCCACTATTTTTGTCCTCTTCCGAAAATAGTAGATATCTCTTTACTAGGAACAGAGAACTCCTTGCATGTGCACAGTGTGAAGGCAAGTTCGAGACAACTGACATTAACGGTTTCCCTTGCAGTTTCTGATCCATATATGATATATATGTAGTAGTAGTGTAGTCTGTTTCTCTCCGAAAGAGGCAGTAGACTGTTGTAGACTGTAGTACAGCAACGTAATGTATAATGGGGCTGCGGGCATACAAGTCTTTCTGTTTTTTTTTTTTTTTTTTTTAAATGGAGGTTCAGCCGAAGCCTACTCCCCCGGACTTTAACTTTGAAATTGCAACTGTACAAGTGACCCGCGGGACCCCCGTATCCCACAAAGCAGGGGTTAGACAACGTTACAACTGAATGAGACATGGTTACAACTGGGTTTAACTGGCCTAAGCCATAACATGTCCAGCCTGGGACTTGAACCCTAGACTTCCGCCTCAAGAGGTCAAAGCTCAACCAACTGTCCTACAGGACGTGGACTACAAGTCTTTCTGTTGTTTCCTCGTCGACCAGCGAGTTAAGGCATAACGCTGGCCTCCCTCGTTCGTTTCTCACATATGATTGATCACTGTAGGTCATTAGACCTTTCCAGGCATGTGAATTGGTCCTTAAAGACATTTGTCTCATTTCAATGTGAAACCATGAGCTATGCTAGATGTGGACATGCGCCTTGAAGGCAATGGCATCCCTTTCTTTTATTTTTATTTAAGAAGAAAAAATAATGTAGGACAGTAAGATGAGGGGTGCGTCACATATATTTTTCAGACTCCAGTGCGAATTTGAAAAAGAAAAAAAAGATGAGATGACATAATAGAGGCAGTTATGGACACGTGGCTTTGTATTTGGTGGGCAACTAAGAGTTGCATTATCTGCCCTCGCTTGAAAGGCCCGGCACAATCATGATCTTATTCAGATGACTTTTTGTTTGCTTGTACATTTTATGCTCAACGGTCTCTTCTAGACATTGCTTAGAAATTGTTAGAATGCGGAGCTCTCATAGCGTAGAAACAGGCAAACTCGAGACATATAAGGTCCTTTTCACACATAGGGGCGCTGGAACAGACTCAAAAAAACCTCTACTTTCGCACAGTTGCATCTCTTGTGTATTCACATATAGGGGTGGAACAAGACCTGTCTATTTTCGTGCCTCCACTCAGTTTGAATGCAAAAAGAGCTTGAATGCAAAAAAGAGCTACAGAATAGAACAAAAGTATTCATTGTATAAAGTATAAAAATTTATATTTTTAGAGAACACATCGTAATGTTTCACGTGTTCATTGAGCTCCCTCAAATCATGTAGAGGCAGTAGAAGGAGGTTGGTACATTTTTGACCCAATTGTGTCGTGATGTGGCATTGAAAGAAAAGAAAGCATCACCCTTATGTGAATTGTAAGGGCCACATGTCATTGACAGAGTGGAGGATCAAAGAGAAACTATGTTGCCATTGTCTTATCTGAAATGTCCCTAAGGTTCAGTTCACAGAGGATGGTAGCACAACATCAATGGCCCGCTGCTCCAGTAAAAAAGAGCCACATGCATGCAGGTGTTTGAATAGGCCGGTGGAACACAAAAGTTGTCAGTGCCACTTCATGACACAAAGTAATAAAAATTGTACCGACCTCTCTCCCCCTAAATATTGCTGCTTATCTAATCACAAAATAATTTGGACATAATTTCACACAACAAAAGACATAATTGATATTGATACTTGCTCCACCATTATGTGTGTTCACATAGGATGGCAGCACAACATTCTATTTATAGAGTTTTGCCTTCTTGTGTGAACACATTGATGGCAAAACTAAGTGCTTTTCTCATCGTTCCACCTAGAACAATAAGCTTTTGCGTCTTTGTCTATTGGTTTGGTGTGATCCCAGCCTAACATTAACCTTTTCCTTCACTTTGAAGTTTTCTTTCATTATATCTTCTTTTGCATCCTATTTTTTTAATTCGACAAACAAAGAAACAGAAACAAATTATGAAATGCAATTATAGCCATGAAACCCTAAATGGGATACACAATCATGAATCTAGCATAGATTAAAGGCTAAGGAGAGACCCCTTTCACTTACGACCGGGGATCTTGTGATTATTTGATGAGTGCTGACCCCTTTCACTTACGAAGGGGGATCATGTGATTATTTGATGTGTACTTTCATCATCACATATGGCATCCTTGATTGATGGGAGACTATGGAAACCTATTTTCTTGATAGAAATCCTCTTCCTAGCCATAGAACTTGCAAAGTCCCTCACTACTTCCAAGTCTCTTAGTTTTGTTTCTAGCCCACAACCCATTATGTATGATTATCCTTTGTAAGAAGGAATGCAAGAAGGAATGCTTAGTGTTGATGAGGAATGTGCATATACATTGAAACATGTATCTCCATTGATTGCTATTCCATTGAGTCTTCCATCTCAAATTGAGTTTTGCAATAATATGGTCAATTATTCCTTTGTCTTACTTGAACTTCCTCAACAACGCCCTTTGGTAACAATAGTTACTCAAGCATGCATGGAACAACTCCTTGCATCTCAACAGAGTTTGTTTACACCTGGAAAATAAATTGGAGAAGTTATAAATGTAGGTATCTCAACAGAGTTTGTTTACACCCAGAAACTAAATTGGAGAAGTTATAAGTGTAGATATCATCAACACCATTTCCATTTTAGAACATAGTATTCCACTTAATGAATCCTTTCTAGCACATTTATGCTTTAGACAAATTACAATTTGACTAGTAAGGGATCTAGCAAGTCCACAATGAATACTTCAAAATGGAATTAGTATTGGAGTAGCAATACAAGGGAGGTTTAAATGTGTTCAAGTATTCAACATCTGGCTCACTAGACAATTGCCAATAGACATAAAAAAAAGGAGACATCATAACATCCTATAAAGAATGATTCCTCCACGATGTGTATTCTTGCAAACAAAATTTGTTAATGTTCTTGTTTAAAAGAGAAGCCCATCATCAGAATTCAAAACCCTACAGATCCATTTAGAAACAAGTTCTTAGGCATTTTAGAGGGACAAACAATACCTAGAACAACCCCCAAATCAATTTGGGGATTCTTGAATTTTGACTATTATCATCCCACAATAACCTTTTGGAAACAACATACACAAGTTTCAATTTCTTTTTACTAGGTGTCCAAAGAGCAGGAAAGTGAGTCAGATAGGGCAACAAATAATGATTCAAAACAAATAGTCTGCTAGAGATGCAATTCTATAAAGCATGATAGTAAAAGAAGTTGTTCTTGAATTTGTTTATTAATCCTATCCAATTGTTAAAGCCCATGGGAATACCTAAAAGCCTGAAAACCATAACATTACTCAAAATATCACACCCTAAAGCATAAATACATTGAGGCACAATGTTGTTTCAGGACTTCCAATAGATCTTCTTGTGATTAGCTTGAGAGACACTAGCTAGAGAAGGTGTGTCACTCTAGCACAATGGTGAGTACCAACGTGAGAAGATCCACCTCATAATTGTCAATCCGTGGAGACGTGAGGACTAGTATGAAGACTATGAGCAAGTGAAGGCACAAGTGTGTGAGTGAGAAGCACACAGGCATGCACACACATACACACACACACACACACGCACACACAAGGCAAGAACAAGGAGAGGAACAATGGAGTCCTTTGCATTAGTCAAAAAGTCTCTTACATAAGCTCAATTCACCAACAATCTAACCCTCAAAATGAGCTCTCTAGCTCTTTTTATAGTTTTCTAACTAGCTTTGGTCTTGTCAAGACCTAGTGTCTGGCCTAGTTAAAAATTAGGTTCTAGACCCTATTTGAGGGCTCAAACAGAGTCTAAAAATTATGAAAATTGATATGTAGCTAATTCTAATACTCCTCAAGCTTGAGGACTCCTCGGCTTGAACAAAATGGAGTCTATTCTACCAAAAATGGAATTTACAATGTTTGTGTAGTGATTAAAATCACTTGAGTTGTAAATGGTCCATGGAAAAAATGATTGGGCCTTGTTGCCGTATTGTGCATGACTGCTCCGTTGTGCTAGTATGCTCTTCATCTGACTTGTATGCCAACACTCCCCCCTTCCTAGCGTCTGTCGCCCCTGACAGACCACTGTTCTATAGGGTGGTCGATATAGTATTGTATGACATTGGTGGCTAGTTCGTGTTCTCCTATTCTTAAGCCTCGTGCTAGATCAGCTTCCAATGCATCCCAATTTATTGCACCAGGGGCATCTGGTTGCGGTGTTGTGTAGCACTCAGAGTACATGGCTTGTTCACAAGCAAAGAGATGGAGCAGGTGTGTTGGCTTCGGTGCGAAGACCTCCGAGTGATACCCCCAGAAACCTGATCTGAACATTTCTTCGAATGTCTGTTTGTATCATGCGGGGAGGTATTTGATGCGTGCATGCCAAGCGTAAGCCACACGAATACTGGGGGTGGTGCTCATGTCATACACTAAGTCATAGTTTCCATTAGTGAACCCCGGTAGGCGTACCTGTGGTGCAGCTGCATTTCTAAAGGTTTTCAGTACTACCTGCATCATATCTAAAATCTTAAGCATCATTTGAGCTGCCACATCTGGCATGGGCTTCAATCACGGCATCCAATGTCAAATTGTTCCCATCATGTACGCTACTGACGGTGGTCCTTGTGGTGGCACAATGTATGGATAATTGAGCCATTCCTTGCATTGTGCGTTATTCTGGACCTTGATGTTGAATGCTTTCCATGAGCGGCGTCGTGGAACAGAGCCATAGCATGGATTATAGAGGAGATGTAATGGCGCATTGTTCCAGGTGCGGAGCATTTCAGGATAGGTTTCAAGAAGTTTCTGCTGCCATGTTGGTTGACGGATCTTGCCCTTTTGCACCTCGAGAGGAAGGTCTTCGGGTTGAAATTGGGTTGCGAAGGAAGGTATCTTCCCTGTGACTCTCTGTATTTCTGCGTTATAATCTGCCAAAATGATATAGTAAGGCCTGTATTGGAGTTCGGATGAGAGGATAAGGCGTCTTGATGAGAGGTTTTTGAAGTAATTGGATTGTAATACAGTCTCTTCTATGACTCTCATAGCCTGATTCTGCACGACGGTTCGCTCTTCCTGTGAACTCCCGATTTCCTCCACTTGTCGTAGCCATGGGGGTCGTGGTGCTTCGAATGTGTCCTGAGCTTCTTCCGTTTGTTGACCTCCTGGGAAGGGTTGTGGGTCGTATTCTTCTTCAAATGTTTGTTCCACAGGAATTTGTACTATTTCTTCGTCGGTGGGAGCCTCTCGAGGGGAAGGTGGTCTCTCATATTGTAGTAGACGTGCTTGCAATTCGGTGACCTGTTTCTGGAGATCTTTTAAGGCCTCTGAGTCTATGAGAAGTGAAGCCACGGAGGAGGTGGTTTGAGAGGCCGCTGTTGTTTCTTTTTGGTGTTTCTACTTCAGTTGACCCAGTTCCTCTGATAGCTGGTCATGTGCTTCAAGCAGCATGGCATAGTCTTCCAATATGATCTTGATATTGTCGGGGGTCACTGCTTGGAACTTTGATGGGTTGATGGGTGCCCCAAGTGTGCTTTCGATAGCTGCTTCTAGGTTTTCCTGATTTTGTAATTGCAGGCGTCGATTCTCTTCATGAGCGGCAGCAAGATGTCGCTTGAGTAGGGCCATATTTCGCTGAAGCTTTGAATTGCGTTCCAGCTGTGTCCGTAGATGACCTTCAACCACTTGTATTGCTTCCTGATCTGTGTTCTGTAACTGTACCTCCAATATGCTACGAGCCTCTTGAAGAGTTTGGAATTGTGTGTGGAGGCGAGCATTTTCCTCTTCTAGTGCAGCAAGGCGGTGTTGTAGTGTCTCCAAGTGCTCTTGCAGGTGTTCATTCTGTTGCTAGAGCTGATTGTACTCTGTCCTTAATTTTGATATACAAGCTAGCATGGTGTCCAATGCATTGCCTATAGACGAGGGGGTGGTGTTTACAATGGAAGATGCATGGGAAGGGAATTGGGGAAGGGGAAGAGTGAATGATGTGTCTATTGAAGACGTGTGTGTGGGTGAAATTGGTGGAGGGGGAATGGGAGGAGGTGGAAGTGTGGGGGGAGGGGGAGGTGCCGTGGGTGGTGAAATGTCCATACTTTCAGGAGTGGGTGCGAGTGTGGGATCTACCATGTATATTGGAATGGTAGGTGGTGTGTGTGTGAAAGTGGTGAATAGATGAGAAGTGGGGTTGGAAGCTGAAAATAAAGGGAATGGTTGAGACCTGGGTTGAAAAGTTCGAGCAAGGAAGGCATGGAGGGATTGGAGAAGTGGAGAGATGGAGGTTGGGGGTTGAGATCGTAGAGTCGGGGAGGGCATGGAGGGTGGTGTGGTAGTAGGGAAACCCATGAATATGGATCTGGAGTCAGGATGACCTATGGCTGAGGGCATGGGGGATGGTTGTCCTAGGGCAGGTTCTATGAGCGATTCGGTGGATTGTGTAGTGATGGTGGTTGCTTCATAGATTGGGTTATCAGAGGTGGAGAATAGGGTTGAACTAGAGATGGGAGTACGGAAGATGAAGGTTTGTTCGGTGGGTTGAGTGGTCGAGGTGATTTCCACGGCTTCTGCTCTAGGAGGCGATGGTGGGGGTGTGGGTGGTAGTGGCTCGGTGGACTCCGCATGGGTGACTGGGTGCTCTTGGCTAGCGGTTTCTGTTGCTTGGGAGGTTGTCCTGATGGGCTCGAATGTAATAATTGGCCCTTCTGCCGTTGTAATGGGGATCTGGATATTCTTACCTGACCGTGGTCGTGTTTGGAATCTTCGTGGATCAAATTGAACTGGAGACCTCCTAATGGCGGTCCGCACTGCTTCTACTACCCCATATGTTTCTACCATTAATAAGAACCTTCACTATATTCTGAGTCAACTCCTGCTTCTTCCAACAGTTGAGTCATGAGTACTCTACTGCTCTGTTCGGTGAGCAGTTGTTGCGATCGCACTCGTTCCATGATTTGATACAGCCTTCGGAGTTCTGCTGTATAGGCTGGGGCTTCAGTGGTCTCCTCTTCGTATGCTCCTTCTTCTTCTAGGTGTCCTTGTTGTTGACCTTGCTGAGCGTCACTCCAATGTACATGGCGACCGTCTGTAGATTTTCTCCTTCTTTGTGAGATGTGCCTTGTTCTTCTGCATCTGAATAAAACTCTACATCAGAGAGTTGTGTACTTTGTAAGAATGCTTCGAAGTCCTGGGGATCCATTCCTTCACCATCTCCGGTTGTAGCAAATTCAAATTCAAATGGAGCAGGAGGAGCGGAAGGGGCAGCTTGTGTCGTAGTTTCAGATCCAGACCTAGGTATTCTAATGGTAAAGGGAGGTACAGTGGCCTCCCTTTGTGGCGATACTTCAGGAGTAGTCAGGACTTTCCGTGTCTGGACACAAGGGATCGAACCCCTCATGCGCTTGGATTGATTTGTGGACGTCTTGAGCTTCTTAAACATTTGTAATTGTGCCCAATTCAAGGCACGCTCAATGGGAACATCATATGCTAGGCACTGGTAAATAATGCGTGTGATTGCACAGCAACCGTTCACCACTAATTTCCTAGAAGACCTCTTATTTGCTTCATACAATTGCTCTATAATCCATACAGGAAGCTTAATTGGTAACGCACCTATCTCCGCTAAGTAGAGAGCGAACCAGATTCTTTTGTGGGGTTGTGTGAAGCGGTCTTGGCCGGGGAAAGCAAAATGTTGCATGCACATACGGAGAGGGATGGACACGTTTGGTGTGAGTGCTGCCATGTCCTTAAGCTTCAGTAGTTTCCTATCCTTCATGTTAGTAGGAACGAGAGCATCCTTCTCAGAAGGTACATGTGTGCCGTGCATATTCAAAGCAGAGCTCACCAACTCCAAGGTAAGTTCAAACCTCTTTAACTCGTTGTTGCCCAGCAAGGAAGGAAGAACAAATGATCCTGGTTTGTCCTTTTCGTCATTAGCTTGCAATGTGGAGACCAAATAATAGCATCGGAGGAGATCCGGTTTAGGTAGTGGTGCTTCAAAGTATTCTGCTAGCCCTGCACGTTGCCATATGGTCTGGAGATCCTCTATGTTCTGGAGAGTCTCAAAATCCTTGGAGAAAAATTGGAATCGAACCCATGATCTGTCATATTCGCACTTAGACTCCCATATATACTTGGCCTCTCCTAATGGACCTGGCATGCCATTGAACCAATGAGAATTGGCATGGACTCTTTCTGTGATCCCTGTGGGTGGATCCAATACCGGGATCTGCTGAGGTGTTGCAGCTCCACAGGTCGTTCAGTTGGTGGCACATCAACAGGTAGACTATCCACATCAATTCCTGCAGTAAGTATTCCTACTTGTGAGCTCGGACCTATCACTTCTGCCATGTTACTTCTTGCCTCCTGATTCTGTGAGAATATAGAAACGTGTGTTAACATTGTAAAGGACAAGATAGAACCGTTTTTGTCCCCATTACAACATTAACATGAGGTTCGGGAGAGATTAGTAGGTTACTAAGTGCTCGGTGCTTGTGTGTGTAGTTAGGAATTAGGTAGACCGAAGAGCTGAATGGGATGATGTAGTGTGAGAGTGACATAGTTAGTGTGTGGACATGGATTTACAACTAGGGTCAGGGGGTTTATTACAAGTTTGAGGTTTCCAAATGCAGTGGATGGGCTTTGATATTGATTTTGTGGAGATTCTGAAGACTTGGATAGGGATATCTACTTGAGGAGGATGCTTTTTAGGGACCCATTTAAGAGTGATTCTACTTTTGCGCATGGAAGAATATGTGTCCGTGTGTAATGTGTAAGACTGGGCCTCAGATGTTTGAGTGAGGGAAACATGTTGTACCGGTTGTGGCCTTGGTGTAGCTATTTGAGCCCGCAAGCAAGCCTTAGGCACCCAGATTTGTCGTGATTGTGGGCTGGCCTTCATTGACTTCTTGGGTACCCAAATAGACTTCACTTTTGCAGAAGAATTAATGAAGGACTTCTTATTAGTGTCGTGTTGTTGACTACTAATAAGAGGTTTTGGCGGTGGGGTTGGCTTGGTCGGGACAGGGTGTTAGCCTTTTTGCCTCCATACTTGTTTCCACGGCTGAAACAATCTGCTTTGCTCCTTTTTTTGGCATCCAGTATAGGTAGTGTTCTACTTCTTCTGTATTTGATCTGCCGTTGGTTGTTGCAACCTTCTGGTCTTTGGAAAAGAAGGGAGTTCCGTGCTCTCCCTGGCTCCGTTGTTGAGACAAGCCTCTTTCTGCATCATACAGTTTTGGACAAAAATAGCATTGTCAACTTCATGTGCGTCCCTGGAAGGACCAGGAGTTTGTGCCTTGCCTAGTTCCTTGAGTGCCTCATTCTCCAATTCAACTGTAATTCGGCTTTGATCTACCCATACCTGAAGAAGTCCACTTCTTAGGTTGAGGTTGACTGCATGATCATAGATCCAGTCCTGACCCAAGACAAGAGGCTCAGTGAGGTCCTCATCTTGACACACTAGTACTTTGACTGTCATCACTTCGCCTTGAATGGAGATGGGAAGATCCACCTCGCCCATGCAAGGGGTTTCCACACCTCCCAATCCTATGAGATATGCTTCTATAGGATTGATAGTTAATTTCAATTCTTGGCAGTAAGACAATTTGACAGCACTAGTTGATGCACCTGAGTCAATCAAAGCTCTTATAGTCTTTGCACCCTTTCCTTGTCCTACTTCTAGGGTTACAAAAGGTCGTCGATCGATTATTCTATGGGAACGTCCACCTGAAGCCTCGCACATGGCCATAGGATAGCCTACAGATTCTTGAGTGTCAGGCAAAGGCGGGTCTCTGCCTTGTCTCCTCAATTTCATTCGTCGGATGCGTTCTAAAGCTTCTGCCTGTGCTTCTTCTCTAATTCGTTTCTCTTCTTCTTTACGTTTCTTGGCAGTGTTGGGTCGATTTAGCATCTCTTCAGTGAGGGGTTCTTGATATAACTTGACTTTGCATCCACTGATGTAACTTGGTAGAATATCACCCTCTAGAGTGGCTACTTGAACTGCACCGCTTGTGGAGATTCTATTGATAATCATTGCACATTTTCAAATAAGAACTTTGCTGTTGTTTGAGCATCATTTTTTGTAGTAGCTTTCACTTCTACCCACTTGGTTTGATAGTCTGTGGCCACGATGATACAGAGGTGGAGTATAGAGGACTGGCTAATGCCACACAAGAGGCAATTTGGATTAAGATTTTGTATACAGAATTGGGTTTATATACTAGGTCACCAATTATCTTTGGAGATAATACAAGTTCACTTCACCTTGCAGCCAATCCTATCTATCATGCTAGAACCAAACATATAGAGGTCCATTACCATTATGTGAGAGAGAAGTTGTTAAGCAAAGAGATTCAACTAACCTATGTATCGACCAACATGCAATGTGCAGATTTGTTGACCAAAGCTTTGGATGGAACCAAACTTTATAGGTTCAAAGCAGTGATTGGATTGCAGGATATACATGAAGACTGAAGATGAAGATCAAACCAAAATGTTTGGCTTGAGAGGGAGCTGTTGGTGTAAATCACAAGCCTACACATTTGGCTTGTTAGATGCATTGAAGTCTATACACATATGGAGAAGCATAGGAACTATTGCTAGTGGTTAATTACCATTTTATTTTCTTGTAAAAGTCAAATTGACTTGGAATCTTTTGTAATCACCTACCAAAAGGATTCGTGGAAAACGTTAGCTCTTTGATTGAAGGAATATCTCCTAGGATATAGGAGCTTGATCATAGGGAGCCAAAAGTTTGAATTTGAATTCAAAATTTTAATCATCCCTTATAAAAATGGTCATGGAAAAGTCGTGTGCAGAACTCATCACTCCCATGCTTCTCATTAGTGATTCTGAGTGTGTGTGAGGCCTACACTCTAGCCCACACCTATCTACACCATTAGGCAATGACATTCATGCCAATGGTTTTGTATACAAGTGTTCATTAATACATACATTCACATTGTTCATTTCTGAGTTCTCTGTTATACTCCTTGAAAGTCTATCAACTTGTGAAGTGCATATCTCGATCAAATTTTCACCAAATTCAATGATCTAAAGCTTGTTGGATTCAGCTTGAATTTATCTACATGTATCAAAATTTGAAGAGATTCTATTCAGCCATTTTAGAGAAATTCGAGTCGAGGTGGTCACTGGTCAATGTCTGCTACAATCCTAAAAAATCGGGGATATAGCTTCATTTACTAAATTGATTTCCCTTAGCATAGTTTATCTTTTTACATCATTCCACTTGGAACAGTTAGCTTGATAAGTTAATTAAATACCCCTCAAAGGAAGTTTTCCAATTCCTATTGTGCTGGTCATACTCAGTAAAAGATCTAGCAGGTGTCAAGACATAAATAGAAGGTTTTCTTCAGGTTTTTGAGTTTCAAAGTTATCTGTTTTGTCTCAATCATTAGACACATCACTTCCAAAGTACATAGGCCATTTTATGGTGTCTTTGGAAAACTAAGGAGGTCTACTTATCAAGTCTGAAGCATTAGGGGGCTGGTACAAAGCAAGTTTAGCAGTATCTACTCAATCTCTTGGAGCATCCATCCATCTTTCCCAACAATTAGGGCCTCATACATCTAAGTGTATAAGCTCCAAGAGATTAGAGGATCTGTACTCACTCTTTGGAAATGGCTTCTTTGCTTACTTATCTAGCTGACAAGCATCACAAAACTCGTGTTGATCTTGGCCGTCAATATTTTATGGTCCCTGCACTAAACTTGCTTTGCACATGCTTTTTTAGCTTGGGAATATTGATATGTCATATCCTCTTGTGCCAAAGATCAATGTCTACAATCTGTTTGTTACCAATCATCACATAACATACCTTGTTGTGTGTAGGAGCATCTAGTGTGAATAATCTGCCTTCTTTCCTTCCCTTGGCAATGACCTTGCCCCCTTGCTTCACCATGCACCCTTTTGCATCAAATATAACTTGCATACCTCTCTCTACCATTTTTCCTATAGATATAAGGTTCTTGGAAAAATATGGAACATTGGAGCACATCTTTAAGAGTCTTAATAGATTTACCTTCACCTAACTTCACATCTCCCACATGTGTAATGGGATGCTCAGTGTTGTCTCCTCTCTCCACACAAACTTTTGAGCTTGGGACCTACATATGAACAGAAGATTCCTTCATACATGACATGTAATTAGAGCATCCAGAGTCAATGTACCACTTTGTGTCCTTGGGATCACTAGTGTAGCCATTTCTCATGGCTAGGAGGTTCTCCTTCTCATCATCCTTCTTGGAGTTCTTAGCATAGTTCCCTTGCTCCTTCTTCTTCTTGCCTTTGTCATCATTGAACCAACAATTTGAAGAAATACGATTCTTTTTACCACATATAAAACAAGTTTTACCTTGATGAGGGTTATTCTTCCATTTGCCATTGTTGTCCTTCCTTGAAGATGATGCCTTGCTATCTCCCTCTGAAACCAAATCTTCTTCCTTGGACTTCTTCCATTTGCTTTTTCCTCCTTTACCCTTCTTGTCACTCTTGCCTTTGCATTTGCTAGCATATAGGACCTGTGAGTCATCCTTCTTGGATGTGACTCCTATGGCAACCTCTTCTGCCATTAGGTGTGGGATCAACTCCTCAAGAGTTGATAGAGGATCTCTATACAAGATGGTAGTAATGAGGGGTTTCCACTTATCTTCCCCTCTTTACCTATTGAGAGTAATCTGCATAAGGTCTTCCTCGTCTCCTTTGCAGCCAATGGATGCCAATTGCTCCCTCAACCCCTTCACCCTCAAGGTGTAGTCAACAATAGATTGACCACTACCCTTCTTCAAAGAATGGAGTTCATTCTTAAGCTCCATCTTTCTACTTCTTGTGGAAGTGCATATATCTTTTCTAAATCTTCTTAAACATCTGTAGCATGATCAAACTCTGATATATGACCAATCATAGTATTAGAGATTACCTGCGATATGTAGAAGATACCTCTCGTATTCCTTTCCTCCCAATCCTTCAACATCTTCAATTCTTGATTTGTGACCTTTGGATATTTGGGATCCACATCAGGCTTATCTTCATCCACACACAATATACCATAAAACTTTTCTTATGAGGTAGTTCATGACTCTGAACCTCCATGGATGATAGTTGGCTTTGTCAAGGAACTCCAATTTTTGAACTAGATCTGCCATACTAAATGGGAAATTAGGGTTACACTAAAATATACCTCTTAGCCTTGATGTCCAAGCTTTTGTGTCCTTCTCCTAGAGTTTTCAAAGGAGTTTTTATGCTTTGATACCAACTGATGGAATTTAATCCCTCAAATTTTCACAATAGAAGTGAAATGAATCCAATACCTAGGTCCCTTCATACACCTTTTCTATTACCCTATAACAAAACTCTAATTCACTTGTCTTACACTAATCCAAATCACCTAAGATTTTAGCCACAAGTAGTATGGTTCATAAGCTTTCCAGTAAGCTATAGAACACCCAAATGGATCTATTTAGGTCAATCAAAAACTTAGTACAAAACAGACTATGGAGAGATGTAGGATATGCACAAATTATGGTTAGAGAGATACACCAATTTCTCTACACATAAAACATATTTCAAGAATCCCTCTTAGACAAATTAAGACACATATATAAGCTAGAATCAATTTAAATCTCTCGAATTTGATATGTACATAAAGAGTTATAATAGTTATAAATAGACTATGTCTATACTTACAAGAGACTAGAGGGGGTGTGGGCTTGATAACTCCTCCTTTGTGCATATAACACCCTCTACAATATCATAACCACAAGAATAGCTCACAAATGAATGACTCACCTCCCAACCATATGCCTCTATATATAGCTCTCTCCAAGGGACTACCTTCATGGGTAGGTGGATTCTAAGCATCTATGTGTCAGCCATGTAACTACGTGTGCCATGTGTCCCATCTCTCTATGTATCCCATGGGGATTGAACCAAGACATCCTCCTTCACATCCTTGAGTCTTAACCACTAGGCTAAGTAGATCACTTGGTTAGAAGAGTAAATGAGCTTCTAATAATTCCAGTCTCGATATCTTTGGTCATACATACAAGAGACTAAACGGTGTCTGATTTCAAATCCGTCTGAACTAGCTAGACCGTTAGATCATAGACTTACGTTATTACATTATTCTTCCCTTGAAAAGTTTTTTTGCCTCTCTTTTCTTTGCCATTGCCAATGATGATCTTGGATGTCTTATACAGGATGCAATCAACAATGGTCACAATCAAGGGATACGTACTTTGAGCTCCCCTACTCTTGGGCTCGAGATGTTTGAAAATTTCACTACGATGATTACTAATGCTAATTCTAGTTCTTCCAATGCCTTGTTGGCATACAATTCAGATGAAGAGCATACTAGCACAACGGAGCAGTCATGCACAATACGGCAACAAGGCCCAATCATTTTTTCCATGGACCATTTACAACTCAAGTGATTTTAATCACTACACAAACATTGTAAATTCCATTTTTGGTAGAATAGACTCCATTTTGTTCAAGCCGAGGAGTCCTCGAGCTTGAGGAGTATTAGAATTAGCTACATATCAATTTTCATAATTTTTAGACTCTGTTTGAGCCCTCAAATAGGGTCTAGAACCTAATTTTTAACTAGGCTGGACACTAGGTCTGGACAAGACCAAAGCTAGTTAGAAAACTATAAAAAGAGCTAGAGAGCTCATTTTGAGGGTTAGATTGTTGGTGAATTGAGCTTATGTAAGAGACTTTTTGACTAATGCAAAGGACTCCATTGTTCCTCTCCTTGTTCTTGCCTTGTGTGCGTGTGTGTGTGTGTATGTGTGTGCATGCCTGTGTGCTTCTCACTCACACACTTGTGCCTTCACTTGCTCATAGTCTTCATACTAGTCCTCACGTCTCCACGGATTGACAATTATGAGGTGGATCTTCTCACGTTGGTACTCACCATTGTGCTAGAGTGACCCCAAATATGGTGCCGTTGCCGGGGAGAGAGCTTCGAGGACGAGCGTGTGATGGTAAGACGTCGAGTTGAGACATTGGAGTTATAGGTAATATCCTTTCTTTTCTTTATTTTTCTTCATTTTTTTCTTACTTTTGCATCACCATCATCACCATCATCATCCCCACCATCTCCCACCTCCATCTCCATCTCCACAAAAAATTTAGTTTTTTGGTCATATTACACTCCCCACCTCATTTCCCTCATTTCATTGTGAGAGAGAGCGAGAGAGAGCTTGCATGCTATCTGTTTTTGGTGTGTTTTTTAGCTTTTGTTGCAGGAACTAGCTGTACCATCATCTCCAGCAGCTTGTGCAGGTACGACAGACTCTGCACAGGTCCCGGGAGGACGACCTCTGTCTGTCGCGACAGACAGAAAAACTTGATATTTTGTGAATGCGTGTTTGGCACGGTAACCTACACCATTAGAGCACTCCAAATCACTAGACGTTTCTAAAAAATTTGCGTTTTTTCAGTCTATCGCGACAGACACCGTCTATCGCGATAGACACCGTCTATCGCGACAGACCCGTCTATCACGACAGACACCGTCTATCGCGGCAAACCCGTCTATCGCGACAGACACCGTCTATCGTGACAGACCAAAACCACGACAAACGATAGACACCGTCTATCGCGACTGACACCCGTCTATCGTGACAGATAGAGACCCACGATAGACACCGTCTATCGCGACAGACCAAAACCACGACAGACGGCAGACACCGTCTATCGCGACAGACCCATCTATTGCGACAGACACCGTCTATCGCGACAGACCCATCTATCACGACAGACCCATCTATCACGACAGACCCATCTATCACGACAGACACCGTCTATCGTGATAGACAGACATTTTCGGCAAAAAATTATGGGGTAATTTTTTTTGGAAATTTAGGCTAAATTTTGGGCATATTTGCATACTCAAATACTCACACACTTACAAAGGCCTTAGAAAAATGCATTAAAACTCCTGAAAGGTTCTGTTTGTCTGCTTGACCCCCTAAACCCTGAACGGTCATAACTTTTTCATACGAAATCCATTTTTTGAGCTCTAGGGCTTGTCGGAAAGCTCGTGGCATATACTACGCACCCTCGACTGTTTTATATAAGAATAATGCATTGATTTTCAAATATGATATTTTGAAGTTGACATACCAAGGGGTAGGTACACCAAGGGAGCTCTAGAGGAAATTTTTTAGCAATACAAAAGGGGGAACAAGGATCATTAAAAAGTGTCTGAAATAAATTGTCTGTCAATTGGAGGATCAAATTGGAGCTAAACTTGTGGTTCTTACAGGATCATCGAGAGCTTTTGGAGAAAGCAAAGTAAGTGCCAGGGTGAACAAGGTTGGGAACGTGCTTCCTGGGTAGACAAGCATCTCCAGGAGGAGCGACTTGAGGTTGGAACATCACTTAACCCCCTCAGTCTATTCTTAGCAGAGGCTAAGTGCGAGTAGTTGTTCTGATTGACTAGGGGTACGATAGGAACACTCAAGTTTGAAGAGCCTTTAATTTCTCAAGTGCAAGGATAGGCTAAATTGCAGTCAAGGGATAACTTAAAGGAAAAGAACTTAAACTTAGCGGACACAGAACATCAAGTATGACACACTAAAGTGCTCCTGAGGACGCTTAATTAAAAACAAGAAAACACATCCAAAGGAACTTAAAAGGAACAAGTGACTGGTACCAAAGAATCAGCAACGTACGAAGGGCATATGAACCTTAGGTCAGGTAGACACATAGGGAGAGATAGACAAAGTCTTAGATCCTTAGAGGCTAGTGTTAATCATACTGCTAGGTCTTGGGCCCAGCAGTTAAGCCATCATTCGTATTACCCTAGCTCTAAGACTAGCGAGTCTGAGATGTCCCACGGTATGGAGAGACCTATAGGAAGTTCTGGGGTGCCATATTTACATAGGGTGGAAGGCCCTTACAAGATGCAACTCGAGTACCTCAGGACCAACCGATTAGGTGCTAGCATCTATGAGGACGGCCTAGGAAGATCTGTGGTCCAGATTAAAAACCCTCACCAATCCATTGGACTAGAGCGCCTAGCTGTCAAATTTGAAAATGGAGCATACTTGGACAAGGAAGGGACAATATATGTAGTCACCAGTCATCCAGATAGGACAGATGAATTTGGGAATGTGGTCCCGGAAACGAACTTAGGTGACCTAGAGCAAGGAAACATGGGCGAAGAACCTAGAACCCCCCGAGGCAAATCTGTTCTCACGAGGATTATCACACCAGAGTGGGTTCCCCAAGATAATAAGAGCATAGATCTCCTCTTGAACCGAGAGACGGATGAAGCCTTTTGGAGATATACACCTAATCAGCCGAGTGAGGTAGGAACAATCATGATATATGAGTTCAAAGATCCTAATATTCTAGGAAGAGTGACCTACTTAGATCACTCTTCAGAGAGGATCTTTGGGGTTACAGAAAATGATAGGCATGCTTACACTTGGAAAGGCGAATTTATCTTCCCCCAACCAAGATCAAATGTGTCCTTTGGTCACCAAGGAGCTGGAACATCTCAAGCTCATGGGAATCAAAGAGAAAGGAGTAGAGAGAGACCTGAGGTAAGCTTTGCCAACTCTTGGGGAAGAGAAAGAACGAGAACGGAAACAAATAGAGTGGAACCTGAGGGACATAGAGCCCCAGGGAACCGAAGAAATGCCGATGATTTCCCTTTGCCAAGACCGAGAGAGTACACGAGGACCTTGAGACCGACCCAGCTAGTTAAATCCATGAAAAACTACTTCGATGGCACTGGAGACCCCTACGATCATGTAGCTGAGTTTAAGCAAGTCTTGAGAGCTGAACAAGTTGAGGATCTGTTCACACAGTACAATGCCTTTGGTTTAACCCTTAGGAACACTGCCCTGACATGGTTTCAGCCACTAAACGAGAGGCAGTTTAGGAGCATAGATCAACTTCTAGAGGCATTCATTATCGAATTCTCCAAAAGTGGCATAAGACATAACACATCCTCCCTGATATACAGCTTCAAACAAACATCTCAAGAGACAGTGAGGCTCGCAGGTAGAAGATTTAGGCAATATCTAGAGAGATGCCCGCCCCAGAGTTGCCCATTCCAGCCAAGCAAGTGGCCTTATTTTTAGATGGATTGTTAAGCACCAAACTGAGATCATATGTGTACTTAAAGGACCCTAGATCCATAGAAGAATGTGTACGCATGTGCATAGATATTGAGGATAACCTAGGGGAGGAGTTAGAGCTATCCAAAATCTACAAAGATTCAGATAGTACCTCTAGCCTCTCTTCCTCACAATCCACATCAATTGAGGAACTTGCGGAAAAAGTAGCTCAAAAACTAGGTGTCTCTAGTAAACAAATTCCTAGATTTGCCCCAGTAAAGAGGTGCTATACCTGCGGTGGTGACCATATGGCAAACGCATGTCCCATCACGGCTCAACCCCAAGTGAACCCTAGCAGCCAATATTGCACCATAGAGCGAAGATACACAAATCACTCAGCACAGGACTGCCCATACAATAAGCAAGCGGTTAGGCAAACCTACCCTCAGCGATACCCTCAACAAGGCAGATACCAGAGTCAATACTCACCACAACAGTATACTAGGCCTCAGCAAAATTACCAACCGCAATATCAGGCCCAACTGAGACCCCAACCAGTGCTAGCACAACAACCACCTGCTCCTACTAATGTGATTCCGGTAAAGTATGCTGCTGCAGAAGAAAACCTGAACAGAGCTATAGTCCCAGTAACACCATTAATCTCAGAAAGTGATCCCAGTGACCATAGCTTTGATTCTACGCATGTTGATAGTCCCCAGGCTTACTACATGCAGTCTCCTGAACATGGTGAGTCTTACTACAGTGAGGAACCGAGTGAACCTATTTGGGAGACAGATATGCGAATGTCATGTACGCGAACCCCAACCCTAGACCTCAACCTAGTCAAGTAAGACCTCCATTTCCTAGAGGACCATGCTACAGATGTGAGGGAGATCATCTCATTCGTGATTGTCCCTTGCCTCCACCTACACAACCCTAGTCAGTGACAATTCAAGGCTATTGCCAGGAGTGTGGAAAGGAGCATCTCTTACGAGACTGCCCAAAGAATCCTAATAATATGCCGAAAATCACTCCTATCACTGTTACTGGCTTAGTGGTAGACTCCACAGGAAGTGTGACTTCCACAACCCCAGTACAAGTCATCACGAGAGCCCAGGCACTTAAGCAAAACCAAGACTTAGGCCACGAAAAGAATGCGGAGGTTAGTGAGACAAAGAGCCAGAATAAGAAGAGGACAAGAGCTTGGAGAGATAGCCGTGAACGTATGAAAAGGCAATGGACAAGAAAGATGAGCGAACTTGAGGAAAGCCTATGAGAAACCAAAGCCAAAATCATAGAAATCACATCTCAAACGCACTCTCACACATCCCCGCCACCACCATCCCCTTCACCCTCCATTCCTCCACCCACCAAGCCCCCACACGTAACCCAACCACCGCCCCGAGTAGGATCAGTCTTAGCAGATCCCACTCCGGAAGATCTAGACATGACGCTTAAAGTATATCAAGCCAGAATTCAAGAAGGGCCCAATGTAACAGATCTTGAGAAATGTTACCCTAGAGCCGATCTAGAGATAGAGCGAACAAAGCTTTGTGCTAAAATGGTCGAATTGGCGCAAGCCATGTTTGAAGCCAGTCGTTTGTTCAATGGCTCTAACCCCATCAGAACACCATTGCACTTTGATGGTCTATTGGATAGATTGGAGAGGTTACTTGCAAAGTCTGGAAAAGGAGCCACCTCCCAGGCTATGGAGAGGGCAAGTGATAGAGTAAGCATTCCTCCCCGGGGAGCTTATGTGCCTAACTCCACTGAACCAGACACCTCTTCTATGAATAGGTATTCACTAGAGTTCCTGAGAGAGATTCAAGAAGAGAAGTGGGCAAAGGAGAGTGAAGTCCCTCCCCCCATAGAACTTGTGGATGGCGCACATGATCAATTCCCACAAGATATTCCTTCCATTTACGGAGAGCAAGTGAGCACCCAGTCCCAAGAGAGATTAGACTTTGAGTCTAATTCGTTACAGAAATTACCCCATTTCATGGGCCCATGGGAAGCTAAGTCCACCTATATGAGAGCACCCACGGTCATGGTAAGAAACGAAGATCCAGTCATACCTAGGAACACGGAGGTAGTGAAGGACACTAAGGTGCAGTGCAATCTCAATTTAGAAGAACTACTCAAGGTTAGGCCAGAGCTATGGAAACATGTAGCCAAACGAGTACCAGAGATAGCAAAACCTTGTTCCCAGGTAGGATCTCATAGAATAGTGCCTGAAATACCATTGGATAAGATAGGAGACATGAGTGAAGGAGAAGAACGAAATACCTATCTCCCAGTTACCCATCAGGGGTATACAACCAAGGCAATTCTGGACTCAGGTGTAGGAGTTGCAATTGCTACCACTTCCTTATGGAAACGTTGGGGCAAACCAGCACTCAGACCAACGAGAATGAAATTGCAGATGGCTGATGGTCACATAGAACGACCCTTAGGACTACTAGAGGGGATAGCTCTCACTACTTGTGGTGTAGAGTTTGAGCACACATTTGCTATCTATGACTTTAGCAAAAATCAAGCCTATGAGATGATTTTGGGGAGACCATTTATGCGACAGTTGCAAGTGGTACAGGATTGGGGAACCAACTCCTTGTATTTGCAACACTTAGGTGTTACAACCAAAGTCAATCTTAAGGATTACTCTCATAGAGACGTACCGCCTATTCAATGGAATCCCATCCATAGAGCCAAAGATGATACAGAATCGGTGCATTCCCTAGGATCAGGATCCTCATGGATGCATGAAGACACTCACTTATGGATGTGTAAGGTAGCAGTAGAAGAAGAGAAGAGAGAGAAAGCCAGGGAGGTAGGTGCAAAAGAAACCCATAGATCAATCCAAGACCCAGCCTATGCACCTGTAGTTTTTCCAGACGAAGAATTTGAACCTCACCGGTGGGCAGAAATTCTAGCAACAATGGATGTAGCCATCAATGAAGAACAATGGACACCCCACTGTGATGAGGATGGCTATGACATTTCCATCTTCTCCATAAAGCCAATCATGGGAGAGGCAGTTCTAGAAGAGTGCGAACCTAGCCCTGATGCATTTGAGGATGCGAGTGACTCCGATCTAGAGTCAATTATTATGGACCCACCTTTTGCATCAGATGAAGAATACTTCTATGAAGTAGAATTTCAACCCTAGAGGCACGAAGAGCTTACAAGTGATGTAAGGCTAACCACACATGTAACCCCTAAGGAAGAAGGAAAGAAAAGGAAGAAGAAAGAAGTCACACCTGAAGAGGAAGAATCTTTGTTTGAGGTCCCAGAAAATTTTAAGAAGTATGAGATCGATGACAGGAGAGTCATGATTAGAATGCCTAAACGAGAGGCGCAATCGGGGGAGGCCTATGATAACAAAGAAACCACCAAGAAAATAGTGGTAGCCAGAGAAGAAGGGGAAGAGAGATGCACATACATAGGCCATGACCTGACAGAAGAGGAAGAACAAGAGCTAATAGCCTTGCTAAGAGAATACAGAGATGTATTCGCTTGGAGTTACAAGGATTTGAAAGGAGTGGACCCGGACATATGCTCACACACTATTCCCATGACCTCAAATGCCAGACCCTCTAAGCAGAAGGGCCTACACATACAATGACAACTACGTTGCCAAGATTAAAGAGGAGATAGAACGCTTGGTGGAAGCTGGGTTTATCTATGAAATTGAGCACACTGAATGGGTATCCCCCATTGTAGTGGTGCCCAAGAAGAATGGCAAATTACGAGTATGCATTAACTTGAAGAAGGTTAACGCAGCCACTATCAGAGACAATTATCCGCTTCCTATCACTGAGCATCTATTAGAAAGGGTAGCAGGCAAGGAAGTGTACAGCTTCCTAGATGGGTTCTCTGGCTACAATCAAGTGGCCATTGCACCAGAAGATCAGCATAAAACGGCTTTTGCCACAGAGTGGGGCATATTCGCTTTTAGAGTAATGCCATTCGGGCTTACCAATGCTCCCGCAACCTTCCAGAGATTGATGTGCCATGTGTTTAAAGAGTTCCTGAGAAAGAATTTGGAAGTTTATGTTGATGACCTATGTGCTCATTCCAACATTAGACAAACACATATACCTGAACTCAGGCAAATCTTTGACAAATGTACAGAATATCAAGTTTGCCTGAACCCCAAAAAGTGCATTTTTATGATCAGGCAAGGCAAGATTCTAGGACACATAGTGTCAAAGAATGGCATATCCACTGATGAAGAGAAAGTGAGAGCCATAGCGGAGTTACCTAGGCCAAAGAATGTCAAGGAAGTACAAGCTTTCATGGGGCATTGTGGTTATTACCGACGGTTTATACACATGTATGCCATCATAGCAAAGCCTCTGTATGGACTGTTGACTAACTTCGAGTGGATTGATGAATGTGAGCATTCCTTCAATGAGCTTAAACGGCGATTATGTTCAACACCAATCTTGACCACACCAGATTGGAATAAGCCTTTCCATGTTCATGTTGATGCATCCAATTATGCTATTGGGTGTGTACTAGCGTAGCCTACCAGTGAAGGTAATATGGATCTTCCAATTGCCTATGCTAGTAGACAATTGAATGCAGCTGAACAAAATTATACCACTACGGAGAGAGAAGGATTAGGCATGGTATATGCAGTTAAAAAGTTTAGACATTATTTGCTTGCAAATAAGTTTAAATTTTTTACTGACCATCAGGCACTGTTATATCTTGTAAACAAGCCGTGCAATACAAGAAGATTAGTAAGATGGTTTCTCTTGCTAATGGAATACGATTTTGAGGTTGTGGTAAGAAAAGGGAAGACTCACTTGAGAGCAGATCATCTCTCTAGGCTCACATCAGGAGAGGCCCCACAAGGAGTATCGGATGATCTTCCTGATGCTTACTTGTTTAATTTGAAAGTAATACCTCAGTGGGCTAAGCCATTAGTGCCAATATTGACATACGGGCCTAACCACCCAGTAATAGCCACACAGGATAGAGAGGTAGTAAAAGCCCAGAAGTACCACATCATGGCTGGAAGCATGTACAAGCACACAGATCAAGGGATCTTGGCTTGTTGTGTAGAAGAGGACGAGTACACTAAATGGTTGCAATTAGCACATGTAGGTGCATTAAAGCAACATTACTCAAAGCAACGAACCTTACAGACACTAAGGAGACTCGGGGTGCATTGGCCGACTATGGAGGCTGATGTCCAAAAGTTGTGCAAGGAATGCCCAATCTGCTGCACTAAACCACCTGTGGAACATGCCACTCCTTATCAAGTGTCCATAGTGCCATATTGGAGTGAACCACTAGTATCCTTCTTAAAGACAAAAACATTCCCTCCAGACATGACTCTATACTTCAAGATTCTCTTGTCAGCCTCTAAGTGAGGTATCCTTGGCTTGTGCATAAACTGACTTAGCACACTAACTCCATATGCAATATCTATCCTTGTTAAGGTAGCATAGTTCAAGCTACCCACCATACTTTGATAACCTGTAATGCCATTTACTTCATCACCTTCATGGGCACTTGATTTTAAGTTTACCTCCATTGGAGTGCTTGCTACTTTGGCATCCTGCAAGTGAAATTTCTTCAACATATCCTGTATATATGTTTTCTGAGTAATGTATATTCCTGAGTTAGTATAGACTAACTCAAGCCCAAGAAAATACTTCAATAGACCAAGATCATTGATCTTGAACTCCTTCATCATCTGGCTCTTGATATATCTGATTCCATTGACATCATTACCTATAATGATGATGTCATCAACATAAACACAAAGGTATATTACCTCTGAATTACTTCTCTTGATGAATAGAGAAGTATCTGCCTTGCTCATGACAAATCCTTGGTCTTGGAGGTATGTAGTTAATGTGTAATTCCATGCCCTAGGCGCCTACTTTAATCCATATAAAGCCTTTTTCAATTTGCAAACATATGTTACCTTCTTAGGGTCCTCATAGCCAGGAGGTTGTGACATATATACCTCCTCTGAAATCCATCCATTCAAGAAAGCATTCTTGACATCCAATTGGTACAAATTCCAATTTTTTGATGCAACCACACTTACCAACACTCTGATGGTTGGCATCTTGGCCACAGGAGAAAGTGTCTCTTCATAGTCAATGCCTTGGGTTTGTTCAACATCCGTGGCTACCAATCTGGCTTTGTACCTATTAATTGTGCCATCAGAATTTCTTTTAAGTTTATAGATCCATCTGGATCCTATTACCTTCATGGAGTCCTTCTTTGGTACTAACTCCCATGTATCACTCTCCTTGAGTGCTTCAATCTCCTCATCCATAGCTTCTTTCCATTTTGTCCTGGTTATGGCTTCTTCATATGATCCTAGTTCTTCAATTGACAAATCTTTGGCAAGATAAACTGAGTGTTTAGTAACAAGAGATGTATCATACCCATATCTGATAGGTTTTTTGCTTTCTCTTTGTGATCTTCTAATTGGTTGATTTGAAGATTCAGGTATGTCTTCAAGCTTCTTCATCTTCATTTTTCCCTTGGACTTCCACGCCTTGAACTCTTCAAGGTTGATAGTGTCTTCATCATCTAAACTCGAGTCTTCATTTTGAGTAGGTTCCTCCTTTGCAAGACTTGGAAACTCCTCTTCCAAATCATAGGGTAGTTTAACTTTCCTGCATTCATTCTCATACCAAGAATCATTTTCATCAAAGACAACATCTCTACTCACCATGAAGCCCTTATTGGAAGTGTTATAAAACCTGTATCCTTTTTTATTTAAATCATATCCAATAAAGATGCACTTATCAGCTTTAGGGTCTAGCTTACCTCTTATCTGAGAAGGAATGTGTACATATGCTACACATCCAAATATCCTGCAACGGTTAAGTGAGGGTCTCGTACCATGCCATGCTTCATAGGGTGTCATCCCATCAAGGGATTTAGATGGTAATCTATTTATGAGATAAGTGGCACTTGAAACACTTTCTGCCCATAGATAATTAGGTAACTTTTTCTCATTCAACATAGATCTAGTTGTCTCAACAATCAACCTATTTCTTCTCTCAGCTACCCCATTGTTCAGGAGAATACCTTGTGGTGATTTCTCTTTTGATGCCTCTTTCCTGAAAGAAGTTTTCAAACTCATTGGAGAAATACTCACCTCCTCCATCTGACCTTCAAATTCCTCCCTGTTTGATTTTCAACTAGTGCAATATATTTTTTAAAGAAATTAAAATACCTCATCCTTGTGCTTCATGAAGTACAATATAGTCCACCTGCTATAATCATCAATAAAAGATACATAGTACCTTGAACCTGAGACTGAGGAGTCTTTGCTTGGTCCCCATACATCTGTGTGGACAAGCTCTAGGTAGTCTTCATGCATGTAGCCTTTCCTTGAGAAGGGTAACCTGTGAGACTTCCCAAATTGACAAGCACCACACTTATAAATCATATGTTGCTTGGATACATTAGGTATTCCAGGCACACATTGATCCCTGCATATTTGCTTCAAGGTTCTTTCTCCTATATGTCCTAATCTTTTGAGCCAAATCTCAAGCTCTGAAAGTGTTTGATCTTTATAACTGTATAGTGCAATATTCTTTGTGTCTTCTAACTCAAAAGTGAAAAGTCTACCTGATTTTTCTCCTTTAGCAATCCTCTTGAACCCATGCCTTGGATCCTCCACAAATGCTCCATATTGGTTGAATCTAACTTGCAAACCTTTTTCCACAATCTGTCCAATACTCAGATTTTTGGTAATGGTTGGTACATAAAGTACCTACTCAACAAGTTCTGATTTCCATCACAAGTCTTAACATTTCCAACCTTAACTACTGAGTGCTTGGTGTCATCGCCTGTTTGGACTTGATGCTTACCTTTTGGTTCCTGAAGATCAGAGAGTAGTGGTACATTGCCAGCCACATGATTTGAGCATCCTGAGTCAATGTAGAATAGGTGGTTATCATTTGTACCTGATTTTGAAGTCATGTTCATGATCAAAAGAGATTCATCCTGCTCCTCTGTGTAGTTGTCGTAGTCCTTTTTGGATTTGAATCCTCCTTGGTAACTTCCATTGTACTGGTTGTTGTAATTGTTGTTGTAGCCTTGGTGATGGTTGAATCTACCTCTTGACTGTGAGTATCCACCTCTTTGGTATCCTCTTCCTCTCTGATTCTTATAATTCTTGAAACACTCATCTATAGTATGATTTGATAATCCACAAATGTTGCATGGTGAGGAGTTATAGGATCTCCCCCTACCTTGCTTACCTCCTCTGCCCCTTCCTCTTGATGATCTACCTCTCCTTGCATAGTTGGCTTGGGAGGTAGAGCCTTCATCTTCCACCTTCTTGCTCTTTCTTTTATCTTTAGAGTTCTTATCAGTGTATAGGGCAGAAGAGTTGTTACCTTTGGATGTGTCTCCATTCTTGTTGAGCTTTGCTTCATGAGTGAACAATTGTCTTGTGAGAGTTGTAAGATCTGGAATTTGCATGTCCATGTAAAGGTCCATGGCAGTGGTGAAGCTTTCCCATTTGTCATCAGCCTTGATCCCATTGATCACTTGTCTTACAATCTGCTCTTCTTCAATCTCTTCTCCTATGCTTGCTAACTGATCTGCTACATCTTTAATCTTGGTCGCAAACTTTGAAACAACTTTCTTAGGTTGCTTCCTTAATGTGGTAAATTCAATCCACAACTGATTTTTTTTAGCCCTTGTGTTAGAAGAAAAATATGATGACAAGGTTTCCCAAGTTTCTTGGGATGTCTTACAATTTCTAATATGTGGCAAAGAAAATCAGAGATGGACTTGAGTAAATAAGACCTTGATAATGCATCCTTTGCACACCATGTGTTGAGCTTTTCATGTTCTTCCTTTGTTGGTAATCCTCTTGTTTTGAATGAGGGCAATTCCTCATCTCCTGAGATGTATTCATAAAGACTCCTTCCTTGTAGGTAGGTCTTCATCCTTAGAGACCATGCCTGATAGTTGTTCCTGTCCAATTTATCAATGAATGAAGGAAAACCATCTCCCATTTTACCTTAGTTTGCTCTGATACCACTGTTGGGAAAGATGGATGGATGCTCCAAGAGATTGAGTAGGTACTGCTAAACCTGCTTTGTACCAGCCCCCTAATGCTTCAGACTTGATAAGTAGACCTCCTTAGCTTTCCAAAGACACCATAAAATGGCCTATGTACTTTGGAAGTGATGTGTGTAATGATTGAGACAAAACAGTTAACTTTGAAACTCAAAAATATGAAGAAAACCTTCTATTTATGTCTGTACATTGCAGACTCTGCATAGATTAGGAGTATATTGGCCTTCTATGGAATCAGATGTCTACAAGTTGTGTAAAGAATGTCCTTGTTTGTTGTGAAAGACCACTTGTAGAACATGCTATGTTATATCACATGTCTCTCACACCAGACTGGAGTGAACCTTTAGTGACGTACTTGAGGATGAAAACATTCCCTCAAGGAATGACTTTAGCACGACAACGAAGTCTAGAGCAGGAAGCTCAAGACTATTCACTTATTGGCGACAATCTATACAAACGAGGACGAGATGGATACTTAAGACAATGTGTTCATGAAAGCGATTATTTGAGCGTACTAGAGACTGCACACCAAGGTGTTGCAGGAGGTCATTTTGGCCTCGATAGGGTAATTAAAGCCATCCTCTTTGCAGGATTATGGTGGCCCACTCTTCACATGGATGTGCATACCTATGTTAAGAGATGTGATGTGTGCCAAAGAACTCAATTTCCTGCTTGCAGAGATGAAATGCCATTGAAACCCATGATGGGAGGACATGCATTTTCTAAGTGGGGTATAGACTTTGTAGGACCCATTAACCCCCTTGCAAAAGGTACACATGCTGAATACATTTTTGTTGCGACATATTTTCTTACCAAATGGGTAGAGGCCAAGGCCACAAAAAAGAATGATGCACACACGACTGCAAAGTTCTTATTTGAAAATGTCTTTACAAGATATGGATTGCCTATAGAGTTAGTGAGCGATCGAGTAACTCACTTTCTAAATCAAGTCATTGAATATTTGTTACAAGATTTTATGGTGTTTCACAAGAAATCCGCACCATATCATCCTCAGGCCAATGGTCAGGCTGAAAGCACTAACAAGATCCTTTGTAACGTATAGACGAAACTCGTGAACAACAAACGGTCAGATTGGGGCAAACTTTTACACCATGCTGTTTGGGCATATCGAGTGGCCTACAAGACTATACTCAATGCAACTCCCTTTCAGATGGTTTTTGGTCAGAATGTTGTGCTTCCTTTCGACTTCTTGATACCGACCCTTAAGGTTGCACAAGAACATCAGTGGACCGGCCATGAATTATTAGCAAGAATAATGGACTTGGAATGATTAGGAGAAACCAGGCCGAAAGCAGCAACAGGATACACAACAAAGAAGCGACAGAAAGCATATTTTGATGCACATGTGAAAGATAAAGGCTTAAAAGAAGGAGATTTAGTCCTAGTATATACACTGAAACAACACGGACGGAAGTTAAAAAAGCGAGGTTATGGACCTATGATCATTAATAGACTCTCGACAAGTGGAGCGGTACAATTAGCCACCCTAGAAGAAAACATAATGCCTAGTTACATTAGTGGCTCTAGAGTCAGGCTATACCAAGAATATCTTACTGAGGATATGCTTAGACGACTCACATTGGCAAAGAAGCGTAAGGAGGAAGAAAATAGAATATGAGCTGAAGCTCAGGCAGAAGCTATAGAACGCATTAAGCGCATGAAGCTAAGAAGACAAGGACTAGGGAGAGAACATTATAACCATCTGGAAACAACACCCAGATACCCCATGGCCATGTGTCAAGTAAAGTCAACCACTCATCCTAGCATAGTGGATAGAAGACCATTCATTACACTCAGGCTAGAGCATGACAACCCTTGCCAAGAGCTCAGGGCTTTAATTGACTCAGGAGCTGCGACTAGCGTGATTAGATGGTCCCACTATAAGGACTCATGAATAGAAATGCGGCCAATTGAGGCATACCTCATAGGGCTAGGAGGCATGGAAACCCCTTGCATGGGTGAGGTGGACCTTCCTATCCTCATAAACAAAGTTACCATGACAGCAAAGCTACTAGTGTGCCATGATGATGACCTGATAGAACCCCTAATCCTTGGCCAAGATTGGCTATACGATCACTCAGTTGACCTAAATCTTAGACAAGGCTCCTTGCAGATTGGAACCTTAGATCAGAAGCGAGTGATACCGCTTGACTTCCCTAACAACCCTTCGCCTGAGGTATGTAATCCTAGACCCTATGAAACGCTCATGACGGAGGAACGGAAGATCTTTGGTCAGATCCCTCGGCTAAGCACGCTCATTCCAAAGTCAACCCATGAGAGCTTGGCAATGGATCCTTGCAAGATAGGAGATTGCCAGGAGATTTTCCCCCAGTCTTCCAACAGCAGACAAGTGGGGACCATTGCAGGTCAATTGGAGACAATTAGCGGTCAGGTGGACTACATCAACAGCCACATGGGCAAAACACCCTGCAGTGCCCATCCTTCCACACTTACTGCGGACTGGCCTAGATCTGTGGTACAGAATGCCTCACCTCCCAATGGGCAAGTTTCGCAAGTGTTGGACCTGCTTTCTTTTCCAAAGCAGAGTGTCCATCGGACCTCTCAAACTCAACCACAAAGGAGTCAACCACGATGAAGGAACCCACATCAACGACAATATCAGACAACACAAGGAGGAAAGCAGTATCAACATCACAAAGCAAGCGGCACGAGGCAAATATGGGTGCCAAAAGGACAGAGCGCACCACCAAAATTCAACAAAGTAGACATTGACAAGAAGAAGTCAAGGCAAAAGTAGAGTCAATATTCAACATCTCCTCGACCTTCTTCCAGGAGTACGAACATTCGACAGATTTGGATCGCCAAGAAGTACCTTACAAATCGACCCACACCCACACAAATTTGGGTACCCAAACAGTGTATTATAGCTCAACCTTGAAGCCATGTAATATATAACCCTCAGAAATCTCTTCACCCTTCCATACCACCCCATCCGATATCACCTTTTGTCCCTCAGCAGAAACATATCACCCGCTCAGAAACATATTTGGGAAGTGGATACTGAAATGTATCCAGTTGTCTCCTCAAAACCCATTGTCTAACATAGCTCCCACCCCGACTAATCTACAACCTTGCAATAACTCATTCACGACTTAACCTTGTACAAATCCACTCACTATGACCCAACATCATTTGTAATAACATCTCATCAAGAAATGTATGCATCATCTAAAGCATGTAGGTGTCTAGAGACTTGCATTAGTTTTGCAACAATCATTCCATAAACCACATCACAACACTCAGCTACACGGGTTACACATCGGTTATGGAAAGGGATTTTGGTCTCACTTTAATGGGATCATGATTAATTTCCATACTAATGTGTTAATCTTTTGTAGCAGATCCGCTACACACTCACATCATTTATCATGTAGGCAGAAGGACCATCTGAAGCTGGCCCCAGCGTACCTATGGCCAATATTGTTGAACTACTAGCTGAACCACATCCTATGGCTCAACCACCAGAATTTCAAGGATTTCCAAGACCTATGCCAATTGACGATCCTCCTAGGGGATATATTGAAAAAATTCATCGCAACTCTCATTGGTTCCAAGGATTAGCAGGCCCATTAGCGGATGTAGATTTCCTATTTGAGGCCAATTTGACTTTTGATACCCGCACGTGGCACAAGTACCAGTTTTTCACAAGAGAGTTTGAAGCATTATAGAATACAGAGGACTTAAAGCATGTTTGGGCAAGAGCAGGCTTCACAAAATACTTTAGTGATCTGTTGCCTAAACCAGATTTCTACAGATGCTATTATCTAATAACCACTTTGACGGCTTCTGAGAGCAAGGATCTACCAGGCACATTCATCTTGTCGTCCTTGGTGAATGACCCCCATTCAAAAGGTTTTATTTGATAAAAGATTTGATTAGAGCTTCCATCAAGATACATGGAACACATACTCCTATCGAGCACGAGAGGCTGATTCTAGAGCCAAATGAAACGTGGAGATCTCATTAAGTGGGAAGATATTTCAACAATCACACCTGAGCTATCTAAACCATTGAGGATATGCATGCAGCATTTCGCTTTCCCCACTCAGGATAGATTCACCGTGCCCCATAAGCGCATCTGGTTTGGCTTATATTTAGCTTGTACTGGGCCACAAACAGTTGATCTGGCTAGCTGGATCATTGATCAGCTATACTTAGCACAACACAGATGGGAAAGGAAGAAAGTAATCCATGGATGCTGCGCTCTTACAAGAATTGTATATATGTGTTTGGCATACGACTTGCCAATCGAGCGTGCAATGACCAGCGAGGAGTTGAAAGCATTCAAAGGGACAGCAAAGAAAGCTAGGAAGGCCAGCAAAGGACGAGCATGAAAGCGCATGAGAGGAACTATCCCCTGCCTACAGGTCCCAGAATCACCGTCACCGCAACCCTCTCCAGAACAGTCTCCAACGGAAGCCCCTGCAAAACAACCTATTCGCATACAACTATCACGACCTATCATTATAGAAGGCACTACTAGTGTGATTACCTCACAACCAACATCAGTTCAGGAACCTACCACCACTGCAGCAGAAGTTCCCACCACTATTGGTGCGGAAGCGTTTTCTTTTCCAATACCCAACATGGAAGCGGAACCCATAGATACAACATTTGATTTTGAAATGCCAAATGCTTTCTCAAATGAATTTCAGTTTTTTGAAGGCCAGATTTTCTCTCAGGAATATGAACATCCAAGCTACCCGACCACTCCACCCGATCAATAGCAAGGACAAGTAGTGTCCAGCTCTGAAGAGGAAAGAACATAAAAAGATGATGACAAGGGCGATGATGAAGCCAGTGAGGGCACTCACGACTCCCAAGAAAATGTGCAGACAGACAAAAAAGGACAGCACACCAACACCCAGGGAGACACCAACACACACGAAGATGAAACCTTTAAAGTAGCAGCTTATACGCTTGCGATCAAAAAGTTATATCGCACCATGGAGAAAGTTTGGGTGCGTAAGAAGTTCATTGAGGAAGAGAGCCAAGCACTCATAGAGCAAGACCTTGTATCAGGTGGTTTCGAAGAAGTATACATCAAAGGCTTCAGGGAACTTGTTAAATCCATGGGATCTAATGAAGCATGAAGATATTTGCAAAGGAAGCCATTACCGCAATATGACCCCCGACGAGTACGTTTACTATCAAAAGCAGGTGAATACATTCGTGTACCCACAGGTGGCCAATCTTCAAAACAGGCTAGGGAAGCCCGTCTCGTCCCTGAAGACTCATCGGCAGAAGACACCATTGTCATCGACTCCCCACCCCACACTACTATTGTACATACCACCACTGTAACCGAAGTACCCGCCACCCCAACTGCTTCTCTTTCACCTCCCATCTCTCCAATCTCCCCTGTACATCCGATCTCTCCCAGACCATCCACCTCTTTGGATAGCGCTGTAGCATAAGCCTTCCTTACTTCCATTCATCCCACAATTCTCGCACCCACCCAACCTAGTTTTCCTCCTCGGACATCCACCTTTCTATCTAGTCCAATTTTCCCTCCATCCTTCCTGTCCTTCCCCATACCTCCAAGAAACCTATTCCCATTCCCACCTCCATTAACCTTCTCCCCTGTATCACCTCCCTGACCCACCATTTTTCCGCTTTTGCCTTTCCACCAAGGAGTACAAAAGAACCCCTCTGTAAATTACTCTTCCACCTTTGTAAACCCTGTATTTACACCCACACACACACCTACGGTCACCCCACTGTTCACGGTCACTGCACTTGATACCACATCCAATGACATGGATATCTCCCCACCCACTGCACCACCACTTCTTTCATTCATTTCACCACCACAAATAAGCACAACACAATTTTCCACAATCACCACAGCATCCACTCTCCCACCCCCATTTCCCTTACCCCTTGCATCAACACCCACAACATTTGCATTCACCACACCATTAATATTATCACCTACTATAGACACCACATTTTGCTAGATGTTCACATGCATGACTAAAGTGAGAGATGAATTTGCATCTCTTGGCAATAATTACTGGACACTGTAGCAGACAACACATGATTTACATTCGCAGCTGAATTCACTCTCCATCAAGAATGCCTCACTAAACACCCCCTACCAAGAGCTACGGGAGGCTTATCATAAATTGGAACTGGAAAGTGAAGAAAAGACCAAAGAGGCTGTTGTTGACATTGATAACCTGTTAAGGGTGCAAACTATTCGCAACGCGACACTTACTAGGAACATGGGACTGCTCAGACGCCACTTGGCAGTAGCTAAAGAAGAAAATCAACGTCTACAGGAACATAAGAGAGAGAATTTGGAAGCTGCATTAGATCAACCAGACCAACCATTGAGCCCCAGTCACTTTAAAGGTGTTCCTTTGGAATCTATGAAGATGTCACTAGATGATCATGTCAGATTGTTAGATGAATATGACAACATGAACGAGGAGTTCCAAAAGCTCAAAGAAGAACACAAGATATTGCAGTTAAGAGCACCTGTACAACAAGGACTACCAGCCCTTGTAGACCCATCTTCTGACATCATAGAGGAACTCAACGCATTATGGGCCCAGGTATTAACTCTTCAATCACAAATAGTAGTATATGAAGCACCACCAAGGCCAGACTCCCCACCAGAACTACCAGCAGAGGAAGAAACGGTGACTATTCCGGTGGAGGAAACTTTCGAAGAAGCATATGAACCCCAACCCATCCTAGGCAGACGCATCACGGCTGAAGGCCAGACGACTTTCGAACTTCCAACTCCCGCATGGATGAAGACGATTGAAGAACTTGGAAGGACTCACTCCGCAAGAGTAGAGGCACAGTTACATGCAATGGCAATGATTGAAGAACGCATTTTATAGTCCCCCTACTTTGCTCATTTGGCCCCTCGCAGATACATATCTCGGCATGAGCTACAATACAAGCCTTATTTTATGTTAATGGCAGAATATCAGTTGGTCATCAAGAAAGAAACTAGCAAGAAGCCCTCCCACGCAACTCAATTTGAGCCGGAAGATTTGCCACTAGATGCACAACGAGGAGAGATCTATCAACCAGATTGGCGCAAGGATTTATTACAAGAATATCCAGAGATGATGAGTACTTCACCACTGGCTCCCTTGCTTAAAACATATGGATGATGAAGTAGCACACATGACTGTCAGAATATTTGACATGATGCAGATGGTATTCAAAGTCTTCTATCGCATCAAGGCACCCCATGTGAACACCCCGGGTTTCGAGCATGGCAATCTAGATCTAGCATATCACATGAGCACGACACCATCGCTCAGGGTGTGTTACGCCTGGCACTGTCGAATTAAATACCTACCGGCGTGCTATAAGCAGACCTTCGAAGAAATGTTCACAACCAGTTTCTAGGAATATCACTCAGAAGTGTTCATCAGCAGGCCCACGCATTTGCTTCAATTATTTGCCTGTGAACAGATGGTATACTCCACACACTACAGACTCCCGCCATCAGATGAGCCGTAGCCCATTGTTTGGGAGAAACTCGAGGCAGATCTGGCCCGAGGAATTCATATATCATAACACACCCTCGCTCAGGAGCTCCTACAGAATTACATTCGATAGACCTCACAACAAGGTTCTGTCAAGGACGACAGAAGCGAGAGGGAGGGGGGTGTTGGCAGTAGCCAGAGGCATAGAAGACGTGGAAGCATGTGAAGACAGAGCATAACGAAGAAGCAGGGAGTCAGTCGAATCATTTTTTCAAACAAATATATTTTAAAATACTTTTCAAAAACCTCCAACAGTGATTTTCATCACTTTTGTACCATATGTAACATAGAGAACCCCTTTTTTGTCACTCCTATCTCTTCTGCAGATTGACATTAAGGAGGTGGAGCTTCTTAACATGGTTCTCACCATTGTGCTAGAGCAACACCTATACTAAGGGATTAGCCCATCAAAGGATACTATAATAAAGTAAGTCTATGCTCTGAGTTTCTAGCCATTCAGATGTATTTGAAATCAGATACTATTTGGCCACTTGTGTACATGGCCAAAGATCTCGATACTAGACTTAAGCATAGGTTCTTATGCTTTGTAATAGAAGGAATTAACCTAGGTTAGTGGATAAGCCTTAAGGGGGGCAAGGAGGAGGTCTTGAGCTCAAAACTTTCAAGTAAAAAGGCTTTGCCCAAGAGCTCCATAAGCCAAAGCATTGTTGATCATTCTTTCTTATTGGCACATTTCAAGTTAAAGGGTGGTGAAGAATCAATCTAGGAAAGAGTGGTGTGGATGGATTCAAAAAAGGAAGTTCTCAACCAGTGCTACTTTTTAAAAGAGCATCTCTCTAGCATGTGATGGTGCTAATAATTAGTTTGTGTTGGAGTTTATTGACCTCCAAAGTATAGTTACAAGTAGGTGGAACCCTTTAGGAACTAGTTGACCTTCTCAAAAACGTATGTGGAGAAATCCAATCATGCTTGCAGAGCTTACTCTTTTGTGCTCACATATAGATTTTTAAAACCATTTTATTCAAATATACTAGACACAAAGAGATTTCCAATGAGTTAAATAACACTCAAATTGCATAAATACACAAGGAGATATGACCTCTGCAATTGTGAGGTTTAATGGTGACCTTCAATAGAGATAAACCCCAAAACACACATTACTTGTAGAGAGCAGTGCTCGTAGCTCACTATTCCAACTAGTATTAAAATCTACACAGTGCAAGTAAATAGTAAGAGATTTCCAAATATACTATCAAACATGTAATTTGGATATATAAGGAGGGAGATAAAAGCTATGAAATCTCTATTGATATATTTAGGTAGTGATGTGTGTGAACACACTAGGAACACTGGGGCACTTTTTTCCTCTTTAGGAGGTTTGTTTCCCTTGGCTTGTATATATGCCTATTTCCCTAACACATCACTTATCTTTGTACATTCTCTGGTAATACATTCAATATTGTGTGTTTTGCTCCAAGTTTCTTCTTCGTCCTTGTGCTATTCACGTGCTTTTGCAGACCTCAAAATCCAACAATTGATATCCGAGTAGGTCGCCGCTTCATCTAGGGCATCATTGACACTCTCCGGTCACAGTCTCAAAATCGCACAAAATTTGGTGAGCATACTTAGTGCCAAAATCATGTTCTGAACTCATTTTGGCCTCTGAACGCACTATCACAACACTTGTGCAGGCTATTTCATCTTTTTGTGCCAAAGATATATACAGGTTTTGGTTCACCAATATAAGCATCTCCAAGTCTGCTACAACTTTAGCAGAACTCTATAGGTTAGTTCTATTTAACTTTTTGAGATAAAGCCAATTTTCTACATCAGGGTGTTTTAGTGAGTGGCCATGGCTAAAAGCAGTGATGTATTCTATATGTTGGCTCTTGAGGATAAGTTGGATGGTATGAATTACCCATTATTGGATTATATGATGCTTATGTATTGATCGCAAAAGGATTGTGAAATATTCTATAGGTTGTTGGAAAATCTCCTATTACACCTGCAAATATAGGTACTAAAGCTGATGAAGATGGCGTCGAAGATGTGCATATTCTGTAGATTTTCTGTTCATGCTACAATTTCTAGTGCACCTACTATAGAGTAAATTTGTTGGGATGGTAGAGATGCTCAGGCACATGCATTGATAGCCTTGTCTGTCAAACGTGCCATTATTCCTCACATTGGCTCTTACACAATAGCTAAGGATGCTTGGGATACACTTACCACTTTATACCACGCAAAGCTGATTTCTACTGATGAAGTCTTGCCTAACAGTTCACTTGTGCAAACTCTTCTGAATGGTCTTCTCTATTCATATCAGAGTTTTGAATCTACTATTCGTTTGGTGATGAAAGGAAATCCAAATGCCTTAACATTTGAGGAGTTAGTCTTTGTTTTGTTGCAAGAAGATCAATCTAGGCAGAACAGGTCCATTATGTGTGTTGTAGATTAAGCTTTCTTATCTAGTCAGAAGGGCAAAGGTAAATGGATCTCTTCTACTAGTAAGCAGAAATCTGCTAATTCTCCACAATCAAAGAAGGACAATAGAGACAACAAGAAAAAAAAGCAAAAATTGTTTTGCAAGTACTATAAGGCAAATGATCATGTCATAAGGAATTGTCAAAAACAGGCCTCTACACGAAAAAGAGAGTCCGCTAATCCAGTGTAGAATGAAGAATGGATGTTTACTACTGTTTAACATTTTGACCCATCTTCTCCTCAACAGTGTATTTCTATAGTAGACTCAGATGTTTGGTACTTTAACAGTGGGGCAACCAAACTTATCACATCGTAGTGCAGTTTCTTCACTTCACTCAAGCCTACCCCTATAGGGAATACTGTCACATGCACCAACAACTCCTCTTATCTTGTCATTGGAGTTGGTAAGATCATTCTCATTACTACTGATGGTAGTTCGTTTACATGGTCGGATGCTTTATTTGTGCCAAGGATCAAGAAGAATCTGTTATGAGTTTCAGCTTTAGCGAAGATTGGCTTGGTTGTGAAATTTGTTGATGATAGATGTACACTTCATGATCTGTCAAATGGCAACATGATTATTGCTTATGGCATTTTATGTCATGGGCTGTATAGGCTCATAGGCTATGAAAAGTTTGTGAATGATTTAGCATGTGGAGTACATGGTTCTTAGGCTATTTCAGATGCAAAGCTTTGGCATGCATGCTTTGGTCATCTGAATTTTGCTAGTTTGCTATGCCTGTAGAAATCTGAAATGGTGTCCTCTTTGAACAAACTTGAGGCACCCCATAAACATGTCTGTGAAGGTTGTATTTTGGGCAAAATGTAGCATTTCTCCTTTCCAAAAGATGGTTCAGTTTGAGCTACTGTGAAATTGAAGCTTGTTCACAGTGATATCTGTGGTCCTATGTAGACATCCTCTTTTGGAAACTATCCTTACTTCGTGACTTTCATTGATGCTTTTTTGAGGCATGCATGGGTATATCCACTGAAATAAAAGTCCGAAGTGTTTATGTGATTCAAAAACTTTCTGGTTCTGATTGAAAATCTATCGGCATTTAAAATGCGCACCCTCCATTTTGATCGAGGGAGGGGATATATGTCTTCTGATTTTAATGCAATCTGGCTCAACGTGGGATAAAACACCACTCTACAATGTTGTATACACCTCAACAAAATGGAGTTGCTGAATGGAAGAACATGTTACTCAATGAGATGGTGAGGTGTATGGTCAAGAGTTGGGCTTTACCTGATAGTTTCTAGCTTGAGGCTATTATGTGTGCAACATATGTACTTAACATGTGTCCCACTAAAGCATTACAATCTATCACTCCATATGAGGCTTGGCATGGTCCCAAGTCATCTATTGCTCATTTGTATGTTATTGTTTGTCTGGTATATTCATTAGTGCCTCAACAACAATCTAGGAAATTGGATTACAAAGCACTAAAATGTATTTTTATTGGGTACAGTTTTGAAAGTAAAGGCTATTATCTATATTATCCATAGAATAAATGCATTTTGGTTAGCCTTGATGTTATTTTTGTGGAAGATTCTATTCATCCATTACTTTCATGTACTAAGGAGACATCTGTTAGCTCCAAAGACATGGATGCCACTTTGCTACCTCTTTTTATAGGTGGATAGTCTAGTGCTTGTGCAAATGAGGCAACTTCTCAACCTTTACAAGTTTCATGTGATGATGTAGATCATTCCATTTCGGATGCAGGTTTACATGATGCACTTTTTGATGAGAGAGCTGATATTGAGGAGACAGAAACTATGCCAAAATTGCTCATGCAAACTTTGCGTGATAAAAAATTAAATGCATCTCAGTCATATCATATTGGTTCTAGCTCTCAAAGTGCTTCTTTTGCAACAGATTGCTATGCTATGGCTACCTGTAGTCTTTGTGATGAGAATGAGCCTATCTTGTTTGATGAAGCAAAAAATTCAAAAAATTGGATGGCTTCTATGGAATCTAAATATGATGCTAAAATGAAGAATGGTACTTGGTCTTTATGTGACTTGCCTCTTGGCACTAAGTGGGTATACAAGCTGAAGCGTAATCTTGATGGAACAGTTGACATGTATAAGGCCGAGCTTGTTGCAAAGGGTTATGCTCAAGAAAGAGGCATTTATTTTGATGATATTTTTGCTCCTACATGCTGAATGGATACTATTCATAGCATCTGTGCACTTGCAGCTCATCATGGTTGGAATGTACATTAGTTAGACATTAAAATTGCATTTCTAAGGTGACTTGCATGAAGTGTATGTTTTTTAGCCCTATGGCTTTGTGCAAAAAGATCATGAAAAACAAGTGTGGAGATTGAAAAAGGCATTATATGGTTTGAAGCAAGCACCACGTGATTGGTATGAAAAAATATATGCTTATCTAATTGCACATGGTTTTGAGAATAGTCCGACTGAGAGCACCTTATATGTTAAGTGTGCTAATGATGTGCTTCTAATCATTATTGTGTATGTTGATGACATGTTGCTCACTGGTCCTCATGAGAAGCATATTGCTGATTTTAAAGATAATTTGCATGCCTCATTTGAGATGTCAGATTTGGGGCATTTGCATCATTATTTGGGCATTCAATTTATGCAAGTTGATGGCAGAATAGCTTTGTGTCACACGAAATATATTGACATATTATTGCAGTGTTTTGGCCTTGAATAATGCAAACCTATTGCCACTCCTATGGAGACAAGTTTATGATTGAGTCTTCATGATGCTGGAGATGCATTTGATGTTTTTCTCTATCAGCAAGCTATTGGATGTTTGATTTACATATGCATTTCTCGACCAAATATTTAGTTTGCTATCTCATAGATGAGCAGGTTTATGCATTGGCCAGGTGTCAAGCATTGGTAGGCAGTTAAGAACATCTTTCACTACTTTAGTGGTACTTGGCTACTTGGATTGTTTTATCCTAAGGGGGGATCACTACCGCCAAATTTACATGATTTTTCTAACTCTGACTAGGCTCGTTGCTATGACACCCATTTCGCCACTAGTGGCTTTTGCTTCATGCTCGGTAGATCATGTATATCTTGTTTGAGTAAGAAGAAGCCTACTGTGGCCACTTTGAGTTGTGAGGCTACATATGGGGCAGCTTTCACAACATTTGTTGATTGTGTGTGGCTCAGATGCCTTATGGATGATTTGGGTGTTGGTCAGTCTTCTGCCACCACCATCATCATTGATAGTTAGAGCACATTGGCGAATGCGAGGAACCCTATGTTCCATGCTCACACTAGGCACATTGAGGTGCATTATCATTATGTCAGGGACATGCTCTCTACTGGAGAGATCAGCTTGGTAAATGTGCCCACACAAGAGAACATTGCAGACCTTTTCATGAAGGCTCTGCCTAGGGAGAAGTTTGAAGCTTTCCGCAAAGCTTTGGGCTTACTTCCTTTTGTGGGTTGATTCCACTTAGCTTGGCACTTCCTTATACATGAGTGCCGGCTCCTTGTTCACTAGATCACTCCCAGAGGGATTTGTTGATATATTTAGGTAGTGATGTGTGTGAACACACTAGGAGTGCCGGGGCACTTTTTTCCCTCTTTAGGAGGTTTTTTCTCTTGGCTTGTATATATGCCTATTGCCTAATGAGTCACTTATATTTGTACATTCTCTAGTAATACATTCAGTATTGTGTGTTGTGCTCCAAGCTTCTTCTTCTTCCTTCTCTCGTTCACGTGCTTCCACAATCTCAAACTCCAACAATCTCTTTCTACAAAGAGATATACATATGAATCTCTTGGACTTCCAACAAAGGGATATACATATGACTCTCTTGGACTCTCTCTATAGGATATAAGAGATATACATATGACTCTCTTGGACTTCCAACAAGATAACAATTTATCCCCTCTCATTATAGCATAGAAAACTAACCCAAAGCCTTCATAATGCATCTACTTGTGGTGGAAAGTTGGATGGAGGGATTACATGAATTAAGTGCTAAAATACGCAGAATATGTCTCGACTTTGAGAAGTAGCCACATCAAGATTCCACTAGGATATCACTATAGTTCCGTTGCGACTCAGTCGTTTGAGTCATTACCTTCTAGAAATCATGTGGTACTTTGGCTCTAATTTATCAATTATTTGAGCCTCGAAGTATTTGAAGGCCTCCCAAAGATATGTACATCTTTTGGAATTTGTACCTTAATCTATACATATAAAAAAAAGGTTCTCATTATTCCCACCCTCAAGTTTCAAAGGGTATTTCCTTCATGCCAATAATAGAGTTAAATCGTTGAAGCTTTGGTCCATCCAAGGATTTGCTGAAGATATACTAGAACTTGATCCTTTGTTCTTACAAAAGAAACATGCATTTCATTGTTTATGGGCTTTTCTCGAACATGATGATAGTATACCTCCAAATGCTTTCTTCTAGCATGAAAAATAGGATCTGAGGTCATATGAATGCTACTCAAGTTATCCCCATATATCAATGGTACATCAAGTTGCAAATTCAAGACATGAAACAACTGTTTAAACCACATATCCTCAATATTAGCCAATGCTTAACCTCAATACTCAGCCTTTGTAGAAGATAAAGAAAAGTGCAGGTTGTTTCTTTGTGCTCCATTTAAACATCTTGTTTCTTGCTATTACCATATGTCCACTTGTGGATCTTCTATCATCTTTACATCAAGTCCAATCTGCATCACTAAAGACTTTAAGAGTTAGAGCAACATCATGACTATAAAATAATTATTCTTTCATGGTACCTTTCTAATACCTAAGCACTCTTTTTGCTCCAAGCATATGAGGTACTCTAGGTTCATGCATAAACTATGACAATACTCCCATTGCATGGCATATATCAGGTCTAGTGTTTTCTTACATAAATCAAAGATCCTACAATGAATCTATAAGGATTCATATCATGAATCGGATCACCTTCTTTTGCACTCAACTTTATTACAATCCATTGGAGTAGAAAACAACAAATTTACATTCTTGCATACCAAAACTGTTCAGCATATCCCATATATACTTTCTCTCTATCAACTACATACCTTCATCACCATACACAATCTCAATCCCAAGAAAGTATGTAAGCAAAACAAGATGTGAAATTTTAAATTCATTTCTCAAATTACCTTTGATCTCTTCAATTTCTTTTGCATCATTCCCTCTAATCAACATGTCTCCCACATAAATGCATACATAGACACATGTAATCTACATGTTTTACATAAAGTGAAGGAACAACATGACTCATTGTGTATCCTTGTAGTATAAAATACTTTAACAACCTTGCATTCCATGCCCTTGGTGCTTGTTCAAGACCATACAATGCCTTCTTTAACCTGCATACATGATTATGATATTTGGCATCCACCTAACCATCTGCTCGTTTCATATAAAATTCTTCATTTAACTCACCATTATGAAAGGAATTCTTTATGTCTAACTGAATTGTATTCCATATTTTACTTGCACCTAAAGCCAAAAAAGTTCTCACTGTGCCACATTTGCTAGTGGTCTAAATGTTTCCTCATAGTCCAATCGTTGAGTTTGAGCATATTCTTTTGCTACAAGTCTAGCCTTATATCTTGATACACTACCGTCACTGTAATAAAGTAAGTTTGTGATCTAAGGATAAGGTCGGTTCAAAGAGATCTGAAATCGAACACCGTTTGGAAACCCGTGTGTATGACCAAAGATCTCGAGTTTATAATTACTAGGAGGTCACCTGCTCTTGTGAACAAGTTATCCACTTAGCTTAGTGGTTAAGTCTTAAGGATGTGAAGGAGGAGGTCTTGGGTTCAACCCTCATGGGGTACATGAGGAGAATGTTTTGCCCAAAGAGCTTTGGAGCCTCCTAGAAGCATCCAATGGAGTTAACTTGAGTTAACTGGGACACTTGACACACATGCAGTTACATGGATGATACTTGGATGGTTAGTATTCACCTGCCCAAGAAGGAAGTCCCCTAGAGAGAGCTATATATAGAGGCATTTGGTTCGGAGGAGAGTCATCTCTCTAGTAGGTGGTGGTCCTGTAAAGTCCTGGCTAAGATACATACCTAAAGTATTAGTAAGAAAGGAATCTAAAGACCAGAAGTCAGAAGATCTTGCCACTACAAATTGGTCATAAATAAACCAATTGGACTTGAATCTCTGAAAATTCAAGTACTTGGAATTCTACATATACATATACATATACATATACATATACATATACATATACATATACATATACATATACATATACATATACATATACATATACATATACATATACATATACATATACATATACATATACATATACATATACATATGCATATACATATACATATACATATACATATACATATACATATGCGTATGCATATACATATGCATATACATATACATATATATATACATATACATATACATATACATATGCATATACATATACATATACATATACATATACATATACATATACATATACATATACATATACATATACATATACATATACATATACATATACATATACATATACATATACATTTACATATACATATACATATACATATACATATGCTTATACATATACATATGCATATACATATGCATATACATATACATATGCATATACATATACATATACATATACATATACATATACATATACATATACATATGCATATACATATGCATATACATATACATATACATATACATATACATATACATATACATATACATATGCTTATACATATACATATACATATACATATACATATACATATACATATACATATACATATACATATACATATACATATACATATACATATGCATATACATATGCATATACATATACATATGCATATACATATACATATACATATACATATACATATACATATACATATACATATACATATGCATATACATATGCATATACATATACATATACATATACATATTGCAAGAAACTAAGGATTACGAACACCACAAGCTAGAGAGATGACTCTCCTCCCAACCTAATGCCTCTATATATAGCTCTCTCCAGGGGACTGCCTTCTTGGGCAGGTGGATAACTTTGAACTGGCTAGGAATATTTTTGTAGTGCATTTCTGGGCATAACCGGTGCATGGACTCGCAAGACCTTGAGAACTCTTGATTCACTTGAATTTGTTTTTTGGAGAACTTGAAGTTTGGTTGTTCCAAACATCTAACTTAGATGTTTGTACAATGGTTACCTCCTATCCAACGGTTGCTTGATTTTATCACCTGACTAGAGGACTACTTTGTCCTAATGAGTTGAAAAATCCTATGTAAATTGTAGGAGAAAGTTTACCATTTTCTTTGATTCAACCATACTAGAACTTGACCAATTCAAATTCAAATGAAAATTGTCCAACTTAGGATACTTTTTTGAAAGACTTGTGCTAAAAGTTCTTGGGAATTGTCAATCTGATGCGCAATTCCTAACTTCTCTATTCTAGAGTGTACTAGACTCTAGAGAATCATTTATGCTATAACTTGAAGCAAACTCAAATGAAAAAGTCCACTTAGACTTATAATCTTTTGAAGATTGAAAAGGTTCTTATACAGAACATCAGTCTTGGATGTTTAATTTAGTTACCTGGTTCTAACCAGCTAACCCTTGACTTTTGTAAAGAGAATCAAATACCATATCTGAGTCAAATCCAAAAGATTCTGAAAGTGGAAAGAAAGAACTAAAACTCTGTTCAACCAATTCATACTTTGAATTTACGTAAACTTGCTATGAGTCAAAGTCTAGATGACTCAGGACTTTAATTTCTCAAAGATCTATTTCAATAGGGTATTGAAGCATTTTTTTTTCTATCTTTAAGAGAAATAATCTGGATTCTCAAAAAGATTGAAAGCAAAATGAAAAACATCATCCAACCACAAGATACTAGTGTGGCAACCAACATCAGTGTGTGGACCCATTGAGGTTCTGTTGATGAGTTTTGTATTCAAATAATGCTTCACTTGAGACTAAGTTCAGTCCACATTCAATCTTTCTGACTCCCTACTAGGAATGCAATTCTTGTGCATTTCTTTGAGTCAAAAAACTAAATTTACCAAGTTACACTAGGAACTTGATGCTTGATTTAGTCAATCAAATCCTTTTTTGAAAAGATCAAGTCAAAGTGAAAGTCCAACTTTTTTCAAAAATTTATAAAATATTTCTGAATTAACAACACTTTATCTTGAGGTGTTTCAAAAAGATTTTGGAAGTTACTTACTTCACATCTTCTATTTCCTTGATCTTGAAGTTATCTTGAAATATCTTGAGATACTCCTTTTATCCTCCTTGAATTCAAACTTCTCTTTTGAAGTCTTTAATTCCCTTGAGGATCAGATCTAACTTCAAGCTTTTTTAGGACTAAAAGATAATCATCATCTCACGGTCCGATGTCCCATACCATCTTTCTTACATCAATCTAAGAATAAAATCTGCTGTCCCATACCACCCTATTTTATACTTACATTGACGTGTGAGTGAATTTTATCCTAAAGTCTAAACATCTCTTGATAGAGAACCTTCTCGCTTCGATTCTTGATAAGAGTTTTGAAGTTTTAGACATTACCTCTAACTAGATTTTCTAGGTTTTGATCCCTTTGCATGATCGTTTCATGATCTTATGCTTTTCTTTGGGAACTTGAAAACCTTTTGATGAACATCAATCCTTCTTTGCGAGGGTTTTCAAATGAAAACCAATCAAAATTCCAAGTGCTTGAGTTTTCATAGATTCAAGTTCAATTGGTTTATTCTTGACCAATTTTTAGTGAAAAGAGCTTTTGACTTCTTGTCTTAAGATTGATTCCTTACTGATGCTTTAGGTATCTATCTCATTCGAGAATTTTACAGGAATCTCTCTACTTCTTAAGTCTAAGCATCCGCTTATGCTCTCTGGATTTGTACGAAAATCCCTTTAAGGATAGCCAAACATTATGTTTTCCCTTTCACAGACTTAAGTACCATCTTCACGGTTGCAGACTACATTCTTGGAATTTCTTCACTCTGTTCAGACTTGGAACGACTTACTCTTTTCACAATTTTCCATTGGATAGATGGAACCTGAGTGAATAATTCCCAAAAAGAATTTTATTACCAATACTTGGGCAATCTATAGAGTAGTTCCAATAGCACATTCTTGGACAATCATGGCCAAGCTTGATCAAGTCTGGTTGATTTTGTGACAAAAATAAAGACTTAGTCTTTATTATTATGATCTCTTAAACTAACAAAAGCTTCTTTGCTTACCCGCGGGATTTTTAGAGCTCTTTTCCTGAACTTCAGTCCAAGCATACACTGATGCCTCTTAGATTTAGCTGTTATATCACTATTTAGACTTAAGTACCCATACCAAAGGTTTGGTAATTACGTGGAACTACTTTCTATCAACTTACTTGAAAGATTTTAGTCTCACATCTGGGGAGATTTTTCTTTCAAGAACTTTAGATTTCTGCCAAGGAATCAAGTAATACTAAGGCAATGATTCATCTAGGAATCGTTTTCTTTACTAGAATGATCTTGAAAAGAAATTCTTGACTTTTGGACAAGAACAAGACTTAAAGCTTTTTTGCTTGTCCAAAAGATATTTCTTTTTTAACCAATGAAATAGTTAACTAGACTATTTCATTTTATTGGCTTATCTTTAGGAAATAACTTAACTCCTAAAGATTACTTTGACGCATCTTTTAGGAAAATATCTTGATTCCTAGAGATTAATTTGACTTGGGTTTCTTCTTTAAGCTCAAATTAGCTTAAACAAAACCAAGCATACTTTATATGTTGGCAAAACATCTATATCCTAAAGAGGTTTTGCCTTCTTCATCTTTCGGCAAAACATCCATAACTAGTAGATGTTTTGCTCTTATCTATCCAATCCATCAATTTCTATCCCGATTGATGGGTATGTCCGATTTTGGAAATATGTGCTTAACAAGAGGTCTAAGCTATCATTTTTCCAATGGCTTATCTCTTTATACACCTTTTATTAGAACATCATCATTCCTTGGT
>CM035409.1:97188431-97190931 GCA_020310875.1 Ceratopteris richardii
TTGAGCCATCGCGATCGACCCGTCAATCGAGACTGAGAGCCCCGACGGACCTGTCAATCACGACCGATCGAGTCAACGGCTGTTTGACCACGACCGACAAAACCCTCACGACGGACCTGTCAATCACGATCGACAGAGTCAACGATCCTTTGACCACGACTAACTAAATTTTTGGGCCACGTGTCAATCGCGACTGACCCATCAATCGCGACTGACAACCATGATGGACCTGTCAATCGCGACCCACACGTCGATCTCGACTGACATATCAATCGCAATTGACAGAGCTTTCGATCGTGATTGACCAGCTATTTCGGCCATTTTTAGGGCAAGGAGAGTTGGTCAATTTTTGGTAATTATTTAGGAAACATTAAAGCATATTAGAGCAATGTGAGGCCACTACACAAGTAATTCAAGAAATCCTGTCTACTTGATTAGCCTGTTTGAATCCTGTTTTAGCCCCAAAACCCTCAAGTGGCATAACTTTCTAATACGAAATCCGTTTGTTGTGATTTTTGTTTTGTTATGTTTTCCCTTTCACAAACTTAAGTATCGTCTTCACGGTTGCAGACTGCTTTCTTGGCATTTCTTCACTCTGTTCAGACTTGGAACGACTTACATTTTTCACAATTTTCCATTGGATAGATGGAACCTGAGTGAATAATTCCCAAAAAGAATTTTATTACCCATACTTGGGCAATCTATAGAGTAGTTCCAATCGCACATTCTTGGACAATCATGGCCAAGCTTGATCAAGTCTGGTTGATCTTGTGTCTAAAATAAAGACTTAGTCTTTATTGTTATGATCTCTTAAACTAACAAATGCTTCTTTGCTTACCCATGGGATTTTTAGAGATCTTTTCCTGAACTTCAGTCCAAGCATACACTGTTGCCTCTTAGATTCCAAAGCTAAGAATATTTGATATACCTTTAGGTTATATCACTATTTGGACTTAAGTACCCATACCAAAGATTTGGTAATTACTTGGAACTACTTTCTATCAACTTACTTGAGAGATTTTAGTCTCACACCTGGGGAGATTTTTCTTTCAAGAACTTTAGATTTCTGCCAAGGAATCAAGTCATACTAAAGCAATGATTCATCTAGGAATCGTTTTCTTTACTAGAATGATCTTGAAAAGAAATTCTTGACTTTTGGACAAGACCAAGACTTAAAGCTTTTTTGCTTGCCGAAAAGATATATCTTTTTTATCCAATGAAATAGTTAACTAGACTATTTCATTTTATTGGCTTATCTTTAGGAAATAACTTAAATCCTAAAGATTACTTTGACGTATCTTTTAGGAAAATATCTTGATTCCCAAAGATTAATTTGACTTGGGTTTCTTCTTTAAGCTCGAATTAGCTTAAACAAAACCAAGCATACTTTATATCTTGGCAAAACATCTATATCCTAAAGAGGTTTTTCCTTCTTCATCTTTCGGCAGAACATCCATAACTAGTAGATGTTTTGCTCTTATCTATCCAATCCATCAATTTCTATCCCGATTGATGGGTATGTCCGATTTTGGAAAGATGCGCTTAACAAGAGGTCTAAGCTATCATTTCTCCAATGGCTTACCTCTTTATACACCTTTTATTAGAACATCATCATTCCTTGGTCCTATCATATCTTATGAATTTATGTGTATTTTGGGAAGAGTTCATGAATCAACTAAGATCCTCTACTTGGAACGTCTGCCTTCCCAAAAATAAATTCATCTTGAACATGGTAGGAGTATGATCTCACGTGTGGAATAGAAGGCTTGACTATTTCATTTTAGTGTTTCTCTTTTAGGAAATATCTCAACTCCTAAAAGTCACTTATCGAGGTTTCATCATGAGATACGAATCTTGAAACCACAAAGAAACTTCTTAGAACTTTTGAAATCTTCTAAATAGAAGAGTGCTTCCAAAGTCTCCATGTTTTCATGGCCCTATGCATCATTACCAAAGATGCAAAACATGAACAAAACACAAATCTATTGAACTTCAAAGTTCAATTTGTATTTAAGTTCATCGATTTGGTTGTTGAGTTCCATGGAATCGAAGAGTGCTCATGGAACTTGGAAATATAGCTGAAGTTATCATCCAATCTTGGGATGCTTGAGAAGTTACATAAATTATGTAACTAATCAACTAAAGCTAATGTGCATGAGTTTCTAAATATCACCTATATTTAGAATAATCATTATAATCTTATCTTCATGACTCCCACAGTACATACGGGACTTAGAGTATCCATACATCGCAAAAAGTTTGCAAGTAATTAAATTTTCTTGGTCATCAAAAAAACTTAATACTTAACTTTCTCCTAGTGCCTACTTATACCTAGTAAGACATCAAACATACTTAATTGTCATTCAGTATTTATTTTTGATAACAGAGTATCAACTTGGGAAGGAATCGACTAATTACTTGAGCTGCATACTAGAACTAGCATGTCTCTGCAACTAACTAGTCCTCTATCTTCCCTAACGTCAAGCCGTGAGCTTTATAA
>CM035409.1:97195931-97198431 GCA_020310875.1 Ceratopteris richardii
AATCGCGACTAACAAAAAAACTGGCCTTTTTGCAAAACTAAGTGCATAAATGTGATGTGTAGGCCTAGAGCTTCATGAATATGTGTTTGAAATTTTAGAATTCCTCAGTTTTCTATCAATAGCGATGGACACGTCAATCGCGATCGACAAACCACGACGGATACTTGTCAACCGACCTGTCAATCGCGGTCGACACGTCAATCGCGATCGACAAAGTCAACGATCGACTGACCACGACCGACAGAACCTACGCGTGACACGTGTCAATCGCGATCGAGCCATCAATCGCGATCGACCCGTCAATCGCGACTAACAGCCCCGATGGATCTGTCAATCGCGACTGACCGAGTCAACGACTATTTGACCACGACTGACAGAACCCTCATGACGGACCTATCAATCGCGATCGACAGAGTCAGCGATCCTTTGACCATGACTAACTGAATTTTTGGGCCACGTGTCAATCGCGACTGACCCATCAATCGCGACTGACAGCCACGACGAACCTGTCAATCGCGACGGACACGTCGATCGCGACTGACATATGAATCGCGATTGAGAGAGCTTTCGATCGCGATTGACAGGCTATTTCGACCATTTTTAGGGCAAGGAGAGTTGGTCAATTTTAGGTAATTATTTAGGAAACATTAAAGCATATTAAAGCATTGTGAGGCCACTACACAAGTAATTCGAGAAATCCTGTCTTCTTGATTAGCCTGTTTGAATCCTGTTTTAGCCCGAGAACCTTGAACTGGCATAACTTTCTCATACAAAATCCGTTTGTTGTGATTTTTGTTTTGTTATGTTTTCCCTTTCACAAACTTAAGTACCGTCTTCACGGTTGCAGACTGCATTCTTGGAATTTCTTCACTCTGTTCATACTTGGAATGACTTACTCTTTTCACAATTTTCCATTGGATAGATGGAACCTGAGTGAATAATTCCCAAAAAGAATTTTATTACCAATACTTGGGCAATCTATAGAGTAGTTCCAATCACACATTCGTGGACAATCATGGCCAAGCTTGATCAAGTCTGGTTGATCTTGTGTCTAAAATAAAGACTTAGACTTTATTATTATGATCTCTTAAACTAACAAAAGCTTCTTTGCTTACCCGTGGGATTTTTAGAGATCTTTTCCTGAACTTCAGTCCAAGCATACACTGATGCCTCTTAGATTCCAAAGCTAAGAATATTTGATATACCTTTAGGTTATATCACTATTTGGACTTAAGTACCCATATCAAAGGTTTGGTAATTACTTGGAACTACTTTCTATCAACTTACTTAAAAGATTTTAGTCTCACATCTGGGGAGATTTTTCTTTCAAGAACTTTAGATTTCTGCCAAGGAATCAAGTCATACTAAGGCAATGATTCATCTAGGAATCGTTTTCTTTACTAGAATGATCTTGAAAAGAAATTCTTGACTTTTGGACAAGACCAAGACTTAAAGCTTTTTTGCTTGTCCAAAGGATATTTCTTTTTTAACCAATGAAATAGTTAACTAGACTATTTCATTTTATTGGCTTATCTGACTGTGCTGGTCCTGAGGCGTTGACCTGTGTCAATCGCGACTGACAAAAAAAGTGACCTTTTTACAAAACTAAGTGCATAAATGTGATATGTAGGCCTAAAGATTCATGAATATGTGTTTGAAATTTTAGAATTCCTCAGTTTTCTGTCAATCGCAACGGACACGTCAATTGCGATCGACAAACCACGACGGATACTTGCCGACCGACCTGTCAATCAGAATGGACACGTCAATCGTGACCGACAGAGTCAACGATCGATTGATCACGACCGACAGAACCTACGCGTGACACATGTCAATTGCGATCGATCCATCAATCGCGATCGACCCGTCAATCTCGACTGACAGCCCCGACGGACCTGTCAATCGCAACCGACCGAGTCAACGACTATTTGACCACCACCGAGAGAACCCTCACGACAGACCTGTCAATCACGATTGACAAAATCAACGATCCTTTGACCACGACTAACTGAATTTTCGGGCAACGTTTCAATCGCGACTGACCCATCAATCCTGACTAATAGCCACGACGGACCTGTCAATCACGACCAACACGTTGATCGCGACTGACATATCAATCGCGATTGACAGAGCTTTCGATCCCGATTGACACGCTATTTTGGCCATTTTTAGGGCAAGGAGAGTTGGTTAATTTTTGGCAATTATTTACGAAACATTAAAGCATATTAGAGATTGTGAGGCCACTACACAAGTAATTCGAGAAATCCTGTCTACTTGATTAGCCTGTTTGAATCATGTTTTAGTCCCAGAACCCTGAACTGGCATAACTTTCTCATACGAAATCCGTTTGTTGTGATTTTTGTTTTGTTATGTTTTCCCTTTCACAGACTTAAGTACCGTCTTCACGGTTGCAGACTACATTCTTGGAATTTCTTCACTCTGTTCAGACTTGGAACGACTTACTCTTTTAACAATTTTCCATTGGATAGATGGAACCTGA
>CM035409.1:97213431-97218431 GCA_020310875.1 Ceratopteris richardii
AGGACAAGCGTGTGATGGTAAGATGTAGAGTTGAGGCGTTGGAGTCATAGGTATTTTCTTCACTTTTATCTAGTTTCTTTTGTTTTTCTCATCACCATCATCATCATCACCACCTCCCACCTCCATGTCCATCATCGCGAAAAATTTTAGTTTTTGGTCATATCACCATACCCATGCCATTCTCCTCATTTCACTTGTGAGAGAGAGTGAGAGAGCATTTGTGTGCTTGTGCTTTTCTGTGTTTTTTGAGATTTTCTACAGGAATCAGTATCCCCAGTAGCTGCACCAGCTCCAACAGGTAAAAAATCTGACTGTGCTGGTCCCAAGGCGTTGACCTCTGTCAATTGGGACCGACAAAAAAAGTGACCTTTTTGCAAAACTAAGTGCATAAATTTGATGTGTAGGCCTAGAGCTTCATGAATATGTGTTTGAAATTTTAGAATTCCTCAGTTTTCTGTCAATCGCGACGGACACGTCAATCACGATCGACAAACCACGACGGATACTTGCAGACCGACCTATCAATTGCGATCGACACATCAATGGCGATCGACAGAGTCAACGACCGACTGACCACGACCGACAGAACCTACGTGTGACATGTGTCAATCGCGATTTAAGCCATCAATCGCGGTCGACCTGTCAATCGCGACTGACAGCCCCGACGGACCTGTCAATCACGACCGGAGTCAATAACTATTTGACCACGACCGACAGAACCCTCACGACGGACCTGTGAATCGCGATCGATAGAGTCAAGGATCCTTTGAACACGACTAATTGAATTTTCGGGCCACGTGTCAATCGCGACTGACCCATCAATCGCGAGTGACAGCCACGACGGACATGTCAATCGCGATCGACACGTCGATCGCAACTGACATATCAATTGTGATTGACAGAGCTTTCGATCGCGATTGACGGGCTATTTCAGCCATTTTTAGGGCAAGGAGAGTTGTTCAATTTTGGGCAATTATTTAGGAAACATTAAAGCATATTAGAGCATTGTGAGGCCACTACACAAGTAATTCAAGAAATCTTGTCTACTTGATTAGCCTGTTTGAATCGTGTTTTAGCCCCAGAACCCTGAACTGGCATAACTTTCTCATACAAAATCCGTTTGTTGTGAGTTTTGTTTTGTTGGTGGTTTGTTGTGATATAGTATTTTGAAGTGACCATATCCAGGGGGAATAAAATTGAGGGATCTCTGGGATTGTTTTTCATGAAGCCAAAGAACTATTTGATCTTTGAATTGCAGGAATGAACATGGTTTGTTGTGTCAATTGAATTCAATTCTTGAGCTAATTTTGGGCCTTTTACAGGTCCTTTGAGAGCATCGAAGGGTACTGGAAGCAAGAGTAAGTGCAAGCTTGGGAACACGCTTTCTGGGCACACCAGGAAAACAACACAAGGAAAGAAACTCAAGGTTGGAAATTCTCAACACCCTCTATCAATCCCTAGCTTAGGCTAAGTACAGATAGAGGTTGTGATCAATTAGGGATACGTTAAGCACGATCAAGTCCAAGAACTCTAATCACTCAAGTGCAAGTACCAAGAGATTACATTTGCGAAACAACCTAAAGGGAAAGACTTTAAATCAAGTGACCTAACTCAAGTACGATCAACTCAAGTGTTCCTTGCGATGAAGATTGATTGGACAAGAAGTGACATCCTAAGAAAATTAAAAAAGAACAAGCGATTAATACAAAAGAACTCAGCAATGAGGTTGTACTTGGGAAATTGGGAGTATTCAATTGGGCATATGAACCTTAGATCACGATGACACCTAGGAAGAGATAGGCAGAGTCTTAGGTCTTCAGAGGCTAGTGTCAACCATACTGCTACGTCTTGGGCCCAGCAGTTGAGCCATTTTTCACACTACCCTAGCTCTGAGACTAGTGAGTCAAAGATGTCCCAAGGTATGGAGAGACCCACGGGAAGTTCAGGTGTGCCATACTTACACCGGGTAGAAGGCCCTTACAAGATGCAACTCAAATACCTTAGGACCAACCGATTAGGTGCGTGCATCTATGAGGACGGCCTAGGAAGATCTGTGGTCCAAATTAAAAACCCTGACCAACCCATTGGAATTGTACACCTAGCTGTCAAATTTGAAAATGGAGCATACCTGGATAAAGATGGAACCATATACGTAGTCACCAGCCACCCAGATAGGACAAATGAACTTGGTGATGTGATCCCATAAGTAGACATAGGTGACCTAGACCAAGGGAACTTAAGTGGGGAGCATAGGACCCCTCGAGGTAAATCAGTTCTAACGAGAATCCTCAATCCCGAGTGGGTTCCCCAGGAAAATAAGAGTATAGATTTGCTCTTGAACCGAGAGACTGACGAAGCCTTTTGGAGGTATAAGCCTGATCAGCCGAATGAGATAGGGGTAAGCCTGATCAGCTGAATGAGATAGGGGCGATCACCATCTACGAGTTCAAAGATCCCGATAGCCCAGTCAAAGTGACCTATTTAGATCACACTTTAGAGAGGATCTTTGTGGTCACAGAGCATGGTAGGCATGCCTACACTTGGAAGGGAGAATTTATTTTTCCCCAACCAAGATCTAATGTCTCTAATGGCCACCCAGGAGCTGGAACATCCCAAGCTCATGGAGCTCAAAGAGACCGGAATAGAGATAGACCTGAGGTAAGCTTTGCCAACCCAATGGGAAGAGAAAGAACGAGAATGGAAACGGATAGAGTGGAACCCAAAAGAACTAGAGTCCCAAGAAACCTAAGAAATGCTGATGAATTCCCTCTACCAAGACCTAGAGAGCATACGAGGACATTGAGACCTACACAACTAGTTAAATCCATGAAGAATTACTTCGATGGCACTAGAGACCCATATGATCATGTGGCCGAATTTAGACAAGTCTTGAGAGCGGAACAAGTGGAGGACCTATTCACGCAGTACAATGCCTTTGGTCTAACCCTCAGGAATACTGCTCTCACATGGTTTCAACCACTAAATGAGAGACACTTCAGGAACATAGACCAACTTCTAGAAGCTTTCATTATTGAATTCTCTAAGAGTGGCATAATGCATAACACTTCCTCACTAATTCATAGCTTCAAGCAAACCCCTCAAGAGACGGTTAGACTTGCAGGAAGAAGGTTTAGGCAATATCTAGAGCGATGTCCTGTTTCTGAGTTACCCACACCAGCCAAACAAGTGGCTCTATTCCTGGATGGGTTGCTAAGTACAAAGTTGAGATCATATGTGTACTTGAAAGACCCTAGGACTATCGAAGAGTGTATACACATGTGCATTGACATAGAAGACAACCTAGGAGAAGAATTAGAAATTTCAAAAATCTACAAAGATTCAGATAGTTCTACTAGCCTCTCTTCCACGCAGTCAATATCTATTGAGGAACTTGTAGAAAAAGTAGCCCAAAAACTAGGTGTCTCTAGCAAACAAATCCCAAGATTTGCCCCAGTTAAGAGATGTTATACTTGTGGTGGTGACCATATGGGGAATGTATGTCCCATTATGGCTCAACCCCAAGTGAATCCCAGTAGCCAATACTGCACCATAGAACGGAGATACACAAATCACAGAGCACAAGATTGCCCATACAATAAGCAAGCGGTTAGGCAAACCTACCCTCAGCCCTATCCCCAACAGGGAAGATATCAGAATCAGTATCCACCACAACAATATGCGAGGCCTCAACAAACCTACCAACCACAATATCAAGCCCAGCAGAGACCTCAACCAGTGCTAGCCCAACAACCTCTAGCTCCAGCCAATGTGATTCCAGTGAAGTATGCAGCTGCAGAAGAGAACCTGAATAGAGCCATAGTGCTAGTAACACCATTGCTTTCAGAAAGTGACCCCAGTGACCATAGCTTTGATTCTACACATATTGATAGCCCCGAGGCTTACTACATGCAGTCTCCTGAACATGGTGAATCCTACTATAGTGAAGAACCGAGTGAACCTAGTTGGGATCCAGAATATGCAAATGTCATGTACACAAACCCCAACTCTAGGCCTCAACCTAGGCAGGTACGACCCCCATTCCCTAGAGGACCATGCTACAAATGTCAGGGAGATCACCTTATTCGTGATTGCCCTATGATTGCACCCACACAACCCCAATCTGTAACAATCCAGGGCTTTTGTCAAGAGTGTGGAAAGGAGCATCTCTTACGAGATTGCCCAAAGAATCCCAATAATATGCCAAAAATCACTCCCATCAATGTTATTGGGTTAGTAGTAGACACTACAGGAAGTGTAACTTCCACTGCACCAGTACAGGTGGTCACTAGAGCTCAGGCTTTGCAGTAGAACCAAGGGTTAGGCCAAGAAAAGAGTGCAGAGGTTAGTGAAACTAAGAGCATAGCCAAGAAACGGTCGAGAGCCTGGAAGGACAGCCGAGAGAGAATGAAAAAACAATGGTCTAAAAAAATGAGCGACTTAGAAGAAAGCATAAGAGAAACAAAAGCCAAAATTGTTGAACTCACCTCTCAAACAAACTCTCAGATACCACCACCACCTTCATCCCTATCACCATCTAATCCACCATCTTTCAACCCACCTCAGACCATCCCACCACCCCCTAGAGTAGGATCAGTATTAGGTGACCCCACTCCTGAAGACATAGACATGACGCTTAAGGCATATCAGGCCAGACTCCAAGAAGGGCCAAATGTGATGGATCATGACAAGTGCTACCCTAGAGCTGACTTAGAGATAGAAAGAACCAAGCTTTGTGCGAAAATGGTAGCATTGGCCCAAACCATGTTTGAAGCCAGTCACCTCTTTAACATCTCTAGTTCAGCTAAGACGGTTGCACTTTGATGGACTGCTAGAGAGATTGGAAAGTCTAATTGCACAATCAGAAAAGGAACCCACTCCTCCAACTAAAGGCAAGGCAAGTGAAAGAGTAAGCCTTCCTGCCCAAGAAGCCTATGTGGCTAACTCCACCAAACCAGACACATCGTCTTCTATGAATAGGTACACACCAGAATTCCTACAAG
>CM035409.1:97225931-97255931 GCA_020310875.1 Ceratopteris richardii
TGTGATTTGTTTTGGTGTTGTGATCTTCACTCCATGTGCCATGTCCCCACTCACAAAGTGTACAATGAACATAGTACTTGATCTTTTTATAAACAATATTTTCTTTGATTGAAATGAAAACAAAAAAAATTAGTGACATAGACGAGGCAATTTTCTTTTTGTTTATCATTACTTTATAGTACAAGGTGTTTTCTATTCCCTTGGAGGGAAATGTGTGCTCTAAGTGATACAGAGATGCTGTTGTGGTGAATGCATGGCCTTATAATGTGGCATTATTATGCTTACTCAAGGTGCATTAGACTCAACATGAGTGTGAGAGGAATTTTCTAGCGCCGTCCATGGTAGTGCGTTTCTCGACTTTGGGATCCACATCCTCCTCGTTTGGTGCCTTGAATATCGTTCCGAAATCTCCTTGTGTTTTCTGGAGTCATTTGATTTCTCTGTACTTTCACTCTCCACATGTATCGTCTCATCGGTGGAACTACTGTCCGTTCGCATGGTGGTCTTCTGTTCTCGTAGGTTCTTTGTTGTTTGGGAAGTTTCTTGGTTTGGCTTTGACCTCCCTTTAGTGTTTTTGGCTGCTCCTTGGTGACCTTGATTGTTGTCTTGGGTATCTATATTTGGCTCCTTCAAGGTTGAGCTGCCCTCAATTTCTTTGTTATCCACACTTGCACCATTTGTGTGGACCAATCTTTGATCGGTTGGTTAGGTCATTGTCACCTTCGATTGAATTGCCTTTGGTTCTCTCTCACCTCATTTTTGTAGTTGTCTAAATGATCCTTGCAAATTCATATTTTCCTCATTCATTTTCTCGTCCATGGATGAATTGGTGACGATTCTGTGTTTGGATGTGGAACTCTCTATCTCTCACTAGTAATACCATCCTTACTTTGTCCCTCAGGTAGACTAGATTGAGATGAAGGGCTTAGTTGAGTGTCATGTGCAAGAAGACTGGGGGTTTCTGGGAGAGGGTTAGAATCAAAAGTTAGTTGATTAGGGCTAGATAATGGTATAGATTCACATGCATGCATACTTTTGCGATCGTTAAACTTCAGGTTGACCGTCTTAAGGGGTTTCCCATCTAGTAGGCTAAAGACCTCTCTCTCCAGTCTTACTGGATATGTAGCCTCAGGCTAACTAGATTTTCACCTCGAATTCGTATATCCAGTCTTGACCTAGCACTAATTCCTCTAACAGATCCTCATCCTCACAAACTAGGAGCTTTTGTTGCACTGAATTGTTACCCAAATGTAAGGATATGATAAATTATGCTAAGCCTTCAATGGTGTTTCCTCCTATCCCCATCATATATACCTTAGTTGGGTTAAATAGTGCATTTAAATTCCATGCTAATGAAAAGTGTATGCAACTTAATGCTACTCTTGTATCAATCAATGCATCCACTAAGTGATATTCCTTAGTTCGCACTCCTAGATTTAAGTAGGGTTGCCTGATTTGTCATCCTATCGCTTTGGTTTCCGAAGCCCTATAGTTGGCCATGGGTATTGGTTCCTCTCCTTGTCAATATATTTCATCTCTCTCTTTCATCCATTCTTTTTGCTTCCATATTTGTTTGAATGCTTCAAGTTTTGCTTCTTCTCTAATTCTCTCATCCTCTTCCCATCAGTTCTTTGCATTTGGAAATCTGCTCATCATCTTATCTGTGAAGGGTTATATATATATATATATATATATATATATATATGATGAGCTTCAAGTCTCACTTCTTCTCTAATTCTCTCATCCTCTTCCCATCGGTTCCTTGCATTTAGAAGTTTGCTCATCATCTCATCTCATTTGTCACCTTTTGGCGGCATAAATACCTGCTATTGCCTGTAATCTAGTTTCATGCAATCTTTCAATTTGATCCAATTGTTGGGACAACTCATGTCTAGTCCACTCAAATTTCTCAGCTACTCGAAGAGTAGGAATTAAGAAATCAATTGGTAAGATTGCATTCTGGCCATACACCAGATTCAATGGTGTTGTGCCAATCGCAATCTTGTATGCAACTACAAAAGCCCATAAGGCATGATGTAATTGTTTATCCCAATCCGATTGTCTATTATTCACAATCTTAGTTAAAATTGTACATAACACCTTATTGGAACTTTTTGCCTGTTCATTGGCTTGTGGGTGATATGGGGCCGATTTCTTATGAATTACTAGGAATTCATTCATCAAAGTTTCTATTACTTTGTTAATGAAGTGTGTGCCTCGATCACTCACAATTTCAATGGGTAGCCCGAATCTTGTAAATATGTTTTCAAATAGAAACTTGGTAGTAGGTAGTAGTTCTAGCATCATTCTTCTTTGTGGCCTTTGCTTCTAGCCATTTGGTCAAATAGTCTATGGCTACTATTGTACTCAACATGAGAACCTTTAACAGGTGGGCTAATCAGCTCGACAAAATCTATACCCCACTTAGTGAAGGCTCTAGCACTAACCATAGGTCGCAGTGGCATTTCGTCTCTTCAGATGGGGTATTTTGTTCTTTGACCTGCATCACACCTCTGAGCACACATTGTCATATCTAGATACAAAGTTGGCCACCATAATCTGGCAAAAGGGTTCATTTTTGCAGTTTTATCTACTGAAAACTTACCTCTTGTAGCTCGGGTATGGGCCATCTCCAAAACATGGATATACTCATCTTCATGTACACATAATCGTAATTGACTTTCTTGTCCACATTTAAGTAGTTGTTTTCCTATAAGGATATAATCTTTACTTTGCTCCTCAAAGCCCATTTTCTTGCTAGGTTTGCCCCTTCTGGGTATTCATGTGGAATAGCATAGCATAGAGTTTTCCCTTGGTCTTTCCTCTTGACATGTAGGACAACTTCTTACATATGAATGAACATTTTTTGCGTCTATGACCAATACACTCCCAACCTTTTTAATTCTTGTAGTGTACCACTGAAACTTCTATGTTTCTTCCATGGATTTATGTGGGCGTGTCTTAACCAAGTCGCTTGTTCATCTTCATCGACACACCTCAGAAGAAGTCCACTAGAATCATGATTATATAGGCATCCCGCCACAATGTGAAGATTCTTAGTCTTCCAAAATTGCTGGGTTCTATCTGAATTAGTTCTATGACTAGGTTCATGCATGAGTATAGGTATCAATGTATCAGCCCACTATGGACAAACTTCCAAGTTAAAAAGATAGGTGTTAGGCAGATCATCCACAACTCCAGTCGAGGGTTCTCCATGAGTCATCTAAGACAGATGATTGGCTCTGAGATGTGTGTTTCCTTTCTTGACCACCACTTCAAAATCAAATTCCATTAAGAGTAAAAACGATCTCACGAATCTTCCCAAAGTATAACAGAGCCTCGTGATCATGAAGAATTTGAATTTGTTTGTCAGTAAGTAGTTTTTGAGTTTCTTTATAGTGTAAACCATTCCTAATCCCTCTCGTTTAGTGGTGGTGTAATTACATTTGGCTTGGTTGAGTTGCCTATTAGCATAGGCTATGGGGTGATCGAGTTTTCGTTCATCTATAGGTTGTGCTAAGATGCATCCTATGGCCAATTCGGAAGCATCCACTTGTTCCAATTTGGTACTTTTAGAATGGGTGTTGAACTTAGTCTACTTTTCAACTCATTGAAGGCTCTCATGCAATCTTCAATCCAATTGAACCGAGTCAGTAAGCCATATGAAGGTTAGGAAATTATGGTGTACATGTGGATAAATCTACGATAGTATCCACAATGTCCCATAAATGCCTGCACTTCTTTTGCATTTTTTGGTCGGGCTAGTTCTAGAATAACTTTGATCTTGTCTTATTCTGTGGATATTCCCTTCTTAGACACTATATGTCCCAAGATAATCTCATAGTTACTTTGAAGTCTACTCCACATGTTGTAAGTACAACATTCTCTAACAATCCAAGAGGTTTTTTGGTGTGACCATAAGCTAACTGTGATTTCATTCTTGTGGGTCGTAAAGCTAGGTTCTCACACTTCTCCCATATTTCTTTTGAGGCTATTCCTACTCCAGCTCATGTGTCTAGGATTGCTTTCGTGGTGTAACCTCAGAATGTAATGAGTAGACATGTGTTACCTTCATCTCCTTCACTGAAATCTCCTACTTTGTCTAGAGGGATTTGGACTGTATGCACATCTCTATTGGCTTCCTATGAATGTCTTTGCTTCCTTTTGCCCCATTTGCTTAAACAATTTAGTCCATACTTGTGGTTTGATTTTCAGTAATTCCTCCAAAGCTATGGAGCACTGCACTTTTGTCTCTTTCAACTTTTGTGCTATATCCAATGTTTTGCTTGAGGTTTCTCATCCTTTTGTTCTTATTGTTGGAGCATGATACAAGTGAGAATTCCATTCATACTCTCCCATCTAGTTAGGTAGAGTGTTTATGCTTTCTAAGTCCTCTTTATCTAGTTCCGAGCATTCCTCATGGTTTATCTCTTGTTTCATCATTTTTTGGGTCTTGGACACATCTAGTTCTTCAAAAGGCACATCAGTTCCCTCAGTTTTCCTCCATCTTTCTTCCTAGACTCTAGTCCATAGATCTCGAGGCCAATTAGCTTAGACTTTTGGGACACCATAATTTCTTTCATGAATTTCAGTGGTTACACTTTTGGCTTTCTCGACAATCCTCCTTTCTTCCGAAGGGTCATGTACTCCTAAACATTCTTGAAATTCTCTATCAAATGTCCTTGTTTATGGGAGACTTTGGATAGGTTTATCTAGTGCATTTTAAGTGATTTCAATGATTTTTTTGCTTTTCTCTCGTCGAGCTTTTCATCTTTGAGTTCTTTTTACCTTGGAGTTTTCTAAAGACTCTTCCAAGTCTAATACTATTTGAGACATTGATGTTTCATGTTTGTTGGTTTCTTGCATAATTGAATTTAGCCTTTCCAAAATTTCTTTGTCTCTTGCTCTCGTAATTGCCTTTAATGGTACCATATATTCCTTGTCACTTCTACTACGTTTATCTGAGTAGTCTGGGTTGTCTTGTTAGGGTTTTTGGGACAATCCCTGAACAAATGCTCCTTTCCACAACTACTACAATATCCTTCCCACACCTTAGGAGGTGGTTGGTAAGGCAAATTGAATTCCTTGATGAAATGGTCTCCTCCACAGCAATAACAGGTCCTCTAGGGATTGGTGGGCTAATCAAGGGTCTATAAGGTGCTTGGGATCTTGAGGTCATGTACATTAATGTAGCATATTCAGCTCTCTATCCCTATGAGCTATCATAGGCCTCTTGCCCATAAGGATGCTGTTCATAGGCCTACTCATAGCTCATAGAGTTAGCTTCATATTCATAGTATTTTGCCTAGTTTTGATCATAAAATTAATTATGTTTGTCACGGCCTGTTAATGAAGTGGTCAACACAAGGGCTTTCTCAATGTTCTCCTCTGCTTGGGCAAATTTCACTGGAACACATTGTGTGGTGAGGTGGGTGTTGTCCTAACACTAGTTGCAGTGGGTTGTATCCTAGGTATTTGTATGGACATTGAATTGGAGGGGGGTTCTGGTACTGAGGATATCTATGAACTTCTATTCCTTGGTCTCTGACTGGGTATCCATATGGCCTGAATTGGGGTGGTCGAACATGCCTAGTTTGTCTATTGTAAGGACAATTTTTAGTATTGTGATTAGTGTATTTCTGCTCAAGATTGCAGTACTGAGCTTGATTCTATGTTGGTTGTCGGTTATAAACATAGGGGGTGGTGGGAAAATTCCTCTATTGCACACATGAGAAGGATGGTCCCCTCCACAGTGTACACATGTGCTAAGCATCGACATCCTCAACGGGGGGTTCGGGTGATTCTTTTGTCCCTGCATGCCTAATTTCTTGGCCACTAAGTCTGCAATCTCTTCCACATTGCTGTTCGAACTAGAGATGTTGCTAGAATTATCATCACTCTTATTCTTAGTTTGGGGGATCTTCAAGTCTTCTGTGTTTTGATTCAAATATTTGAAGCATCACTCCAAAGTACATGCGTAATTTATTTGTGTCATTTTCAAGCTAAGAGGGCCTATAACACAACATTTAAGTAAAATAGGGCAGGTACTAAGCAGGGTTTGGTAGTACCAACTCATTTCTTGAAGTATTCATCCATCTTTCCCAACAGTGGTATCAGAGAAAATTGAGGTAAATGGGAGATGGTTTCCCTTCTTTTATTGATGAATTGGACAGGAACAATTACCAAGCATGGTCCTTGAGGATGAAGACATAATTACAAGGAACGCGTCTCTATGGATACATATCAGGAGATGAGGAGATGCCCATTTTCAGAAGTGAAGGACAACCTACAAGAGAGGATCTTGAAAGACTCAACTCATGGTGTGCCAAAGATGCGTTAGCAAAGTCATAGTTACTTAGCTCTATCTCTTACTTCCTTCTTCCACACATTAGGAAGTGTAAAACATCCAAAGAGACTTGGGATACATTGTCTTTATACTTTTCTTCTAATACAAGAGCAAGAAAGAATCAATTTTGGATTGAGTTTACCACTCAAACTTGGAAGCAACCCAAGCTAAGTGCTTCAGAGTATGTGACCAAAGTAAAAAATGTGGCTGACCAATTGGCCAACATAGGAGAAGAAGTTGAAGAGGAACAAATAGTGATGGAAGTAATCAATGGTATCAAGGCAGATGACAAATAGGAAGCCTTCACAACCGCCATGTACTTGTACATGGACATGCAAATTCCATATCTTACCACACTTATGGGGCAACTGTTTACCCATGAAGCAAGCTCAACAGAAATGGAGAACAATCAAGAGGTAATAACTCATCTGCCCTATACACAAATAAAGGCAAGACTAAGAAAAAGGGAGGTGGCTACTAAAAATAAAGGGAACTAAGAATCAAAGAGGAAGAGGATATCAAAGAGGTGGCTACTCACAATCAAGAGGAAGATTCAATCATACTCAAGGCTACAACTACAACCACAACAACAACAACTACAACAATAACTACCAAGGAGGTTACAAATCAAGGAAAGACTTCAACAATTACACAGAGCATCAAGAGGATTCCCTTCTGATTATGAACATGACTTCAAAGCAAGGTATGAATGATGAATACCTCTTCTATATTGACTCAAGATGTTCAAACCATGTGGTAGGCGATGTAGCTCTTCTCTCTGACCTTGAGGAACCCAAGGGAAAGCACCAAGTGCAAACAAGTGATGACACCAAGCATTCAAGGATCAAGGTAGGAATTGTTAAAACTTCTGATGGGAATAGAAATCTGTTGAGCAGGGTTCTATATGTACCTACAATCACCAAGAATTTGATGAGTGTTGGACAAATAGTGGAAAAAGGTTTGCAGGTTAGGTTCAACAAATATGGAGATTTTGTGGAGGACCCTCAACATGGATTCAAGAGAATTGCCAAGGGAGAAAAGATGGGTAGATTATTTACATTTGAACTTGAAGATACAAGGAATATTGCACTTTATAGTTACAAGGATCAAACATTGTCAGAGCTTCAGATTTGGCATAAACGATTAGGGCATATTGGTGAGAGAACCTTGAAACAAATATGTAGAGATCAATGTGTTCTTGGAATACGTAATGTATCCAAGCAACCCATGATCTATAAATGTGGTGCATGTCAGTTTGGTAAATCACATAGGTTACCCTTCACAAAGAAAGGCTACATGCATGAGGATTACTTGGAACTTGTCCACACAGATGTGTGGGGACCAAGCAAGGACCCTTCTATTTCAGGCTCAAGGTATTATGTGATGATTTCAATAGGTGGACTATCTTGTATTTTATGAAGCACAAAGATGAAGTGTTCAGTTGCTTTAAGAAGTATCATGCACTTGTGGAAAATCAAACAGGAAGAAGCCTAAAGAGATTAAGATCAGATGGAGGAGGTGAGTACTTCTCAAATGAATTCAATGCATTCTCATAGGAAAGAGGAATCAAAAGGGAAATTACAACAAGGTACACCCCTGAGCAAAATGGGGTAGTAGAGAGGAGAAATAGGTTGATTGTGGAAATAGCTAGATCAATGCTTAATGAAAAAAATTACCTAATTATTTGTGGGCAGAGTGTATCTACTGCCACTTACCTTATCAACAGGTTGCCATCCAAATCACTTGATGGCATGACCCCATATGAAGCATGGCATGGTAGAAGGCCATCACTTGATCATTGCAAAATCTTTGGATGTCTTGCTTATGTGCATATGCCATCTCAAATCAGAGGTAAGCTAGACCCTAAGATAGAGAAGTGCATCTTTATAGGGTATGATTTAAATTAGAAAGGATACAAGTTTTATAATCCATCCAAGAATGGTTTTATGGTCAGTAGAGATATTGTACTTGATGAAAATGATTCCTAGTTTGAAAGTGAATGCAGGAAAGTAAGTTGCCATATGACTTGGAAGAGGAGTTTCCAAGCCTCACCAAGGAGGAGCCAAGCCAAATTGAAGACATCAAATTAGATGATGAGGACATCATCAACCTAGAAGAATTCAAGGCATGGAAATCAAAGTTCAAGGCCAATATGAAGAGGTTGGAATACTTACCTGAATCATCCAACCAAGCTCTAAGGAGATCACAAAGGGAAAGTAAGAAACCAATCAGATATGGGTATGACACTTCTTTAGTTACTAAGCACTCCATTTATCTTGCTAAGAACTTATCATTTGAAGAACCTACTTCATATGAAGAAGCAAAGACCAAGACAAAATGGAAGGAAGCTATGGATGAAGAAATAGAAGCACTCAAGGAGAATGATACTTGGGAGCTAGTGCCAAAGAAGGAATCAATGAAGGTAATTGGTTCTAGATAGATTTACAAAATCAAGAGAAACAAAGATGGATCCATAAATAGGTATTAAGCTAGACTTGTGGCTAAGGGTTTTGCACAAACCCAATGAGTTGATTATGAAGAGACATTCTCATCTGTGGCTAAAATGCTAACCATCAGAGTATTGGTAAGTGTGGCTGCATCAAGGAATTGGAATATGTATCAATTAGATATAAAAAAATGCCTTCCTTAATGGCTAGATTTCAGAGGAGGTTTACATGGCTCAACCTCCTGGTTATGAAGACCCAATAAAGGTAAATTATGTGTGCAAAATAAACAAAGCTCTTTATGGATTGAAGCAGGCACTTAGGGCATGGAACCATAGGTTAACTACCTATCTTCAAGATCAAGGATTCATGATGAGCAAAGTAGATACTTCTCTATTTGTCAAGAAGTAATTCAAAGGTGATATACCTATGTGTGTATGTTAATGATATCATAATTACAGGTAGTGATGCCAATGGCATCAAACAAATCAAAAACCTAATGATGTAGGAGTTCAAAATTAATGACCTAGTGTTACTAAAGTATTTTCTCGGACTTGAATTGGTCTACACAAATTTTGGAATTTATATTACTCAAAGGATGTATGTGCAGGACATGTTGAAGAAGTTCCACTTGGAGAATGCCAAGATAGCTAGCACTCCTATGGAGGTAAAACAAAAATTAAGTGCTCATGAAGGTGATTTGATTGAAGACATTGTAGGATATCAAAGCATAGTTGGAAGTCTAAACTATTCAATTTTGAGAAGGATTGATATTGCTTATGGAGTAAGTGTCTTAAGTCAATTCATGCACAAACCTAGAGCACCTAACTTGGAAGTTGCCAAAAGGATTTTGAAGTATCTCAAGGGTACTCAAAATCACTTTATACTTTCCATATACTTGAGATTTAGACATCAAGCTATATTCAGATGTAGATTGTGCAGGTTCTAAGGATGACAGGAGGAGTTCCTCTGGTTATCTTTCTTATATAGGAGATGAGCCTATTTGATGGTCTTCCAAGAAGCAACCTACTGCTGTCTTATCTTCAACAGAGGCTGAATAGAGAGGATTAGCTAATGCTACACAAGAAGCCATATGGATCAGATTGCTATATTCAGATTCGGGACAACATTCTAACTCACCAATGATTTTTTGTGACAATACTAGTTCTTTACATCTTGCATCAAATCCTATCTATCAAGCAAGAACCAAGCATATAGAAGCTCACTACCACTATGTGAGAGACAAGCTATTAAGCAAGAAAATTCAACTAGCATATGTGTCTACTAATATGAAATGTGCAGATTTATTGACCAAAGCACTTGATGGTACTAATCTTTGCAGGTTTAAAGCTATGATTGGATTTCAGGACATTCAAGAGGATTCATGAAGAAGACCAAGCCAAGATGTTTGGCTTGAGGGGGAACAGTTGGTGCAAATGCCAAGCCTTCACACTTCGCTAGGGATTAAAGAAGCTATGTGTAAACATTGGAAGGATCACATGAACCATTGATAATGATGTTTTACCATTAACTATTGTAAAAGCCATTTGACTTGGAGGAATCTTGTAATGTCACTAAAATCATGGAGTTACGAGCATAAAGAACTATGAGTTTCTCATGAGAGAATATATCCTCATTCAGAGGAAGAACTTTGGTGGAAGATCATTTAAATTTCAAATTCAAATTTTGAAGAATTTCTCTATAAAACAGATTTGTAATCTCATGGCTATCTAGGTCTCCATTATTGAGCATACTGTAGATCATTTGTTGAAGTTGAGAGGCTTACATTATAGATTACTCTTATCACCATCACTGGGCATCATATTCATGCCAATGATCATGTATAACATTGTTACATAATACATTACATCATTGTATCCAGGATCTTCAACATAAATTCCATAGGTCCAAGATTCCATAGGTTCAGGATCTACAACACATATTCTAGCAATCTTCCAATATTGCCAAAACATGAACATACCACATTTAATCATACAAGTGATGAGACAAACATAGAGAAAGATTAGACAACATGTGTAAAGTGTTATGTAAGCCACTGCTTACTCACACTATCATATATACAAATGTCAATTTACAATGTGGGAGTCCAAACCTCAACCACTCTATGTGAATAAAAACAAATGGAAGAGTGTATATACAAATGTAACAAAGATATTCAGATGTATGGACATAAATTTGAATATATATGAGATGTGTGACCTAATAGGTTATAGAAGAGTGAATATGAGTGACAGAAAGAGGAAGGATCAGTCTAAAACTGATAATCAGCAAACCCTCATCTAAACTTAGGCTATGGAAGACCCTAAATCAGATATGTGTGTGAAAAGATCACATACTTACAAAAGTAGCAAAGAATGCTAACACGTTTGCTGCTAGAAATCCTCAAACTCATATGAACATATCTTCTCGAACACCTCATCCAAATATGCATAAAGCATACATGTACTGATTCTCTCCATAAACTCTAAGTAGTACTTGTGTGCATAAAGAGAATATGTACTTGAATTCTTAACATAAGATGTAAATCTTATGTTAACCACCATCGAATGTCTTGGAAGTAACCCGAAATCTTGATGTAGAAGACAATCTTCAAATGCATCATGTGAATGGCCAATCCACTTCACCAAGATCCTAATAGATAAGTCCTCTCCATAAGCAAGAGCGTGAGCACACTCTTCTTCTCCAAGAAGAACTCCATAGCTGCTCCTCAACATGCTCCAAGATAGCAACATGGCTGCCCCATGTGCTAGAAGCACCACCTCTATTGAGGGACCAAGCTTCCAAAGCTTGTGTTGAAATAGGTGAAGGATGAATACAAAGTGACCCAAGCTTGTTCTTATATAGTAGTTAATGTATCTTGAAAAGCACCCCTCCAAAATCTATCGCTCTTAATAAATCACAAGAAAAACTCTATGATCGCTTAACAAATCGCGTCGCCATCGTTGTTCTCTAGAAACAAAAACAAAACAAATCTTTGCATTTTCGCTGCTACTGTCGATCGATTTCCAACCCGCGCCACATGTTTGAGAGGCTTTTGATCTATGTACGTGCCCAACGCCTTTTTCTTGTACAAGGAGTGAGATTTAACTCTACACATACTGTAGCAACTTGAGCAAGTTTGACCAATGAGCCATTGAATCAATGTTTTTCCAACAATCCCTCCTTCAATGTCATATTGGTACAATCTGAATTCGATATACAAACTTCATTCATCTACAAACTGTCACAATCTGCAAACTATCATAAGCTACAAACTATCATAAGCTACAAACTATCATAAGCTTCAAGCTTGTATTCCCGAAATTGACTTTCAAACCTTTTCTTCAAAAGTCTTCTTCAAAACTGAATCTGACTTTTCTTCAAACTTCTCACACCTAAACTTGCTGAATATGAACCATAATACTTGAGAAAATATGCAATCTAAATATCCAATAGTGTACTCATCAAGCAATCACTTGCTTGACAACAAATGTAGCAAGTACTGACTCTGAACATGCTATCTCCTGTCTTCCTAAACCTGAAAACATACACTAGGATCCACATATTTGCATTTACCTTACGAAAGTTTTCTCAACGTACTTATGCTTTGTCATGTAAATACACTAAATATAATCAAGAACTGAGTCCTGGAACCTATGACTCACAACTCACAACTTAGTGTATTATGAACAATAGCTGGTTCACCTCTGACTGTACTCAAGTCAAGTCAAGTCAACCCAACTTAACTCAAGTGAAATCAACTCATGAGTCTCATCAGAAAATCTATGATGTCATCAAAATTTCATATTTGTTCAATCTGCAAATCCTTCACACCTCTTTCATTAAGAATTTGGTATAAACATATATGTGCGCACTTCTCAAACAAACCTCTCTGAAATATCAAGTTTCCCTTCAATAGAACTCTAAAAACTTCTCCTCAACAGGAAAATCCTAACAGGAACTTTCTCCAGACATTCTTCTTCTTCCTTCTTCTTTCAAACCTGGAACACAAAGAGAACCTAACAAAGGAAAAATAGGAATACCTGATATAAGAATACCTGGAATTCTTATAGGTATGACTCTGCATTCTTTCACATATGGCTAAAAATAAGTCTTCATGTTTCATCACCCCTTGGATGATTTAACACTAGTATCCATAATTCTTCAAATTATATCAGAATTTATGAAATCTGGAATGTCTTCCTTCTTTCAATAAATCTGATCTTCCATGATTTAGCATTGCTACCATATCATCAATACCTGTGTCTTGAAACAAAATATCTAAACCCTTTTATTAGCACTGCAGCTAGGAATAGCTTTCATTGTAACTCTTCAGCTTCCCATATTGTAGAATAAGGTTAGCTGATCCTAACATAATAAAACCTTGCTGAAAGCATTTTAGGATTCATAACCTTGTGCAACATAACAAGTATCTTCTTCTATCTCTCTCCAACACAAATCTAATAGAACCTGAACCTTTGACTTACTTCTTTCAATGCTAAGAACTTCACAAACAAAGGATAGACAATTGAATCATAAATACTCAAGATCTTCAAGACCATCTAAGATTATATAAGAGCATACACGACGTATGATCTTTCCAACAGAATACCTGTGTAGAATCTGCTCTCATCAAACCTTCATGACTGAATCTTTGATTTGTTACCTGAATGTCTCTAAGTGTCCATGCTTCTCACATAAATTTGTAAAAACTTTTCTTTAACCAAATCCTTCTCAAGAATCTGCAAATCCTACTTGAAACATAAGTGGACAAACTCTCACCTTAAGAACTCCAAAAGTTGCAAGTTGATACTTCATACCTTAATATTCTACCTCGGTGAAATGTGATAGTATCTGCTTGACTTTCTTTTGGCTAACTCCACTTCTCAATCAAGTGATAGGATCTAATGGAACACCTTTTTTGAATACAAGCATGTATACAAAAATCAAGACAATCATAGAAAGTAGATTCTTCAACTGATTAGTATATCAAAAATCTGAATTTTCTGAAGTTTTTTGAAAATACTACATATGAGGTAACTTTTCCAAACACAAAACCTCAACCCAAGTCTTCAAAATCTGCTTCAAAAAACTCTTTTACCCCAAGAGTTAGATAAAGAAGAAATATACTTCTCTACAACTTGTCATATACCAAGTAGCTCTGAATTGACACTCCAAGAATTCTTTGAGAGAACAAATCAGTTGCCTGATCAAAAACTTCAACTTATATTTAACTCATACATATGAGTCAAAACATACAAGTTGTCTTCAAAATCTGTTGCTTTTCTTTCTCTCAATGCAGAGAGAAAAGAAAGTCTTACTTTCCCTTTGGAAATGTTGGACTTTCTTCTTCTGCATCTTTCTTCCACGTGATGATGATGCCAACATCTTCAAACTTCTCTTCCATACCTTTTGTTCTCTTCATCTTGAAGTTGCAAGTACTCTTGACTTCTTCAAATGAACTTTTATCTTCCTCTAGTGCTAAGAGTAAGAGACAAAACAGACATGGTATACAAATGGAAGTCAACATAGAATCATGTTTAATCATCTCCTCATATCTCTGAATCAAAATTCTACTTTAAATGACTAATATGACTAAATTCACCAACCTTTTATCTGAATGATGAATTACCTTTCTAGAGTTACCTCTCTAGATACCTAGATCACATTTTGTATCTAGATAAAAACCTTCCAACCAACTTAGAAGATTGGCTGAAAATAAAATTGATGCTCTCCACATTTGTCTTCTTAGATGAGCCTTCTTGCCATGAAAGATATCTATCAAAACTGTCAAGAACAGCCTCTAGATACCTATTTTGATGTAGCCTTTAACTTTCAAATAATGAAAGTGTATAAAAGAACTCCTTGAATCCTTCAAATCTCTTCATAACTGCTCTTCTAAGATATGACCTGCAAATGATAATCTGGTAGTAGAAACGGATACCTGTGATCTGATGTTGATCTGATTCCTTCATCTTCTCCAAACCATTTTTCTTCCTTGAATTTGAAGTAGCCTTCTCTTCATCAAGTCTTGTTCTTCAAATAATACTTTTTTACATACTTTATAGAAGTATTCGGCTGCTAATAGATCATCAACTTCATACTTCCACACTGATGAATAAACATGTGACCGAATTGTCTAATTCTCAAATCTTTACTCATCTAGATTAATTGTGTATGTCAAATGTCAAATGTTAGAAGATGCTCTTAAATTATATGTTGTAACCTTAGGAATCTAGGAACCTGAGAACTTGAGTACTTGTGAGCGTTGAAACCAAAAATCTGATACCAAAACCCTAAAGCTCTGATACCAAATTCACACTATCATACATACAAATGTCAATTTACAATGTGGGAATCAAAACCTCAACCACTCTATGTGAAGAAAAATAGATGGAAGAGTGTATATACAAATGTAACAAACATATTCAGATGTATGGATAGAAATCTGAATACATATGAGATGTGTGACCTAATAGGTTATATAAGAGTGAATATGAGTGATAGAAAGAGAAAGGATCAGTCTAAAACTGATAATCAGCAAACCCTCACCTAAACTTAGGCTATGGAAGACACTAAATCAGATATGTGTGTGAAAAGATCACATACTTACAAAAGTAGCAAAGAACGCTAACACGTTTGCTGCGAGAAATCTTCAAACTCATATGAACATATCTTCTCGAACACCTCATCCAAATATGTATCAAGCATACATGTACTGATTCTCTCCATAAACTCTAGGTAGTACCTGTGTGCATAAAGAGAATATGTACCTGAATTCTTAACATACGATGTAAATCTTATGTTAACCACCATCCAATGTCTTTGAAGTAACCTGAAATCTTGATGTAGAAGAAAATCTTCAAACACATCATGTGAATAGCCAATCCACACCACCAAGCTGCTAATAGATAAGTCCTCTCCATAAGGAAGAGTGTGAGCACACTCTTATTCTCCAAGAAGAACTCCATAGCCACTCCTCGACATGCTCCAAGATAGCAACATGGCTGCCCCTTGTGCTAGAAGCACCACCTCTATTGAGGGACCAAGCTTCCAAAGCTTGTGTTGAAATCGGTGAAGGATGAATACAAAGTGACCCAAGCTTGTTCTTATATAGTACTTAGTGTATCTTGAAAATCATCCCTCCAAAAGCTATCGCTCTTAATGAAGCACAAGAAAAAATCTATGATCGCTTAACAAATCACGTCGCCATTGTTGTTCTCCAGAAAAAACAACAAAACAAATCTTCACGTTTTTGCTACTGTTGCCGACGGGTTTCAAACCTGCACCACACGTTTGGGAGGCTTTCGATCCATCTACACCCAAAGCCTTTTTCTTGTACAAGGAGGGAGATTAAACTCTACACATAGTATAGCAACTTGAGCAAGTGTGACTAATGAGACATTGAATCAACGTTTTTCCACACATATCTCATTGAGTTGTTATCCATTTTCCATGAACTATAGCTTGTTGGAACAAGCGCAAGGTCTACTATAAGCTACCAAAATTTGTAGCAATTTAATTTATCCAATGTGGAGAAATCTGCATCGAAGTGCTCAGTGGTCATTCTCTCCACATTTCCTAAAAAGTCGGGGGTAAGGCTTCATGTTCCTAAATTGATTGCTCAGTGTGTGCTTTATCATTTTAAGTGACTTCACTTGGAATCATTAGCTGTTTAAGCTTATTTGATTCAGCCAAAAGGAATTTTCCTAATTGCTACTCTACTGAGCACTGGGCATAATATCGAGCAGGTATCAAGACCAAAATAGCAAGTTTTTTGTCACAATCTAGTTGCAACGTTACCTGTTTTGATTCAATTGTTTGACGCATCATCTCCAAAGTACATGGGTACTTTCTTTGTGTCATTTGCAAGCTAAGAGGGCCTATAACACAACACTAAAGTAAAACAGGGTAGATACTAAGCAAGGTTTGGTAGTACCAACTCATTTCCTGAGGTATTCATCCATCTTTCCCAATAGAATCCTCCTTCATACTTCACAGAGGTTGAGGATCAATCTCAGATTCACTCACTTTCTTCATTCATGCCACTGATTTGTTTAACCCATCTATGTAGATTGGCAACTTGTGTTGATTGGTGTACACATACTTGAGAGAGGTCCTATATTCTTCTTTAATTACGGACATGAATCCTATCAAGGGCATAGAACTATGCATGTCTTCATAAGCCATTCTAGCTTCTTTTTCTGACTCACTCGAGGTGTTAGAGTAATGGGAATTGGCACTAGGTAGGATTACACTTTGCGCTCATGATATGACACTACCTCGGCTTCCTAGGATACATCCTAAGTGCAAGTTCATTCACTGATCACCTAAGTCAGGTTAGTGGGTCTCCTTGGTTTGTGTTTATTCTAGGAGTTTATTTGGCCCAACTTGATTTTTTCTTTAATAGGCTTTCCCATAGTTTACAGGTTTCCATGATACATAATAGTTGGACAAGGTCATGATACACGATAAACGATACATGAGCCTCTAGCAATACATGAGACTTGGGACTTGGATGATCCACAATACACGATACACAATGCAAAGGGGGTAACGATACATGCTACCTAAAGCACAAAATGATACATGATACTCAGATTAAAACAATACACAATACTTGACTATAGTGATAAACGATATTGGACAAAGGTTGTGATACATGATACATGATACATGATGCACAGGGGCACAACCCGATACATGATATTTGGCATAAAACGATACAAGATACTCAGGTATCACAATACAGGATACTTGGGATGTACGATACATGATACTTGAGTGTTGTGATACATGATAGTTGAGTGTCACGATACATGATAGTTGAGTGTCACGATACACGATACTTGAGTGTCTCGATACACAATACTTGAGTGTCATGATACATGATACTTGAGTGTCGTGATACACGATACTTGAGTGTCATGATAGACGATACTTGAGTGTCAAGATACATGATACTTGAGTGTTGCGATACAGGATACTCAGGTATCACGATACTCGACCCCGACGATACATGATACCTAGGTATCACGATACACGGGGAGTATAGGTATCAGCAATACATGATACTTGCTAGGTATCGCAACACACGGGAATTCAAGTATCCCGATACTTGAACTCGACTGATCATGATACTTGGACTTAACTCACTCAAATGAAGGAAATTTTAAAAGAGATTTGTATGATTGTGCTCCTTGTGCACTCCTCTTTAACCCTATGTTCCTGTGGGAATCCAACTCTCACTCTATCCCATGATACCTCTCCAATGATATTGATCACTGCCCCAATCATGTTTTGAGCATATTTAATTTGATTTCAACTAATAGCTCGTGATATCTCTCCCACGATACGGATCATTAGAGCTCCACGATAGTTGCAAACTACAAGTGAACTGCTGAATGATTTGTTTTTGGTTTTTATACCCTTGGGCTAACCAAAGGCTAAGAGGTACTAAAATGAAAATTTTGGGATTAATGGGAACCTACCTACCTACTCTTCTTCTACTCTTCCCTTTCTACTCTCTACTCCTACTCACTCACTCTCACTCCCCTAGGTCTAACAACTTACTATGCACACATTCTAAGTGTGAAGTAATAGGTGCAAAAAGAAATGACTCACCAAAGTAGAGTACTCACCTTTTCACAACTCGTACCTTCACCTACAAGCTCTTACCATCAAGCAAGTACCTCAGTTGGACTCGTACTTCCCCAGCAATGATGCAAAAAAATGTGTGTACCTAAGTGATGGCTTAGGGACTTGTGACAAAAAAGACTATTCCTCTATCACCATCAAGTAGATATAGTAGGGATGATCACAAATTTAAATGATCAATCTGAGAAGTATCTTGAACCTAAGTGAGTGTATGAGGAAGTGCACTTACACAATGGTCAATGAAGTTGAACAACTCTCATTACATGCAGATGAGTGTGGTCACTCCCATTCATCACTTACACAGGTGGAAATGTTGTCGTGATACATGAAACAATAGTAAGCACAAAATTAGACTTTTCTCCTAGCTACAAACTTGGAATATGATTAATAGTAGAATATTTTAAAGCTCTCAACGAGACGCATCCAATGGTGGTACTCTGCTTCGATTCTGACAAACTTGCTTCAAGTTATGGGCAAAAAACTAAGCTACACAACTCACCTAGTCTCACCACACACCTCCTCAAGCTTCACATACGACTTTAGAGGTGTGCAGGGTTCTCCAGTTCCGGGATTCCATACTTCCTTGAACCGGGCCGTAAGGCTTCCGGGCAAATTCAAAAATCTCAGTTCTTATCTACTGACAATGGCAAAAAGTCCTTTACAATAGTCACCACATGAATTATATATGTGTGCCCTAAAAATGGTCCTTTCACACAAGAGATTGGCACTTTTATTGGAAAACTCTAATATCCTAGTATGTTACAAGGATTATGATACAATGTTTGGGGTTTATGCATCTAGAGGACGACTCTAGTGCATTTACATGGCTTCATTAGGTTTTCATAGAAATTTGAAGAAGAAAGTTGATGCCCATAATTGAAAAACTTTGGGGCTCCTTATCTGTGCTCCTTTTCTCTACAACATGTATCATCTTTGTCTTCCTTCTTTGAATGTGCACCATTTGCAGATTTTTCGTTACTAGTAGAAGAGCTCCATTTCCTTTGCTCTTCTAACTAGCCATGAAAGCTTGATTTTCAACACACATAATGGACCTCTTATGCCTAGATTGATCTTCCTGCAATAGAACATAAATTAACTCTTCAAATGACATGGCATTTGGACTTGCTTTCATCATCAACCAAAGAGTAGAAGCAAAACTCTGATATGAGTCAGGAAGACCATTCAGAACGTTGTCCACAAGTGAGCTATGTGGTATGACTTCATCAGCAAAAATCAACTATTCCTTCAAATCCTTGATCTTTGTTAGAAAATTGTCAATAGAATTACCTTCATTCATACACTCATTCTCCAATTGTTTTTGAAGGTAAGAAACACGAGCCTCATTCCTAGCTTGGTACAATGTGGTAAGTGTATCCCAAGCATCCTTAGCTGTTTTGCAAGAGTGAATATAAGGAATAATGGCACGTTTGATAAACAAGGCTATCAATGCATGTGCGTGAGCATCTTTGCCATCCCAATGGATTTGCTCTCTAGTAGGTGTTGTAGAAACCATAGCACAAACAGGAATCTGAAGAATATTAGCATCATCAACACCATCTGCATCAACTTCAATACCTATATTTTTAGCTGTAACATGACATTTTTCAACACTATACACAATGTTGCACAGTCCTTTTGCACCCAATACATGTCACATCATATACACCCACAATGGGTAATTGGTACCATCCAACATATCCTCAACAGCCAACATACCATATGTTGGAACATCAAGCTTACACTATGCTTAAGGTGGATTTGATCTACATCAAAGGTTATCATGTCGAAAGAATATCAGTTGGAGAGTTCTTTTTCTTATGCTCACTTATTGTATTTTTGAAAAACGATTTTGCATGGATCTTTTAACATTGTAAAATCTTTGAGATTTAAACATGTAAAAAGTAGAAAGATATAGCCCAAATCCCACGAATTTGTGGTGGTTGCATTGCATTTAATCAAGCAATCAATCACCTAAAAGTAGATCAAAGTAGATCTTCACTTTTCCTAGATTGTAGGAAAGTGAGCAGGTTCCCTCCAACAACCATTCCCACCTTCATTTGAACTCAAACTCCACTTGTAGAAGTTTTGGAGCACTTCTAGAGTCTATATAAAGACTTTAAATCACTTGTACAATACATGGAAGCAATATACATATACTTGTTACCATCATTGTCTTGCTCCTTCAATTTCTGCATCATCTTCCTCGCCAATAGTAATCTTGCAGAGGCTGCTGCTCTCTCTTCAAAGCTTACAATTTAATACGAGATGGAACATTTGAAAGGTATTAGTGTCTTGTTTATTCCTACAAAGTTTCATAGTATTTGGTTCATTAGATTGGGAGAAATTACAGTTTGTCTATCTCAGGGTCAATCTCTACGTATTTGTGAAAAATAAGAGGTACCACTATTGAGTGTCTGATTCATTCCTAGAGCATATTTTGCTTATTCCTTATAAATTTGTGCATTATATACACTAAAAACCCTAATTGTATCACTTCTATAAAGGGATTTTTTCTTATTGTAATCACATTGGTCGCTATGGGCATTTGAAGTGCATTATCTCTTTCATAGATAGTAAGTTTTTTGAGCTAGTCGACCCGTGAACCTATGTGTTTTGTATCAACTCCTCCTTGATGCTCCAAACTACATAGTGCATTTCTTTGCACTTATCACATGCCTATAAGGTCTATTTGAGTCTTCATAAGCTCAAGGGCTGGTCTTGTGCTGATGGACTAGATCAAACTTTGTTGCTTCGAAATGCACTTTTCTACCTCATCCAAGCTTCTCCAAGTTCTTTCAATGGTATCAGAGCTAGATCAAGATGGGTGATGGATTTCCCTCAATGATCGAGAAGCTTGATTGACACAACCAGGAAGCTTGGAAAATCAGAATGGAGGCCTATTTGCAAGGTAGAAATCTTTATGGAGTTGTAGCAGGTGATGAAGCTATGCCTACTCCAAGATCCAAAGGAGGACCTACACAAGAGGAGATAGATAAGCTCACACTTTGGTGTGCAAGGGATGCTCAAGCAAGGTTGTACATACTAAAATCTATCTCTGACTTTCTATTACCATATATAAGAGGATGCAAGACACCTCAAGAGACTTGGGATTTCCTCAAGACTTTCTTTTCTGCTAGTACCAAAGCAAGAAAGAATCATCTTTGGAACGAGTTTAACCAAATGAAGATGACACCTAAACAAACCATCATGGAGTTTTTAACCAAGATCAAGGAGGTTGCAGATTAGTTAGCATCCATTGGAGAGATGATTGAAGAAGATGCTATCATGCAGAAAATTCTCAATGTCATTCGAAGTGATAAGGAATGGAAATCCTTCACGAGGGCTTATGACCTCATCATGGATGTGCAGACTCCAGACTTCAACATCTTTCTTGGACAACTCTTCATTCAAGAGGCCAACAATAGCATAAAGGAAGGTAACTCCTATCATGGTAATTCAACTAGTGCTCTATATGCAGATAAGAAGGACAAGAAGCAGAAAGGCAAGAAGAAGGAAGAAGATGAAGAAGAGACTTCCCAAGCCAACCTCGCAAGCAAGAGCAAGTGGAAAGGGAAGAAGAAAGTACCAAAGCATGACAAAGCCAAAGGTCAGAATGTTCAACCTTGTGCCATATGCGATAAGACCAACTATATCACTCAGAATTTCTGTTTCAATTGGAAGACCGAGAAAGGAAGTGGAAGAGGTGGATATGGCAACAATAGAGGCAGAGGTGGACACAACTTCAACAATAACAATAGAGGCTATAATAGAATAATTATTCAGAAGGTCAACCACATGAAGACTCATTGCTTCTCATGAATCGAAGCCACAAATAAGGTAAAAAAGATGATCATTTGTTCTACATAGGTTCAAGATGTTCGAATCATGTTGCAGGCAACATTGCTCTTCCATCTGATTTGAAAAGTCCAAAGCATAGACATGATGTGCAAAGAAGGGATGAAACAAAGCACAATGTGGAGAAGATTGGTAATGTCAAAGCTTCCAATGGCAAGACAAACATTCTAAGTAAGGTTCTCTATGTACCCACTATCACTAAAAACCTAATAAGTATAGGCCAAATATTTTAAAAAGGCTTGCAAGTTAGGTTCACCTAACATGGAGCTATTTTGGAAGATCCATGTCAAGGCTTAAAAAAGATAGCCAGAGATGAGAAACATGGTAGGCACTTTACTTTTCAAGTAGGAGAAACCAGCAACATATCTCTATTCAACTTTGGGTCTCAAACCCTAAGTGAGCTTGAAGTGTGGCATAAGAGACTTGCTCGTCTGCATGAAAGAACCTTGAAGGATATATGTAGGGATCAAAGTGTTCTAGAATTGCCGAACATATCAAAGCAACACATGATCAACAAGTGTGATGCATGTCAGATTGGGAAGGCACAAAGACAACCATTCAACCACAAAGGCTACAACCACAACAATGTATTGGACTTAGTACATATAGAGGTATGGGGACCAAGTCAAGAACCTTCATTGGCAGGATCAAGGTATTATGTCTCATTTATTGACGACCATAGTAGATGGACTATTCTATACTTTATCAAGAGTAAGAATGAAGTGTTTGATTGCTTCAAAAAGTATCTAGGACATGTGGAGAATCATATAGTTAGATTACTAAAGAAGCTCAGATCTGATGGAGCAAAAGAATACTTCTCCAAAGATTTTGATGAGTTCTTGCAAGATAAGGGTATGAAAAGGAAAGTGACGACCAGGTACTCTCCTCAACTAAATGGAATTGCAAAGAGGAGAAACAAGACATTGGTTTTATTAGCCAGAACAATGCTTGAAGAGAAGAAGTTGCCATATTGTCTATGGGCAGAGACTATTTCAACTGTTGTTTACCTTGTCAATAGACTATTTCATCAGAGAGAAGCTTATGGAAAAGGAGATTGACATTTCTTACTGAAAAGCAAGTAGCAGATATAATGACAAAGGCACTTGATGGAATAAAGCTTTGTAGATTCAAAGCTATGGCAGATATTCAGCCTATCAGAGAATGACGACTCAAGCATACTTTAGCTTGAGGGGGAGTTGTTGGAACATGAATCTTACACTATGGTTAAGGTGGATTTGATCTACATCAAAGGCTATCGTGTCAAAAGAATATCCGTTGGAGAGTTCTTTTTCTTATGTTCACTTATTGTATTTAAAAAAAAAATATTTTTTATGGATTTTTTACCATTGTAAAAGCTTTGAGCTTTACACATGTAAAAGTAGAAAGATATAGCCAAAATCCCACGAATTTTTGGTGGTTGAGTTGCACTCAATCAAGCAATCAATCACCTAAAAGTAGATCAAACTTGGTCTTCACTTTTCCTAGATTGTAAGAAAGTGAATTGATTCCCTCCAACAACCATTCCCACATTCATTTAAATTCAAAATTCACTTGTAGAAGTCGTGGAGCACTTCTAGAGTCTATATGAAGACTTTAACTCACGTGTACAATACATGGAAGCAATAGACATACACTTGTGACCATCATTGTCTTGCTCCTTCAATTTCTGCATCATCTTCTTCACAAATAGTAATCTTGCAGAGGTTATTTCTCTCTCTTTAGAGCTCCATATTTAATGCATAATGGCTCATCTGAAAGATATTAGTGCCTAGTTAATGACTATAAATTTGCATAGCATTTGGTTTAGTAGATTGGGAGAAATTTTAGTTTTTCTGTCCTAGGGTCAATCTTTGCATATTCCTAAAAAATAGGAGGTACCACCGTTGAGTGTCTCATTCATTCCTATAGGATATTTTACTTATTCCTTATACTTTTATGCATTATATACACTCAACTCTATGTGTATTAATCCCATAAAAGGATTTTTTTCTAATTCTAATCGTGCTCGTCGCTATGGGCATTTGAAGTTCATTGTCTCTTCCATAGATAGTAAGTCTTTTAAGCTAGTCGACCTGCGAACCTATCTGTTTCGTATCGAATCCTTCTCCTTGATGCTCCAAAGTACATAGTGCATTTATTTGCACTTATCACATGCCTATAAGGTCTATTTGAGTCTCCATAAGCTCAAGGGCTGGTCTTGTGCCGGTTGACTAGACCAAACTTCGTCGCTTTGAAACACACTTTTCTACCTCCTACAAGCTTCTCCAAGTTCTTTCGAAATGCATCACTGCTTTCAACCATGACACTGATGCAGAAACATGACTGTATGTGAAAAAGTTGAACAAAATTATCCTGACGAGTTCCACTAGACCTATAGTAGACTTCGAGACGCTTATACTGGCGAACCCACTTATTTCCAATGGCCTCCATATATTTTTTCCTTGGAACCAATTTCCAAGTGTCGTTTTCCACTAAAGCTGGCCTCCATATATTTTTTCCTTGGAACCGATTTCCAAGTGTCGTTTTCCACTAAAGCTTTAATTTTTTCCTCTATAGTCTCTCGTCACTCCTTGCATGGATTTTGTTCAAATGCATTTGGCTTCTTCAATCACTTTGCTTATGCATGCAAAATGTCTAGCGATGAATGAATCATATGTAAAACTCCCAATAGGATACTTATCTTATTGGACCTTCTTACTTCACCTTTCCATTCGTTTGGATGCTTTATGCCTTTGCGTTCTACCCGTTCTTTGCATGATGGTCTTCATTGAGTTCTATCCATAAATCTTCATCTTCTTCAATCTCTATGCTCTAAGTTTTTCCTTTGTTCCTTGCATCACTTTTTTTACTTGATGAATGACTATGTCCACTCAATGGTGATTGTCTTCTTGAGCTTGATTCCTTTGGTCCACTAATGAATTATGCTCTTGTGTTCTTCATTTCCTCTTGAGATCCTTGTTTCCTCATCTTCATTTGCTGGCATAGATATATTTGAAGAGTACCAAGATAAAACCTCATCAAATATGTCATCCCTTAATAGTTTGGCTCATTAATTATGGATTTTTATCAACTATACCCCTTTTTATCACCTACATATCCTATGAGTACACATGTTTATTATCTATGATCGAGTTTAGTTCTTAGTTTACTTGGTATTAATACATAAGAAGTACAACCAAACACTCTCAAGTGTGATACATCTGGTTTTCTATTATACCAAGCTTCATATGGTTTTGACCATGTATACATGACTTGGGTTATTGTGTTCATGATGTATATGGCATTGGTTGTTGCATCAACATGATAGGAATTTGGCATTCCTATCTCCGTCATCATAGCTAGAACATTTAACAGTGTGCCTATTCTTTCTTTTCACTACATCATTTTTTCGAGTTGTGTACCCACATAATTTGTCTCTACCATTGGACTCCAAGAACTCCGATCACGTATGGGAGAAGTATTGCCCCCATCCATCTAAAATTAGACACTTTGTGTACCTATCACATTCCTTCTCTACAATAGCTTTCAAGTTCTTTAGGTAATAAAATACATTTGAATTATGATTAATGAAATAAACGTTGGAACAAAAAGCTTTCATTATGCTTGAGGTGGACATGATCTTCATCAAACTCGTCATTGGAATGATGTCAAATATACTCGTTGTAGAGTTTTATTTGCATTCAATTGTTGTATTGAAAGTTTGATCATAGGATCACCCTCTTATGTAAGTTGCAAAGCATTTGTAAAAGGGAAAAGTAAAAGATATAAAAGCCACGAGTTAGAAGTAGTTGGTATTGATTCTCAATCAATCAATCAAAAGGTAGATGTGATTTCAAATTTCCCTTTTCCTTGATTGTAGGAAATGATTCCACTCAAGCTAAACTTAGAAACCCTCCTAATTTTGAATTCAAATACATGAAGCAAAGGTGTACATAGATGCTCAAGAGTCTATATAAATTCTCCCCAACATTTTTACACCAATTAGCATGATAATTTGAAGCAATACATATACTTCTTGTTCATTGCTTCGTGCCACTTTACTTTACTACTTCTTCCTCAGATTTTATCAACTTGCGGAGAGTGTTGCTCACTCTAAAGAGCTCCAAATCCAATCTTTAAGGTCTCACTGGAAAGGTATTACTTTCTAGTTTATGCTTATGAATGTTTAGATCATTTAGTTCATTACTTTTAGAGATATGGAAGATTTTCAGTCTCGAGTCATTCTCTACAACTCCCTGAAATTTTGGGATGACACTAGTTCAGTGTTAAGGTGCTTGATCCTTGTATAGTTCATATAAATTAGGGGTTTTATGCTTTATAGCAAGCCAAACATATTTATGATATCAGCGTTAAGAGGAACATTTCCAATTCTTACTGTGTTGGTTGCTCTCACTGTTTAAAGTCACAACTTGTATCCATATTTAGGTCTTTGTGAGCTAGTCATGGTGTAAGTTATCTATTTTGCATCAACTTGTTTTTGTTGATGTTTCAAAGTACCTATTGGGTTTTATTGCACTAACCACAAGCCTACAAGGCCTATTTTAAATACCCAAAGAGCTAGGGCTAGTCGTATGCTGGTTTGCTAGACTAACTTTACCACTTGACAACTCATCTTTCTGAGATTCTCCAAGCTTCTCCAACTTCTTTCAGTGGTATCAGAGCAAACAAAATATAAGAGATGGCTTTTCATCAATGATTGAGAAGCTTGATAGAGACAATTATGCTGCTTGGTCCAGAAAGGAAGTAGAAGAGGTGGATATGGCAGCAATAGAGGTAGAGTTGGACAAAAATTCAACAATAACAATAGAGGCCATAACAAAAGGGATGACAACAATTATTATGAAGATCAGCACCATGAGGAATCGGTGTCCTTGATAAACCTAAGCCACAAGGAAGCTAAAGAGGATAATCATTTATTCTACATAGATTCAGGATGTTCAAATCATGTTGCAAGCAACATAGCTCTCTTATCTGATTTGGAAATTCCAAAGCATAGACATGAAGCTCAAAGAGGGGATGATACAAAGCACAAGATGGAGAAGATTCATAATAGCTTTGAATGGCAGGACAAATATTATGATCAAGGTACTCTATGTTCCCACTATCACAAAAAACCTAATGTGTAAGCCAAATAGTTGAAAAAGGCTTGCAAGTTAGGTTCACCCAACATGGAGCTTTTGTGGAAGATCCATGTCAAGGCTTCAAGAAGATAGCCAGAGTTGAGAAGCATTGTAGGCTCTTTACTTTTGAAGTAGGAGAAACCAAAAATATAGCTCTATTCACCTTTGGGTCTCAAACCCTAAGCAAGCTTGAAGTGTGGCAGAAGGCTACATCCACAACAACTTATTGGACTTAGTACATACAAATATATGGGGACTAATTCAAGAACCTTCATTGGAAGGATCAAGGTATGATGTCTCACTTATTGATGACCATAGTTGTTGGAGCAAATGCAAAGCCTCCACACTTGGCTAGGAAATGGAAGCTATGTGTAATTTGTTGAAGAACCACATGAATCATTGCTTATGGTTTACCATTAAACTTTTGTAAAAGTCATTTGACTTGAGGGAATATTGTAAGTCCACATATCTCCTGGAGTTTGGAGAACTAAAAGCTATCAATCTTGCTTGTTAAAGTCACTCCTAACTTAGATAATACTTTTAGGTAGAACATCTATTTGAATTTCAAAATTCAAACTTGGAGAAAAGTCACTATATAAGGGAGTTGAAAATGCGCGGCTTTAGGGCCCCCATTACTGAGTTTATTGCTGATTATTTGTATATGTTGAGTGGCTTACATCATAGCCTACTCCTAGCACTATCATTGGACAACATATTCATGTCAATGATCATGTACAACATTGTTGTCTAATACATTATATCATTGATCATCTCTGTTCATCTCTTTGCTATGTCTGCTTAGAACAATATTGCACTTGTGATGCTCATATCTCAGTGAGTTGTTATCCATTTTCAATGATCTATAGCTTTTTGGAACAATCTCAGAGTCTACTGCAATCTACCAAAGTTTAAAGAAGTTTCATTCAGCCAATTGGATGAGAATCATCTCAAAGTGGTCACTGGTCATTCTCTGTAGAGTTCCTAAAATATCGGGGATAAGCTTCTACTTGCTAAAGACATTGCTCAGTGTGTGATCCACTTGGAATCATTAGCTCGCTAAGCTAGTTAGATACCCTCATAAGGAAGGTTTCTAATTGCTACTATACTATGAGTACTAAGGAAAACATCCAGTAAGTGTCAAGACCAAAATAACAACTTTTTGGTCACAAGCTAGTTGGAAACTTATCTATTTTGATCGAATTGTTTAAACCATCATCTCCAAAGTACATAGGCACTTATTTAGTGTCATTGAAAAGCTAAAGGGGTCTAAAACACAACTCTGAAGTAAAATAGGGCAGGTACAAAGTAGGGATTAGCAATACCAACTCATTTCTTGAGGTGTCCATCCATCTTTCCCAACAATAGTAGATGGACTATTCTATACTTTATCAAGATTAAGAATGAAGTGTTTGATTGCTTCAAAAACTATCCAGGACATGTGGAGAATCATATAGGTAGATCACTCAAGAAGCTAAGATCTGGTGGAAGGGGAGAGTACTTCTCCAAAGAGTTTGATGAGTTCTTGCAGAATAAAGGTATCAAAAGGGATGTGACTACCAGGTACTCTCCTCAACTGAATGGAATTGTAGAGAGGAGAAACAAGACATTGGTTGGATCAGCCAGAACAATGCTTGACGATAAGAGTTTGCCACATTGTCAATGGGTAGAGGCTATTTCAACTATTGTGTACCTTGTGAATAGACTACCATCCAAAGCACTTCAAGATATGTGTCCTCATGAAGCATGGTATGGAAGAAAACCTTGTCTTTGACGTTTCAAGGTGTTTGGTTGTTTAGCGTATGTTCATGTATCATCACAAATAAGAGGTAAGCTAGATGAAAGGGCAACAAAGGCAGTGTTTATTGGCTATGACTCAACTCAGATGGGCTACAAGTTCTATAATCAGTCAACCAAGCAATTCACTACAAGTAGGGATGTTGTGTTTGAAGAACACATCTCTTGGTATGATGAAGACAAACAAAGGTAACTCTACCATATGATCTTGATTCTGATTCTCATCAAATACGAAGCAAGATGTGATATAGATGATGAACAAGATGAAAGGGAAATTGATTACAAAGTATGGAAGTCAAGAGGCAAATCAAAGATGTAGGAGTGTGGAGAATGCTCCAAACAAGCACCTAGAAGATCAACAAGAGGGAAGAAACAACCAGAAAGTTATGGATATGATTCCACATTTGTTACAAAGCATTCAATCTACTTGGAAAAAGACTCAATTTCAAAGGAACCCTCAGCCTATGAAGAGGCAAAATGAAACCCTAATTGGTAAAATTCCATGAAAGAAGAAATATATGCACTGACGGAGACAGACACTTGCAATTTGGTTCTAATGTCATCCAATCAAAAGGTAATTGGTCCTAAATGGGTATATAAAGTCAAAAGAAACTCAGATGGATCAATTTATAGGTACAAGAAAAGATTATTTGCCAAAGGATGCTCACAAACGCATGGTATAGACTATGAGGAAACATTCTCACAAGTTGCAAAGATGACTACAATTAGAACATTGATAAGTGTAGCTACTCCAGGAAATTGGAGACTCCTCCAACTTGATGTA
>CM035409.1:97260931-97285931 GCA_020310875.1 Ceratopteris richardii
AGTCTACATGTCCGTAAACCTCTAAGTATTGATATGTCCATACCTCTTATGCCAAAGATCTAATTCTGCTTCCTTCTTTCTTCTGTATGTTAAGTAGGCTCTGTGGTGGAAATTGGAGTTCACTCGAGTGTGAATAGACTCCCTCCTTTCTTCCTCTAGCCACCAATCTATATCCCTCTTTAAGGTTCTCCACAAACCATCACTTCTCATTAAACTTGAAGTACAAACCTCTTTCAAACAATTGAGCCACCAAAACAAGATTATTTGTAATTGTGGGAACATGAAGAGCGTCTTTCCAACACTAAGCCTTACGAGAACCAACCAACATAACATCACCAATATCTGCAATGACATGGGTAGTATAAACACTTTTCTTCGCATGCTCCTTATGTGATAGTGACTAAGCAGGTGGGAAGTCGATGAAAACTCGCAAAGCATGGTTTGGTGGTTCATAACTTTACTTTGATGGAAGTAACCCTTGTGCAGCCAAAAAGACATAATGTTGTATTGGGTTTCTTTGTTTCAAACATAATAACGTTCATCATGCTTTTCCAATAGTCCAAGTGATGCAAGTTTTAATTTATACGACAATAGATTTCTTAGACTCTTAGTTCATTTGACATTTTGTTCCATAAGCTTTGGAACTATATAAATGGTTTCATTCTCAAGGGAAGTCCATGCGTACATACATACATCCGTATATAGATAGATACATACATACATACATACGTCCATACATAGATACATACATACATACACATGTACAAACATACATACACATGTACAAACATACATACATACATACATACATACATACATACATACATACATGCCTGCATACATACATACATACATACATACATACATACATACATACATACATACATACATACATACATACATACACACATACATACATACATGCATGCATGCATGCATACATACATACATACATACATACATACATACATACATACATACATACATACATGTATAGATACATACATACATGGATACGTACACACATGCATGCATACACATATACATAGATACATACATACATACATGCATACATACATACATACATACATATAGACATACATACATACGTACATACATACATACTTACATACATACATACATACATATGTACATACATACATACATCTATTCATGGATACATACATACATGCATACATACATACATACATGTATACATACATGTATACATACATACATACACACACACACACACAAAAGCATGTATAGACATGCATCCATACATGCATACATCAATCCACCTATAGATAGAAATATTTTTAGTGTTTTTTTTTGTATTAAAAGGAAAAGCCTAGAATGTCTTGTGCCACTTATCCATTTTCTACATCATGTATATATACATTTTTTCAAAGACATTCATCTTATTATTTAGTCAAATATAAGTGCGTATGGATATTGAGTTTTCACATGAAACATAGAAATCTTCGCTTAGAAAGTCGTATATGTATTAGATAAATTGTTTAACAAGTGTGAAGACAATAGCTACAATGATGAATGGGTCAATTGTATCATAGGACGTGAATAATTACGAAATAGTTTGAGTTCGTTGGGGAAGAAAATTGATTAAAAATATATATAATAGAGATAAAAGATATTGATCAGAAAAACAAATGTTTAGGAAGCCATAAGGGCTTCGAAATAGAAATAATGAACTATTAAAAAAAAAACTAAAAGCATGGGAATATGGACCAGATATAAGCAAATGATAGTAATAATCAAAATCAATACTCATTTTGGAAACTTCTGAAGCATTTATGTTTTGGGCTATAATGCCTTCTCTCAACTAAATCTTGGAATGAGAAAGTTTTGGTAATTTCTTTTGTTTGATGCATTAGAAAAAAAAGTTATGTGCGAGAGTTAAAACAAAGCCACATACTCATAAGGAAATGATTTTTGTTTGAAAGCGACACGAAAGATGAATTAAAGATAGAAAATGTACATGTACCTAGGACAAGAAACCACCTCTTTATAATAAGTAGAGGCCTACCAAAATACAAGGCCAAAAGAAACCAGGCTCAACAGAGCTTACATAGACTCTTAACAGAGAGAGTGTAGATGAGCATAAGCTAGGAGCTTTTACAAGAGAAGATTATATCTAATCTGATACTAGAGTACAGCTTCATTAGGGCCTCTCCATTGATTGGGAGGTAAATCTTTGAGAAATCTGGAGAGTTAGAAATCTGCAGCAGGAGCCTCTTTAATGGTTGAGAGACACTTCTTAGCAATCTTTCTAAAACCCTGATAAAAGGATAAATAGAAGCAGTTGAATCTCTTGTTGAAGACAACTTCATTTCTACTTTTCTAGATGAACCACAGAGTATGAACTCTCCAAAGATTCCATAGAACAAGATCCATTCTATTGCAGGATCACAGTAGAATTTCTCTATAACTAAACTAGAAGTTGAGTTTGCTGCAATAGGGTTGAACAGGTTTCCAAAAATGGTTAGCATGTTTACAATTATAGAAGAAGTGGTACAAATCCTCCACAATGCCACAAAATGTACATGTTCTATCAATAATTCCATCCATCTTTATTCTGGGGCCACACCAAATGCCATTGTGGATAATGAGCCACTGAAGGAAGGACTATTTGATGTTGATGAGAAAATCCGATAAGCAAGTGAATCTATATTACCATTGTCTAGTAGACCAATTCACCATCCATCTACTATCCAAGTTGTTGAGAATCTTATGCAAAGAACCTCTGTACTTCTTAAATTTTCTGAATATGTCCCAGGCCACCATGGAGATATTCGCCTGTCTATTATTTTGGCATTACTGGATCTTATTTTGCACCAGATCTTATTGCTTGATCAGGACCTACAGGCAGGGAAAGGAAAGATCAGTATTAGCAATAATATAATCATCAGACATGACTTCACCCTGTAAGAAGAAGTCCCTCTAGGAAACAAAGCCTTTCTTTTTGCATTTGTGTTCTTCAATGCCAATCTCCATATTGCTCCATACGGAGAGCCATCCAGTCTAGATGCTTTCCTATAAGTAAAAGTCAGTGTACTGAAAGAATTTATCATTGGGAATACAATTTTTTTTCTACTTGCATCCATCCTTTCTAGAGTCTACGACTAAGAGGACTGGCCAAAGGAGTAAAGGAGTGGGGAGAAACAATGATATCCCAAAGGGAGTGGTCTTTCCAGGCTTTGTAGTGTTCTAAAGAGAATTGGCCAGTGTTTCTTCTAATCAAGCAAGCGCAAATGTCATCAGACTCAAGAGACCTAGCTATCCACTTATAGCCATATTGGTGGCTATTTTTTTAGGACATATAATACCCAGGTCAGCCTCCTTTTTAAGGACACAACAAATGTCCTAGGATACTTTGGGAATTTTGTTATGTTGAGGGCTCCTCTTCCCCACAAAAATCTTCTCGCAAGTGTAATCGCTTGGTAAAACTCCTTTTTATTAGGCATCCTGCAAGACAAAAAATAGGTCAGGCTAGGTAAAATAAAGTGATTTGGCACAGACTCTGTGAGATAAGGCACTTTGACAAGCATACCAATTGAAAATTTTACCCCTAAATTTGTTGAGCACTCACTCCCATTTTTGACTAAGGGAAACTTAAAAACCCATAACAATACCCAAAAGTCTAAAGATTTCCCCATCCTTAAATAAGGAGATGGTTTCATCGTTGTCCGTCCATAGAAGATATACCTATTATTCCACTATCTCCGTTTTGAAATATTTTTTTTGGAAAAAAAAAGTACGTGTGATAAAAAAAAAACAAAGGATTCATGTGATAAACGTACCGAATAAGAGGCCAACTTTAATTCGAAAAAGCAATAACTTTTATGGTGGTTCTTCTGTTAACAAACAGTCATTTGTTTCTTGAGGAACGCCTTTGCACTCTTTTGTTGTAATTAATCATAACTTTTTTCGCCAGCGTTTATGAAAGCCCGAGTTACGTGCAGTGTTACATACCGATTGAATGCGCGCACTTAAGTGTAAAAGCCTGTGTTATACGCAGATCACACAAAGATTGTGTGTGCGCAAGTGTTGTAGACGAGCTTCTGAATATATGCGCTCAACCTTCTTTCAGGCCATCTTCAACTGCACCAGTCATCTCTTAGGTACGTTTGTTTAGCTGTTCTCGACAGCTTTCGAATATCTCCATAAGCAAAACGATAAGCCTCTTCTTCTTGAAGAATTTAGGATTGGTTTGGAGAGAATTTGTGTTTCGTTAGCGTGTCACGAAGCTTCTCACAGTTACGAACAAGGACCGATCGATTGTCGTTGACGATGCCACCTCTTTCGTTGAACGATTCGCTCGTTTTAGGCTCTCAAGAAGCTGAACTCCAGTCTTTTAATATAGTCTTTTCAAGTTTCGAATAACTTATTTGTTATTTGCTTTGATAACCAGGTTTGGGCCTGCTAGCCTCACCGTATGCGATGGCACAGACAGGCTGGTTAGCAGCGGGCATCTGCATCGTGATGGCAGCCGCAAACGTACGTAAGAGAAGACTGGTGCAGTTGACGATGGCCTGAAAGAAGGTTGAGGTCGCAGCAGGTTTCTCCATGGCTGTTCAAGAAGGTTGAAGTCACAGAAGGTGTGCTCGCTCGTAAGCTCTTCTTTTCTGATGTACTACTACGATTGCTTCTAAAATCAACAAAAATTTTAATTTGTTTGCAGAAACGCAATAAAAATGTATCTATTAAATACACCTACTGGGCGCATATATTCAGAAGCTCGTCGTGTGCAATCTACAACACTTGCGCACACACAATATTTGTGGTATTCTGCGTATAACACAGGCTTTTACACTTATGTGCGCGCATTCAATCGGTATGTAACAATGCACGTAACTCGGGCTTTCATAAACGCTGGCGAAAAAAGTTATGATTAATTACAACAAAAGAGTGCAAAGGCGTTCCTCAAGAAACAAATGACTGTTTGTTAACAGAAGAACGGGTTATGCGACCTACCAAGAGGTGGCACACGCGGCAGTAGGACGCACTGTTTGTCTGATCATCGAGGCTTTTTTTAGCTTGAGGTGGCAGGGTCCCTATTGGGATATTGCATCTCCATAGCTGACAACTTTGGCCAGATTTTTCCTTCATCTGTGTTATCACTTCCTGGCCTTTCCGTTCGACATTTTCTCCTTCTCATTGCCTGTATTTGCGTTCTGCCAACTGTATGAATGCGCGACCTTAGCGGCCTTTCCTTCACATCTCTATGGTCCGTCGCTGCAGCCATTCTTCTCGTTGTCGTCGTGTTTGCCTCTACCTTTGTGGACCACATTGGTTTTCATCACTCTATTCCACTGCAAACATACACGGTGCAGCGGCACAACATTTCCTAATATTTATGGCTCGATGAAAGATCCCTCGAAGTTCCGCAGGTACTCGAAGGTGAAGTCTACTTACCACATAATCTATTCTGCCTGTATCATTACTCATGTCCGTGTTTGCTTATTTTTTTCAGGTTCTTATAGTGAGCTTTTCAATCCCAACCTTCTTCATCCTCGGGCTCGGTGTCGTGGGTTCTGCAATGTTTGGCCGTGCGACTGCATCACAAATAACTTTAAGCATGCCATCACGTCGCAAAATAGTGCTATGGGCAACTGTTTTAACACCATTGCTAAAGTTCGCGCTCATTCTTTCCCCTCTGTCAGAGGCGAAAGATCTACCGTTTTGGCCATTAGCGTTTTGGCCACTACCCTACTTCAATTACGTCGTTGCGCTGATTGGATCGCTCGTAGTGATATCAATCTGTTTGATCCTTCCGAGCTTTTATATGGCTCCCATGGCTTGCAAAGAAGACTATAACACCAAACATTGAATGTCCTGCTCCAATGTTTGAAAGCCCTAATTTCTATCAACCCGAAAATAAATACTTCAGAGATTTGCAAAATGAATTCGATATTCTATTATTACTATCATTTCGTTGTATATTTGCTCCATATACTCGGGATTTTCAGTTTGCCTTATAGTTCATTTTGGGAATATCTGGACGCAAATGCATTGGTAACACATTAAATATATCTTATATAATTCTAGTATGATGTTTGCTTTTCAAATATGATTTAGTTATCTAAACTTACATTATAAAGACTTTATAGTTATCATTTAATAAAATAGTATTGTAGGCATACAGGAACGGGAAAGGATTCTCAATAATATTTTGGATATAGAGTTTCTTATATTTAGACTTTTCATCTATTGCCCTCATAATAAAAGCATGAAAAGAAAAATAACCTCTCTGGATCCTTGACTTGCGTTTTCATAATCTTGCAAAAATTAAGGAAGAAATTTATTACACATATGCCTCAATCCATAAAGTTAACGTTGGAAGGAATAAGAGATGTATAAACACACTACATATTCCTAGCTAGGAAAGAATAATCCTTACGGGTTCTGAAATATTGTTTAATGATATGTATGCATAGACGTAAATTATTTATCAAAACCTTTGCCCCTTATCATCTTTTAAATTCTTAATCAAATCTCTCTCGCATAATACAATTGATCAACTTATCATTGTAAATATACTCTTAATAATTTATAAACCATTTATTACATACATATAGGATTTTCTAAGTGAAGATTTCTACTTCTCATTTAAAAACTCAATATCCATAAGCACTTCTAAAATTATACTTGACTTAATAAGATGAATATTTTTTTGCAAGACTATATATGTACATGATGTAGAAAATGGATACGTGGCACGAGAGATTATAGGTTTCTCCTTTAAATATATATATATATATATATATAATTCCATCTATACATGTATTTATTGTGAAAAGGTGATGGGAAGTATGTAGAGATGAGTGACGTTTACAACAAACCTTCTCTATACCAACCAATATAACTCCAGGGATGCTTAATATAATTTTGTAGCTTTCCAAATATGCAAAAAAGAACTATCAAGTCCTCTGGAACATCATTATCAAAAGACTGCATCAAAAGAGATAACTTTCACTTTGCAAGGATTGAAGAAACCCACTATTTTGGGAAGAGGAGGTCATAGAGATATGCTCAAAGCTCACAACCTCATATATGAATGGACTAGAAAACTTTTGCACACATCTAACTAAAGTCTATAGTTAACCAAAGCAAGTTATTTGATGAATTTAGCTGCACCATACATAGAGAAATAAATCTAACAAGTCAAGGGGGGTCACCCTGACTTCTTAGAAGCAAGATGAATTGCAAACACAATCAGCTTCTATCATTCATATCTTGCAATTGAATATTTGAGTTAAGATAAAACTTGATAGTTAGATACAATAAGTGCCACTCTAACTAATCCAAGTGAAAGTATAGCAATTGGATACGCACATAGAGAGAACTTGATAAGAGAAGTCCATTGTGTACCTCAAGGTAGTGTAGTAGCACACATAGAATGACTTACTCAAAGTAATGAATCAAAATATGTGATATTGAATGTATGATACATGGGAGATATGGAGGACTACCCTCACTTGTAGAGATTATAATGTAGGCTCAATCTATAAGTCACACACTCTCAAAATAGCTTGATATATTTCCTGACTTGAAGAGGATGTTGTTATACATACATTTGAATTCTGATTGTGATTATTCTTCACCTAAAAGTGATCCTAGATTTTTGGATTATGTTTCTTTGATTCTAACTAACAAAGTTCATGGATTTAACTTTCTATCATCATGAGATTCCTCTTCTACTTTTAGTTTTTACAAATAATCAATATAAGTACAAGATTTACTTTTGGAGTTTTCACAAGCATGTGTTCTCATGATCATTACTAAATTGGATGACTTATGAGAGTATTCGATAAAGGTTAGAAAATCTCTTAGGATTGATATTTGCACAGCTAGCTTCCCCTCAAGCCTTAAATCTTGAGTGTTCAATCCTTCAAGATCCCTTGTGATCCTATCATTCATTTGAAAACTCTTTAGCTTGATTCCATCCAATGCCTATATCATCATATTTGCACATTGTTTGATGTGTTGACACATAATGAATCTCTCTAACTGTAATATTTTCCATGGTATAATGATAATGCACTTCTATGTGTTTAGTCTTGGCATGATAAATTGGGTTAGTGGCAAGGTGTAAAGAATTGATGTCATTCCCAAAGATATGTGGAGTATAAGAATTAGGACCTAGAGTAGAGTATATAGTATTAATCCACATTTCTTCATGTGTAGCATTTACAAGTCCTCTATACTCAACCTCAGTTGATAAGAGTGCAACAGTTGGTTGCTTCTTTGAGGACCATGAAATCAACTTTGCATCTATGAAGGTGAGGTATCAAGATGTGCTTCTCCAATCATCTTTAGAGCCTGCCCAAACTACATCAGAGAAGAATTGAATGTCTATATCAGAGGTATAAGGATAGTGTAAACCTTCATTGGTTGTACCCTTCAAGTATTTGAGGATTCTCTTGGCTGCTTCCATGTGAGGTTTGTTAGAGAAGATGCTGGATAACCTTAAGAGATGAAGTGGTGCTACTTAAAGCTGCTTCACACCAGCCAAGAACAATTGATAGAGAGTGTAGTGGGCCTCTTTAGCTTGCTAATGATCATAAATAATCACCTATGTTGTTTGGAATATGATCCACTAATCAATGGATCAAAACGGATAGGTAAGAAATTGATCCATGATCATGGACTTGTTATTTTAGTCTCTAACATGTTCATTATAATGAATAGTACTCTAAGCATTATAGCAATTAGCCTAATTCCTTTTGGTGATGTATAATTGACTTAGATAAGCACCAATTATGAGTGATTTCAATAAAGAAGATGAACTACATACTGAGCATGTTGTTTAGCAAATCATAGGACTTACCTGATATTTTCGAGATGCATCAGTCAATAGACTGCGGAGTAATGAAGTGAATATATCTCACGATTCAGAGAAGCTATGAGAATGAGATTTTGTAGCTACAAAGTAGAAAGTATAATGAATCTATGATGCTTTAAATCATGACAAATGATCAATCATACACTGCAAAAAAGATCTCAGAAGATCACTTTATTGATGTTGTCATGGAAGAGAAGTGAGTAAAGATGTAATGAAAATGTATGTATTAGATCACATAGAAATACAATGTCATTGGCAATAATCTATTGCATAGTGTGAGGAAAGTGATTGCGCTATGGAGTGAGCTCTCAAGTCACAATGTATTCCTCTCAATTGATCTCCTAGTCGAGGCATATCTACGCATGTCTTTTTTATCTACTTTTATAGTTGAGTTTGGAGCCAATCTTTTGAATTCAAATTCAAAAGTCTACCTAAAAGTAAATCCTAAACTATAGGATATATTCTCTCATCAATCAACTACAAGACTCGATGCTTCCAAACTTCCTCGTGGAAGTAAGTTTCTTTTACAAAGATAAATGTAATTGATTTTACAAGGGATTGATCATATAGGGATCCATGAGAAATATGCTAATCATCCAAGTATGTGGGCTTGGATTCTCTTGCATCAATTGCTCTCTCTCAAGCCTAACATGCTTCGTCTTTATTCCTTCCAGATTTCCTGCAAACCAATTGTTGGAGTTGGATGTCTATGGAAGCACGCAAACAACACAAGGAAGAAGAAGAAGCTTGGAGCACAATACACAATACAGAATGTATTACCACTAGAATGTACAAAGGTAAGCAGCCCATTAGGGCAATAGCTGTATATACAAGCTTGGCAAAAAACCTCCTAAAGAGGAAAAAAAGTGTCCTGACGGTCCTAGAGTGTTCACACACATCATTACCTAAATATATCAACAAATCCCCCTGGGAGTGATGCGATGAACAAGTAGTTGGCACTCATGTATAGGGAAGTGCCAAGATATGTGGAAATCACTCCACATAAGGAAGTAAGCCCAAAGGTTTGCGGAAAGCTTCAAACTTCTCCCTTGGGAGAGCCTTCGTGAACAGGTCTACAATGTTCTCCTCTGTGGGCAAACATGCTAAGCTGATTGATGGAGAGTGTTAATCTCCAAAAGAACAAGCTACTCTTGAAGTTAGAGCACCTCTATATCAAGAGTAACTCAAAAAATTTACCAATTTGAAGGATTCATGATCAATTATAAAGATTTTGGATAAACTGTGAAGACGATGATTCTACAGAAAGTCTGCTGCACATATCTCTCTCATTGACTTATCAAATGTGTAATGTTTTTTAAAAGACTTTGCACAAGGTGTCGTCTATAGTTTGCGCACGTTCTCCAAGTTAAATCATTCCAAAAGACTCAGCAGATCTTAAGCAATGATCTCAACAAGTCACCTATGTCTAGAACTGCTCTTCTGAGAAGTCGATTCAGACACTTGGAACTTCTAGCACTTGGTTCTCTCAATCTAGAACCCGTTTATGCAAATGCTTTTAGCCATAGATAGCTTACCTTCAAACTTAGATTTTTGACTCCTCACTAATGCAAAATTAACCTGTGCAGTGAGAAATGATCAAATCTTTGACCATCGAGATTACGCCTGTTTTAGAAAACAGTGAACACTTCTTCACATATGAATGTTCCTACTCATAATTCTCACAGCGTGTTTACAATTAGGCTCTCAAACTTTAACCATAGACTCATTAACTATGGAATCAGATGTCTACAAAAGGCTTCTTGAAATGATTAAGCACAGAAGGAGAATGCATAGAAACATCAGGCGTAATTTTTCTTCCATTACTAGAAAACTTTACATCTGGATGAGAGAGCTAATCTTCATACTTCTCAAGTGTCTAGTCACTCCCTAATTCTTCTGAATTCTTGTATTCTATACTCTCATCCATTTGCCCTGACATTTTTCCTTTGTATATATAGTCAAATATTTACAAGCTTATGACTATACAAAAGTATAAGTAAACTCGCTTTGAATTAATGTACATATGTGTAGACATCTTCATCTTCTGAATATGCATTTCCTTAAAGCTTCATAACTTGATCTTTTCTTCAGCCTTGACTTCCAAACCTTCATCAAAACTTCAATTGTTGAGTTCTCTGCACCAACAGCTCCCCCTCAATCATCAATTGAGGTTTTCTCTATCTTCTTTATGCCTGCCATAGCTTTGAATCTCTGTAGCTTTGATCCATCCAAGCTCTTGGTTAGCATATCAGCTATCTAATCTTTTGTTGAAGTATGTATTACTTCAATCTCTTTATCCATCACCTTCTCTCTTAGAAAGTGATACTGAATCTCAATATGTTTAGTCCTGGCACGAAAAACAGGATTAGCAGCCAAATACAATGAACTCATGTTATCTCCATAAATAGTGGGTGTACTCTGAATGATGTCAAAACTCTTCATAAGAGTCTTAAGCCATATCACTTTCTTTGCAGCTTCCACCATACCTTTATACTCTGCTTCTGTAGATGACAAAGCAACTGTGTGTTGCTTCTTTGAACACCATGAAATTAACTTATCTCCCACATAACATAGGTATCTATAAGTTGATCTCCTATCATTAGGATTACCTGCCCAATCTGTATCACTATAGATCTTGATGTTTGTATCTGATGTAAAGCCATAACACAAACCTTCTTTGAGTGTATCCTTAATGTACCTCAACACTCTTTGTCCTGCAATCCAATGTTCTTTCCTAGGACAATGCATGAATTGAGAAAATACTCCAACTGCATATGACAAGTCAGGTCTAGTTAAAGTAGCATAGATCAGACTACCAACCAAACTTTGATATAGCTTCATTTCCTTGAACTCTTCTCCTCCATATCTGCTCAATTTGTGATACACTTCCATTGGAGTAGGTGCTACCCTGCAATCATCCATTTTAAACTTGATTAACAAGTTCTTCAAGTACCTTTCTTGAGTTACATACACTCCATGCTGAGTGTATGAGATCTCCATGCCCAAGAAATATGACAAATCTCCCAAGTCACTGATCTTGAAATCTTTCTCCATTTGCTTCTTTAGACTTTGAATGCCTTTCTCATCTGTACCTATAAGAATTATATCATCAACATATATGCACATGTAAATAAACCCATCTTCACTTGCTTTGACAAGCAAGCTACTATCTGCTTTAGACACTTGGAATCCAAGCTCTTTTAAGAACTTCACAAATCTATAATTCCATGCCCTTGGAGCCTGCTTCAAGCCATACAAAGCTCTCTTGAGCTTGCACACATGATCAGGATACCTTTCGTCTCTGAATCCTTGTGGTTGCTCCATGAAAACATCATCTGAAATATAACCATTTAGAAAAGCATTCTTCACATCTAATTGACATAATTTCCAACCTTTACATGCAGCAATAGCTATGAGTGTCCTGATGGTTGTCATCTTTGCCACAGGACTATAAGTTTCATCATAATCTATACCATATGTCTCAGGAAACCCTTTCACAACAAGTCTAGCTTTATACCTAGACACACTTCCATATGCAAACCTCTTTGTCTTGTAGACCCATTTGCATCCATTGATCTTCTGACTATTTGGTTTAGGAACCAAATCCCAAGTCTCATTCTCCATCAATGCATCATACTCTTCCTGCATAGTTTTCTCCCAATTTTCCTTACCTTTTGCCTCTTCATATGTAGAAGGGTCTTCATCTGCCGTTACCATATATGCATAATCTTTGGTAGCCAAAAAAGAAGTGTCATAGCTATACCTTGTAGGTTGCCATTTGTGTCTTGATGACCTTCTAAGTTCTCCACTCCTTGAGGTTTCTGGTTCATCACATTCTGGATCAAATCTTGGCATTTCTTCAACTTCAACCTGTACTTCATTGTTCTCCTCTTCATCAAATATCTGAACCTTTGATTTACCTTTCTTTTGATTCACAACTTCTTCATCACCTGCATAAATATTGATTGTACTTGCATACCAAGTACCTTGCTCATCAAATGTAACATCCTTAGACACAAGGAATTTTTTTGTGGATGGACTCCACAACCTATATCCCATCTGCTTATCATCGTATCCAATGAACACATATTTTTCAGCTTTGGGTTCCAATTTATGCCTTAACTGTGATGGCACATATGCATATGCCAAACATCCAAATACTTTGCAATGATCTAAAGTAGGTCTCTTACCCCACCATGCCTCATATGGTGTCATACCCAGCAATGCTTTACATGGTAATCTATTGACGAAATAAGTAGCTGTATTTACAGCCTCAACCCACAAGTAATTTGGGCAATTTTTCTCCTTCATCATGGATCTTGCAAACTCAACAAGAGTTCTATTCCTACTTTCTGCTACACCATTTTGTTGAGAAGAGTACCTACAAGTAAATTCCCTTTTTATACCTGCATTCCACAAGTAATCACTGAACTCATTAGAGAAATACTCTCCCCCTCCATCTGACCTTAGTCTCTTCAACTTATGACCTGTAATTCTCTCTGCATACACATGATAATGTTTGAATGTATTGAATACCTTTGGCTTATCTTTGATCACATAGATAGTGATCCATCTGGTAGCATCATCAACATAAATCACATAATACCTTGAACCATTGATACTGAAATCCTTTGATGGTCCCCACACATCTATGTGTACCAACTCAAGCTTCTCTGAATACATAAAACCATGCTTGGAATAAGATTGCTTATGAGCCTTACCTAATTGACATGCGTCACATCTGTATGTCATATGTTGACCTGCAACATTAGGCAATCCAAGCACTAAACCATTATTAACCATATCTTTAATACCTCTTTCATTGAAATGTCCAAGCCTTTTGTGCCAAAGATCTAACTCAGAGATCTTATGTCCTCCATAAGTGAACAAGGCTTGACCAACATTACCTTGAATCTTCAATGTGAACAATCTTCCCTCTTTCTTTCCTGAAACAATTTGTTTATAGCCATTGCTAGGGTCTTCCACAAACACTCCTTCATTAGTGAACCTAACTTCATAACCTTTTTCAACAATTTGGCCTACACTTATCAGATTCTTAGGAACTGTAGGAACATACAAAACCTTACTCAAGAGAGTACTTCCATCCTTAGCCTTCACTGATCCAATTGACTTCACATTATGCTTTGTATTGTCACCTGTTTGAACTACATGATTAGTTACCTTATTCTCCAAATCAGTCATCAAAGCTATGTTGCCACTCAGGTGATTGCTACACCCTGAGTCAATGTAGAAGACTCTTTGGTCTTCACTTTGCCTTTCACAAGTTGCATTCATTATCAATGTTGAATCCTCCTTTTGATCTGAAGCATAACTATAGTAGGTATTGTTGTATTGTTGACTTTGGAATCCTCTACCTGCATTTCCTCCAAAGTAACCTCTACTACCTCTACCTTTGAAATTACCTCTTTGATTTCTGCCACCTCTTCCTCTTGAATTAAAATTCTGATTATATCCATCATTATTCTGAGTATTATGCCAACAATCATTAGCTAAGTGATTTGTCTTACCACAAATCCAGCAAGCTTTAACTCCATCTTTGTTACTCCTGCCTCTTCCTCTACCTTTACCACCTCCTCTTCCTCTTAGGAAGTTGGCTTGGCTTCATCTTCATTTACTTGTTGCTTCCCTTTGATATTCTTCTTCTTATCCTTTGAATACATTGCATGACCTGTACTCTTATCACTTTCACCTTTGACATCCTGCCCAAAGGTTAGCATATGTCCTAGCAACTAATGTAAATCAGGATCAAGTGATAATTGAGTAGATAGAATGAATGGCTTCCATTTGTCATCACCTCTTAAACCTGTAAGGATTTACCTTACCAATTTATCCTCCTCAATGTCTTCATCAACTGCTCCTAATGCATCTGCAATGTCCTTCATCCTTGTTACATGATCTGAGATGGATTGAGAAGCCTTCTTCTTGAAAGTGGTAAATTCTTCCCACAAGGATGCCTTCCTTGAATTTATAGTGTTTTGGAAATGCTCTTCCAAAGCATTCCATATATCACTTGCACTTTCAAGACCTCTAATGTGAGGTAGCAAGTAGTCATTAACTACCATGTAAATAATGCTCCTAGCTTGAGCATCTTTCTTCATCCAAGTCTTCAAATCTGATAATTCCTCCCTAGTTGGAACACTAGGATCTCTGAACAGAGGCTTTTCTTCTTCACCTGTGATATAAGTTATCAAGTCTTTGCTCATAAGATGAGCTTCCATCCTCATTAACCATGCTGGATAGTTCTCTCTGTCCAACTTCTCTATCTGAAGAGAATCTCCCATCCTTTCCTCACCTCTGTATTGAATTCTTCAAACTTTATGAGTAATAGATGTACCTTTACTTCGAATGATACTCATTTTCTCTACCTTGATGTAGTATGGCCTCCTTCTCAAGCTTTGCTCTCAAGCTTTCACCTTTTGAATCTTAAGGTGTTGAATTATTTATGACTGTAGTAGTCGGGATGCTCCTTTCTTCAATTTTCATGTTTCCTGCTCTGATACCACTGATGGAGACTGTTTGTCTCCAAAAGAACAATCTACTCTTGAAGTTAAAGCACCTCTATATCAAGAGTAACTCAAAATATTTACCAATTTGAAGGATTAATGATCAATTATAAAGATTTTGGATAAACTGTGAAGAAGATGATTCTACAGAAAGTCTGCTGCACATATCTCTCTCATTGACTTATCAAATGTATAACGTTTTTTATAAAACTTTGCACAAGGTGGCGCCTATAGTTTGCGCACCTTCTCCAAATTGAATCATTCCAAAAGACTTAGTAGATCTTAAGGAATAATCTCAACAAGTCACCTATGTCTAGAACTGCTCTTCTGAGAAGTCGATTCAGACACCTGTAACTTCTAACACTTGGTTCTCTCAATCTAGAACCCGTTTATGCAAATGCTTTTAGCCATAGATAGCTTACCTTCCAACTTAGATTTTGACTCCTCACTCATGCAAAACTTTAACGTGTGCACTGAGAAATGATCAAATCTTTGACCATCGAGATTGCACCTGTTTCAAAAAATAGTGAACACTTCTTCACATATGAATGTTCCTACTCATAATTCTCATAGCCTGTTTACAATTAGGCTCTCAAAATTTAACCATAGACTCATTAACTATGGAGTTAGATTTCTACAAAAGGATTCTTGAAATGATCAAGCACAGAAGAAGAATGCACAGAAATATCGGGCGAAATTTTTCTTCCATTACTAGAAAACTTTACATCTGGATGAGAGAGCTAATCTTCATACTTCTCAAGTGTCTAATCACTCCCTAATTATTTTGAATTCTTGTATTCTATACTCTCATCCATTTGCCCCGACATTTTTCCTTTGTATATATAGTCAAATATTTACAAGCTTATGGCTATACAAAAGTATAAGTAAACTATCTTTGAATTAATGTACATATGTGTACACATCTTCATCTTCTGAATATGCATTTCCTTCAAGCTTCATAACTTGATCTTTTTTTCAGTCCTTGACTTCCAAACCTTCATCAAAACTTCAATTGTTGATTGCTTTGCACCAACACTGATCTCCCCAGCAGAGAACCTCTCCTTGACATAATGATAATGCACCTCAATGTGTTTCTTTTTTTCAGTCCTTGACTTCCAAACCTTCATCAAAACTTCAATTGTTGATTGCTTTGCACCAACACTGATCTCCCCAGCAAAGAACCTCTCCTTGACATAATGATAATGCACCTCAATGTGTTTAGAGCATGGAACACGGGGTTCCTCGCAACTGCCAATGCACTCTGACTGTCAGTGAAGATGGTGGCGGCAGAAGACTGACCAACATCCAAATCAGCCATAAGGCATCTGAGCCACACACACTTAACAGTCGTTGTGAAAGTTGTCCTATACTCGGCTTCACTACTGGAAGTGGCCACAGTAGGCTGCTTCTTGCTCAACCAAGATATACATGAGCTACCAAGCATGAAGCAAAAGCCACTAGTGGACACACGATCATAGCAAGTAGCCCAGTCTAAGTCAGAAAAAGCATGCAAATCTGGCAGTAGTGATCCCCGTTTGGGATAAAACAATCCAAGTCGCCAAGTACCACTCAAGTAGCAAAAGATGCGCTTAACTGCTTGTCAATGCTTGAAACCTGGGCAATGCATAAACCTACTCATCTGTGAGACAACAAGTTGAATATCTGGCCAAGTAATGCATAAGTAAATCAGGCATCCAACAACGTGTTGATAGAGGACAACATCAAATGCATCTCCAGCATCATGAAGACTCAATCGTAAACCTATCTCCATAGGAGTGGCAATAGGCTTATAGTCTTCACGGCCAAAACTCTGCAATAATGTGTCAATATATTTCATTTGACACAAATCCATTCCACCATCAACTTGCATAAATTGAATGCCCAAATAGTGATGCAAATGCCCCAAATCAGACATCTCAAATGAGGCATGCAAATCAGCCTTGAAATCAGCAATATGCTTCTCAATAGGACGAGTGAGCAGCATGTCATCAACATAGACAACAATGATCAAAAGCACATAATTAGCATGCTTAACATATAAGGTTCTCTTAGTTGGACTGTTCTCAAAACCATGTGCAATCAGATAGGCATGTATCTTCTCATACCAAGCACGTGGTGCTTGCTTTAAACCATATAATGCCTTCTTTAACCTGCACACCTATTTTTCATGCCCTTTCTTCACAAAGCCATGGGTCTGATAAACATACACTTCTTCATGAAAGTCACAATTCAGAAATGCAATTTTAATGTCCAATTGATGTACATTCCAACCATGATCGGCTGCAAGTGCACAGATGCTCCAAACAGTAGTCCTATGGCATGTAGGTGCAAAGGTCTCATCAAAATCAATGCCTCTTTCCTGTGCATAACCCTTTGCAACAAGTGTAGCTTTATGCCTCTCAACTACTCCATTAGGCTTACACTTTAGCTTGTAAACCCACTTAGTGCCAATGGCCTTCTTGCCAGGAGGCAAGTCACATAAAGACCAAGTATCATTCTTCATTATAGCATCATATTCAAATTGCATAGCAACCATCCAATTTCTGAATTTTGTGCTTCATCAAATGAAATATGCTCATTCTCATCACAAAGATTAGATGCACCCATGGCATAGCAATCTGATATAAAAGAGGCACTATGAGAGCTTGATGGAGTATGATATGATAGAGGTGCATCTAATTTGCATTCACTTAAAGTTTGCACCAACCATTTTGGCATAGTTTTTGCATCCTCAATATCAGCTCTCTCATCAATAAGTGCATCATGTAAATCTACATCAGAAATGGGATGATCTGCATCATCACATGAAACCTGCAAAGGCTAAGAAGTTGCCTCATTAGGACTAGCACTAGACTGTCCACATCTAAAAAGAGGTAGCAAAGTATCATACATGTCTTTGGAGCTAATAGATATCTCTTTAGTAGATGAAAGCAATGGCTAAGTAATATCTTCCACAAAAGCAACATCACGACTAACCAGAATGTGTTTAGTCTGTGGATGACACAGAGGATAGCCTTCACTTTCAGAACTATACCCAATAAAGATACAATTTACATCTTTATCGTCCAATTTTATGCGATGTTGTTCATGCGCTAATGCATATGCCAAACAACCAAAAACATGTAGATAAGCAATAGATGGCTTGCGATCATACCAAGCCTCATATCGAGTGATAGACTACAGTGCTTTAGTGGGACAAGTGTTAAGTACATATGTTGCACACATGACAGCCTCAAGCCAGAAACTATGTGGTAAAGCCTAACTCTTGACCATACACCTCGCTATCTCCATGAGTGACATGTTCTTTCTTTCAGCAAATCCATTCTATTGAGGTGTATATGGCACTATACACTGGTGTTTTATCCCACGTTCAACCGGAAATGCATTAAAATCAGAAGACATATATTCCCCCCCTCGATCAGAACGGAGGGTGCCCATTTTACATGCTAATAGATTTTTAGCCAAAACCAAAAACTGTTTGAAGCACATGAACACTTTGGACTTTGCCTTCAATGGATATACCCATGCATGCCTGGAAACATCATCGATGAAAGTCAGGAAGTAAAGCTAATTTTCAAAAGAAGGTGTCTGCATAAGACCCTAGACATCATTATGTACAAGTTGCAATTTTTGAATAGCCCGAATTGAACCATGGAGGAACACCGCATTTTGCCCAAAATACAGCCTTCAAAAACATGTTTTCTAGGTGCCTCAAGTTTGGGCAAAGAGGAAACCATTTCAGATTTCTGTACGCATAGCAAACTAGCAAAATTCACATGACCAAAGTGTGCATGCCAAAGCTTTGCATCTGACATAGCCTGAGAATCATCTACTGCACTTGCCCAATCATTTTAGATTTTTCATAGTCTATGAGCTTATACAGCCCACGATATAAAATACCAGAAGCAATAATCATATCGCTAATCTTGGCTAATGCAGAAACTGATAACATATTTTTCTTGATCTTTGGCTTAAAAAAATCATCTGAAAAAGTGAAGGAATTACCATCAGTGGTAGTCAAAATCATCTTACGAACTCCCACAATAGGATAAGAGGAGCTGTTGGCACATGTAACAATATTCCTTGTAGGGGCAGGCTCGAGTGAAGAGAAGAAACTGTGCTTCGAGGTAATATGTTTCGTCATCCCACTACCAAAGTGCCAAACATTTGAGTCTATAGTAGACATGCAGTGCTCATGAGAAGATGGGTCAAAACTGCAAATACTAGTAAAAACCCATTCTTCTTCTTGCACAAGATTAGTAGAATCTGTTTTTAGTGTAGAGGCCTCTGCAACAACCATTCCAGACTCTTTCTTTGCCTCTTTAGCAGCCAGTTTTGGACAGTTCTTTATGATATGATCATTTCCTTTACAATACTTGCAAAACAATTTCTGATTTTCTGATTTCTTTTCATCTTTGTCTTTTCTCTTCGATTGTGAAGAATTAGAAGATTTTTGCTTACTAGTTGAAGAGTTCCATTTTCCTTTACCCTTCTAACTAGCGAGGAAAGCTTGATCTACAACACATATAATGGACCTGTTCTACTTGGACTCGTCTTTCTGCAACAGAACAGAGACTAACTCCTCAAATGACAAGGCATTTGGATTGCCTTTCATCATCAACCAAAGAGTAGAAGAAAACTCTAATAAGAATCACGAAGATCATTCAGAACGGTTTGCACAAGTGAGTTATCTGGTATAACCTCATCAACAAAAATCAACTGTTCCTTCAAGTCTTTGATCTTTGTTAGAAAATTGTCCATAGAATCGGCTTCATTCATGTGCTCACTCTCCAATTGTTTTTGGAGGTAAGCAACATGAGCCTCATTCCTAGCTTGGTACAATGTGGTAAGTGTATCCCAAGCATCCTTAATTATTCTGTAAAAGCGAATGTGAGGAATAATTGTTGGAACAAACCAATCACAAATTGGTGATTATGAATACCTTGAATCAAGCTTATGATCAGATTGAAGTGGAAAGAAGACACTTGAGAGAGTGAAGAGATCTCAGAAGTGAAGTATGTATACATATGTACATTATAGGTGGAAATTCTTGTAATCTGAGTATAGATAATCCTTAGGATGATAAGGATTAATGTAATAGATGCGGGATAAGTCTACAACTATATGTATATAAGTCAATGATGTAAAGAAATATGTATGAGAGTCATTAGAAGATAAGTTTTTGAGAGATAGATGTGAAGAGAGTTTTTTCCTCAGAAAATAGCGACGGGTTTTTCTCTGAGTTCTCTCAATCTGATCACGTGGATCAGAAATCCTTTTGTACACATCTATTCTGAAAGATAATGAAGCTATGTTCAAAGTTTCATAGACTAATTCCTTTCCTAGTATGAGAATGATCAATAGGAACATTTGTATGTAAAATCTACAGACAGACTTCTTAGAGTCGCACACTTTTCGTGTCAATGTTTTGCTTAGATCTCAGTGCATAGTGTAAAGTTTTGAATGAGTGAGCATTCAAAATTTAAGTTAGAAGATAAGGAAGCTATGGCTAAAAGCATTTAGCAAAATGGGATTTGTGTTGTGAGAAATCAACTTAAGAAGTTGACCATGTCAAAGTCGCCATTCCTGGAAGACAGTTTTTGACATATCTTTGATCTTAAGGATCAAATCAAAGTTTTAATGATTCTTTTGAAGGATCAATAGCTGATATGATTGCACAAAGATAGTGTGAAGACTTGTACATCATAGATTTGAAGAAATTTAAAGATATGTGCAGGTAATGAAATCAATTTCTGAAGCAGACTTTCTGAAGAAGGAATTTCTTCACTCAGAGAAGTGTTAGTGAAAGTTTTGATAAAGGAAAACAATATTTGTGTAAAGTTTGATCCATAACTGATATAGAAATGTTCTTAGATCAGTATAGATCAGACCTTTGGAGATTAAGAGGTCTCCAATAGTGGTATCAGAGCTGAAGGTGCAATACAAGGGAAGTAAAGTCAGTGGAAGTCGCGACTGTTGGAGATATTGAAGTTCTTTCTAATCGAAGGTGGACAAGGATAAATTTGTGAAGATAATCTGCAGAAGTACAAAGCACGAGTTCGAAGGATCAAGAAGGATCAAAGCTTCATATCAAAGGTACACTCTATTTTCATAAATCATAGTAATTGCAGACACAGAAGATCAAGGATGGGAGAAAGCTTACAAATTGACAAGCTAGATAGGGAGAACTATCCAGCTTGGTCCATGAGGATGGAGGCACACCTCATTAGCAAAGACTTGATGGCATTCATTACAGGAGAAGAAGAAAAGCCTAAGTTTACAGATCCTAGTATTCCAACTAGGGAAGAGCTTGCAGATTTGAAGACTTGGATGAGAAAGGATGCTCAAGCTAAGAGCATCATTTACATGGCTGTAAATGATTATCTTCTACCTCACATCAGAGGATTGGAAAGTGCAATAGATGTTTGGAATGCTTTGGAAGAGCATTTCCAAAGTACAACCAAGTCAAGGAAGTCTTCATTATGGGCTGAGTTCACAACTTTCAAGAAGAAGAGCTCACAATCAATTTCTGATTATGTGGCAAGGATGAAGGATATTGTAGATAGCTTGGGAGCAGTAGATGAAGACATTGAAGAGGATAAGTTGGTAAGGCAAATACTTACAGGTCTGAGAGGAGATGAGAAGTGGAAGCCTTTCATATTGTCCATAGAATTGTCACTTGATCATTTTACTCCTGATCTAATCAATTGCTAGGACACATGCTCACTTTTGAGCAGGACATTAAGGGAGATAATGATAGGAGTGCAAGTCAAGCTATGTACTCCAAGGACAAGAAAAAGAATGGCAAAGGGAAGCAGTCAACTGATGATGAAGGATATTCAAGCCAAGCTAACTTTACAAAAGGAAAGATGAATTTCAGAGGTAAAGGAAGAGGAGGTAAGAACAAAGATAATACTAAAGCTTGTTGGATTTGTGGCAGAACCAATCATTTGGCAAATGATTGTTGGTATAACAATCAAAATGGTGGAAGCAATAATCAGAATTTTAATCAGAGAGGTAGAGGAGGCAGAAACCAAAGAGGCAATTTCAGAGGAAGAGGTGGTAGGACATCATATGCTAGAGGAGGTGGAAGAAGTTTTCATCCTCAGTCCTACAACAACAATTATTATAACTATGCATCAGATCAGAAGGATGATATGACTCTTATCTTGAATGCAACTCATGAATCAGTAGGAGAAGATCAAAGGGTGTTTTATATTGACTCAGGATGTAGCAATCATCTGAGTGGCAATATATCCTTGATGACTGATATGGAAGCAAAGGTGAATGGACATACAGTTCAAACAGGTGACAATACCAAACATAAAGTGGAGAGCATTGGATTAGTGAAGACAAAGAGTGGAAGTACACCCTTGAGCAAGGTACTTTATGTTCCTACTATTCCTAAAAATTTGATAAGTGTAGGGCAAATTGTGGAGAAGGGATATGAAGTCAGATTCACAAATGATGGTGTCTATGTGCAAGATCCAAATCAAGGATATAGAAACATAATTGCAGGTAAAAAGGAAGGAAGGTTGTTTACTCTCAAAGTCCAAGGTAATGTGGGACATGCTTTATTTACTTATGGAAGTCAAAAGATGTCTGAGTTAGATCTATGGCATAAAAGGCTAGGTCATTTCAATGAGAGAGCTATAAAGGAAATGTCAAAGAATCAAGTGGTGCTTGGTTTGCCAAAAATTGAAGGGCAACACATGGTGTACAAGTGTCAAGCTTGTCAATTAGGTAAAGCACACAAAAGCTCATACAATAAATCAGGGTACAAGTATTCAAATATGCTTGAATTGGTTCATACAGATGTGTGGGGTCCCTCAAGGGACTATAGCATAAATGGATCCAGATATTATGTGTTGTTTGTTGATGATGCAACCAGATGGATTACTTTATATGTAATCAAGGATAAATCAGAAGTCTTCAAGACATTCAAACATTATCATGCTTATGCAGAAAGGATTACAGGACAAAAGCTTAAGAGGTTGAGATCAGATGGAGGGGGAGAGTATTTCTCTAAAGAGTTTAATGATTATTTGTGGAATGCAGGTATAAAGAGAGAAGTAACTTGTAGGTACTCTCCTCAATAGAATGGAGTTGCAGAAAGAAGAAATAGAACTCTTGTAGAATTTGCAAGAGCAATGATGAAGGAAAAGAATTGTCCAAATTACTTATGGGCAGAAGCTATCAATACTGCAACATACCTTGTGAATAGGTTACCTTGTAAAGCTTTGGATGGAAGAACTCCTTATGAAGCATGGTGGGGTAAGAAACCTACTCTTGATCATTGTAAGGTATTTGGATGCTTATCATATGCTTATGTTCCTTCACAATTGAGACATAAGCTAGAACCCAAAGCAGAGAAGTATGTGTTTATTGGGTATGATGATAGACAGATGGGTTACAGGTTGTGGAGTCCATCCACAAAGCAATTTCTTGTTACCAAAGATGTTACATTTGATGAGAAAATCACATGGTATACAGGGTCAACAAATGATTATGCAGATGACAAACAAATACAAAGGAAAGGGAAGGCAAAAGTAAATGTGTATGAAGAAGATATTGATGATGTTGATTATAAAAGTAAATTTCAGGATAATGTAGAAGATGGGCCAAGATTTGATCCAAAATCAAATATGGCTGAGACTTCAAGAAGTGCAGAGGTCAGAAGATCCTCAAGGGAAAGGAAAGAGCATATAAGGTATAGTTATGATACATCCTTTTTAACAACAAAAGATTATGCTTACATTGTAAAGATAGAAGAGGATCCAATCACATATGAAGAAGCTAAAGGTAAACAGAATTGGGAGAAGGCAATGCAAGAAGAGTATGATGCTCTACTTGAAAATGAAACTTGGGAATTGGTGCCAAGACCAAATAATCAGAAAGTCATTGGATGTAAGTGGGTGTATAAAACAAAAAGATTTGCAGATGGAAGGTGTCTAGATACAAGGCTAGACTTGTGGTCAAAGGTTATGCCCAAACTTATGGGGTAGATTATGATGAAACCTTTAGTCCTGTTGCTAAGATGTCTACAATTAGATCATTGATTGCTATGGCTGCTTGTAAAGGACGGAAGTTATCACAATTAGATGTGAAGAATGCATTTCTGAATGGATACATTGCAGATGAAGTATACATGGAGCAACTAGAAGGCTTCATGGATTCAATTGGATCAGATTATGTGTGTAAGCTCAAGAGAGCTTTGTATGGGTTGAAGTAGGCTCCAAGAGCATGGAATTACAGGCTTGTCAAGTTCTTGAATGATTGTGGGTTTCAAGCATCAAAGGCAGATAGTAGCTTGCTAGTGAAGGCAAGTGAAAATGGATACATATACATGTGTATTTATGTTGATGATATTACTGTCACAGGTACAGATGCTCAAGGAATCAATGAACTTAAGAAACAAATAGAGAAGGAGTTTAAGATAAGTGATTTGGGAAACTTATCTTATTTCTTAGGAATGCAGATTGTGTATACTCAACATGGAGTATATGTTACACAAGAGAGGTACTTGAAGTATCTTCTGGTCAAATTTAACATGGAGGATTGCAAGCCTTCAAGCACGCCATTGGAGGTAAATCATAAGTTGAGCAGGTAT
>CM035409.1:97300931-97305931 GCA_020310875.1 Ceratopteris richardii
GGTGTTCAACAAACAAAAGTCATCAGAAGATTATTTCGGAGTTACTTCCAAAGGTAAAGGTCTACAAAAGGTATCATTCTTTAACTTTATACTTACAGGTTGAAGCAGAAGCAAGAATACTATGGCAAATCATGTGTCCATTGATAAATTGGACAGAGATAATTACCCTGCTTGGGTGATGAGGATGGAAGCCTTACTTATGAGTAAGGACCTAATGGTATATGTGACAGGTGAAGAAGAAAAGCCTAAATTTGAAGATGAGAGTCATCCAAGAAAGGAAGAGCTAGAAGCTTTGAAGCTATGGCAGAAGAGAGATGCAAGTGCAAGAGCTTATATATATAACACTATTACAGATCATTTGTTACCACATATCAGAGGTTTAGAAACAGCTGAAGACATTTGGAATGCTTTGGAGGATCACTTCCAAAACACTACTAAAGCTAGGAAGGCTAGCTTATGGTCAGAGTTCACCACATTCAAGAAAAAGCAAAATCAGAGCATTAGTGATTATGTCACTAAGATGAAGGACTTGGCAGATAGCCTTGGATCTATTGATGAGGATATTGAAGATCATAGGTTGATAGCACAATTACTTGCAGGGTTAAGAGGTGATGAAAGATGGAAGCCTTTTGTACTTTCAACAGAACTCTCATTAAATCATTATGTGCCAGAATTGAATCCATTACTTGGATTGATGCTCACATTTGAGCAAGATTTGAAGTCAGATGGAGACAAAGGACAAAGTTCTGCAATGTACATGAAGAACAAGAAGAAAGGAGATAAAGGTAAAGCAAAGGATGAAGAAGAGTCAACAACTCAAGCAAATTATGCAAGAGGAAGAGGTATTGGCAGAGGTAAAGGTTGAGGAAATGGAAGAGGTAGAGGTAATCAGAACAATAACAAGAAGACATGTTGGATTTGTGGATTGAGCAATCATCTAGCATATGATTGTTGGCATAATCAACAAGGATCAAGCCAAAATCAAAACAACAATGGCAGAGGAAGAGGTGGAAGATTTCAGAATCAATTTCAAAGAGGAAGACAAAATTCAAGAGGAAGTTATGGTAGAGGTGGTGGAAGAAATTGGAATCAGAATCAGTCTTACAATACCACATATTACAATTATGCAAATGATACACAGAATGACATTCATACAACATTGATGATGAATTCAATAAGTCCATCAGAGAAGGAGGATCTCAAGGTATTTTATATTGACTCTGGTTGTTCAAATCATTTGTCAGGTAATATAGAATTATTGTCAGAATTGGAAGAAGGCAATTCAAGTCATACAGTACAAACAGGTGATAATACAAAACATAATGTGCATTCAATTGGAAAAGTAAAGTGCAAGAGTGGAGCTGATTTGTTAACAAATGTTTTGTATGTACCAACAATACCAAAGAATCTGATTAGTGTTGGACAAATAGTGGAAAAAGGTTTTCAAGTCAGATTTACAAATGAAGGGGTATTTGTTGAAGATCCAGAGGATGCATACAATCCCATTGTTTGTGGTAAAAAGGAAGGTAGACTTTTTACTCTCAAAGTGCAAGGAAATGTTGGTCAAGCCTTAATCACACATGGTGATGAAGTAATTACAGAGTTAGATCTTTGGCATAAGAGATTGGGACACTTCAATGAAAGAGGAATCAAAACTATGCTGGAGAACCAATCTGTAATAGGGCTACCAAATGTGAAAAGTCAACATATGATATACAAGTGTGAAGCTTGTCAGATGGGAAAAGCACACAGACTACCATTTCAGAAGAAAGGTTTCAAGCATGATGGTTTGCTTGAACTCATACATACAGATGTATGGGGACCAACAAAAGAAGGATCAATAAATGGATCTAGGTATTATGTTTTGTTTATTGATGATGCTACAAGGTGGATAACCCTTTATGTTCTAAAAGAAAGATCAGAAGTATTTGGAGCCTTCAAACATTTTCATGCTTATGCAGAAAGCGTTACAGGTCAAAAACTCAAGAGGTTAAGGTCTGATGGAGGGGGAGAATACTTCTCCCAAGAGTTTAATGACTATCTTTGGAATGCAGGTATCAAGAGAGAGATAACTTGCAGGTATACACCTCAACATAATGGGGTGGCAAAAAGGAGAAATAGAACATTGGTTGAATTTGCAAGAGCAATGTTAAAAGAAAAGAATTACCCTAATTATCTTTGGGCTGAGGCTGTAAATACAGCTACATACCTTGTGAATAGACTACCATGTGGAGCTTTGAATGATATGACCCCTTATGAAGCTTGGTGGGGTAAGAAACCAACACTTGACCATTGTAAAGTGTTTGGGTCAATTGCCTATGCTTATGTGCCATCACAACTTAGACATAAGCTTGAACCAAAGGCAGAAAAATATGTGTTTATTGGGTATGATGAAAAGCAAATGGGTTATAGGCTATGGAGTCTTTTAACTAAACATTTTATTGTTTCTAGAGATGTGACCTTTGATGAACAGAAGAGTTGGTATGCAGATAAAGATTGTGACCTTGAAACATTTGAAGAAGATATAAGAAGGAGTGCAAGAGGTAAGTCACATATGCAGATAGATGGAGATGAAGAACATATGCAAGCAAGCACATCAAGAGTTGGAACATATAGAAGAAATGAAGATGGACCAATATTTGATGAAGAAGTACATCCAGATATACATGAAGAGTGTGAACCAAGAAGATCAACCAGAATGAGGAAGCAACCTACAAGGTATTCCTATGATACTTCTTACTTGACTCAGAAAAATTATGCTTACATGGTTAAGGAAGATGAAGAACCTCAAAGCTATGATGAAGCAAAGGGTAAGAGACAATGGGAAGAAGCAATGAAGGAAGAGTTTGATGCACTTGAAGAAAACAAAACTTGGGAACTTGTTCCAAAGCCTAATGGTAAGAAAGTGATTGGAAATAAATGGGTTTACAAAATTAAGAAGCATGCAGATGGAAGAATAGCCAGATACAAAGCTAGATTGGTGGTTAAAGGCTAAGCTCAAACTTTTGGCATAGATTATGATGAGACATTCAGTCTGTGGCAAAGATGTCAACCATAAGGACAATCATTGCCATTGCAGCATTAAAAGGATGGACATTGAGTCAATTGGATATTAAGAATGCATTTTTGAATGGATATATATCAGATGAGGTTTACATGGAGCAACCTCAAGGGTTTGCAGATCACAAGTTTCCAAATTATGTTTGCAGGCTGAGAAGAGCACTTTATGGTTTGAAGCAAGATCCAAGAGCTTGGAATTATAGACTTGTAAAGTATCTTAATGATCTTGGATATCAAAGTTCAAAGGCAGATGCAAGTTTACTTATCAAAAGAACAGATGAAGGTATGATCTACATTTGTATTTATGTAGATGATATTATAATTACAGGTACCTCAACTGAAGGAATCAAGGAGGTGAAGAAGTTACTTGAGAGAGAATTTAAGATAAGTGATCTAGGAAAATTGTCATATTTTCTTGGAATGGAAATCACTTATGCAGAACATGGCATATATGTATCACAAGAAAGGTATCTTTTGAATCTTCTAAAGAAGTTTAACATGGAGAATTGCAGAGAGGCATCAACACCACTAGAGGTCAATCATAAACTCAGTAGATATGATGGTGCAGAGTTCAAAGACATGAGGAAGTATCAATCTTTAGTGGGAAGTTTAATTTATGCTACACTAACAAGGCCTGATCTTAGTTATGCAGTGGGTGTTCTTTCTCAGTTCATGCATTGTCCAAAGGATCCACATTGGATTGCAGGTCAAAGAGTTCTTAGATATATCAAAGGGACTTTGAAAGAAGGATTGTATTATCCTTTTACATCAAATATAAGATTGAGAGCCTATAGTGATTCAGATTGGGCAGGAAGTCAGGATGATAGAAGATCTACTCATGGCTACATGATATACATTGGAGATAAACTTGTGAATTGGTGTTCAAAGAAACAACATACAGTGGCTTTATCATCAACAGAAGCTGAGTACAAAGGACTTGTGGAAGCAGCAAAAGAAGTAATATGGATGCAGACATTATTCAAAAGCTTGGGAATTGATCAAGGTATACCCATCATTCATGGAGATAATATGAGCTCATTATATCTTGCAGCAAATCCTGTATTTCATGCAAGGACAAAGCACATAGAAATACATTATCATTCTCTGAGAGAAAAGGTAATGGAGAAGGAGATTGAAGTGGTGTACACTTCTACAAAAGATCAGATTGCAGATATTATGACAAAGAGCTTGGATGGAGTGAAGACAAGTAGGTTCAAGGAGATGGCAGGAATAAAAGAGAACAAGACTATATGAAGAAGTCAAAGTATGCTAATTAGTGATTGAGGGGGAGCTGTTGGGGCTTCACTCACTAATTAGGCATGGATATATGAAGACATATGAAGGAAGGAAGAAGGAAAGGTGAAGCGAAGAAAAAGTATACAGAAAACTAAGCCTAAGTGAAGGGACAATTTCACTATTGTAAATTAGTGCAAATTAGAGTCTAGTTTTTTCATAGATCTTCAGAACTTACGAGTTCGAGTCTAGAAGGATGTAAACTATAGGTATATAAGTTAATTTGAGATAAAAAACATATAGAGAGAACTCAATTTTGTAATCTGAGTGAGTAGAGAAAAGTCGTGTCTTTTCTGAGAGAGATGTTCAGGAAAAACTTCTGAGTGTGAGAGAGTTTTCCATGGCTATGAGCAAAATTAGGCTAAGCCAATTTGTACACATTCTCTCTGATATACAACATATGTTTGTGTAGAAGGATTAAGTCTAATTCCTCTTGTACATTGAGTTCTAAGTGATTTCACATGACTGTGTAAATTAGTTGACAGTTACGACTTTTCTGGCGCACATTTACCTGAACTTCTTAAGGTCAGATCTCAAAGTATACTGTAAAGTTTTCAGTAAGTGATAGCTCGTTGTAAAGCTACTATCTTCAACTACATTTGGTCAAAAGATCTTTAAGAAACGGGACGCATACTCAGAGAAATCAG
>CM035409.1:97310931-97315931 GCA_020310875.1 Ceratopteris richardii
AATATCTATCTCTAAATTGATCGCTTCTAAATCGCTTGCTATGCTGGTTTCCTCCTAATCATCGTCTATTGCTTCGTCTTCTCGAACAATGATCTCTTCTTCTCGAACAATGATCTCTTCCTCCTCAACTATCGAATGAATCTCGGAGTCCACTAGAGATGGACTTTCTTCTACATCTGCATTTTCAAAAATTTGTCTACTACGTGGAGCAACTTGTAAAACAAATAGCCACTCTGGGTCTTTTGAATCTGGTATAAAAACAACTTGCTCACAGTGTTCGGGAAGTACAAATGTATCCCTTTCATCTGTCCATAATCTTGTGGAGTCGACTTGAAGCAAACCGCTCTTATCTCGTCTCACTGTTGCGTTTCTTCCAGAGGTGACTACTTTGAACCATTTCACATCAAAAACAAAGTAATCAAACTTTCTGAAAGATAGTTTCAAGATGTCTTGAATCACACCACAATAATCTAACTCGCCTTCTAGAGCATTATCATCTCTTGCACTCGCTCTACTTTTTTGCAAAAAATTCACCATCACTCCACTATCAAAAGTAGACCGGTTTTGATCGATTCGTGTGATTCGAAAGTGTTGTTCATGAGATCATAGTGCACCATATTTGATATACTCCCAATCACATCCTTTTGCAAGTTCTTCTTCTTCTTCAGAGATATCTTCACCCGCTACCTTTGCTTGTGAAACCGCTGCATATAGCCATCTGCTCGTTGGAAAAGGTGGGAGAGGTCGAAGATTTTCTGGAAGAGGCAAAAATCGAGTGGAACGATTTCTTCGAAATTGAGCTCTTTCCTTTGCGTTAGTTTCATTGGCAATTTCATACCTTTCTAACCACTTTTGCATAGGCTCAGAGTTAACTATGCAAAACTTCATTGCCTTCTCTTTTAAAGCTGCATCCATTTTTCTTTGCAATCCTTTACCTTGTGGTTCATCGCCTACGAGACGAACATCTTCATCATCGCTCCATAAGCGAGGCATTTCGGGATCCGATATACGTAGAAACTCAGTAATGAATACAAGAGATTCTTGTACAAGCCATCCCTCTGCCATGCTACCCTCTGGACGTGCTCTCTGTCGAACAAACCCTTTCAATGTCTTCATAAAGCACTCTAAGAAGAACATCCATCGACTATGGATAGTTCCTACTATTGCAACTTCATCTACTACATGAACCAGTAAATGAAGTTGAATAGTGAGAAAACTTGTGGGAAAGTATTTCTCTACCATACAAACAGCCTCGATAGCATTGAGTTTCGCACTCTCTATGCTATCTCTATTTATCTCTTTAGAAGATATCCACTGTACTAAAGAAAACTAATTTTATAAATGGTTTTTCGTACATCCTCTGAAAGACAATCTTTTAGGGCTATAGGGAGAACAAACTGTAAAAACTTGTGCCAATCATGAGACTTGAGTCCTGCAAGATCGTTGTTTCGTGTGAAAGCAGTCTTTAGACATCTCATGCATCCAGTAGGTGTACGAAACTCTGAAATTGTTTTCTTCACTTGTTGCTCTTCCATCCTGCGAAGCACCTAAGGAGCTCTTGGTAATGATACTATTCCGTTGGGCTTAGTAATTGCCCACAACTCTCGCATACGACCTCGCTCTTCTAGGTCGTCCCTTTGTGCTTTGCTTTCTTTCTTTTCGATCAAAGTTTTCCAAAGCATCTCTCCCACATTCTTGAAAATATGCCTCGGGTCTACCAAATGATTGATCACCAATTCACTCCAATAACGGAGTTCATGAAAAATGGACAACCGTTTCATGCCAGCAACTAGATTTTCTGAATCCCACAATTGTTTCCAATCGCTAGCTTTCATTTAGTGTTGCGCTTGTCTACCAATTTGTCCTACATGTAAACATGCCCATCAGGCAAATATCTATGATGTCCTTCATAGAAAGTTTTATGTAGTGCTTTGGAATAGCATGCTTCGAGTCGTGGTCCGCATAAAGGACAAGCATGGTAACCCGAAATCGATAAACATGAACATTCACCATAACCAGGCCAATCATGCATTGTCCACATAAGTATGCCTTGCACTCGCACGTCTCGTCTTCTTATAGGTTGAGACATGTCACGCACAGTGATCCCATCCCATAAAATGCGCAGTTCTTCCACAAGTGGTGCAAGATATACATCCATGTTTTTTACCTTATACTTACCTGGTACAATAAGAGCTAATAATAAATGACCTTTCTTTGTGCCCAACCATGGTGGGATATTATAATTGACCAAACATACAGGCCATGTGCTCCATGAAGAACTGCGTAATCCAAATGGATCACTCCATCCATAGCTAGGCCTAGACGTATGGACCGAGGCTCACTAGCAAACTCTGGCCACTTACTGTCTATGTGCTTCCAAGCATCAGAGTCAGCTAGCACTCGCATTACATTATCTGTAGACCTGCTCTTTGTATGCCATGACATTAACTCAGCTATAGATTTGCATCTAAACATGTTCTTAATTCGTGGAATGATAGGAAAGTGGCAAAGAACCTTTGCAGGGATTGCTTTGCCTATAACGTCTTCTCTAAATCTATTTGCTCCACACTTTGGACATACGTGGAGATGCTCATACTCATTCCGAAAGAGAATGCAATCATTCCGACAAGCATGAATTTTCTTATGATCCATTACAATGGACTGTAAAAGTTTTTTTGCATCTCCACGTGTTGGAGGCATGTCATTGCCTTGTGGAAAAATTTGATCTTTAAGAAGCCTGCAATAAGCAATTAAAATGATATTAGTAAATGAAGTTATTGTGATACAACAATGAAAGCCAATTTGTTCTCCACTTACCTGAACAATTCAGTGACACTACTATCTGACCATCCATAAATGGGTTGCAGATTGAGCATCGCGAGTGAAGCACGTAGTACAGATATCTTTGCTCCATTGTAAAGTGGTAAACGAGCTAATCTTCGCATGTTTTCATATTCTTCATCAACTTCTGATCGTGGAATTTCTGTTGTGTCCATGAAACTCTCGTCGACAACTTCTTCACCATCATGATCTTCGTCCATCTCATAAAATGCTTCAAGCATCTCTTCCATATGTTCATTCTGTGTAATATTATTAGTGCTTTCTTCTACGTCTAAGTCCTTTTTTGCTCTCTTTTGTCCACGAGATGTTACCGGTGCAATGTCGTTTGGGTCCATCTGCTCACCTGGGGGACCATGCGAATGATAGCGTAGGTTTTCCAATCAACTCCTATCAAAGGATCCATACTCTCTAACATGTACAGTACAAATCCGTCGTTTTCGATAAATTTGATACTTGCACTATGTGCAAGGACATGCCATTCTCTCTTCAGGATCCAAAGAAGCCATCTGCTACAATATGGACATTTTAGAACATTTTTAGAACATTTGTTTTTTTATTAAACCTAAAAATCTAACTCTTAAAGACTTAAATACTTAAATACCTAAAAAAACGTAAAATCCTAGTTTTAAAATCCTAATCTATATAGCTATCCTATTTTATCTATATATTTGGATTTTTTCTTGATTGATCATATTATATATATATATATTTATTTATTCAGATTTTTTTCCTCTTAATTAAGTTATATGTATGCCTAAACCCTAAAACCCTAATTTTAAAGATCTAGACCTAAATTATGTATATTTCTATACACATGTGTATATACATGTATATACGTATTATATGTGTATGTGTATGTGTGTTATATGTTATGTACATGTTAAAACCCTAAAACCCTAATCCAAATGACCTAGAACTAAAACATGTATATATATGTATGCATGTGTATATATATGTGTATATGTATATATATGTGAATATAGATAGGTATATAAGTATGTGTGTTTGTGTATTTATATATTTATTTATATATTCAAATTTTTTCTTTACTTAATTATATTTAATTAAATATTTAAACCACTAGTTCTTTTTATATTTATTTATGTATATAATTATCTTATTTTATATATATATTTATTTATATATTCAGATTTTTTTTCTTACGTAATCCTATTTTTATATATTTAATTTTATATATTTAATTAAATTATTTAAAACACTACTTCTTTTTATATTTATTTATGTGTATAATTATCTTATTTTTTTTATATATTTATTCATATATTCAGATTTTTTTTCCTTATGTAATCCTATTTTTATATATTTAATTTTATATATTTAATTATATATATTTAATTAAATTATTTAAAACACTAGTTCTTTTTATATTTATTTATGTATATAATTATCTTATTTTATATATATATATATTTATTTATAATTTCAAGATTTTTTTCCTTACGTAATCCTATTTTTATATATTTAATTTTATATATTTAATTATAAATATTTAATTAAATTATTTAAAACACTAGTTCTTTTTATATTTATTTATGTATATAATTATCTTATTTTATATATATATTTATTTATATATTTAGATTTTTTCCCTTACGTAATCCTATTTTTATATATTTAATTTTATATATTTAATTACTTATTTTAATTAAAACCCTAAAACCCTAATCTTAAATATGTAGATCTAAAATATGAATATTTCTGTATACATGTGTATATACATGTATATATGTATTACATGTGCATGTGTATGTGTGCATATATCTTATGTAGGTGTTATAAACCTAAAACCCTAATCTTAAAGATTTAAATCTAAAATATCTATATTTTTGTATGCATGTGTATCTACATGTATGTATGTATTATATGTATATGTGTGTTTGTGTATATATGTTATCTACGTATTAAAATCCTAAAACCCTAATCAGAAAGACTTAGACTTAAATCTGAAATACCAAACCCTAAAACCCTAATCTTAAATATGTAGATCTAAAATATGTATATTTCTGTATACATGTGTATATACATGTATATATGTATTACATGTGCATGTGTATGTGTGCATATATCCTATGTAGGTGTTATAACCCTAAAACCCTAATCTTAAAGATTTAAATCTAGAATATGTATATTTTTGTATG
>CM035409.1:97342529-97345029 GCA_020310875.1 Ceratopteris richardii
GTATGTGTATGTGTATGTGTATGTGTGTGTATGTGTATGTGTATGTGTATATGTATATGTATATGTATATGTATATGTATATGTATGTGTGTATGTGTGTATGTGTATGTGTATGTGTATGTGTATGTGTATGTGTGTACGTACGTACGTACGTACGTAGGTATGTATGTATGTGTATGTATATGTATATGTATATGTATATGTATATGTATATGTATATGTATATGTATATGTATATGTATATGTATATGTATATGTATATGTATATGTATATGTATATGTATATGTATATGTATATGTATATGTATATGTATATGTATATGTATATGTATATGTATATGTATATGTATATGTATATGTATATGTATATGTATATGTATATATATATATATATATATATATATATATATATATATACCTTCATAAGTTCAGAGTTATCCAAACTTACGAACTCAGGATAGAGAACACAAACACATACACATTGGAAAAAATAACAAACAAAAGCAAGAGACTTAAGACCAATATAAGAAATGAAAAATACAACCAAGAAAGAAAATCAATACAAAAAGAGATGTGCACACACTCACGTGAACACGAACACACACACACAAAAAAAACAAAAAATAAAAAAATAATAAAAATAAAATAAAAATAAAAAATAAATTAATTAATTAAAAAAATTTAAATAAATAATAATAATAATAATAATAATAATAATAATAGGAATAATAAGAAAATTAAAAAAGAAAAAAATTAAAATATAAATATAAATATATAAAAATAGAAATTAAATTAAAAGAAAATAAATAAATAAATAATGCTTATATATATATATATATATATATATATATATATATATATATATATATATATATATATATATATATATATATATATATATATATATATATATATATATATATATATGTGTAAGCAAATTAAACAAAAACAAAACGAAACAAAAAGTGCATCGTCAACTTCTATGTCTGTCGTAAACAAGAAGTATCAGAATTAAACTTTATCATGCATAGCTTGGACAAATAGCTATGACATCCCTACTCACGTCATCAGTGCCCTAGAGTAGGTGCAGACTTTAATAAAGAGTCTTTCTAAATCAAGATCTCTAACAAAGTCAACGAACTGAGTTTCTATCACTTCCAGAAGTGAAGGGAAAACTCAGCCATGATAAAGTCTTGCACAAAGAACAAACAAATAATAAGAAGAAAGGAATTAGAATTATAAAAATTAATATTAAAATTAATAAATATATAGATAAATAAATAGATATATATATATGAATAATAAATTAAAATAATAATAATAAGAAGAAATTTTTAAAAAATATATTAAAAATAATAATCATAAATATGAAGAAATAGCTAAAATAATAATAAAAGTAATAATAATAATAATAATAATAATAATAATAAAAGAACAAAAGACTAGAAAGAATCTATAAATAAAGAGTGAAAAAAAAGGGGGAGTTAGGGAGGGAGGAACCACAAAATACCTTATCATTAACCCATACAGTGTTCCTCTTTTCTATTGAATTTACTAATGATTAATTTGAACACATGAAAAGAAGAACCATAAATGAACTTGTTACGAAGTAAGAAAGTCCTTACCTTCTTTGAAACTTTCTTGAATAAATACCCTTTTTGAACAAGCAAAGAAATTAGTTGACAACATTGAATTACAAATGAAGACAAGCTTGAACATAGACGAGAAAATCTAAACAATTGAGAGCAAATAACGCCGTAGTTTGCTAAATAAGAAATATTTGAATCAATATGAGGCATACGTATCATGTTAATGCTAGCAAATTCCGGTTCTAATCTTTTATCATAAATGTCTACTTCCAAACCAAAAGGAGACAGAAATATGTTTAGATCTAGAAAAGCACAAGAGTCACCATTTGAAGTATAATTCAGCTCACAAAAAGTTTTGGGATAAATACCACCACCAAAAGCATCATTGTCTAAATACATAAAATCTTGAAAAGAACTAAAATCAGGAACAAACAGATCATCTACAAAGCGTCTAATATTAGAAAGTTTGTGTATAATGATAGGACAGGTATTAGCTAAAACAAGCCTTTCCATAAATTCAAGTTCATAAGTAAAAAGATAAAAATTCGCAAGAAAGACAGCACAATTTGTACCCATAGGAATTCCAATACATTGTTTGAATAAAGTATCACCAACTGAAATATACAAGTTTTCTAAAAGAAAATCTAACCAAAGAAGAATGTCAGTTTCATCTACTATTCTAGTGTAACGTTTTTTTTACAATCTATATCTACAGACTTGGATTTCAACCATAAATAATCAAAATGTAATGCAGATTTTTCTACCAAAAGAGCCTTACATCTATCTTTGGTGAATTTAAAAGAGAAAACTTTCCTAACTAAAGAAGAAATCCTATGTTTTAAATCATTCAAATCTAACTTTGTATACAAAGTGGTGAAGTCAAAAGTTTGAAGCCCCAAAGGAACAGATTT
>CM035409.1:97352529-97450029 GCA_020310875.1 Ceratopteris richardii
CATACAGCAGCTCTCTGACGCGACCTGGCATCTCTGATGTACAGCAGCTCTGCCTCTGACAAAATGCAGCAAATCTAACACACGGTACATCAGATCTGAAGCAGTACAAAGCTCGATACAGCAGATCTGAATATAACAGATCTGAAGCTCAGTACAGCAGATCTGAATTGTGCCCAAGAAGTTCGTATCCAGGAGTTGTTTGAAAGTTTTGTTCTGCTCGTGAAACATGACTTAGAGGTGTTAGGGTTTGCTGCCAGAAACCATAGATTGACAAAAGTTAGGTGGTGATTAATTTCGAACTGATGGCACCCTATTAACAAAATTCTGCAAAACCCTACAGTGGACACAACTTTCATTTGTTAAATATATAAGCAGACAACAACATGGCATGGTTGGAAAAAAAAGAAGTGGAGGACATGATAGCTAAAGCAATTAGAGAGGCAAAGAAGGAGGCAGACAGAGTACTCAATCAGGAAATGAGGAAGGCCATAGACAGAATAGCCCTAGAAGAGCATGTCAAAATTCTTGAAGAAGGCTGAGATGAATGGAAAGCTGAGATGCATAAGCTTCGAGAAGAAATCATTCAGCTGAAGGTTTCCCAAGAAGAAGGAGAGATCACAAAGCTAGATGACTTAAAAGAGGAAATCAAAAATGATTGGAAAATGGATATGCAAGAACACATCAAATCAGAGATGGAAGCAACACAAAATATTTGGGTGGAAGTAGTAAGTAAACATATTAGAAAGGAGGTCAAAGAAGAAGTGAGGAAGGAAGTCAAGGAAGACGTGAAGAAAGAAGAGCTCACATGGGTTCAAGGTACACTCGAGGAGGAGAAACTTCGACACATTCGAAGACTCCACATTCGGATTTCGGGCCTACCAGAGGGAGCATCACCGGAGGGGGACGCCGCCGACGTTTGCCATCGACTTGGATACGAGAGCATGCCCTTCATAGGCACATGGCATGTTGGGAGGGATACATCCCATTCGTGAGCAATCATCCTTCAGATGAGCTACGAGGAGACACGGACCGCCTTTTTTAGACGCCGATCAGTACTACGTGGACTACCCGGGGGCACCCTTTACATGGATGAGGACCTCACGAGGATGCAAGTAGCACACCGACATGCTTCCATGCCATAGATACTCCAGGCGCGGCGAGAGGGAAGGAAGGCCTTTTACCGTGATGGTAAGGTCTTCATAGACAGACGCCCTGTCAAATAGGGCCACGCGGCCTATGAGACATCACTACACCAGGAGGCACCACTCAGAGGAGTGGAACTGCAACGAGGCACTCAGAACGCGGCCAGACAGACTCGAGGAGATACTAGAATCACATGACTTTGCTTGCATCACTGAGACCCATGAGAGCCCACAGAGAGGCCTACCTCGCATTGCAGGTTTTCATTGGGAATCTGCATTCAGGACCACGACGAGACAGAGTACAGCACGAGGGTCGCGGGGTGTTGCCATCATATTTAGACAGGAGATACAGAGCCGGATCCATATCCTAGGAAGAGACGAGGAGGCACGATACATGTGGGTCAACATGGAGATAGCACCAGGGCGCTTGATCTACATTGCCATATGCTACTTCCCACCAGGCAGATCCCAGGGACAGGATCTTGGGGGACCGATCCGGGACAGAGACTCACCATACACAGCACTTTGAGATGAGATACTACACTGCAACACCCTACGTGAAGTCTTCCTTATGGGGGACTTCAATGGCCGCACCCAGTCACATCAATGCGAGGCATATGACATGGATCATCCACATCTCATGAGGGGGTAGAGACCCGGATGAGACAAGCACCAGTAGAGTATCAGCAGATATGGGTCAGGACACCACCGGGTATGGCGGACATCTGCTTGAGCTAGGCAGCCGACACCATCTCGTTATATATAACGGGATGAACCGTTGGCCAAGTTCGGGCGGACTCACTTGCTTCCCTCACGGAGGGGGTGGAGTACGGTCGATTACATTCTGGGTACCATCTCTGGAGCTTCACTTACCCCCTCACTTAGTATTGGACGATGCCCACTTGGTGCTGACCATACATTACTTTCATCTCCTATCCCATTAGACCCTCCTTCACCCATTGAGCCACGCACCACGATACACTTGACACACGAGCTCTCACATGTGTATGCACACCACTTACACACTAGCCTACTCTCCCTAGATCCATTCTCACCTTTGGACACACTCACGTCACAGATCACCACCATCCTTCATGACTCAGCTATCCGTAGCTTTCCACATCGCACATATACGCATCCTCCATGCACAAGATCCATGCCCCAGAACCGCTGGTATGATGCAGATTGTCGAGAACTCAGAAAACATTTACGGATTTTAGAGCATAGACGGGATATGACACAGAGACAAGCACAGCGTCGCATGCAGAGCCTTACTCGAAGCAAGCGGCGGGAGTGGGAGAGGCAGTACTGGGATATTTACCATTTGCTCATGAGTCGGGATAGTGCAGTGGCATGCCGACATCTTAGGAAGAGGAGACAGAAGACACCCATTCGAGACCCGAGCATTTGGCATAGCTACGCACAGAGCCTATACCAGATCCCAGAACAACCCCCATTCCAAGGCCTCAGAGCTCACGCCCCACTACCTCTTACTTCTTCACATCCACCATGGTGAGCCGCGCTATTTCACATATTCAGCATGGCAGAGCTCATGACCAGTTCAGTTTACAGGCAGAGCACCTCATATATGGACGCAGGACTCTAGCACCACTCATTGCCCACCTCTTCAACTGTGCACTCGTTGAAGGGTTCCCTGACTCATGGACTGAGCACATCATAGTGCCCATTCATAGGTCAGGTGACGTTATGGATCCAGCAACATATCGGACGATCATGATTGGCCCCACATTGGCCAAATTATATGGGATAGTGCTAGAGACAGAGTTGAGCACTCTCACAAAGAGGAAGGGTATCACGGCCCCAAGACGGGCAAGTTTTAGACGAGATTACTCTACCATTGACCACATCTTAACTTTGAGATGCCTGATCGACCAGGCAAGAGTGAGGAAGAGGAGATTATACTGCTGCTTTGTGGACTTCCACAAAGCCTTGGACACAGTTCCCAGGGAACGGCTCTTCAAACGCCTACTCGATATCGGAGTTCCAAGTGAGATGATATGGGGGATCTACGCCTTATATGAGAGAGTATCTGGTAGAGTCAGATGTCCAGGTGGCTTATCCGACTCACTTGCTAGCACTATCGGGGTGAAGCAAGGGTGCCCTCTTTCACCCACCCTCTTTGGTCTATACATTGATGAGATAGTGGCCCTCAGACGACAGCAGGGAGGGGAGGGCATTGAGGTACGGGGGACTACTGTTCATATTCTTTTATATGCTGATGATATTGTGCTAGTTTCAGAATCTACAGAAGGTCTACAGCGCCAGCTACGCGGCCTAGACGACTTCTGCATACATAGAGGGCTCTCTGTGAACCTTGGTAAAACCAAGGTTATGATTTTTCATACATCAGCAGAGGTGAGGAGACATAGTTCTTTCACAGTAGCAGGACCGATTGAAGTAGTCGGATCATATGTCTATCTAGGAGTGACATTCATGGAAGCCTCTGGGGTGTTCTCTATGTCTCATGCAGCCCGGGATCGCATCACACGTGGATACGCAGCACTAGCCTTGATGGAGAGACAGTGCCACCAGGCACATTTTCAGGAGCCCCGCACAAAGGGATGGCTCTTCGATACTTTGGTTCCGCAAGCGCTCATGTATGGAGCAACAATATGGGGGCCGGGGTTAGCTACATCAGCATGGACAGCATTGGAGAGGCCACAGATTCTCATGATTGCCATACTCATCCGAAGCAAGCCTTCAGTACCACATGATATCATCAGAGCAGAGCTTGCTGCACCACCGATGCTAGTAGAGGCACTGTCCCAGACAGTATGCCTACTACACAGGATACATAGCATGGACACATAGCGCATCACTTATCGAGCTTTCCAGTCGTCATGCGACATGGCACTGGCAGGTAACACCTCCTCATGGTATGCAGAGACACGAGATTGGCTGCCCAGCATGGATTTGACATAGACAGACTACCATCTCTGCGGTACAACTTACAGGCCCCCACCAATTCGCTCTCCCACCATGAGAGGAACAGGTTCATTCACCAGGAGATATGGCATACATACATACAGAGGACATGGATTAGCCCCAGGGATACACTGCCACCAAAAATGCTCTACTACCGTGAGCATTTTCTACAGATCTCAGATCAGGGCTTTATTGAGACTCCGCGATACATGCAGACATACTTACCACATCACCTCAGAGTCATCATTGGGCAGCTTCGAGTTTCATCACATCAGCTCGAGATCGAGAGAGGTCGGACCAAAGGAGTACCTAGAGAGGAGAGGTGGTGCCCATTATGCCATACAGAGATAGAGAGTGAGGAGCACTTTGTTACCAGATGCCGAGCATACTTAGATCTACGAGCACAATTCCATATAGAGGAATCACTACAATTGTGCATGACCATTGGAGACCAGCGGAGGTTGGGACGATTCCTCACAGCAGTGTATGAGCGTCGAGAGGAGTTGCTACAGCCCACGCATCAGACACGGATGAGTACACAGCGGACCATTACTGAGTTCTTTCAGCGAGATGGGCTACATCAAACGAGCCCACCTTCCAGAGGCATGGGGCTAACGCTTCAACAGGCAATGGCACAAAGAGCACGACGGCAACCACATAGAGCTCGGTATGGACGACCATGACTATACGAGGAGGATATTTCACGCATCAGGATAGCCCATGACCACATGATGGAGCACAGGCGCACCACCACCACCTGGGTAGCCTTCCTTTAGGAGGCACTCAGACCGCCCCCGATGTACCACATACTCCACCCGCCTCCACCCATTACCTGTAGCTAGGATATACATATACACTCCCATCATCACGCCCCCATGTATTAGATGGCCATTATCTGCAGAGTCAGAGCCACATCTCCCCACACCACTACATTATCCCCACTACCTCTCCGTCACATGGTACACTATCCTGTGGTTGTTTCCATGTTCAGCCTACACAGTTTTGTGTAGCGAGTACTTTTCCATTTTTTATTTTTGCACACAGGTTACTACAGTGGTACATGGTTTTGTCTCATAGGCCAAATTTGGCCTTCAGAGGACGTTAATCTCTCTCTCTCTCTCTCTCTCTCTCTCTCTCTCTCTCTCTCTCTCTCTCTCTCTCTCTCTCTCTCTCTCTCTCTCTCTCTCTCTCTCTCTCTCTCTCTCTCTCTCTCTCTCTCTCTCTCTCTCTCTCTCTCTCTCTCTCTCTCTCTCTCTCTCTCCCCCCCCCTCCCCCCCCCTCAAAGAGGCCAAAAAGGAAGCAGACCGCAACCTCAATATGGAGATACGAAAAATGATGGAAAAGTTCAAAGGACTTGAAGAACAAGTAATGGATAAAGTCAAAGGACTCGAAGAACAAGTGAAGACTCTCACAGAAGAACGAGACAATTGGAGGGAAGCTTATGAGCACATGAAAGAAGAAGGGGAGATCTCCAACGTGGAGACACTCAAAGAAGAAATAAAGAAGGAAATCAAAACGGGGGTAGAATCTACTCGCGAGTCGTGGGTGGAAGTAGTACACAAAAGGGTTAAGAAGGAAGTTAGGGAAGACATGCAGAAAGAAGAGCTCGCACAAGTCAAGGATACACTTGAGGAGGAAAGGCTTCGACACACTCGAAGACTTCACATCCAGATTACAGGCCTACCTGAAGGGGCATCACCGGAGGATGACGCCACTGACATTTGCCGTCAACTTGGATACGAGAGCATGCCCTTCACAGGTGCATGGAGGGTTGGGAGGGATACATCGCGTTTGCGGGCACTCATCCTTAAGATGAGCTCCGAGGAGGCACGGACCACCTTTTTTAGACGTCAATCAGTACTACGTGGACTACCTGGCGGCGCCCTCTACATGGACGAGGACCTCACGCGGATGCAGGTGGCACACCGACGCGTGCATTCCACAGATACTCCAGGCACGTCGAGAGGGGAGGAAGGCCTTTTACCGTGATGGTAAGGTCTTCATAGATGGACTCCCTATCAAATAGGGCCACGCGGCCAATGAGACATCACTACACCAGGAGACACCACTCAGGGGAGCAATGTGGAACTGCAATGGGGCACTCTGGACGCGACCAGACAGACTCGAGGAGATCATGGCATCACATGACTTTGCATGCATCACAGAGACACACGAGAGCCCAGAGAGAGAGGTCTACCACGCATTGCAGGTTTTCATTGGGAATCTGCATTCAAGACCACGACGAGACAGAGTACAGCGCGAGGGTCGGGAGGTGTGGCCATCGTATTTAGACAAGAGATACAAGCCGGATCCACATTATGGGAAGAGATGAGGAGGCACGATACATGTGGGTTCGCATGGAGATAGCACAGAGGAGCTGGATTTACATTGTTATATGCTACTTCCCTCCAGGCGGATCTCGATACGCAGGACAGGAACTTGGGGAACCCGCACTCAGTCACATCAGTGCGAGGCATACGACATGGATCACCCACATCTCATGAGGACCAGAGACCCAGATGAGATGGGCACCAGTAGAGTATCGGCGGATATGGGTCAGGACACCACCGGGTATGGAAGACATCTACTTGAGCTAGGCAGCCGACATCAGCTCGTTATATATAACGGGATGAATCGTTGGCCAGATTCGGGCGGAATTACTTGCTTCCCTCACGGGAGAGGTGAGAGCACAGTCGACTACATTTTAGGTACCACCTCTGGAGCTTCACTCATCCCCTCACTTAGTATTGGACGGTGCTGACCATACATTTATCACATTCACACTCTAATCTCCTATTCCATTAGACCCTCCCTCACCCACTCAGACACACACCACGATACACTTCACACACGAGCTCTCACACATTTATGCACACCATTTACACACCCGCCTACTCTCCCTCGATCCACTCTCACCCTTGGACACACTTACATCACAGTTCACCACCATCCTACAGGATTCAGCTCTCCGCAGCTTCCCACACGGCACACATACACCCTCCACGCAAAGGTTCCATGCCCCAAAACGGCTGGTATGATGCAGATTGTCGTGAGCTACGGAAGCACTTACGGATTCTAGAGCATAGAGGGGACATTACACACACACAGGCACAGCGTCGCATGCAGAGCCTTACTCGCCGCAAACGGCGAGATTGGGAGGAGAGACAGTAGTGGGATATTTATCATTTGCTCATGAGTCGAGACAGTGTAGTGGCATGGCAACATTTGAGAGAGAGGAGACAGCAGACACCCATTCGAGACCCGAGCACTTGGCATAGCTATGCACGGAGCATATACGAGATGCCATACCAGCCCCCCATTCCCAGACCACAGAGCTCACGTCCTACTACCTCTGACTTCTTCAAACCCACTATGGTTAGACGCGCTATTGCCCGTCTACAGCATGGCAAGGCCCATGACCATTTCGGTTTACAAGCAGAGCACCTCACCTACGGAGGCACGACCCTTGCATCGCTCGTTGCCCACCTCTTCAACCGTGCATTGGTTGAAGGGTTTCCTGACTCATGGACTCAGCAAACCATAGTGCCCATTCATAAGTCAGGTGATACTATGGATCCAGCTACATACCGGACGATCATGATTGGCCCTATATTGGCCAAGTTATATGGGGCGGTACTAGAGACAGAGTTGAGTACTCTCGCTGAGAGGAAGGGTATCAGGGCTCCAGGACAGGCACGTTTAAGACGCGATTACTCTACCATTGACCACATCTTCACTCTGAGATGCCTTATCGACCAGGCAAGGGTGAGGAAGAGAAGACTATACTGTTGCTTTGTGGACTTCCGCAAAGCATTTGACACTGTTCCCAAGGAACCACTCTTCAGATGACTACTTGATATCGGAGCTCCGGAGGAGATGATATGGGGATCTATGCCTTATACGAGAGAGTATCTGGTAGAGTCAGATGTCCGGGGGGCTTATCTCATCCACTTGCTAGCACTATCGGGGTGAAGCAAGGATGTCCTCTTTCACCCACCCTCTTTGGTATCTACATTGATGAGATAGTGGACTACATACAGCAGCAGGGGTGTGATGGCATTCAGGTACGTGGGTCCACGGTCCATATTCTTTTATACGCTGATGATATTGTACTGGTTTCAAAGTCTGCAGAGCATCATCTACATGGCCTAGATGACTTTTGTTCACACAGAGGATTATCTGTGAACCTTGGTAAAACCAAGGTCATGATCTTTCATACATCAGCAAAGGTACGAAGACATAGTTTGTTCACAGCAGCAGGTGTACCGATTGAGGTGGTCGGATCATATGTTTACTTGGGGGTGACATTTACAGCAGCATCAGGGGTCTTCTCTATGTCTCAGGCAACCCGTGACCGCATCACACGTGGGTATGCAGCACTAGCCTTGATGGAGAGACAGTGCCACCAGGCATATTTTCAGGAGCCCCGCACAAAGGGGTGGCTCTTCGACACCTTGGTTATGCCAGCACTCATGTATGGGGCAGCCATATGGGAACTAAGCTTAGCTACATCAGTATGGACAGCATTAGAGAGGCCACAGATCCTCATGATTGCCAGACTTATCCGTAGCAAGCCTTCCGTACCACATGATATTATTAGAGCAGAGCTCGCTGTACCACCGATGCTAGTTGAGGCACTATTCCAGACAGTATGCCTATTACACAGACTCCGGAGCATGGATACAGAGCGCATTGCCTATCGTGCTTTCTAGGCATCACGTGATATGGCATTAGCAGGCGACACCTCCTCATGGTATGCACAGACCAGTGCTGCATACGCAACGCGTTGCGAACGTTCGCAACTTTCGCAACGCAACTCCACGTTGCGTACGCGTTCGCAACGCGTTGCTAATCTTGCAAAAAAAATTCCTTTCCAAAAGTTCAAAAATGGTCCACAAGGGTCTTTTAAGTCTTAACCCTTACAACCTATGAACAAAAAATTGGTGATCAAGCAAGAAAACCAATGCCTCAATGAGGAAAAGAATGCAGCGAGATAAATAGAGTATACAATGTCCCACTTACCATATGATCATTCCAACATCATGTACCATATCACATCATGCATATGCATATATATGTATGTGCTTATGTAATATGTATGTATGTATGTATGTACTATATGTGTAATCTTTGATGTATATTCCTATTTTTGTTTGTTTCCCCAAAGATAGGTTTATTTACCTAGCTATGTATGTATGTATCTATCTATCTATATATGCATGTATGTATGTATGATGTTATTCCTAAAATTTATTACTCTATGTATATTGAAAGGCATGTGTATTTACTTACGTATGTATCTAATATCTATGTTTCTATTTTTGTAGTATGTACCTACTATCATCTATTTACATAATATGTATGCATGTATGTATCATGTATGTATGCATCTATGTGGTGTGTATATATGTAATATGTATATACTATGTATATATGTTCATAAAAATGTGTGTATCATGTTACTCATATGTATATAGTATATATTTACTGCTACATGTGTAATATAATATAATCCATGCATGTATGTATGTATGTATGTATGTATATATGTATGTATGTATGTACATGACAAGACACAGTGACGACCTACATATTTGATATGAACATTGTATAAATCTTAAATTGTTTTGTTTTCATTCCTTTTCTATGATGTTTAAGCATAAATAGGAAGATTTTTATACCTAGGATATCTAAAATTTAAATAAAATCTAAAATAAAAATTGATCTGTACGCAACTTTATCGCAACTTGGGGTTCGCAACTTGAACCCGTTGCTAACGCGTTAGCAACCCGTTGCCTACGACGTTGCCATCCCGTTGCTAACCACTATGGCACAGACACGAGACTCGCTAGCCCATCATGGCTTTGACATAGACAGGCTACCACCACTACAGTACGACTCACATGCACCCACCTACTCGCTCTCTCATCAAGAGAGGAATAGGGTAATTCGTCAAGAGATATGGCATACATACATACAGAGGACATGGGTGAGCCCTAGGGATACATTACCACTGAAAATGCTCTATTACCGTGCGCATTTTCTGCATATATCGGACGAGGGCTTCATCGAGATTCCGAGATACATGCAGACATACCTACCCCACCACCTTTGAGTCGTCATTGGGCAACTCCGGGTTTCATCACATCAGCTCGAGATTGAGAGGGGTCAGTCCAAGGGAGTCCCCCGTGAGGAGTGGTGGTGCCCAATATGCGAGACAGAGGTAGAGAGTGAGGAGCATTTTGTTATCAGATGCCCAGCATACTTAGACCTACGAGCACACTTCCAGATAGAGGAGTCACTCCAGTTGTGTATGACTATGGGAGACCAGCGACGCTTGGGACGCTTTCTCACAGCAGCATACGAGAGGCGAGAGCGGTCACTACAGCCCACACATCAGACACGGGTGAGTACCTAGCAAACCATTACCCAATTCTTTCAGCGAGCTGAGCTACATCAGAGAGGTCCATCTATAGGGCTCACGCTCCACCAAGCAGCAGCATAAAGAGCACGGCGCCGACCACACATGGGCGGATATCGTCCACCACGACTATATCAGGAGGATATCTCACGCATTAGGAGAGCCTACGACCACATGATGGAGCATCGGCGAAGGCGTACCACCACCCCCTGGGTTGTCTTCCTTCAGGAGGCACTCAGACCACCACCGATGTATCACATACTACACCCACCTCCACCCATCACGAGTAGCTAGGGTGTTTTTACTCACATTATGGATCTCCCATGTATTAGGTGGCCACTATGTGCAGAGTCAGAGCCACATCTCCCCAGCCTCTTCCAGCCCTATATAGCTTTGTGTAGCGATATACTTTTTATTTCATTTCATCTTCTACATAGGGTTACTACACTTGTATATGGTTTTTGTCTCATAGGCCAAATTTGGCCTCCAGAAGACGTTAATATGACTTTCTCTCTCTCTCTCTCTCTCTCTCTCTCTCTCTCTCTCTCTCTCTCTCTCTCTCTCTCTCTCTCTCTCTCTCTCTCTCTCTCTCTCTCTCTCTCTCTCTCTCTCTCTCTCTCTCTCTCTCTCTCTCTCTCTATCTATCTATCTATCTATCTATCTATCTATCTATCTATCTATCTATCTATCTATCTATCTATCTATCTATCTATATATATATATATATATATATATATATATATATATATATATATTACAAAGTACTCTGCATTAGGGGAAGTCTTCCTTATGGGAGACTTCAATGCCAAAATAGGCAATCATCAATGTCAGATATTTGACACAGAAGACCCACAGATACTGCATACCATAGAGGATGAGTCTACAGCTCGAGCTTCAGCTGACTCTACACACACTCACTATGGCATTCACTTACTCATACTAGGCTCTCGACATAATCTCGTTATCTATAACGGGATGGCTCAGTGGCCTACCTCAGGAGGATTGACATGCATACCATACTCAGTCACAGATGGCCGGAGAAGTACAGTACATTACGTCATGGGATCCAGAGAGGCCATCCACCTACTTACCTCATTCACCATCCCACCTATACCCATTGGGGCTGATCAAACATACCTCTCGCTCTCCCTCAAGGGAGACACCCCTACACGGACACCCAGAGCATGCATCCCACACACCACCATCCACTTTACACACGAGCTAGCTCACATATATGAGGCTCACGTCGAGAAGGGTCTTCTCTTGCTCCATCCTGACACTCCACTATCCCTTCTCACCTCACGGATAGCATCAGTCCTTCAGACATCAGCCATCAGCTCCTTTCCACAGAGCATCCATTCTGGTCACACACATCCTCCCAGGACTATGCCACAACATCGCTGGTATGATGAAGAATGCAGAGATCTTTACAGCCGACTATGAGCCCGGCGAGCATTGGGAGAGATCACAGAGAGAGGCCAAGGGACAAATGAAGACTCACACGTAGGAAGAGGCGAGCCTTTGAGGAGACACAGGAGCTCGAGCTATACCATCTCTTTATGAGTATGGACAGTGCTCCCGCATGGCGTACCCTACGAGAGCCATGCCCAACCAGACCTATTGAGGACCTACACACATGGCATGATTATGTTGAGAGATTATATGAGGTACCTGGGCAGCCTCCCATTACCCAGCCACTTGAGCCTCGCCCTACTAGTTCTCTCTTCACATCAAAGATGGTTGAGAGGGCCATAGGACGACTACGACATGGACATTCGACAGACCACACATGATTGCAGAGCGAGCATCTCATATACGCAGCCTCCACTATAAGCCCGTTGATTGCACATGTCTTCAACCGGGCTATAGGGGAGGGCTTCCCAAAGGAGTGGACTAGGCACACCATTATGCCTATCCACAAAACTGGCGACACCCTGGACCCAGGGAACTACAGGACCATCATGATTGGCCACACCATGGCCAAGCGCCTCACAGTCACCCAGTGGAGTGCGATTGAGAGGCCACAAGTACGTATGATCTCGCGACTATTTTGCGAGAAACAGTCAGTGCCACATGACATCATCAGGGAAGAGCTAGCTGCACCACCCATGGTAATAGATGCACTATTCCAGACTAACTGCTTTATTCAAAGGATGAGGGAGCTCCCTACAGACAGACTCGCACACAGAGCTTTTCAGGCATCTATACAAATATCAGAGTCAGGATATGAGAGAGCTTGGTACACTCAAGTTAGAGTCTGGTTTGATAGTCATGGACTTGATATGGACAGATTGCCGCCTTTTCAGTATGACCCAGACTCACCTCACATCCACCTCTCCCGTCGTGAGAGGAATGTTGTGCTCAGACAGGATCTCTGGCAGCTCTACATTAGTTAGAGATGGCACACACCACACATGGGATCGAGACTATCCCACTACCGAGACCAGTTCTTAGACATACTAGCGGACGGTTTCATCCAACGACCAAGCTACATGGATACTTACATGCCTCATAGCTCGAGGGTAACGATTGGCCAGTTGAGAGTCTCATCACACCGACTAGAGATTGAGACGGGCAGAGCCGCAAACATTTCCAGAGAGCAGCGGATATGCATGTATGCAGAGTAGAGATGGAGGATGAGGAGCACTTTGTATGCAGATGTAGCGCATATGATGACATCAGAGGCAGATATGAGACTCTATTTAGAGGGCAGCCCACCCTCCGAGAGATCATGGACTCTAGAGACCAGTGACAGCTCGGGCGATTCATACTAGAGATACAGAGTCACAGAGATTCCTTGCTCCAGCCTATTGTAGGAGCCCATACAGGAGGGAGATAGAGTCAGCTGACTGACTTCTTTATTCCGCGACGTGCAGCAGCCCTCCCCCCCTCAGCTCACACACCAAGAGGGGTGACTCTTCAGCAGGATCAGACCTCTCGAGCTAGGAGACGACCCCGTACTATAGGATATCGGGCCCCAAGACTTCACCGACACCAGATTGCGGAAATCCAAGCTTGTGACCATCGCGCCATGGAGGAGAGACGATCCCAGATGATGGCTGATCCCACTGCAGCCATCAGGGTGGCCCTGACTCCACCTCCACCTATGTATCACATCTTACACCCGCCCACTAGCACAGGATGGAGCTAGTTAGTCGTTTCAGATGCATTCTCATGCTTGTTGTACTACCCTTTTGCATATAGACTATCATAGATATCGCTCCATACACCCCACACTTTCATGGGTATCTCCACATGCATACTACGGAGATCTGTATCAGCTTTACCAGTGTTCTCAGCACTTTTATCTTTTTCGATTGACAGAAGATTCACCCATGTACATCGAATTGTCTCATAGGCCAAGTTCGGCCTCCTAAAGAGAGTTTCTACAAGGAGTAACAACCCCATATGGAGCTGCCTACTTACTATAGTTTACAGCAAACTTCCATGATTCATCAATCCTGAAACTCAGAACCCATGTACACAGTGCACTGTACTCAGATGCCACTGGACAGTGTGTGTACATTCTAAATTCCATCTGTTAATATATAATGTATTACATATTATAATACATACATACTTATAGACTTATAGTATACATAAGTTCATAACATGACAGCATACTGTACTACAGTTTACAGCAGGTTTATAACTTATGTATACAGTCTACAACAGGTTTATAACTTATTTATACAGTCTACAGCAGGTTTATAACTTATTTACCTGCAAGTTGAAACACAATGTTGTGGTCTCCTTGCCATATGTTGAAGAAATCATCATTGGTCTCCCTTGAGTGCATCTTTTGGTCGCCTTGAAGACTTATGTTTCCACCAACCTTGGTCTCCCTCCTCTCTCTCTTGGGCCCATGTGTTGGTTGCCCTAGAATTGGCCCATCCCAAACTTTAGTCACTCGGTCTTGGCTCCATCCACATATGGTTTCCCTTGCTCCTTGGCACCCCATTTGATAAGGTCGCCCTTGTTTATACTCTCTCCAAGAGATGGTCGCCCCAACCGATTCCTTTCCTTCCGATGTTGGTTGCCTCACCCTCCATGGTTGTTCGCCTCCGACACCATATGGTCATCCAGGTGGTCATCTTACCTCCATAATTAGTCTCCCTTGTTTATGCGCCCACCAACTTTGGTGGCCTCTCTTGCTTGGTCTCCCTATGGCTCACAACCCACCCCTTGGGGTGGCTTTACCTAGTTGACCACCTCATGGGGGTGGTAGGCAATGGCCCTAGCTAGTTCGAGGCTATTTACTTCTGTTATTGTTCAATTGTCAATCACAATGTACCTAGAGCTCGTTGGGAATGTCTTGGGCTAAGGATTATCATCAACTAAGCATCTTTTCTACTTCATTGCGTGAGAAGTACATGTTATTTTTTAGTTGTTCTATTCTTTTGGGAACCTCCTTTTTGTACTATCTGTGCTGCATCTCGATGTTTACACCCTTTAAGGATTTTGCCATATGTGGGGAGTGTCTCTTTTGCACAGGCATGTTACAAGGTATACTTCTCTAAGGAGAACCCCCTTGAATAGAAGGCATGCTTGAAAGTGTATCATTCCATCTTCTTCAAAACGTAGCCCCGAGGCTCTCTTCTACATCTAGTAAAGCAAAAGAAGGCAAATTTTCAAAAATCATACATGTATCTTTCATGTGCATAAGAGCTACATATCTTGCATGCCAAAGTTCCATGTTTTCCTTTGGTGATTTAGATGACCTTGCAACACTGCATGGCAAATTTTCGATAAATCAAATATCCCACTTCTATGTTCACCTTCAAGTAGACAATGCTCTTCATTTGGAGTAAGGATTTGACATGAATCCTTCTTAAAGACCAAGCATGTCATATGCGTGGTAGCCCCATAATTAAATATATAAGGATTCTCAGATGTTGCATGCAATGTTGCTTGATCAAAAGAAACCTCCTTTATAATAACACATGCAAAAGTATCATCACTTGAAGATTTACCTTTTGAACTTTCTTCAACATTGTTACCTGAAGCCCTTTTCTTTTCATTATCAATTCGTTTTTTCTACTCTTCGATATGATGAACTAACTTTTTGCAATAATGGTGGTTCCCTTCTTTGTGGTAGTAGAGGTAGATGTAGATGAAGTAGACTAACCTTTAGGTTTACACGTAATAGATGTAGAGGTAGAAGAAGTTGCAGTAGTGGATTTAGAAGTAGAGGACTTTCCTTCATCCTTAGATTGCGATTGAGTTTCCTTCTTCTTATTGTCCTTCTCCTTCTTCTTCTTTCCTTTTGATGAAGAAATCATAGCCTCATCATTCTCTTCCATGCTTTTCTACTCATCCTCGTCTTAAAGTAATAAAAATTGAAGCTCTTCAAATGCAATTTCTTTCTCTCTTGCAGAAAGAAAGAAAGAAATGTAACAAATGATCAATATATTCATGTCACTCTTCTACTTCAACTTTTATTGCTACAAGTTCATTCTCCAAACTTCGAATATGACCCTCTACACTTGAAGCAATTGTCTCCTTTGCCGCTAACTTCTTCATCTTTATATTCATTTCGTTGGTACCCTGAGCACAACACAAGAATTCAGATGATAACATTATGATGTGCTGCCTTGCACCCACATCCTTGCCCTTCAATGCTTCTAGGATAGGTGGCCAAATGTTCTTCTCCCATCACTCTAGTAAGGGATGCAGCTTCGGGTTGTCTGTGGATGTGTCCCCCATGGATGTGGATTTTGACGTGGAGCCTCTACGTATGCTAGGGTAGACTTCTGGTACAAGGGTAGGGATTCTATCGAACTTTGGTGCTACTACAAATAAGAAAGGAAATGTATGGGTGTCCCTGTTAAGCAATAGTGTAGAGATAGGTATGAAAAATCATGATGGAATGGTGGATGCATGTCCGGGCGATAAGTGGGTGCAGTTTCACGAGGTAGTGAGATGGGGTAAAGTGAAGGTGGATGAGGACTACGTGGCAGGGATGAGATGATGAGGGTAGAATGCTTCAGCCTAGTGGATGCAGGTGCTAATGTGAGGGTTTAGGAAAGGGAGATGGGTGTGGAGCAAGGTGTGGAGTCTCAACACGGCCAGATATAGACGGAGATTCACGCACCCTTTTTGGTGCAGCATACCCCTTGTAAGTTGTTGCTCCCGTGGCAATGTTGCAAAGTTGGTGGCCGAATCTTTTGAGCATGTATTGTGGTTCTTTTTAATGAATAACCAGCAAGTAGGTGCAGAGGAGGTGGAGGGGTTGGAACTTGCTTTAAATGCAACCTTCTTATCCATAACATCATAGGTGCACCAAAGGGCTTGAAAGTATGTGCCTTCTTGTTTTTCTATTTGTACCGTCTTCTTTGCTCGACGAGTGACTGCATGAGAGTCCTTTGGTACAGAGATGGTTTCACATGTATAAACAAGAATAATGGTTTCACATACCTTGATGTATGTGGAGTGCACATTATCTTTCAAAAGAAAATGGGCTTCGAACAAGGCAAGGTGTTGTGCTCGTTTAGGATCAATGGACTTTGTAGCAAACATTTTGGCACATGCTTCAAGAGTCTCTTTTGTGCTCTTCTCCAAGAAAAATCCGATGGCTCGAGATTCTATAATATTCACAATACCTATGATTGAAGCAAGTAGGCCTTGTGTGAACTTGGCGTTTGGAAGTGAAGGATAGCTCTTAATTAATGTTAGGAGGTCCATTCCAATAGCTTGAGAATTATTTATCATTGGCATTTGGACAATAGTGAGATGCCTAAGGACCATGATAGATATCTAACCTTTAGTAAAAGCATCTATCGAATTCCCTGCTTGCCTCATGTTGATACGTAGAGAAAACTCGTCTGGAATGGCGATCAAAACCTCGTTGGAATAGAGGAAGATGGCGCTGACTAAGGTGGAGACTTCTTCCTTGGACCGGCTGATTCAAGTGAACACTTCTTTGGAGTTGAAGGGACCTTCGTAGGTTCTAACTTTACCTCTAACTTTGCCTCCAGAGAAGCAAATTCAGAATCCTCTTCTTGTGATGTCCTGTATAATGACTTACTAGACTCTCCGCTAGGAGATCTAGTGCTACGTTCCTGACTTGCATCTTGGTTGGAGGTCACCTCTACTCTCTCTTGTGTATGCATGCCTTCTTGAGCCTTACTTGTATCTTTCGCTTCCATGTTGTGGGCCTCAAGATCAAGACCCGTGTGTTCCTAACTACATCCTGAGTCTCCACAATGTCCTTTTGAATCAGGGCTAGAATTCGGACTCATCTCGTTTGCTTCTCTCTTCCAATGGAGAAGAAGCCATAGGTATACAAAATGTGGTGAAGAGAACCACATACTAAAATAATGGCCTAGGAGATGACTCCCTTGTTGTTCATCTAGGTTGGACTCAGACACCGAGGTAAGGGAAAGAGTATGTTGTCCTTGTGGAAGTCTCGCAAGTGAGGTAGAGGGTAGGTCGCCTTGGCGGAGTTGCTGGAAGATAGTATGCTGCCCTTTGTGGAGTTGCATGGAGCTACCTAGATGAGTTTCCAAAGGGGTGCAGGGTGGTAGAGATTATGGAGTCACCAAAGGAGGGTGGTAGAGATGATGATTATAAATATGTAAGGGAGAAATTCACTTTGAGGAAGAGTAAGTGGGTAGGAGAAGGATCTGTACAAGAAAAGGCATGAGTTTCCAAAGTAGTCGTCCCCACGAATTGATGTTGCCTAACTATGGACAACTAGATGGAATACCAGAGGGGTTCATCACAAGATGCAGTCGCTTGATGGAGAGATAAGGGGATCACCAAGGTGTGGAGAGGTCGCCTGAAGCAAAGATCCTTTGATGAATAAGGAGGCTTAACTAAAGAGATGGAGACTCCCTTGCAGTCGCCTATAGAGGGTTGTGCCCAAGGATAGAGTCTCCTATTGATAGGTCCGCTTGGAGGAGTGGGCGCCCCTTATGAATGGGTGTGCCTACTGTCGAAGTCACCAAGAGGTAGGTAGCACAAGGAGATATTGGGGAAATAGTGGGATGAGGGCTTCAAGGAGGGAGTGGAAAGAGATTGCCCAAGGAGAGAGTAGGAAATATTCGCCCAAGGAGAGTGTGAGGACCAAGGTGGAGTGAGATAAGATCGCCCACGGAGAATGTGGTGAGGAACATGGAGTTGTCTAGAGCTGGAGATGAGGTCGCCCAAGGGAGAGTGGGAGGATGGGATGAGAAATAGGGGTCATCCAAGAAGGAGGGAGTAGTAGCAAGAAGTCTTCCGTACGTGAGAAGGAGGTTTGCCTTATACAAAGGGGTGACGAGGACAGAAAGTGCCAAAACACCTTCAGATAGAAGGAATAGAAGAGTCCCAAGTTGTGCCAAGGCTTCGCCTATCATTGATGGAGAAAGGACAAGAGTGGAGATAGCAGATGAAGAGATGAAAATGTAACCTTAATTTATGAGGAAGTGAGAGGACTAGGAGATATCTTTTCTAGTTGGAGAAGTTTTCTTGTAAGAAGAAGTACTCTGTATACTTACATGGAAATGGATGCTAATAAAATTGATGAAAACTATTTACAAGCTTATATACAAGAATGTGTGGAGGCAACCAAGAGTAGCTAGTGGGAGGGCTTTGTATAAAGTCTTAGCTTTGACATGTTTACTAACAGCAACTTATGCCCATCAAGGGTGGCAATGCATACTCCTCCATGAGGAAGGGTTTCCAATGCTTAAAAGGGTCGGTCCACCTTGGCAAAAGCTTTTTCTTGCTCCTCTTTTTGAGGAGAACTAGGCAATTTTTCTATATCTTTGATACCCACAAAAGCGAGACTAGGATGGGTGTGAATGCTAGCCTCTTCTTGAGGTAGATGAATGATGCCTCTTCCTCTATGGTCCATTGGAAAGGAAAACACTTATTGGTTAACCTAGAGAAAGGGCATGCAAACTACGTGTACGTGTGAATAAATTTTCTATTGTAACCAATGTGATCTAAGAAGCTTTGTACTTCCTTGGTACTTACATACCACGCAATCTGAGAATAGAAAGGATCTTATCTAGATCTAGAGCCATGCCTTGAGCAAAGATCACATGGCCGAGAAGAGTTACTTGTGTTACCAAGAAATGGCACTTGTTGGGGTTGAGTTTCAAACGAGTCTCCCTACATCACCAAAACACTTGTTACAACTCTTTTGAAGTGTTGGAAGTGAGGTATGCCCGATAATAATTCCAGACAATCTTTCTGACACTTAAAACCTTGAGCACATACACATCTTGAGCCAAATAAGATAGATGAATGATTACAAAAATAGACAAGAGATAATAGTAGTATGCAAGTGCAGGTTGGAGCCTAGATGTCGCTTGAGCTCTAAAGGGATGGTTGCCCTAGCATGGATATGTAGTCACCCAAACGCATGTGGCAAGGAAGCTTGGTGGTCTCCCGAGAATGGCAATAAGATGGTTGCTCTCCCTAGGAACAAAAGTTGGTCACAACATAAGGCAACTCAGACTTGGTCTCCAAATATGTTAGAACAACACAAAAGTGGTTGCCCATATGATGTAAATGCTCTCTGTGTTGATCACTCATCCTTCCCCCAACCAAGGTCAGTCACCCATCCTCTTGCACGAAGGAAGTTGTTCTCCTAACTTTACTTGGCAACACCAATGGTTTGTCTCCCAAGAATCTCAAGTAGGTTGGTCTCCCCCTCAACATGGAAGGCACAATTGTTGGTCGCCCAACACAATTGAGCCTTTGGCAAGTTGGTTGTCCAACACACTTTGGCCTTTTGGCAAATTGGTCACCCAACACACTTGGGCATTTGACAAGTTGGTCGCCCTAAGCTTGGTGCCCTTCACAAATGATGGTCTCCCTCTTGAGGGCATATGTGGTCATCCCTCACATTAGTCCTAAATGCATCCAACTCATGAAAAGGTGGTCTAGTGAAAATTCAATTAGTATATAGATATGGACCTAAATGCAATGCGTGCAAGCATAGTTGTTATTCACGTTTTTTCCAAATTCTGACTTATGACATTTAGCCAATGTCTGATGGGTACGGTAAAATGTTTCTGACGTTTTCCGACGCGGCCCTTTTTTTTCAAAATAAAAACTCAAGTATACAATACAGAGTATCTTGTAGAGTCTAAACATAATAAATATAAATTATAATTCATATCATTTATGTATGTATTTTACATATATGACATGATGTCATATACGTGGTGTAGTGACTGAGGGCTGAACAGTTCAATGGAAACCTCTCTCTCTGAATGGCGAATAAATCCATTCAACAATTATTTAGGCAAGTTCATAGACCTCGTCTCCTTCCCCTATGCAAAAAATGAGTATGGCTGAACTCGTCTGCTGGCAGCTATGTTGTGGTTGTTCCTCCTATGCTTCAGACTTCCATGCCACTTCATTTACACGTGTCCTAAGCCAGCCTATATCAGTACATGTTCCAGCAAATGCCCCAGCCTATATTAAGGAACAATAGCAAAAAGATCTATGATCTATCTATTTGCATGGAACTTTAATAATCATTGAATGGTTTTGCTAGCCACTCAGCAATAAAGCTCTCAAATGTATTGTCCATGGACCATCCCTCCGCCGCTATGAAACATCAAAATTTTCAGTCTATATACAGTACATAGTAGAAAACTTCTAAATTATTCTTCATATTTTACCTTGGGAAGTCTTCAAACCTGCTAACAGAGGGTGTATGGAAGTGTAGGGATGCTATGTGCCAGCATACGAGCTCAAAGTTGTGCAGAGACACAAGCAAATGTGAAGAAAAATTTGTCTAAAACCTGAACGACGGTGTTTTTACTGGGCAAAAAAAATAGCAACATCAGGAACATGTTTTTGACACCAAAGTCAGGTACTGGTCAGAAACGACAGCTAAGGAGGTTCCTCACGCATCAGGAACCAACCTTGCATGCAAGGGAGAAGAGGATAAAAAGCAAGAATCCAAAGGCAGTTGCTAACTGGCGGGTGGTGTTCAAGGGATCCCACCTAGGAAACTCTCTCACAATGACATGTGAACGTTGGGCAGCCGTCGTGGGGGTGACACGTCCTAAACTGCCTCAAACGCCCAAGGCTCACAAACGAGGGCCCAAGGCGTGCGCAAGTAAATACATGACAAAAAGTAAGTCATTTGCCAAAAGAAGGCCTTTTCGATTACTTTCAAGAGAACATACAAGTGATGGCAAAGAGGGCTTTGGGAGGGGCTAGAGGTGAAAGGTTTCAAATATGGTGCTGAGGAGGTAGAGGACTTGTAGTGTGTGTGTGTGTGTGTATGCCTCAAAAGTGGAGGCGCAAGTACTAGAACAGAGGGCGATAGCAAGAAGATAAGGCGTAGCTGATTGAAGAGAGAAAGAGAAGATAGATTGACGCCAAATTTGGAGGGGCTTAGAATGAGTGACCTTGTCCAAAGTCTTATTGAGTTATGTTATATAACCTTTTACGGTTGGCCAAGTTCACATTGAACTTGGCCCAAAAATAAAGAATAAACGGCATAGCCTTTATAAATAGGCCTATACACATGTATACACTATAAAGGGGTCATTTAAGACTTTATCCCAACAACCTCCCACTTAAGGGCATAAATGGCGCCTTTAAGCTATGCAACTCCCACCATCTGTATACATAACTGATGTTGTGCTTTGGGTAAGCACTTCGTGAGAACATCTGCAGGTTCTCTCATGTATGGACCTTAACCAATGTGATAAGGCCATCCTCAAGCACTTCTCGAATGAAGTGATATCACACATCAATATGTTTTGTGCATGCATGGACTATAGCATTCTTTGCCAAACATATGGCACTCTCGCTATCACAACCAAGCATAGGTGCTCTGTCAGGCAAACCAAACTCACTGCAAAGACGTGCTAACCATACTGCTTCCTTGGAAGCCTCAGTGGCTGAAATATATTCAGCCTCAGTAGTAGACAAAGCAACAATCTTTTGCAGTCTACTCCACCATGATACAGCAGCACCACCTGCAAGAGTGAAAACATAGCCACTTGTGGATTTCGTGTATCCACATCACCTTCCATGTCAGAATCACAGAATCCCTTCAGCTCTAATGTGTACTTTCCATAACAGAGGCATTTGTTTTTAGTTCCTTTCAAGTAGCTCATAATGGACTTTACTGCATTCCAATGTAACTTGCCTAGATTAGCCATAACTCGTCTTACAACTCCCACTGCATGGGCAATGTCAGGCCTAATAGCAACTATAGCATACATAAGTGAACCACAAGCTGAATCATAAGGTACACCTTGCATATCATCGATTCTTCTCGTGTCTTGGGACAATCTTCGTTGGAGATTTTATCATATGGCTGTAATGGCACTCCAAGAGGCTTTGCATCAGCCATGTTAGATCTGTCCAGCACCTTTTCAATGTATTTTTCTTGAGATAAATACAATATGTGTTGTTCCCTTTGCCTCCTAATCCTTACTCCGAGTACATGTTCAGCTGCCCCAAGGTCTTTCATTGAAAATGCAGATTTCAGCTGCTATCTAAGGGCATCAACAATGCTCCTTTTCTTGGCAGCAGTGAGCATATCATCAACATGGAGCACAAGAATGATTGGGCTGCCATCTTCATCACGTTTTATGTACAAACAATGATCTGCATGGCTTCTTTTGTACCCATGTTTGAGCATAAAAGCATCAATTTTTTTGTACCATTGCCTAGAAGCTTGCTTCAGCCCATACAAGCTTCTATTGAGCTTACATACAAGATGTTCCTTTCCAAGAATAACAAAACATTCCGGTTGTTTCATATATAGCTCTTCCTCAACATCACCCTGTAAGAAAGTTGTATGTACATCCATTTGGTCCAGCTCTAAATCAAGTGCAGCCACTAGGCCAAAAGTACCCACAAAGTGATCATCTTCACTACAGGAGAAAACACTTCTTGGAAATCTATGCCCTCAGTTTCAGCATATCCTTTTGCAACCAGCCTTGCTTTATACTTGGGTTTCTCATCAACAGTCTTGATTTTATATACCCATTTGTTAGGAATAGCTTTCCTTCCTTTGGGCAATTCAACCAAGTCCCAAGTATTATTAGAATGCAAAGCTTTAATTTCTTCCTGCATAGCAAGCTCCCACTTATTGATGTGCTCACATGCTTTTGCCTCTCTATATGTAAGAGGTTCTCCCTCATCAGTCAACATAATATTGTGCAGCGAGGGGTCATATCTACTCACATTACGCCTAATATGAGTAGATCGTCTCACTAAATGATCCACATTCTCTGGTAATGGGTCTACATCAGGTGGTAAAATAAAATCATGATTTACATGCTGTTGTACATCATTTCCAGCATTGTTTTCAGCACATGCCTGCATACGCCCTTCATGAGCCTCTTCTTGCTGTCCAACATCATCTCGCTCAAAAACCACTGGATTATCTACATTTTCAGCCATATGTGGTGCACCCTGAGGGTCTGAAATAGGCCTAACATGTGGCTGATCTTGCTGAAATGTGACCTTTTTAATGTCATGTTTCGAGGCAACATTATTTTGTCGCAGCCTTGCCTCATTAGAAACAACATCCCGGCTGCATATGACCTTTTTCAACTGAGGTAACCATATTCTATTACCTATTTTACCTTCTTCACCATATCCCATGAAGAGGCCTTCAATGGATTTGGCATCAAGTCTACTCCTCAACTCCTCAACTCAATGGATTTCCTCAACTCAGGTCCAGCTCGAAAATCTCCGGCTCCAACTAATCCTTCCATGAACTACACACATGCTAAAGCCTTCGTTGCTCGTTTACCTCATGCACCAAGAAATTTCATGGTTTAAAACATAGATCGAGAAGGATTCATCCAAGACCTCCCAACAAAAATTGAGTGTCTTTGAGGCTTGACCCTTCATTGGAGGAGTTTGTGGCTACCGTGTAACATATTGCAGAAGTTCAACTCTATTTTGCAGGTAGTAATTGGCATACATATGAGGGCCACATGGATCCTATTGACCAACTTAGAAGGGAAATCGAGCCCTTGAAGATGCAACAAAGTCAACAAGAAGAGAGAGTCCCTTCGTTGCCTACGCGACACAACAATGAGATGCTTGCGCAACTTCATCGAGAAGTAGTTACAGAATGCACAAGAGATCCAATGGCAAATATGATGCACTATTTGCAATAATGGTGGCCACTTTGTGACAAATTCTCCAAGTAGGGTGACTTGTAAATTATGTGTCAAAAACAATCATGAGACTCGAGATTGTTACTTCCCAAAGGAACTCATCAAAGAGGTAATTCTCAAGTCCTAGACACTTTCAAGTTTCTATAGTAGTACTTCAGATTTACAAGGGGGGGACCAAAATCGACAAAACCGAGAGGCATCCTAGGTGTCTTATGTGCTATTGATGCAATGACTACGGTCATATCCAAACGCAAGTGTTCTCTCCCAAAAGGTGCACCCCTATGCAAACACTTCCCGAAAGCCAAAAGCCACTATGCTCGAGACTCCCCATGAAATCGCCTCTCTCCAATCCATATAATTGCAATCTCTCATTATGAGGAAGGTACGAACCCGCACACTTTGGCTCTCTTCTCCCATGGCACCTATGATGATTAGGGCGAGGCAATTGTAGGCTACAAAGCATAAGGACCAATGAAAGCAAAAAGACAATTGCAAGAAAACCAAGCAAAGTATGGAGGAGGTTATCGAAGAAGTTTATGAAAAGATGAAGGAAGTCTTGAAGGAGAATTGGCTCACCCTCAACCATGTGCGACAAAACTTGTCAATATAGAAGAGATTTAAAAGAAACTTAATACAATGTCCATTTTTACCAATTAGTAAAAATGGGTACTAAACTACGAAGTGACTTACTGAAAATCATACATTCTACATACTTGAGCCAACCAACAGCAAGCATTGATGGATTTGCGGTAGACTTCCTCCCACCCCATTGAAAAATTACAAAAGTTCAAGATTGACAGTTCCTATTAAGAATGAAGTTTTGATAGGTGTTATAGTAGATGGTGGGTTTGGCATCAACTTGATGCCAAATTTCACTATGAGGGCTAAAGTTGGACCTTACAAGGCAGCTCAATTGACTCTAACGTTGACTCTAACTTTGACTTTAACGTTGGCAGATCAACACCTCATCCAACCCCTTAGCATTATTGAGAAGGTATTCATGACTGTCCAAGGCTACCTATTTACATTTTGATTTCGTTGCCTGATTATTTTTTGTGCAAACATATATGCCACTTAAAATCTGTCAAAAATAGCCTTGTTTCGAGTTTCTACATTTTGCATCTCTCCCATTTCAAGTAGCTCACAAATAAATAAGATAATAATATATCAAATAAACGAAAAAGGGAAAAATCGTGCTTTGTTAAATATTTTACACAAGTTCTTGTAAGAATTTGATGCTTTGTTTGCATAAATTTGGTAAACCATAATAAGGTGCTTAAGTGAAATTAAAATACAAAGAGATCGGGATTTGTTTCAATACAAAACTTCTTTTTTTATTGGGGAACAAGGTGTGGAGGGAAAAGAAAGAAAGAAAAAGGGGGGGAGGGGGGGTAAGAATAAATAAATAAATATGTGCCCATGCTTGTACAAACTATAGGTGAAATAAAAAGAGAATCCTTGTTGGATGTAACAAAGTGAAAAAGTTGTGAAAGAATGTCAACATTCTGTTTATGATCATAACTATCAAAGAGACGCTACAAATAAACATAAATACAAATACATAAGTGAATACAAAAGCAACAACAAGGGACTGGACAAGACAATAAGATTAAGCTAAATCATAAAAACATACATTTGATAAACAAAAATAAAGGTAGGAAAAACAACAAAATAAAAGGAAAATAATGAGTTGTAAAAAAAAGAATCAAATATAATAAAGTTTTTATGCAAAGATTTAAGATAAATATATTTCTTTTCAAAAGAATCTTTTTAAATATAGATTAAAATTCAGATTTTTAGAAGTTAAAAATTCTCAAAAAAAAGAAAAGAAGAAGCGCCTCTTCAACTTCTATGTCTGTCCAAAACAAAAACAACAAAAAAAACATTCCAAACTTCATCATGCATAACCTGAAGCATAGCATAAAGAAGGAGCTATTACATCCCTACTGGCATCATCTGTGCCTTAGAGCACGTGCAGGCTCTAATAGAGAAACTCTTCATATAAAAAAGCCTATTTCCATTTCACTCCAGGAATCTTTGTTAAGAATTACTATGTTTAGACCTCTTTTTGCCCTCTTCATATAAGTATCATTCCAAGTCAACGAATTGTAAACGCATGAAAGGTCTCAAAAGTAAAAATCTGCACAAATATTTTTGTATATAACTAGTAGAAAGTACACGGCTCAAATTTCTTGCCCTACGTGAAAAAGACCTGTAAATATAGTCTTTACTCAGGTCAAGCTCATGAGTAACGCTTATCTCAAATAAGGAAGTTCTGTCCCTCTTTACACAGATGAGTAAGCTTACATACTATCCACATTCTGACATGTAGGAGCTACAAATGACCGAGTACAAACGTATATATGAAATAGATAAAGTTAAAGATGAGGTGACATACTCTTCGACCGTGCTTAGGGACGGAGAGCATTCAGAGGCATCTGCAGGTAGAATGCAACGCCAATACTTTCAGCATTAAAGCCAATGACCGTTGCTTACAATATTTCGCAGAGTAGACCTACCTTTATCTGCTGACGGCCCGTGGACTGTCGTTGCTCCGACTCCAAACGATTCTGATTTCTCTTCTTTCACTTCCTCGTCGCCTCTTTCTTGGCTCATCCTATCATCTTCTTCTCTTCCCACATCCAGTGCTTCTGCTGCTATTGATCGACCTCGTACTGTCCTTTGTCCTTGTTCTCCTTGTAATAATTCGTCATCATTCCCTTTCTCTTCCATGTCTGATTCCTTTCCTTCCTCTTCATCATCCTTCCCTTCTTCCTCCTGCTCTCCTGCTGCTCCTCGTCGCTTGTGAGCAGTCTCTTTCCCGGGGTCCGTTGATGCATCCTGCATCGCATTCTCCAAAATCTTGCTGATCAAGGCCAAGCTTCCGTTTCCAGGTACTCCTACTTCGGAATTACCTCCTTTAGACTTCTTAGAGGTATTAGAGCCACCGGAGGGAGCCTCCTCGTCCATGTATATGTTTACCCCTGCAAGTCCATATGTCGGCCTGTATGCCGAATTGTACGGACACTGGGGCTAATTCTTGAATATCTTAACTCAGAGGCAGATAGGCTCCCACAATGACCCCTGGCTTCGAGTAGGAGCAGAGCCAAGGCAAAGGATTGCGAGCTGGCTATGGTGAAGTATGGAGGTGGCACAAGAAGCACTTTCAACGCATTTCATGAATAACAAAGAAAAGAGTTCCAAATTTATGAGCTTCGATATTTCCTCCATATTTTCAAAATAACTCGAAAAAAAGTGGCTTCCCAGCTCACAAAGTCGTGCCGCTTCTCCTTCAGTAATGTGCAAAAAAGTAAGGAGTGTCCCCATGCACATATCATGTTTCTCATATTAGAAACATGATGAAAAAAAGAACTTCTAATAGCAAAAGTGGTTCGAGGCAATGTCAAATTTACATGCTTGAACACAATGCCATGAAAGAGGTTTGGCTCATCATTAATGTGTCAAGAGCTTCATGAGCAATTTTTGTATCTTTGTTCACGTTTCATAGGTTGTTTGATAAAGCTTTGGCCTTTTGAGGCGGAGGATACAGAGGGGTCCACTAGATACTATTTCCATTCACCTCTACAATTATACTTTCAAAGTTAAAATCAAGAGAATATACATATGTCGAACCTTCAAGCATTGCTTGCTCGTCTAGTTAGTATTTTCATCTTTTTCAGTTAGGGGCATGGCTTCAACCCTTGAGGTAGTGATTGTAGGCCATCCCTCATTCACATGTAGTATTGACATGTAAACCAATCTCTACACGAAATTTGTGGACTTTCAGGCGTCAGTTGAAACTAATCTTCTCATCTGCCCTTAGGGTTTACCCCTACCCAATTTTTCATTGTTAGTAGGTGTTAAACGTTAAACCCTTGTTTTGTGAGATTCGAAGAGCGTCATGGATACCTTTTCAATATTGTACTTTTCATTAGTTCGAACTTCCTTTGAAATTTATGTGTCTCTATATTTATTGTTTTAATATTGTTCTTCTCACTAGTTCGAACTTCCTTTGAAATTTATGTATCTCTATATTTATTGGTTTTAAGGTTTTTTTTTATTGATACAATTCTAAAGTTTAGCTAGAAGGAGAGAGAATTTAGAGAGTAGTGGTCCGTTTCTATGTGCGTATGCAACTCAAATCAATATGCATTAATTGAAGGAAGCTCCTCAAAATAAGTAAATGACACGATACAATTAACACCATTATAGATTGTCTACCATCTTCTTGAATGTATCATTCTACTTTTAGATTGAGTTTCATTATTTCTATTTAAGAAAATCCGACACACATTCAAGAATGTTTTGGTGAACCCCTTATATCTGGTCTCGCACGAAGTCCTACACTTCGGCGCTTTGCCTAAATTTCTTTATGGTGATTAAGTTGATTTACAAAAAAGATATTAAAAAAAAAATAAAAACTAGTAGCCTATCATTATGCTTCAAATTGGCTATAAGATCTTCGCAAAGGTCCTCGATAATTGTATTGCCTTTCATGTGTGCTCATGGATCAATGAGGATCAAAAAGAGTCCATAAAGGAAGATCCATCCTGGAGGCTCAAGATTATGAGAATTACGATCACCACCATGTGGTAGAGAGTAGACTCTCCTCCCAACCATATGCCTCTATATATAGATCTCTTCAGGGGACTACCTTCATGGGTATGTGGATTCTAACCTTCCAAGTGTCGGCCATGTAATTGCATGTGTGCCAAGTGTCCCAATAAACAATAGTTAACTCAAATGGATTGTTCTAGAAGGTTCTAGATCTCTTTGGGAAAAATACTCTCCCCATGTAACCCATGGGGTTTGAACCCAAGACCTCCTCCTTCACACCCTTGAGAGTTAACTACTAGGCTAAGTGGATCACTTGTTTACAAGAGCACATGACCTTCTAGTAAGTCTAGTATCAAGATATTTGGTCATACACATGGGTGACCAAACGGTGCCCAATCTTAGATCCGTCTGAACCGACCGGACCCTTAGATCATAGACTTACTTTATTACATTATTTCCCCCTTGGAAAACATTTTTGTCCTAAAAAATAGAGCTATATAAATACTATAGGCAATCTGTTGAGCCTCATGTTCCAAAATTGGAAGAACATGTTTCATCTCTGTGGTGGGATCCCTATCCAAATTATTCAAAAAACCTTCTAGCTTTGCACTTTGATAACTGGTCAAAGTACAAAGTAGGGAATATTCAATTTACTAGTCCATTTCAGGACATGACTAGTGCATGGACTTAGTAACTAAGGTGGGATTCTTATCCCTATCAAGACTTTGATAACCCTTGATTCACTTGAATTTGATTTGGAAAACTTAAAGTTTGGTTGGCTCAAAAATCTAACTTGGATGTTTATACAATGGTTTACTCCCAACCAACAATTACTTGATTTTTTCACCCGGCTGGAGGAGTACTTTGTCCTAATGGGCTTGAAAATCCTATGTAAACTACAAAAGGAAGTTTTGCCATACTTTGGGTCAATCGTACCATAACTTGACCAAGTCGAATCCAAAATGAAAATTATCCAACTGAAGACACTTTTCTCCAAAGATTGTAGCTAAAATTTCTTCAAAATTGTCAATCTAATTAGCAATTCCTAACTTCTATTTTCTAGAGTGTATTGGTCTCTAGAAAATCATTAAAGAGTTATGCTAGCTAACTTGAAGCAAACTCAAATGACTAAGTCAACTTAAACTTAACATCTTTTGAAGATCGAAATGGTTCTTATATAGAACATCTATCTGGGATGTTTAATTTAGTTATCTTGTTCCAACCATCTAACCCTAGACTTTTGCAAAAAGAATCAGATACCATATCTTAGTCAAATCCAAAAGATACAAAAAGCGGAAGGAAAGAACTAAAACTTTGTACAAACATTTCAAACTTCAAAGATATATTCTTGCTAGAGTCAAATTCTAGATGAATTGGGAATTAACTTCTCAAAGATCTATTTCAACAAGGTTTTGAAGCAATCTATCTATCTTTAAGAGAAATAAACTAGATTCTCAAAAAGATTCATAGAGTAAATCTAAAATATCTTCCAATCCACAAGATACTAGTGTGGTATCCAACATCAGTGTGTTGACCCACTCAGGTTCTATTGATGAGCTTTTTACTCAAATAATGCTTCACTCGAGACTAATTTCATGCCTAAATTCAATCTTTTATGACTGTTGTGCATTGCTTGAAGTCAAAGGATTGAATTTACCAAGTTACGCCAGGAACTTGGTACTTGATTTAGTCAGTCTATTCCTTAGTTGAAAGGATCATTTCAATGTTAAATCCTAGTTCTTCAAAAATTTATCAAATATTTCTGAATCATTAATGCTTTATCTTGAAGTGTTCCATAATTCAAATAAGAACAATTATGTGCCTTATTTGAAAAAGAAGATCTTGGAAGTTACTTACTTTATATCTTTTGCTATCTTGAGTTCATTATATTATCCTCCTTGAATTTAAACTTCTCCTTTGAAGTTTTAATTCCCTTGAAGATCAAATCTAACTTCAAGATTCATTCTAAGACTAAAAGATAATTATCATCCCACGGTTTGATGTCCCATACTATCTTTCCTACATCAATATGAATATAAAATCTGGTGTTCCATACCACCCTATTTTATATTCACATTAACGTGTGAGTGATGCTTATCCTAAACTCTAAATATCTCTTGATAGAGTACCTTCTCACTTCAATTCTATAAAAGATTTTTTCAAGTTTTAGGCATTATCTCTAACTAGATTTTCTAGGTTTTGATTCCTTCACATGATCATTTAATGATCTTGTGCTTTTACCTTGGAAACTTGAAAACCTTTGGATAGAACAACCGTCCTTCTTTGCTAGGTTTTTCAATAGTGTTGGGGGATTCTTGTGCAGAAAGGGATTTGAGTGTTTCTAGGAGAAGGGAGAAAGATAAGAAGAAAGATACAGACACTCGAAGCTTCTGTAGATTGATTATAAGGGGAAAAGTAGTTCTTGTTCAATACAATCCAATGTTGTCTGTGCAAAATACCAAAGAGTGCACAATCACAAAGTACAAAATACCCAAGGTTCTTGTTGTTGTCGACCTTCTCTGCACCAGACCTCCACCTTCTCCAAGCTTTCACTTGTGCACACCTTGTACTCAAGCTTCCACTAGGGGGAGGGATGGACGCCTTCTGTTGGCATGCGCACATCTTCAATGAGACCTTGGGACCTTTGGTTGTATTCTTAGCACTTCTCTACACACTTCTTAGTCACTCTTCATGCACACCTTGCACTTCACTTCTCTGTGTCGCACACTGTATGTCTCTTGCACTTCTCTTGCTTAGTCTAGACTATGCTCACCTTGCTTAGTCTTCAAGAATAATGCCTTGCCTTTGTTGATATATTTAGGTAGTGATGTGTGTGAACACACTAGGACCGTCGGGGCACTTTTTTCCCTCTTTAGGAGGTTTTTTTCCCCTGGCTTGTATATACGCCTATTGCCCTAATGGGCTACTTATCTTTGTACATTCTCTAGTAATACATTTAGTATTGTGTGTTTGTGCTCCAAGCTTCTTCTTCTTCCTTGTGCTGTTCGCGTGCTTCCGCAGACATCTATCTCCAACAATTGGTATCAGAGCAGGTCGTCGCTTCATCTAGGGCGCCGTCGACACTCCTCCGTTTGCAGTCTCAGATTCGCACGAAATTTGGTGAGCATACTTTGGGTGTTTCCGAGATCAAAACGGCTTCGCTTTGTGGTGCCAAAATTGCGATCTGAGCTCGTTTCAGTCTCTGAACGCACTATCATAGTGCTTGTGCAGGCTATTTCGTCCTTTTGTGCCAAAGGTATATACCAGTTTTTGTTCACCAGTTTAAGCATCTCAAAGTCTGCTACAGGTCTAGCAGAACTCATCTGGGCAGTTCTGTTCAACTTTTTGAGATACAATCAATTTTCTGCATCAAGGTATTTTAGTCATCGGCCATGGCTGAAAGCAGTGATGTATTCCGTATGTTGGCTGTTGAGGATAAGTTGGATGGTACCAACTACGCATTGTGGGCTTATATGATGTGACATGTATTTGTTGCAAAAGGATTGTGGAACATTGTGCAGGGTGTTGAAAGACGTCCTGTTACACCTCCGACTACAGGTACTGCAAATACAGGTGCTGGAGCTGATGAAGATGGTGTCGAAGATGATATTCCGCAGATTCCTATTCGTGTTGTTGTTTCTGTTGCACCTACTACAGAGCAGATTCGCTGGGATGGTAGAGATGCCCAGGCACATGCATTGATAGCTTTGTCTGTCAAACGTGCCATTATTCCTCATATTCGCTCTTGCAGAATAGCTAAGGATGCTTGGGATACACTTACCACACTGTACCAAGCTAGGAATGAGGCTCGTGTTTCTTACCTCCGAAAACAGTTGGAGAGTGAGCACATGAGTGAAGGTGATTCTATCGACAATTTCCTAACGAAGATCAAAGACTTGAAGGAACAGTTGATTTTTGCTGATGAGGTTATACCAGATAGCTCACTTGTGCAGACCGTTCTGAATGGTCTTCCTGATTCATATCAGAGTTTTGCTTCTACTCTTCGGTTAATGATGAAAGGCAATCCAAATGCCTTATCATTTGAGGAGTTAGTCTCTGTTCTGTTGCAAGAAGATCAGTCCAGGCAGAATAGGTCCATTATGCGAGTTGCAGATCAAGCTTTCCTGGCTAGTCAGAAGGGCAAATGAAAATGGAGCTCTTCAACTAGTAAGCAGAAAGCTGCTAATTCTACATATTCAAAGAAGGAAGATAAAGATGAGAAGAAATCAGAAAAGCAGAAATTGTTTTGTAAGTATTGTAAAGGGAATGATCATATCATAAAGAACTGTCCAAAACTGGCTGCTAAAGAGGCAAAGAAGAAAGAGGCTAGAATGGTTGTTGCAGAGGCCTCTACACCAAAAACAGAGTCTGCAAATCTTGTGCAGGAAGAAGAATGGGCGTTTATTATTGTCTGCAGTTTTGACCCATCTTCTCATGAGCAGTGCATGTCTACAGTAGACTCAGATGTTTAGTATTTTGACAGTGGGGCAACCAAACATATTACCTCGCAGCGCAGTTTCTTCTCTTCACTCGAGCCTGCCCCTACAGGGAATACTGTTACATGCGCCAACAACTCCTCTTATCCTGTTATGGGAGTTGGTAAGATCATTTTGACTACTGCTGATGGTAGTTCTTTCACTTTGTCAGATGCTTTATTTGAGACAGGGATCAAAAAGAACTTGTTATCAGTTTTTGCATTAGCCAAGATTGGCTTTGTTGTGAAATTTGTTGATGACAGGTGTACAGTTCATGATCTGTCAAATGGCGATGTGATTATTGCTTCTGGCATTTTATGTCGTGGGTTGTATAAGCTCATAGACTATGAAAGATCTGAAAATGATTTGGTATGTGCAGTAAATGATTCTCAGGCTATGTCAGATGCAAAGCTTTGGCATGCACGCTTTGGTCATCTGAATTTTGCTAGTTTGCTACGCCTACAGAAATCTGAAATGGTGCCCTCTTTGCCCAAACTTGAGGCACCTGGAAAACATGTATGTGAAGGCTGTATTTTAGGCAAAATGCAGCGTTCCTCCTTTCCAAAAGATGGTTCAGTTCGGGCTACACAGAAATTGTAGCTTGTACATAGTGATGTCTGTGGTCCTATGCAGACACCCTCTTTTGGAAATTACCTTTACTTCGTGACTTTCATTGATGATTTTTCCAGGCATGCATGGGTATATCCACTCAAAGCAAAGTCCGAGGTGTTCATGTGCTTCAAACAGTTTTTGGCTTTGGCTGAAAATCTGTCAGCATGTAAAATGGGCACCCTCCGTTCTGATCGAGGGGGGGGAATATATGTCTTCTGATTTTAATGCATTTCTGGCTGAACATGGGATAAAACACCAGTGTACAGTGCTGTATACACCTCAACAAAATGGAGTTTTTGAACGGATGAACAGGTCTCTCATGGAGATGGCGAGGTGTATGGTCAAGAGTCAGGCTTTGCCTCATAGTTTCTGGCTTGAGGTTGTCATGTGTGCAGCATATGTACTGAACAGGTGTCCCACTAAAGCATTGCAGTCTATCACTCCATATGAGGCTTGGCATGACCGCAAGCCATCTGTTGCTCATCTGCGTGTTTTTGGTTGTTTGGCATATGCACTAGTGCTTGAACAACATCACAAAAAATTGGATGATAAGGAAGTAAAATGTATTTTTGTTGGGTACAGTTCTGAAAGTAAAGGCTGTCGTCTGTATCATCCACAGACTAAACGCATTCTGGTTAGCTGTGATGTTGTCTTTGTGGAAGATGCTATTCAGCCATTGCTTTCATGTACTAAGGAGACATCTGTTAGCTCCAAAGACATGTATGACACTTTGATGCCTCTTTTTACAGGTGGACAGTCTAGTACTGGTCCTAATGAGGCAACGTCTCAGCCTTTGCAGGTTTCATATGATGATGCAGATCATTCCATTTCTGATGCAGATTTACATGATGCACTTGTTGATGAGAGAGCTGATATTGAGCAGGCAAAAACTATGCCAAAATGGCTGGTGTAGACTTTGCGTGACAGCAAATTAGATGCGCCTTTGTCATATCGTACTCGTTCAGGCTCTCATAGTGCCTCCTTTGCATCAGATTGCTATGCTATGGCTGCGTCTAGTCTCTGTGATGAGAATGAGCCTGTTTCTTTTGATGAAGCACAGAATTCAGAAAATTGGATGGCTGCTATGCAATTTGAATATGATGCTATAATGAAGAATGGTACATGGTCTTTATGTGACTTGCCTCCTGGCAAGAAGGCCATTGGCACTAAGTGGGTGTACAAGTTGAAGCGTAAACCTGATGGTACAGTTGACAAGTATAAGGCTAGGCTTGTTGCAAAGGGTTATGCATAGGAAAGAGGCATTGATTTTGATCAGACCTTTGCACCTACATGCCGTATGACCACTGTTCGGAGTATTTGTGCACTTGCAGCCCATCATGGTTGGAATGTACATCAGTTGGACATTAGCAGAAAGGGCATGAAAACTAGGTATGCAGATTAAAAAAGGCATTATATGGTTTAAAGCAAGCACCACGTGCTTGGTATGAGAAGATACATGCCTATCTGGTTGCACATGGTTTTGAGAATAGTCCAACTGAAAGCACCTTATATGTTAAGCGTGCTAATGATGTGCTTCTGATCATTGTTGTCTATGTTGACGACATGCTGCTCACTGGTCCTATTGAGAAGCATATTGCTGATTTCAAGGTTGATTTGCATGCCTCATTTGAGATGTCTGATTTGGGGCATTTGCATCACTATTTGGGCATTCAATTTATGCAAGTTGATGGTGGAATGGCTTTGTGTCAAACGAAATATATTGACACATTATTGCAGCATTTTGGCCTTGAAGACTGTAAGCCTATTGCCACTCTTATGGAGATAGGTTTATGATTGAGTCTTCATGATGCTGGAGATGCATTTGATGTTGTTCTCTATCAGCAGGCTATTGGATGCTTGATTTACTTATGCATTACTCGGCCAGATATTCAGTTTGCTGTCTCACAGATGAGCAGGTTTATGCATTGCCCAGGAGTGAAGCATTGGCAGGCGGTTAAGTGCATCTTTCGCTACTTGAGTGGTACTCGGCTACTTGGGTTGTTTTATCCCAAGGGGGAATCACTACCGCTAGATTTGCATGCTTTTTCTGACTTTGATTGGGCTGGTTGCTATGACACTCGTGTGTCCACTAGTGACTTTTGCTTCATGCTTGGTAGCTCATGTATATCTTGGTTGAGCAAGAAGCAGCCTACTATGGCCACTTCCAGTTGTGAGGCTGAGTATAGGGCAACTTTCACAGCGACTGCTGAGTGTGTGTGGCTCAGACGCCTTATGGCTGATTTGGGTGTTGGTCAGTCTTTTGCCACCACCATCTTCACTGACAGTCAGAGCACATTGGCAGTTGTGAGGAACCCTGTGTTCCATGCTCGCACTAAGCACATTGAGGTGCATTATCACTATGTCAGAGAGAGGTTCTCTGCTGGGGAGATCAGCTTGACATATGTGCCCACACAGGAGAACATTGCAGACCTTTTCACGAAGGCTCTACCTAGGGAGAAGTTTGAAGCTTTCCGCAAAGCTTTGGGCTTACTTCCTTTTGTGGAGTGATTTCCACATAGCTTGGCACTTCCTTATACATGAGTGCCAGCTCCTTGTTCACCGCATCACTCCCAGGGGGGATTTGTTGATATATTTAGGTAGTGATGTGTGTGAACACACTAGGACCGCCGGGGCACTTTTTTCCCTCTTTAGGAGGTTTTTTCCCCCGGCTTGTATATACGCCTATTGCCCTAATGGGCTACTTATCTTTGTACATTCTCTAGTAATACATTCAGTATTGTGTGTTTGTGCTCCAAGCTTCTTCTTCTTCCTTGTGCTGTTCACGTGCTTCCGCAGACATGTATCTCCAACAGCCTTGATTTGAGTGTCAGTTCACATACGCTCCTAACTGCTAGAGTATCTTGGTGCTCACTTTGATGTCCCAAGATTGTCTCCAAAAGTGGGTAGGCAAAGAATCCCTATTTTGTCCTGTAGTGACTTTAGACTAAAACAAAAATTTTAATTGGGGGGCCATACATTCACTTCTGCGTATGTTACCGCTTCACATAACCTTCATATTTTGCCTTTTAATTCTTCAAATGTGCACCTAAGAGAGGGTTCACCTGAACCTTCTAAAACATTTTAAAACACTTTGAACCTTAGAGAATTACAGAAATACCTCAGCAACCTTCAACCAACTTTCTGCAATTTTACCCTTTGTGAATAATTAATTGTGCACTACCTATGCACCTTGGCACCCGACTTTGAATGCTTTGACTTCATCGATGTTGACCTTTGACTTTGAACATGTTGACTTTGATTGATTTGGCTTTTACCTTTTGACTTTGATTACAGTTGACTTTGATTGCGGTTGACTTTGATTATAGTTGACTTTGATCAATATGACTTTTATGGGCTCAACAATTACCCACCACGTAATGAGCTCTCCATCCCGGAGAGCTACAGACAAAACTCTGAGCAGAGATGACACCATGATTCCAATGCCATCATTCAAAAGACTATAACTTTCATCAACATTTAGCCCAAACTTACTGGATGGTTAATTACTTCACTTAACATCAAATACTTGTTAGTCGGCTGCCAGATTGGTAGTTGTAAAATCAAGAATCTTTTTATATCCGCACGTACGAAAATTTGTTACACATATACCTTGTAATCTTATATAAAGCAGTGAAAAAAGACACTTCAGTCATTCGGAAAGATCACCAGACTGTATGTCTGGGTGATTAGAGCTGAGCGTTACTATGGTGTTTGTTGCCTAATTTCTGAGTATTCTGTGTGTATCTGTGTCTCGTCTTGTCTGTTGTCTATTGGTATCTATTGCGGTTGTGAGTATCATCTACATCCAGTAGATCATTCGGTCTGTTGTCTGAAGTGAATCGTCTACGAATCCTTATTGCGATTGTTGTGTTAAGTTCGCGTATTGCGTTAGTACTCGTTCTTGGAATGTTCTGCCAGTTGTTTGGTGAAGTCTGTGTAACTGTGGTAGTGTTTCTAATACTGTGCGGGATCGTGTTGTCTTCAGCATTGAGATCTGTCATCATACGGTAAGGGTTAAGCTACAGTAAGGATTTCTTGGGTTGCATACTGGACCTTCAGTACGGTGTATCTGAAAAAATTGAATTCTCTGTGTCTTCGGATGTTGATCGGATTGTGGTACCTATTCGGTAAAGGTTGAACTATTACTCTTGTCTCTGGTATTTTCAGTAAGTTTAGGTGCAGATCATATAGCATCTTAGTGTATTCGGTACACGTTGGCCGAGCTAAACCGTGAACTGTAAATGTCTAAGTACAACAGAATCTTGATAGAGCTCTCAGCATCAGTATATTGCTGTATCTGAAGTGGTTATTTTGGGAACCAAGTATAGGGTCTATGTTTTTACAGATCCCTTCCACTCCCAAGAACCCGAATAACTTTTAAACGCGTTCTGATAGTTAGAACACAGCGTTTAACACTGGCGCCGTCTGTGGGAAAGTGGCAACAGATCAGATTGTTGCAAACCAGTTGTGGAAACGTGACTGTAGATTGTAAATCGACATTACTAGTACGCGATTAGTACCAAAAGATGATACATGCCGGTTACTCGATCCGGTGAAACGTATCCAAAGAACAGACAGCCTTGGGTACCTAACCTACTAAGGACGCCTCCAGGAGGTAGAAGCGCAGGAAGGTACAAACCAGTTGACAAGAAGGTAAAGAACGTTAGTAGTGATTCCGGTCATATTCCGGTGGAATGTACTACATCTCTGGTAGATTCCGGTACGATTTCGGCCAAGTCTGTCGAAGAGATAGTAACTCCAGAATCTACCAGGACGCAGCCTGAAGTTAGTTTAACAACATTGGGTAAAGATTCCAATTTGTTTACGAATAGAAACGCTTTAGCCAAAGAAATCAGTAAGGGAGAAAAAGCACCCTGTATTGGTGAAAAATTGACACATTCCGGTGATATTTCGGTAACAGTTGCTGAAAGATTGCAGTTTTCCTGCGACAATTTACCATTTTTTGGTGAATCTTCAGCCCAATCACCGCTATTGGGAGTAAGCTTTCCTACATTTGACATCAAGAAGGAAGGTAGCTTGTTCGAAGCTGAGATTCGAAACATACTGAACAAGATTATCGGCCGGGAAAGTGCACCGGCTGACGATACAGATTCCGACGGTCCAGATACTCAGCCTCGGGATACAGAAGATAGTCACAATACAAACATCAGCACGATGAACGGGCAACAACAACAACAACAACAACAGCAGCAACAACATCAGCAACAACAACAACAACTATGCCCACCCAGGCCGACTCCAACAGGAGTGACGTACACCAAATTTGGTGGATTTCCAGGTGATGACCCAGATGCTCATGTACGCACATTTGAGATAAGTTACGCAGTGCTCAATCATCCACCTGATCCGGCGTATAAAGCTATTGTCTTCCAATCTACATTGGTTAATGAAGAAGCTAGATGGCTTACAGAATATGATATTAACCATTTCGGCACCTATGAAGCAGTAAGGGATGCATTTCTGCAAAGATTCAGGCTAAAGAAGAATCCAGCCGAAATTTTCGACTACTTGCAAAACAATAGACAAAAGATAAATCAAACAGTGTAGGAATATGCCACTCTATTCAGAACCCATTTGCGGCAATTGCCACCAGCACATGCCAACCTACCGGATGACGTTATTACTCAATGGTTTATCAATGATTTGACTCCACAACTTAAACAGATTATGATCATACGCTGTGTAGGAGCTATGATGCTAGATGCCGTGATCGCAATGGCTTTGCAACTTGAAAACAGGGTTGGAGGATTTACAGAAGATCTAGAGTGGTTAAAAGCAAATAGAAATGTCGCCGAAGACCCGACCAGACAGATGTACTGCACTACATGAAAGAAGTCAGGCCATACTAGTGCCACTTGTGCACTTAATCAGTTGTTTTGTGCTATCTGCAACACTACCGGACATACCACCAAAAACTGTGCATACAACGCCAAAGTACAGGGACCAACAACTGTCAATGCTATTATACAGGAACCAGGGCAGTCAGCCAATCATTATGTACCACCTCAAATGAGAAACAATCAGCAACAAGGCTATCTGAATTACAGAGGACAAAGAAATAACAACTACAATGCAAACCATTGGCAGGCCGGACCAGCACAAGAAAATACCAATTTGCCACCACCTCGCTGCCATTTTTGTGGTGAATTTGGCCACATTAGAAGATTTTGTAAGGATGCAGCTGAGTATGATCAGAGGAAGAAAGAACGTCAAAACCCAATGACTAATATGGTACAAATCACACCAGTAGAAACGCAAGCTGCAGTAATTCAGACCCGATCCGGTAAGCAATTGTAACCAGCAGCAGAAGTATTTGAACCAGGCATACGTGAACAACAAAGGATGTATGATAAGGCTAGTCAATGGACCACCGCATAACCTCCAGTGTTTCCAGATCCTATTCCGATGATCCAGGCTCCGCTAACCAAGGAAGGAACACAAAAACAAGATTCTAATTCAGTAGCAGGCACATCATCTTCAGTAGATACATCATCTTCAGTCAGTACATCATCTTCAGAATCTGTGGAAAACACTATTCAATCACATAAGGCCTGGGAAATTTTATCTAAAGCGTTCATTACTCTTCTGCTTGGCCAATTACTTGCACTAGTACCAGGAGTTTGGCAGCAATTCCAACAACAGTTCAGTCCTGTACCTTCTTGCATTCCAGCCATAGCGACAGTGCAACCGGAACCTGATTCTACGGTCGATCATTCGGTTCCTTTAATTACGGTATGGTATAAAAATCATAAAATTACACAGGTACTAATTGATGGAGGATCTGGAGTCAACATTGCTACTGCTGCACTGTGTAAGAAGTTAGGATGGATTGAAATCGAACCAGTTCAGTTCTTTGTCAGAATGGCTGACCAGTCAAGAGTCCATCCAGTAGGACTTGTACGGAATGTACCAATAACTTTGCAAGGTACAACACTTAAAATGACCTTTGTCGTACTAGAATTACCGGAATCCACCCTTGATTATAATCTTCTTTTTGGCCGTCCTTGGCTGAAGCAAGCTAAGGTTATACAAGATTGGTCTGCACAGGAACTCACTTTCAAAGACAACAATTGTAAATACATTGTAAAATTAGATGCTATACAACCTTGCGAGTTACATGCTATACCGTATTTTGCAGAACCAATCCATATGCTAGATGGGTTGTCAGTTGATGAAGAAGAAGAGTTTCTGAAAAATAACATTGACTTGATCTCCCTAGGAACTGTTGATCTACAATCTGTTGTAGATAATTGGAATCCTGTAGTTTGTACGGTGATGTCTGTAACAGAAAAAGATACGAAAGAAGATAAGGCTACCTTAGATGACGCTGATCTACAACAACTTTTTAAGCCAGCTGAGGATACAGAGAAGCCTCGACAATTCTATGTTCCAGAAGATCAGCTGATCACCTACAATTTAGGGGATGAAGAAAATCCATGTCCTGTTAAGATAAAGGAAAGCTTACCTAAGTTATTTCAAGCAGATTTAATCCAACTACTTTGAGAATTTTCTGATATATTTGCATGGGATTACAAAGATATGAAAGGTCTGGACCCGCGCATCTACCAACACAGGGTCATGCTGAAGCCAGAAGCAAAGCCAATCAAACAACCCAGCTACCAGATGAACCCGAACTATGCATCACAGGTAAAGGTAGAGCTGGATAGGTTATTGAAGGTTGGATTCATTGTACCAGTAGAGCATGCTGAATGGATCTCACCAATTGTTATTGTCCCTAAAAAGAATAAGCAGTTACGAATATGTGTGGATTACCAGAAACTGAATGCAGCTACGGTGCCCGATCCATTTCCGCTACCTTTTCTTGGTACCATGCTTGATAGAGTAGCAGGACATGAAATGTATTCATTCCTAGATGGATACAGTGGGTATAATCAAGTTAGAATGGCTGAACAGGATATACCGAAGACCGCCTTCATTACCAACTGGGGTGTTTTCGCATGTACTGTTATGTGGTTTGGGTTAAGAAATGCCCCTAGTACTTTTCAGCGATGCATGCAGGAGATATTCTCACCTTATCTTACCTCGTTTATGCAAGTGTATCTTGATGATTTTTCGTTATTTGGTAAGATGGTAGCACACTTGTCCCATTTACAGTGTTGCTTTGAGAAGTGCAGAGAATACAAACTCTGTTTAAACCCAAACAAATCTGTGTTTGCAGTTTCATGTGGTAAATTACTTGGCCATATTGTATCAGCACAGGGCATACAAAGTTGACCCGGATAAGGTTGCAGCTGTATTAGGAGCACCTATTCCTACTACACCAAAAGAAGTCATGAGATTTATGGGTCAAGTCCGCTGGCATGGTCGTCATTTACGGTGGCTCGCTCATTTAGCCATTCCACTCAATCGTTTAATCACGAAGACTCCTAAACAGTTTGACTGGACCCCGGACTATCAAATTGCTTTTGATCGTCTAAAGGGATTACTAACACAGGTTCCAATCTTACAGCCTCCTGATTGGGATCGCCCATTTCATGTATTTGTTGATGCTTCAGATATATCAATAGGGAGCGTTCTAATGCAACAAACCGATAAATGGTTCAGGCCAGTTTACTATGCAAGTCGAAGGCTTGCCCCTGCGGAAAAGAATTACTCTGTAACTGAAAGGGAATGTCTAGGTTTAGTGTACTCTGTCAAGAAATTTAGGCATTATTTACTTGGCCGAAAATTTACTTTTCATATAGATCATGCTGCACTTGTTTATCTGGTTCGGCAACAACATCTAGGAGGTCGATTAGCGCGATGGGTTTTTCTTTTACAAGAGTTTGATTACGAAGTTATTCATCGGCCAGGCAGTTCACATGCCTTGGCAGACTTCCTTTCTCGCTTAGATTCCAGTGAAGCTCCGGTCGGTGTGGATGACACAACGCCAGCAATTTATGTTTCTGAACCAACTAATAATGAAAATGCAGATTCTCCTGTGACAACTAATTACTATGATCAATTATTAACTTTTTTAACTGATGGATGTCTTCCTTCTGCAACACCCCTTGCCATGCGTAGAAAAATTGCAGTATATAGTCGCAAATTTCGGTTGTTTGCTGGACAATTATACTATATGGATCACACTGGAATTTTACTTCGTTGTCTTCCTCCACACGAAGTTAATTCAGTTATTACTTTGGCTCACTCAATTCCTTCTAGTGGCCATTTTGCTGCAGATTTAACACACCGAAAAATTCTGCAGAGTGGTCTTTGGTGGCCTACTATGAACAGGGATGTATTGAAGTTTGCCAAAAGTTGTGATAATTGTCAGAGGACTGGACAACCTTTACAACGCCATTTTTTTCCTCTACAACCTGTCCTGCCATTAGATCCTTTTCAGAAATGGGGTCTAGATTTTATTGGACCTATTACTCCACCAGCAATACTCAGTAATAATCATTATATTTTGACATGTACTGATTATGCTACCAGATGGGCAGAAGCCTGGGCTTTACGGTCTGCTACAGCTGTTGCGGTAGCAAAGTGTCTACTGAACGATGTCTTTCCACATTTTCGTTTACCGCTGGAACTCGTTACAGATCAAGGCACTCATTTTGTCAACAATTTAATGAAAGTACTCACACATTCGTTCCAGGTCACACATAAATTTAGTTCTCCTTATTATCCTCGTGCTAATGGTCTAGCTGAAAGTACAAACAAGACTTTGATAAATATACTTCAAAAACTGATTCTAGAAGCACGGGAAAGATGGGATCAACTGTTACCTGCCGTATTATGGGCATACCGGACTACATATAAAGTAGCAACAGGATTAACCCCTTTCAAACTAGCTTATGGATTAGAAGCCATAGCACCAATGGAGATCATTTTGCCAAGTTTACGAGTAGCCATCAATCGAAAACTACTACTGGAAGAATCTCTGTCATTTCGGTTGGATACACTCAGAGAATTAGACGAGCATCGATGGCACAGTTTCATGACTATTCAAGAAGTACAACTAAGACAAGCTCGAACACATGATCGATATCTAAAGACTCCAGTTTTTACGGTGGGGCAACTTGTACTCTTTTACAATGCAAAGTCGAATCGCTCTGCTAGCAAATTCAAGTTACAATGGTTTGGTCCCTACCGGATTGCTGAACAAGTGGGCCCAGCAACTTTTCAGTTGACCACTTTGACCGAAATTCCTCTTCCAAAGGTGATAAATGGATCAAAGCTGCGGCCGTATCAACAAGCATCTAATCCACACTGAAACGTTTCGCGGTTGGCTGTGTCTTTTGGCGTTTTCTTTTCTTTTCTTTTCTTTTCTTTTCTTTTCTTTTCTTTTCTTTCCTTTTGTTTTTGCGAGCTTAATAAAATAAATCAATAAATACCCGCGTTTTGATACCTAATTATGTCCACCACCGCCCTGCCCTTTCGAGCTGTTCATGCATGCACACCGAAGTTAAAAAGTTATCATCTCAACGTCGCACGATGATTAGTAATTTTGATTACTCTCCACTACAGCGCATCTACTTAACCTTCTCCATTTCGCCAAAAATCGCTATTGTGTTTGCGTGCTTTGTATGATTGTGTATACCCTGTGTGTTTGCGTTTTGTGCTTGTTGTCATTGTTTGCGCCATGGAAGCTTTGGCTAACTATGCCGCTTTCTGTGATGGACTCCCTACCGACGTAGGAGAGTTCCTGCGCAACCGTGGGCTATCCAATTTCGCTGAGCTGCCTTGGCATTCAGTGGAATCCCACCCCTTCTTTGCCCAGATCATCTCCGCCATCGCCAACACACTTGCTACAGAGCAGAGTTGGCCGATCACATCCTTACCTACAAGAACAGTAATCACCTTCCAAATTTTCGCTAAGTCGTTTTGACTCCCTTCGCAAGGTCGAGAAAATGGCCCGAACCTCCCCGTAGCAACCATGATACAATTATTTCCTAGGTATTCGTCAAACGAATACGTGATCCTATGTCGACCGGAACCTGAAAGATCCGCCCTTCAGTTCTTAGTAGCTATCCTGAACCTACAGAAACGTACTTATGGAATATCTCGTCCCTTCTACTCCGCCATAGACTTAGCCGCCCGAGAACCTGTAAATTTTGCATCCTACTTCTTCCACCGCATTCACAAAGAATGCGTTACTATCATCAAACAGGTAAACAAGGGAGGAATGCCCAGGTCCCGGCTGTCGCACATATTATCCTTCCTTTTTCCGAAATGAGTTACAACACAAGGTGGATGTCCTAGAAGCAGATATCACGCCTCTACAGGAAGAGATAGATGCGGTCAAAGCAGAAAACCATCAACTGCACTCCCAAATTACCCATCTCCAAGCCCAGCTTGCAGAAAAGCAGACAATTGCCAATCAGAGAGATACCGCACTGGCAGATCTCAACCGAAAGGACAAGTTATTAAGCAAAGCACAGGCCGAAATCAGTCAATTAAAGCTAGATCTACAGGATAAAGAAGATGCCAGAGTAGCCTTAGGCAATTTATTAGAAGAGACTTGAGTGCAGCTCGATGAAGTGGTTCAAAGAGGCCAAGAACAGTACGATCTGGCGATGAAAACAATTGAAGAACTCCAGAGATGTAAGATAGATTTCGACGAGGTAAACGACATTCTACGGCGAAAATTGACATTAGAAGCACAATTACAGAAACTAATAACAGATCTCCGAAGAGAAAGGGACGCATACTCCAGAACCATCCAGTTCCAGAATCAAGAGATCGAGAGACAGGAAAATCAACTGGACAATCAAAAAGAAAGATTAATCAGTATGGAGAAGCAGGTTGCAGAAATGAAGATATCCAGAGATGCGGCTTTGTCCAACGACTTCTACTTACAAGAGGCTTTTCTGCAGACGCAAGCAGAGATTTTGCTCACTGAAGCCATTGCATTAAGTTCTGTAAGAGTAGATTCACATTTAGTAGAACCGGATACCCTCAAACAAATGTTAGAAACTCTAAAGAAAAAGATCGCCTGCACCTTTAGATTAGCCAGAAATATGTACTTAGAAGGCATTATAGAAGAATAGTAATTCTGTAAAAACCTGCGGGTTTGAGTCCACCGTGCGTGCCAGAGTGTTAGTCGGCCGCTGGATTGGCAGTTGTAAAATCAAGAATCTTTTTATATCCCTGCGCACGTACGAAAAGTTGTTACACATATACCTTGTAATCTTATATAAAGCAATGAAAAAAGACACTGCAGTCGTTCGGAAAGATCACTAGACTGTATGTCTGGGTGATTAGAGCTGAGCGTTACTATGGTGTTTGTTGTCTAATTTCTGAGTATTATGTGTGTATCTGTGTCTCGTCTTGTCTGTTGTCTATTGGTATCTATTGCGGTTGTGAGTATCATCTACATCCAGTAGATCATTTGGTCTGTTGTCTGAAGTGAATCGTCTGCGAATCCTTATTGCGATTGTTGTGTTAAGTTCGCATATTGCGTTAGTACTCGTTCTTGGAATGTTCTGCCAGTTGTTTGGTGAAGTCTGTGTAACTGTGGTAGTGTTTCTAATACTGTGCGGGATCGTGTTGTCTTCATCATTGAGATCTGTCATCATACGGTAAGGGTTAAGCTACAGTAAGGATTTCTTGGGTTGCGTACTGGACCTTCAGTACGGTGTATCTGAAACAATTGAATTCTCTGTGTCTTCGGATGTTGATCGGATTGTGGTACCTATTCGGTAAAGGTTGAACTATTACTCTTGTCTCTGGTATTTTCAGTAAGTTTAGGTGCAGAGCCATATAGCATCTTAGTGTATTCGGTACACGTTGGCCGAGCTAAACCGTGAACTGTAAATGTCTAAGTACAACAGAATCTTGATAGAGCTCTCAGCATCAGTATATTGCTGTATCTGAAGTGGTTATTTTGGGAACCAAGTATAGGGTCTCTGTTTTTACAGACCCCTTCCACTCCCAAGAACCCAAATAACGTTTAAACGCGTTCTGATAGTTAGAACACAGCGTTTAACATACTTAACTGAGACAGTCGAACACAGTACCAAGTCAAACTTCAACCCAGAATGTAAATCAATATGGAGCGGTTTGATAGCTACGCCATGTGCAGTCTGGCGAGGATCTGTCGTGCATCTTCTTCGCTACTCAGCGACACAAAAACAACTCTTTTCATATTAATCGTTCAAAAGGTTACATCGTTTCAGCCCTTTTACGATGCTTCATCAACAAAATTACAGAAATATTATTAATAATACATGAACTATCTGGCGGCCTAACATTGGCATGCACAGTGGACTCGAACCCAAAATACATGCTAATCTTCATTGACAATTCCCTATATGTACATGGTTCGGGCTTCTTCAAAACTTCATTTAATCTTTTTTTGCTGAGCCTTCAACAACTGTTATACATGCACAAGATCTAATAATTGAGCTGCAAAATCTTTAAAAGGACACTTGAGCAGCTACCAAGTCCACCACAAGCAGTAGAGCATAGACACCAGAGAAGAACCAAAAGTGGAAATGTTGCACAGAATTTCAAAGGATGGCAAATGGAGGGTAAGAAGGAGGGGAAAGGGAGGGCTGAGGGGGCTGAGATTGATAGGGTAGGGAGGGGTAAGGCTGGGTAGAAGGGTAAAGGTAGGGTGAGGGAGTAGGATTAAGGGCTCTGGAGAGGGCCGAATTGATAAAACAATAAAGCTAAAGAGGGTGCATATGGGAAAATGTGAAACATTTGGTAAAATGAGTTGAGACTATACCATGTGGACCATGTGAGTAATGAAAACATGTGGGAAATGTGCACAAAACATGTGGGTTTTGACCAAAAGTTAGAGAAAAGTTGAGTTTTTGGAAAAACTAAGTCAAAACATGAATTCAGAGGCGCAAAGACATGAAAATGACTCCAAGTTTGAAAAAAATGGCCATCCGAGGCACAATCCAAAGCCAAAAACATTGGACCAAGGGAAATTAAAAAATAAAGAAAAAAAATATATATATAATACAATTTATCTCTTCTTGTTTTTTTTTGGGTGAAATGTTAAATCCAAAAAAGAAAATAAAATAAAATAAACCAAAGATGAGAAAAAAATAAAAAATAAAATGAAAGATTAAATAAAGAAAAAAATAAAAAAATAAAAATAAAAATAAACGAAAAAATAAAAATCAGTAAATAAATAAAATAAAATAAATATAAAAATAAAATTTAAATAAATAAATAAAATAAAAACTAAAAAATAAACAATAATAAAAAATAAATAGTAGCGGGAGAGAGAGAGAGGGTTTTCTTTTATTATTTTAATTTTTACTTTTTGAAAAATAAATTTAGACATAGGGCCCTCTTTTGGGGGGAGGGATATCCAAAAATTGGATAAAAATACAAATAAAATCTGAAAAAATGCAAAAAAAATAAAAAAAATCAAAGAAATTTCTCAAAAAATCACCGTAAAACACTTTGAACCTTAGAGAATTATAGAAATACCTCTGCAACCTTCAACCAACTTTCTGCAATTTTATCCTTTGTGAACAATTAATTGTGCACTATCTGTGCACCTTGGCACCTGACTTTGAACACTTTGACTTCATTGATGTTGACCTTTGACTTTTAACATGTTGAATTTGATTGATTTGACTTTGATTGATTTGAATTTGACTATGGTTGACTTTGATTGCAGTTGACTTTGATTGTAGTTGACTTTGACCAATATGAATTTTATGGGCTCAACAAATAGAGAACCAATTTTAATTCCAAGTTCTTGAATTTTTCAAATTCAAGTTCAAATGATTATACTTGACCAATTTGTAACAACAAGAGTTGTTTACTTCTTGTCTTTAGATTCCTTTCTTATTGAAGCTTTAAGTAGCTACGTTGCCAAGAGTTCATAGGAATCTATGTACTACTTAAGTCTAAGCATTTGCTCATGCATTTTGGATTTTATCAAAACTCCTTTAAGGATATGCAAACATAATGTTTTACCTTCCACAAACTTAATTACCATCATCATGGTTACACACTACAACTTGGAATATTTCACTCTATTCAAACTTGGAACAACTTACTCTTTTCACACTTTTCCATTGGATAAATGGAACTTGAGTAAAAGGTTCTCCGAAGGAGTTTGATTGCCAATACTTGGGCAAACTTCAGAGTAGCTCGAATCGCAAGTTCTTTGACAAACCTTGCCAAGCTTGATCAACTATTGTTGACCTAGTGACAAGAATAAAGACTTAGTCTTTATTGTTAAGATCTCTTAAACTAACAAAAGTGTCTTTACTTACCCATGCGGTTTTAAAGATCTTTCCCTAAACTCAAGTCCAAGCATATGCTAAGCCTTTTTAGATTCTAAAGCTAAGAATCTTATCAATATTGATACACCTCTAGGTGATATCAACCATTGGACTTTAAGTAACACTTCTAGTGGTTTGGGAATTCTAGGAAACTACTTGTTGTCTAATGAGTTTGAAGAATTTCATTCTTCAAACTCATTATTCTTCAAGGTCTTGAAGATTTTTCTATGGAGAATTTTATTCTTCAAGGTCTTGAGATTCCTTCTAAGGAATCAAATAAACTAAGCAAAAGATTCATCATGGAATCCATTGCACTACTATACTAGTTTTTGAAAGAATTTCTTGACTTTTGGATAAGATTCTCAAATTTTTATCATTGGAATGGTATTCATGTCTTGAGCATCAAACTAAAGGATCATTGTAGGACATGCTTTCACATTTCTTGATGAAAGTTTGACTTGAAATTTCATTTGTATGTGAAAAAACATTCCTAATCTTGAGTTTGAAAAGATTATTATCATTGTTCAATTGTTTGATGTTACTGGAGTACTTAAAACATAATTCGACAATACACTTTGATTGCATAGTTTAAAGTATAAGCATCTTTTGATGATTGAACCCATCTATAATAATTACTATGAACACTTCATTGTCTTCTTTATCACTTAAGAATCATCGGGATTGTTTTCTAGAAGTTATAGCTTACCAATATCTTGGAAGACCTTAATGATTATATTTACAAATAGCTTGTCCAAAAGATACACTTTTCAACCTGAATTAGTGCATTCATATTGGAGTGCCATGAAAGCTAATGCTTTGCTCCACGTACATGGTAAACAACCACCTTTAGGGTTAGGCACCCCATCCTTTTCTAGGCTTTAGCATGCCAAACCATTATTTTTTAAATAACTTCTTGAATAGACATCTATATCTTGAAAATGTTTACTTTCCCTTCTACTGAATTCAATCCGAAATCTCCTAACTGCATTTCCCCACATTCTTGGGGAGAAACTCCTTTATGAAGAGGTGGGTGAATCCATCCCAAGTTGAGGGTTTTTTATGGGTCTTAAAGAGGCTCATCTACCATGTGTAGGCCTTAGGGTCTAACAACAAACTAGCCTCAACCACTTACATATGTTCGGGGTGTTCTTGAGTTGGTGAACATCGTTCCACTTTTCCAAGAATGTTATGACTCCATCCTTGTTTTGATCTTCATCTTCACCTGAGAAGTAAGGAGGACGTAGATCTTTCCCTAAAGAAAGATCCAATGGATGGATTACACTTATTGATTTCTTTCAAGTGTTCGCAAAAAGTGGAGTGGTAGGAGTCATCAAACTAAGAGGACTCAAACTACGAGTTAAGGGAAGCAAGTCCATTTGGAAAATGGATGGATCCTTATCCTTTCCGACAAAACAAACATAGGCAAGGTCACTATCATATCAGTATGGCTACCAAGGATAGCCCTACCTACATCTTTGGACTTCTAGAGTAAGTCCAAGATAGTCCAAAGGTGATTCTAAACCCTGTCAACAGATTGACGAAGCTCTGCGACCTCAGCATCAACATTGGACAAATGTCCAAGGCCCTGCTCTACTTTCAACAACGTATCTTTGAATCCATTCCTCTCATTTGAAGTGGTCTTGGTTTCCCCTCGTTGTGTGGTATCATCATCATTTGAGTCGCGGGTAAGGAGAGTAACTAGAGCTAATCACTATACTCATATTGAGAGGAAATTGTACTATCTCAAAGTGAGATAAGTCCTCTAGATCTGCTTTATATCATATGTGTATTAGCAGTACATATTGTGATTCATTTCTATTGATTTTTCAATCTCTATCTATTGTTATAGTACCTTATGCAACTGTGTAACTTCTCATAGTCACTTCTTTGTGTATAGGTACTCATTTTCCAATCCATTGATTAGAAAATTTTGATAGGGCTATTTTAAGCATGCCTTCATCATTATTGGATTCAAAGATCTTGAGATATGAGTGATTGTATGTGATAGGGTATGTGTATCTTCTTCATCCTAAAAAGTTGGGTTTACCCCCAAGACTTCTTAGATACATTGCTCAGTGTCTGTGACTCTAAATTCATGAAATGACTTGCTTTAGTTAGATCAATACTTCAATTTAAGATGTGAAAAAGCTCTCTAGATAACTTCTACCAGGTTGTGAGCATTGAATACAATTATCACAACTTCTCTTTTATAAATAGAAAGTTTATCAGGTTTCTTGAACTCCAAACCTATCTGTTTTGACATAGAAGTTTGTGAAAGATGCCCCACCTAGGGAATATACTAAGTGTCTTTGAAGCTACAAAGGGCTATTCTTGAGTAGGTTTTTCCAAGAAAATCTCATCCCTGCACACTACATCCATCACCTCTACACATTTTGTTAACTTTGACATTGGTCTAAATTCCCTGGTGGAGAATTCGCCACATAAGAAATGATCTTTTGTATTCAATGAGAGGATGCCACAGGTCTAGAAACTTAAATTTTCATTTGATATAGGGCCAGTTCAGACACCATCTCTTGTTAAAGGAGATATGCAAGTGCAAATGCTTCTTGAAACTCAGTGTCTTCTCCAAATGTTTACCCTTGATCCACCTTAACCCTTCAATCTATGGGGAATCATTCTCAAGAAGGAGGCAAGCCTTTAACTACTCCCAAAAATTGATTTTGTGTCTTAATAGGCATTAAAATTCAAAATCAACTCTCCTAGCCGAGCCTACGTCCTCAAATCTAATCTAGTGTCTTCTCTCTTGATTCCAGTGATGTTTCCACATACAAAACCCTTTGTTACATACTTTCTTTGCCCTTTCAAGGTTTTATGAGTCAATTTCTCCCAATAGAGAACCAAATAGAATTGTTTTGTCTAGCCTAGCATGCCCACTTCCAATCTTCATTGACATTGATGTATGGTTTCGTCTTATTCCAAGTCTTCCAAAAGGAGTACAATAAGTTTGAACCTTTGGGAGTCACTAGAAAAGGATAAAATATCAAAGTGAGCAGATCATGCCCCTTCCACCTAGAAAGTCTCATGAGTATAAGAAGATTTTTTTTTCATGAGAACTTTTCCCAACCTGAGTTGCACCATATATTAATCATCCGCTTGGCAGCTAGCTTAACTCCCATTCCCCCAACATCCAAAATGCCCAACCCACCATAATCTTTTTGGTTAGCACAAATGGCCCATTTGATTTTGGGCACACCTCTCTTGTTGGGATCTCCTATCTAGAGAGAATTTTAGTAAGTTCTTTCCAACTTCTCTACCTCTTTGTCTTTTGGTCTCCAACATGCCAAAAAGTTATAATAGTTGAAAGAAGGCAGGTGTTGATCACCATGACATGCCCTTCTAGTAAGAAAGTTTATTATCAAGCTTGGAAAGAACCCAGTTCCACATTTGACCAATGGAGACATAAAAACCCATTGGAATTCAAAGCACATGGAAAAATTTTTCCACCGGGGAGCTCCTTACATCCCTAATTAACAAGTTTTATGAGTGTTTTATTCTAGATCCAAAAGCAATGCAAAAATTAAGAGGCTCATTATCATCGGGTTTTGGCTATGGAGAAGCAACATGCCATGGATTTGACCAAGATGGGCATGATGGTTTAACCAGGAAGTTAAGGCCACTGATGGCAATAGTAAAGAGAAGTAGATTCCGATGGGATCCCTCTCTAATAGAGCGCTTTAATATGATCGCTATGTTGGAGTTTGAGGCCTAGAGAAGCACACAAACAGCAAAAGGAAGAGGAAGAAGATTGGAGCACAACACACAATATTGAATGTATTACCAACCGAATGTACAAAGCTATGCCAAACTGATCTCTCTGGTAGAGAACCTTTCCTTGACATAATGATAATGCACCTCAGTTAGCTTTGTGTGAGCATGGAACAGAGGGTTCCTCATAACTACCAATGTGCTCTGGCTATAAGTGAAGATGGTGGTAGAAGAAGATTGAGCAATACCCAAATTAGCCAATAAGGTATCTACACCACACACTCAACAATCACTATGAAAGAAGCCCTATACTCAGCCTCACAACAAGAAGTGGCCATAGGACACTACTTCAATTAATGAGCTACCAAGCATGAAGCAAAAACCACTAGCGGACACATGAGTGTCATAGCAACCAGCCCATTCAGAGTCAAAAAAAGCATGTAAATCTAGCGGTAGTGATCCCCCCTTGGGATAAAACAATCCAACTAGTCGGGCACTACTCAAGTAGCAAAAGATGCACTTAAGTGCCTATCAATGTTTGACACCTGTGAAATGCATAAACCTACTCATATGAGAGACACCAAACTAAATATGAAACAGAGTTATGCATGAGTAAATCAAGCATCCAACAGCCTGTTCATAGAGAACAACATCAAATGCATTTCCAGCATCATGAAAACTCAACCATAAACCTGTTTCCATAGGAATGGCAATAGTTTTGCAATCTTCAAGGCCAAAACATTGCAATAATGTGTCAATATATTTTGTTTGTCACATATCTATTGCACCATCAACGTGCATAAACTAAGTGCCTAGATAATGACGCAAATGTCCCAAATCTGCCATCTCAAAAGAGGCATGCAAATTAGCCTTAAAATCATCAATATGCTTCTTATTAGGACCAATGAGTAGCATGTCATCAACATAGTCAACAATGATCAAAAGCACATCATTTGCATGCTTAACATATAAGGTGTTCTTAGTTGGATTGTTCTCAAAACCATGTGCAATCAAGTAGGCATGTATCTTTTCATACCAAGCACATGGTGCTTGCTTCAAACCATGTAATGTCTTTTTCAACCTACACACTTTGTTTTCATGCCCTTCCTACACAAAACCACGAGGCTAAAATACATACACTTTTCCATGTAAGACACCATTCAAAAATGAAATTTTAATGTCCAACTGATGTACATTCCAACCATAATGAGCTGCAAGTGCACAACTGCTACGAATGGTGGTCATTTGGCATGTTGGAGCAAAGATCTCATCAAAATCAATGTCTCTCTCTTGAGCATGACCTTTTGCAACAATCCTAACCTTATACTTGTTAACTCTTCCATCAAGCTTATGCTTCAGCTTGTATACCCACTTAGTGCCACTGGCCTTTTTGCCTGGAGGCAAATCACATAAAAAATAAGTACCATTCTTCATAATAGCATCGAAATGTGATTGCATAGCAGCTCTCCAATTTTTTGAATTTTGTGATTCATCAAAAGAAACAAGAATTCCTACAGGTGTAGCAAGCTAGGAAAAATTTAGATGACCAAAGGGTGCATGCCAAAGCTTTGCATCTAAGATAGTATGAGAATCTTGTGTTGATATATTTAAGTACTGATGTGTGTGAACACACTAGGATCTCTGGGGCATTTTTTTCCCTCTTTAGGAGGTTTTTTCCCCCTAGCTTGTATATATGCTTATAGCCATAATAGGTTACTTATCTTTGTACATTCTAGTGGTAATACATTCAGTATTGTGTGTTGTGCTCCAAGCTTCTTCTTCTTCCTTGTGTATTGGTGCGCTTTCGCAGACCTCGAACTCCAACAATTGGTATCAAAGCAGGCCGCCACTTCATCTAGGGCATCGTTGACACCCCTCTGGTCACAGTCTCAAAAGCGCATGAAATTTGGTGAGCATACTCAATCTCATTAGGAGATCAAAACTGCTTCGCCTTGTGGTGCCGAAATTGCGATCTGAGCTCATTTCGACCTCTGAACGCAGTATCATAGTGCTTATGCAGGCAATTTTGTCTTTTTATACCAAATATATATACAGGTTTCGGTTCGCTAGTATAAGTGCCTCAAAGTCTGCTATAGGTTTAGTGGAACCCGTTAGGGTAGTTCTATTCAACTTTTTTAGATACATTCATTTTTTTGCATCATGGTATTTTTGTCAGTGGCCATGGCTAAAAGCCATGATGTATTGAGTATGTTGGCTGCTGAGGATAATTTAGATGATACAAATTACCCATTGTGGGCTTATATGATGTCTCATGTATTGATTGCAAAAGGACTATGGAATATTGTGCAAGGTGTTGAAAAACATCCTATTTCACTTGCAACACAGTTGTTGAAGGTGATGCATATGGTATTGAAGATGGTGATATTCTTCATGTTCTTGTTCGTGTTGTGGTTCCTACTGCACCTACTATAAAGCAAATTTGTTGGGATGGTAGAGATACTCAGTCACATGCATTGATAGCCTTGTCTGTCAAATGTGCCATTATTCCTCACATTCACTCTTGCAGAACAACTACGGATGCTTGGGATACACTTACCACTTTATACCAAGCAATGAATGAGGCTTGTGTTGCTTACCTCCGAAAACAGTTGGAGAGTGAGCACATGAATGAAGGAGATTCCATGGAAATTTTTCTGGCAAAGATCAAAGATTTGAAGGAACAATTGATTTCTATTGATGAAGTCTTTCCCGACAATTCACTTGAGCAGACTGTTCTGAATGGACTTCCCGATTCATATCAGAGTTTTGCTTCTACTCTTCATTTGATGATGAAAGGCAATCCAAGTGCCTTAACATTTGAGGAGTTAGTCTCTGTTCTATTGCAAGAAGATCAGTCTAGGCAAAACAGGTTCATTATGCATGTTGCAGATCAAGCTTTCTTGGCTAGTCAAAAGGGCAAAGGTAAATGGAGCTCTTTTACTAGTAAGCAAAAATATGCTAATTCTGCACAATTGAAGAAGGAAGATAGAGAAGATAAGAAAACAGAAAAGAAGAAATTGTTTTGCAAATACTGTAAAGAAAATGATCATGTAATAAAGAGCTGTCCAAAATTGGCTGCTAAAGAGGTAAGGAAGAAAGAGGCTGGAATGGTTGTTGTAGAGGCCTCTACACCCAAAACAAAGTCAAGAATGGGCATTTACCAATGTTTGCAATTATGACCAATCTTCTCATGAACAATGTATGTCTGTAGTAGACTCAGATGTTTGGTACTTTGATAGTGGGGTGACCAAACAAATTACCTCGTAGTGCAGTTTCTTCACTTCACTCGAGCCTGCCCCTATAGGGAATACTGTTACATGTGCCAACAACTCCTCTTATCCTATCATGTGAGTTAGTAAGATCGTTCTGACTATTGCTGATGGTAGTTCTTTTACATTATCAGATGCTTTATTTGTGCCAAGGATCAAGAAGAATCTGTTATTAGTTTTAGTTTTAGCGAAGATTGGCTTGGTTGTGAAATTTCTTGATGACAGATGTACAACTTTGATCTTTTTCAAAAAACTATCCATAGAATCTCCTTCATTCATATGCTCACTCTCCAATTGTTTTTGGAGGTAAGCAACACGGGCCTCATTTCTTGCTTGATACAAAGTGGTAAGTGTATCCCAAGCATCCTTTGTTGTTTTCCAATAGTGAATATGAGGGATAATGGCACATTTGATAGAAAAAGCTATCAATGCATGTGTCTGAGCATCTCTGCCATCTCAAAGAAGTTGCTCTATAATAGGTGTAGCAAGAATTGCAACATGAAGAGGAACCTGAAGATCATCATCTTCAACACCATCTGCATCACCTTGAATAACTATATTTGTAGGTGTAGTAGGGTGTTTTTCAATACCCTACACAATATTCCACATTCCTTTTGTGACCAATACATGGCGTATCATATATGGCCAGAATGGGTAATTAGTACCATGCAACTTGTCCTCAATAGCCAACATAAGGAATACATCATTGCTTTTAGCGATGGCCACTAACTAAAATACCCTAATGCAAAAAAATGACTTTATCTAAAAAAATTGAACAAAAATAACCTGTTGAGATCTCTTAAACTTGTAGTAGACTTTGAGCCACTTGTACTGGTGAACCAAAACTTGTATATATGATTGGTACAAAAGGACAAAAGTGTCTACACAAGCATTGTGATAGTGCATTTGGAGGCCAAAATGAGCTCAAATCAAAATTTCAACACCACATAGTAAAGCTATTTTGAAGTCCTAATCACCTTGAGCAACGATCTGCTCTGATACCAACTGTTGGAGTTTGAGGTCTACGGAAGCACGCAAAGAGCACAATGAAGAAGAAGAAGAAGCTTAGAGCACAACACAAAATATTGAATGCATTACCAAGTTAATGTACAAACATAAGTGACCTGTTAGGGTTATAGGTGTATATACAAGCCCAGAAAAACCTCTTAAAGAGGGAAAAAAGTTCCTCAATGATCATAACTATGTTCACACATACTACTACCAAAATATATCAACAATCAGTGACTTAGGACAACTCACATACTTCCTAGGGTTGGAAGTAATATACACAAAAAACGGTATGTACCTCACTAAAAGGAAATACATCGAAGATATGCTTACTAAGTTCAAAATGGAGAACTCCATAAAACCATGGAAATGAATATGAAGCTAATTGCTCATGAAGGAGAGGCAATTCAAGATCATAACTAGTTATCAAAGTTTAGTGGGTAGTTTGAACTATGCCACATTGAGTGGAGTGGAGATTCTATATAGTGTAAGTGTCCTAAGTCAACTTATGCACACTCCTAGGTAACCTCACATGGACCCAACCAAGAGGATACTCAAATACTTGAAGGAAACCATTGATGAAGGTTTTTATTACCCATATATATTAGATATAGACATAAAAATCTTCTTTGATGTGGATTGGGCAATACCTAAAGATGACTAAAGAAGTACATCAAGATATCACACCTTTGAAGGTACAAAACTTATCTCATGGTCTTCAAAGAAGCAACCTACTATTGCTCCCTCTTCGATTGAAGCTGAATATAGAGGATTAACCAATGCAACTCAGGAATCAATGTGGATAAAGACCTTATATACTAATTTAGGCCTCAATTCTTCTACTCCTCACATCTTTGGAGATAGCATTCGCTCACTTTCATCTTGCAGCAAACCTCATCTACCATGCTCAGACCAAACATGTAGAAGTTCACTATCACTATGTGAGGGAAAAGATCACAACTAAGGAGATTGAGTTGTCATATGTATCTACTCACCAACAATGTGCGAATATGTTGACCAAGGCATTGGATGGAGTTAAGTCAAATAGGTTCAAAGCTATGGTTCGATTATATGAAGTGTTGGAGAATTGAAGACTCAAGCATCTTATGCTTGAGGGGGAGCTTTTGGTGCATGAAGCAAGATTAAGTTCTTGATAAATTCCCAAAGGACTTCTATTTAATTGTTTGGCATAAATGTATATCTATTTCATCATATATCTTGAAGATTCTAAGGTTAAATTTAGAGTTTACCTGAGTCAAGGATCAAAGTGATGGATGGAAAAACTATCATGATTTAATGGGAGCCAAAATCCATGAAACTTTTTGAACTGAAATTCAAATCATATCCTAAGATTGATGATGCTTTTAGATGGAATCTCCAACCAACTTGAAATTCACAAAGGTGTATGTATACACCTTTATTTGAGTTGTCAATAAGGAGAGTAATTAGAGCTGATCACTGCACTCATATTGAGTGGAAATTGTACTATCTCAAAAGTGACAGAAGTCCTCCACATCTCCTTTGCATCATATGTGTATTAAAAATACATAGTTTGATTCATTTCTATTGAGTTGTCAATCTCTGTCTATTCTTACAGTACCTTGTGCAACTGTGTAACTTCTCATATTCATTCTTTGTGTATAGGTACTCATTGTCTAATCTGCTGATTAGAAAACCTAGGCAGGACTGCTCTAAGCATGCTTACAAAGCTTCATCATCATTGGATTTACAAATCTTGAGATATGAGTTATTGTATGTGACATGTTCTGTGTATCTTCTTCTTCTTCCTAAAAAATTGGGTTTACCCCCTAGACTTCTTAGTGTTTGTTGACTCTAAATTCATGAAATAACTTGCTTTAGTTAGATCAACACTTAAATTTAAGGTGTGAAAAAGCTCTCTAGATAATTTTTACTATGCTATGAGTAGTGACCAAAATTATGAGATCTTCTCTTCCATAAATAGAAAGCTCAGGTTTCTTGAACTCCAAACCTATCGGTTTTGACATAGAAGTTTCTGAATGATGCACCAAGGTATTTCAGTGTTTTAAGTGCATATTTCGGAATCCTAGGGAATATACTAAGTGTCTCTAAAGCTACAAAGGGCTAGACTTGAGTAGGTTTTTCCAAGAAGTGATAATGCAAGGTTTTGAAGATAAAAGTCTCTACAAGCCTTTAAGTTTTATGGCCAAAGATTCAAGTTTTAGCTTGTGGCATTGCAGATTTGAACATACCTCTTGCTTAGCTAAGATCTCTTCCAATCATCTTGTCAAGGGTTTACCCAAAATCACAAAAGTGGAATTGAACTTCCAAGCATGTGCCAAGCAGACAATTGCCCCTTTGCCTATAGAAACATCCATTTCTACATATAAACCCTTAGCATTAGTACATGCTGATATTTGTGGACATATGCATACACCTTTGCTTAGTGGGTCAATTTACTTCTTCTTGATAGTAGATGACTTCACTAGATATACTTGGGTTTATTCACTCAAACATAAAGAGGATGCCCTTTCCAAGTTTAAGGAATGGATACAAATAGTTCAAGAAGACTTTCCAAGTTCTTTGAAGATCATCTGATCTAATGGAGATAGTAGCTTTGTCAATTACAACTTCTCTAAATATTTGAAGCAACATGGAATCAAGTATCAAGCAATGCAACATACTCAACAAGGTATTGCCTTATAGAAGAGTGAAAGTGTGATCCAGATGGCCAATATTATGCTTAGTCAAAAGCAACTTCCACTAAAGTTTTGGGCTGAAGTAGTATTAACAGCAGTACATATTTAGACTAGAGGATTTTTAGATATCTTGAATAACCAAACACCATTTGAGGCTTACTTTTAGAAGAAGTCGAGTGTGAGCTATTTTTGCATCTTTGGTAGTGATGCCTATGTCCAAGGCCATAATGATGATCGGCCTAAGTAGTACATTTTCATCGATTACAGTGAACGACAAAAGGCATACAAACTCTACAACTCAAAGAGTCACTCAATTACAGTAACTCTAAGTATTCATGGCTTTTGGATCCTCGTGTTTCCGCTTCAGAGGGGGATCATTCCAGGTTTGGATAGTCACACTATGTGGAGCATGCTCTCTTTGTACATGACTTTCCAGATCATGATACAATTTTGGAGCATGAGAAATTAGAGATACAATCTCAACTTATACCTCAGATGGCTACACCTCCTATCGTACCATCGAAGGTTTACATTTCCCCTCAGCTTTAGTTGGGCATTACTCCAGGATCAATGACTCATCATTTTCCATTCCTATCTTCAAGAGTCCACTTACCTTGTCTACAACAACATTATGAGCATGTACTCTTCCATTCATGGTGTCTAGCATCTTTTCATTTACCATGGGATACTCCTACATCTACTTGGGTTCATCACTTAGTTGGATCCTATTCTGAGCCAGCTTCTTGATCTAGAGGGGGCTTCCATGGTCCTATTGACACACATTAGGACTTTGTACACTCCATGGAGGATTACAACATACAGATGTACTACCATGTGATTATGATCTTATGCTTCATGCTTTATATTTAATTCTTGTAGGACCTACTTCTTGGTGATACACATCTCATAATGGATATTTTCAAAGATTTGGAGGTTCCCATGTACCATATGGAGTCATCCTACTTGTCTCAAGATCAACACATTATTGTTGCTTAAGACCCTTTGCAACAATTCATGCTTTATACTTTGAGAATCACTATCTAATGTGAATTTCAGCTTATATACCCATTTACATGGTAAATCTTTCCTACCTTTGGCAAAGGTACTAAATCCCAGGTCCCATTTTTATGAATAGACTCTAACTCACTCTTCAGGGCATGCTCCCACAACATGATCCATTGTCTGCATAGCCTCTTTGTAGCAAGAAGGCTCACCAGCATCTGTTAGCATAACAAAATCCAAACTTGGAACATATTTATCAAGTCGATGTGAGACACGTGTAGAGCGTCTCAATGGTTGCTCAATGGAAACATTTGTAGATTGATATGATTGGACATTCTCTTGAACATCCCTATGTGTAGCATTTTTATGCATGCTAATTGGAGGATTAGTATCCTCAAACATCAGTCTTCTCACTTCAACCTCCTTAATGGTCTGTTTATGCATTTTAAACTCATTGAAAATGACATCACTACTGATTACTGACCATGTTTTAGGATCCCATAAGTGATATCCAAATTGTCCTTCTCAACCATATTCAAGAAAAATGCATTTCTTGAAGGAGTGCATTTTATGCACATTCCTAGTTTGCTTTCCATATTGATAATGCTCACAAAATGAAAATCAGAGAAAGATAACACAGGTAAGTAGCCAGAATGAGAAAGATTTTCCATTCTACTACTTGATATATGGGCCAAATGGCCATGCCAAATACAAGCCATGGGCTATTCAGTAACAACTAACAAGTGTTCTTTCTGTGATACAAATAAAGGATAAAGTGAGCCAACTTTGCTTCCTTTTTGCAATAACCATATTGCCCTTTGATATGCGAAAGGACTGAGCATAGAAGATCACCTTGTAACCAAGGCCATCAAGTTGAGCAACTCACATCAAACTATGTGATAAGTGAGGTACATATAGTACATTATGCATAGTAAATTTTGAACCATCAATGAACTACACAACCACATCTCCAATCCCTGCAACATTACACTAGTAAGAGTCATTAAGTCTCACGGTATCAAGAGACTTTGTTGCATAATTAGAGAACCATTCTCTATGTGGTGTCACATGGAAAGAAGCACTCGAATCTAGTAGCCACATGTGGGAAAGAGAATCAGCCATAAGAGCCTCAGTTGACATATTACAATCAAGTGTTAACACATTAGCATCATCAGAAATAGCATTAATTTCTTCAATCTTCACTGTCGAAGTAGATGGTGTAGGTAGTTGTTTAACATGCCCATCAACATTCTGTCCTTTACCTTTAGCATTCTTTAATGCATAACAATCTTTCTTCATGTGTCCTTTCTTATGACAATAATGGCATTCGATATCCCTCTTCCTTGATTTACTTCTACTCTTATTCCATTGATCATTCTTTTCTTTGTTCTTGCTCCTACCATGTTGCTAATTCTTTCCTTGGTAAGAATTACGAACATTATATGCATCTCCACTCTGAGTGCTAGCCATAGATTTTCTATGAATCTCCTCACTCAAGAGTGCTCCACATATGTCATCATATACCAATTTACCACCAAGTGCACTATTTCTAATAGCTGTGCAAAATGTATCCCATGATGATGGCAAGGTGCATAACAACAAGGCTGCTTTCATTTCATTATCCATATCCATTTTTTGAGCTTGTAACTGGGAGAATATAGCATCAAAATCATTTAGATGAACAGCAACACTATCTGTGTCCTTCATGCAAAGATCATATAACTTTCTCATCAGATATACTTTATTTGATGCCATCTCTTTTTCATATGTATTGCATAACTTCTTCCAAAGCTCCTTTGCAATTTCAGAGTCTAATACTGTAAAGTAAACATTATCTGCCAGGTGCAATTGAATGGTAGACCTAACCATTTCATCTAAATCATCCCAATCATTTTCATCCATGTCAATTGGCTTCTTTGAGATTCCATTTACTGGCTTCCATTTCCTCCTCTGAATTAGCACATCTTTAATCTGATTCTTCCATAGAACAAAGTTTGTGCCATCAAATTTTTGAATCTCAAAATGGTCTTTACCCTGCAAGTATAACTCCTCCTCAGAACACTAGCACTAGACTTTGATCCACCGGACGTGCCTGAGACCTCTGATGCCATGATGGTAGAGAACTGAATAGAATGATAATGGAGCTAGAAGAGTCCAAACCCCACTAAGGCTCGAAGAAGGATGATCAAGTGTTAGATTCTAGGAGAGGATTCAACAATCTTCCTAGAAAAATGAATTAATGAAGTAATGACCAACCAAAAGGAGTAGTGTATCAAGGAGTAAATTGACCACTGTATAATTGACAAAACCCAAAAAACTTGGAAAAATTTTGCTAGAGTATCCTCTACAAAATGAGCATATGAACAGTGTCAAAATCTCATAAAACTGCAAGTACTGATATGTTTACTTGCATAGTGAATCACTAACTCCACTGCATATAATTACTTACCCAAAAGAAGCCAACTAGGCTTATCCAGAACCTATGAACAACCATCATACATCTCCTATGGCAAGGCTGGGTAAGTCTTCCATCTGCATCACTGAAGAGACTAGACATTTGGGTGTTTCCCAGTTAAGATAACCTCACCATGAACCTCTTTATCAAACATAAAAGGCTTTATGCAAAAACATAACTACTATATGAATGACCACATGGATGTACATAAGTAGTATCCACAGAAGCGTACGTAGTGTGCATGTGCTCAATATATGCAGTAAAATGGCAGTGAAAAGCTGAATTCACTGCTCAAACACTGGCCAACAACACCTGCATAGACTTGCGGTGGCTGCTCCCACCACAACTAAAACCTTTCAAGGAACATGTAGATAAACTACTATGGCTGAAAACACTGCCCCAAAAGGTGAACATTCATTGTTGAATAAATACGAACACTCTTCTTGATGTTCTTCGACCTTTGCGAAGAGAATTATCCATGAAAGTACTCCAAAATGGCTCCAAAAAACACCCAAAAAATGCTTCAAAAATAGGCATTGAAAACAAAGAATGAAGCTTTGAGGACCCAAAATTTTTGAAGATAATGTCAACCTTAGTCTTTCCCCTTCTTCAAGCACCACAAGAGTTTAGCTTAGTGGCAAGAGATTGCCACGGTTAAGCGAGCTCTTGGGGGAATAGTACTGGGATGGGTGACCTGCTGAGAAGTACCAGGAACCTCTATCTTCCTTAATCATTGAGGTCCTCCCTCGCATGCAACCAATGGTGACTTCGATGACTTGGATGACAAGGTATGCCAAGGTATATGCCTTGGTCACCACATTAGACATAAGCCTTGGGTGGGTGCTTGCTTTGCTCGCACAAAAGGAACAAAGCTTTTGCTTCAAACTACTCTGATACCAGTGAAGTATTTTGTCAGTGATGCACCACAGTGTGCTCTCCTTCTCGAGAGCTCCACGATAATATCCTCGGAGTAGAAAACCGAGCTCTAAGCATGGCACACACTAGTTCGGAGAGAGGTTGTAGATTACATAGAAAAACACAGTACACAAGGAGCACGAACAAAAACTTCTTAGGTGTTACAAATGCGATCAAACTTCCAGTCTATGGCTGACCAAGCCACTATATGTTTTATTAAAGAACATATACAAATGTGTTCGATACCCATTTGGACTTTCACATGGACACTATGGGTAACATGTACTTAATAAGTGTCCCACCAAATCACTGTAGTCTATCACTCCATATGAGGCTTGACATGGTTGCAAGCCATATGTTGCTCATCTACGTGCCTTTGTTTGTCTAGCATACGCATTAGTGCAAGAACAATAATGCAAAAAATTGGATGATAAAGCGATCAAATGTATTTTTGTTGGATATTGTTATGAAAGCAAAGGCTATCATCTATATCATCCATAGATTAAACACATTTTGGTTAGTCGTGATGTTGTTTTTGTGGAAGATGCAATTCAACCATTAGTTTCATGTACTAAGGAGACATCAACTACCTCCAAAGATGTGTATGACACTTTTCTTCCTCTTTTATGATGCAGATTTACATGATGCACTTGTTGATGAGAGGGCTGATATAGAGGAGGCAAAAACTATGCCTAAATGGCTATTGCAAATTTTGCAAGATAGCACATTAGATGCACCTCTCTCATATGTAGTGGTTCAGGCTCTCATACTGCTTCTTTTGCATCAGATTGCTATGATATGGCTGCCTCTAGTCTTTATGATGAGACTGATCTTATTTTTTTTTATGAAGCACAAAATCCACAAAATTAGATGGCTTCTATACAATTAGAATATTATGCTATTATGCAAAATGGTACTTGTTCTTTATGTGATTTTCCTCTTGTTGATAGGTATAAGGCTAGGCTTGTTGCAAAAGGTTATGCTCAAGAGAGAGGCATTGCTTTTGATGAGATCTTTGCACCCACTTGTGGAATGACCACCGTTCCTAGCATTTGTGCACTTGTAGCTCATCATGGTTGGAATGCACATCAATTGAACATTAAAATTGCACTTTTGAGTCGTGACTTGCATGAAGAAGTGTATGTATTTCAGCCCCATGCTTTTGTGAAGAAAGGACATGGAAACAAAATGTGCAAGTTGAAAAAGGCATTACATGGTTTCAGACAAGCACCATGTGCTTGGTTTGAAAAGGTACATGCCTACTTGATTGCACATGGTTTTGAGAATAGTGCGATTGAGAGCACCTTATATGTTAAACATGCAAATGACGTGCTTTTGATAATTGCTGTCTAGGTTGATGACATGCTGCTCACTAGAACTATTAAGAAGCATATTGTTGATTTGCATGCTTCTTTTGAGATGTCAAATTTAGGGCATTTGCATCATTATTTAGGCATTCAATTTATGTAAGTTGATGGCAGAATAGCTTTGTGTCAAACAAAATATAATGACACATTATCATAGGATTTTGGCCTTGAAGACTACAAACCGATTGCCACTCATATGGAAATAGGTTTAGGGTTGAGTCTTCATGATGCTAGAGATGCATTTGATGTTGTTCTCGATCATCACATTGTTGGATGCTAGATTTACTTATGCATAACTTGACATGATATTCAATTTTTTGTCCCTCAGATGAGTAGGTTTATGCATTCCCATGTGTCAAGCATTGGGAGGCGGTTAAGTGCATCTTTTGCTACTTGAGTGGTACCCAACTACTTAGATTGTTTTATCCCAAGGGAGGATCGCTACAGCTAGATTTACATGCTTTTTTTGACTCTAACTGGGTTGGTTGCTATGAAACTCGTGTGTTCATTAGTGGTTTTTTCTTCATGCTTGGTAGCTTATGCATATCTTGGTTGAGCAAGAAGTAGCCTACCATGGCCACTTCTAGTTGTGAGGCTGAGTATAGGGAAGCTTTCACAGTGATTGTTGAGTGTGTCTGGTTGAGATGCCTTTTGGCTAATTTAGGTATTGATCACTCTTTTTCCACCACCATATTCATAGATAATCAAAGTGAATTATCATTGAGGTGTTGCTTGTAGAAAGCACATTGAGGTGCATTATCATTAAAGAAGAGGTTCTCTACTGGGGAGATCAGTTTGGCATACATGCCCACAAAGCTTTGGGCTTATTTTCTTTTGTGGATTGATATTTTTACACATAGCTTGGCACTTCCTTATATATGAGTGCCAGATCCTTATTCACTGCATCACTCCCAAGTGGGATTTGTTGATATATTTTTGTAGTGATGTGTGTGAAACACTTAGGACCACAAGGGCACTTTTTTCCCTCTTTAGAAGGTTGTTTTCCTCTGATGTGTATATATGCCTATAACCCTAACGGGACTTATCTTTGTACATTCTCTGCTAATATATTCAATATTGTGTGTTGTGATCTAGGCTTCTTCTTCCTTGTGCTATTTGTGTGCTTCCATAGACCTCAAACTCTAACACCGATCTTAAATTCCTTCTTCATTTGAACTTTGATCCTCCTTATGCCTTCAACATCATTACCTGTGAGTATTATATCATCAACATATACACAAAGGTATATGACTTTAGATTGATTCCTCTTAATGAAGAGTGAAGGATCTACTTTGCTAGCCATGAATTGTTTGTCCTACAAATAGGTGACAAGCCTATGATTCCAAGCCCTTGGGGCCTGTTTCAAACCATATAGGGCCTTCCTTAACATGCATACATGTTCAAGGAATGATGAATTGTCAAAACTAAGAGGTTGAGCCTTATATACCTCTTCAGATAACCAACCATTTAGAAATGCACTCTTTACATATATTTGGTAAATCTTCCAATTCTTGGAAGTTGCATTGCTCCTAAGCACTCTGGTAGTCGGCATCTTTGCCACATGTGAAGAAGTCTCTTCATAGCCAATCCCTTATGTTTGTGAATGCCCTTTGCACAAAATTCTTGCTTTGTACCTATTGATGGTTCCATCAGAGTTCTTCTTTACTTTGTATATCCACCTAGATCCAATAATCTTCATAGATGTAGTCTTGGGTACTAGCTCCCAAGTATGGTTTTCCTTCAATGCTTGAATTTCTTCCTTCATGGCATTCATCCACTCTAGTTTCTTCTTTGCTTCCTCATAAGATGAGGGCTCCTCATAGTTTGAATCATGTGCTAAATAGATAGAGTGTTTAGTGACCAATGGTGTATCATAGCCATACATTTTTGGCTTTTTCTTCTCTCTAGTAGGTCTCTTGATGGTTTGTTGAGAGGATTCTGCTACATCCTTCAAATCCTACACTTTCACTTTGCCTTTGGAGTTTCATGGATTGATTTCTCTCCTTGGTGTCCTCTGATAATCTTAAGATTCATGAAGCTTCATGTGTGTGTGCATTCTTGCTCGATAGAGTTGGAAAGTCTTCCTCTAGATCATAAGATAGCTTGATTTTCCTGCAATCATCTTCAAACCATGACTTGTTTTCATCAAACACAACATCTCAACTTACTATAAAGACTTGATTGCTGGGATTGTATAACCTATAACCTTTTTTATTAAGGTTGTAGCCTATGAACACTTACTTCTCTGCCTGAGGGCCAATTTACCTCTTATATGTGAAGGTATATGTGCATATGCAATGCACCCAAATACCCTATAATGGTCCAAGCTAGGTCTTTTTCCATTCCATGCCTCATATGGAATGATGAAACCTAGAGCCTTTGATGATAATCTATTTATCAAATAGGTGGTGGTAGATACTGTCTATGCCCACAAGTAGTTAGGTAGCTTCTTCTCATTAAGCATGGGCTTTGTGTCCTCCACAATGGTCCTATTTCTTCTCTCTATCACTCCATTTTGTTCAAGAGTGTATTTGGTATTGATTTCCCTCTTTGATTCCTCTATCTTGGAGATAGGAATCAAATTCATGGGAGAAGTATTCTCCCCCTCCATCTGATCTTAGTCCGTTTAGGGTTCTACTTGTTTGATTCTCCATAAGAGCTAAGTCCTTTTTAAATCATGAAAAAAATTCATCCTTATTCTTTATTAAATATAAGATAGTCCATCTACTACAATAATCTATGAATGACACATAGTACCTTGATCTAGAGATTGAAGGTTCTTTGCTTGGTCCCCAAACATCTGTGGACAAGCTCCATAAGGTCTCCATGTATTAGCCTTTCTTCCTGAATGGTTGCTTGTGTGACTTACCAAATTGACATGCACTAAACTTATTTATCATGTGTTGCTTTGTGATATTGGGTATTCCAAGTACACTATGATTGTTCTTGATTTGTTTGAGTGCTCTTTCTCAAAGGTGAGCTAGGCTCTTATGCATAACCTCTAATTCTAATAGGGTTTGAGTGCCATAGTTAAACAAGGCAATATTTTTGGTGTCCTGGAGTTCAAATGTGAAAAAACAAATTATTTTTTCTATCTTTGCTATCTTCTTGAATCCTTGATATGGGTCCTCAATGTTTGCGCCATGCTTGGTAAATCTTACCTGCAAACCTTTTTGGACAATTTGACCTACACTTATTAGATTCTTTATGATGGTAGACACATAAAGAACTTTTCTTGGTAATTTCATGTTACCATTAGATGCCTTCACATTTCCTATCTTCTCAACCAAATGCCTTGTGTCATCTCCTATTTGAACTTCATGTTTGTTCTTTGGATCTTCCAAGTCTGAGAGTAGAGCTACATTTCTTACCACATGACTTGAGCATCCAAAATCTATGTAGAACACATGCTCATCAAACTTACCTTCCTTCATTGTCATGTTCATGAGTAGAAGCGAATCCTCATGAGCTTGATCATTTTTGTCATTGTTTTTAGTCTCTCCTTCCTTGTATCCTCCTTGATAGTTGTTGTTGTTGTATCGATAAGGGTTACTGATTTGCCTTTTTTGCTTCCATAGCCTCCTCTGTTAATACACATATGATACAAACGATATGTGGATGGCTTCTCTCAATTTGAGATAGTAAAATCTCCGCTCAATATGAGTGCAGTGATCAGCTCTAATTACTCTCCTTACTTTGACTCAAATGATGGTGCATATATACACTTTTTGAGATTCAAGTTGGTTGGAGATTCCACCTAAAAGTACCCTTATTCTTAGGAGATGATTTAAATTTAAATTCAAAAAGATTTGTGGATTTTGGTTCCCATTAAATCAAGATCTCCATTCTTCACTGTGATCTTTGACTGAGATAAATTCTAAATTTAACCTTTTAAATCTTCAAGATATATGATGAACTAGATACACATGTATGCCAAACAGGTAAAGAGAAGTGTTATGGGAATTGATCAAGCACTTAGGCTTGCTCCATGCACCAACATAAAATCTGTGGGGGCCCTTAGTGGTGTAAGCAATGCCTCTGTGGTGGAGAAGATCTTGGTCACCTCTTATTTTCTTGCCCCAAGAGTCACTTGGTCTGGCAGGCTCTTGCTAGGATTTTGAGTTTACAGAGTCAAATCAATTGGAAGTAAATGTTACTTGGAGAAGCAAGAGTTTGCTCTTTTACCTTTTGGAATGCCATCACGGGGAGGTGCTTTGGAAGATATGGAAAGAAAGATGCACGACCAACTGTGATGAACATCCGAGAGAATGCTTGACTGAAAACTCCCTTGGCTTGTTAGGCAGAAGAATATGTAATCTTAAGAAGTCCCCTCCCTTCAAATGCCATAGGATTTTCTTCTTTGAAAATAACAAGATCAAAAGTTAGGGGGACCACCCATGAGAGTGATCAAAAGTTCATTAACCTTCTCTTTAATTCTCTCTAAAATGTAGTTTTCCTATCGAATTTGGGGCATCACTATTGTTGCACCTTCAAGTTGTCCTACCCCTAGTTTGTGGGATACGAGGGATCCCAATGGCACTATGCCCCTTCACTGTGCAATTTTTCTTTTATTAATTCAAACAAGGGAGACTAGACCTCGACTTATCAAATGCATCTCCAACATCATGAAGACTCAATCGTAAACCTCTTTCCATAGGAATGGCAATAGGTTTGTGATCATCAAGGCCAAAATGCTACAACAATGTGTTGATATATTTTATGTGACACAAAGATATTCCCGCCATCAACTTGCATAAATTGGATGCAGCCAAAAGGATATTGAAATATCTGAAGGGGACAATTAATGAAGGTCTATATTATCCTTATATATCTGACTTGAATGTCAAGCTCTTCACTAATGCAGATTGGTCAAGACCAAAATATGATAGGAGAAGCACATATGGATATCTATCCTTTGCAAGTACAAAGCTCACTTCTTGGTCCTCAAAGAAGCAACCTACTGTAGCTCTTTCCTCAACTAAAGCTGAATACAGTGGATTGGCAAATGCAACACAAGAAGCAATGTGGATCAAGATCCTATACACAGATTTAGGGTTGGACTTTGGCACTCCATTTATATTTGGAGACAATATGAGCTCACTACATTTAGTTGCTAATCCTATTTTTCATGCTAGGATTAAGAATATAGAAGTCCATTATCAATTTTTTACAGAAAAGATTGTCAGCAAGGAGATATAATTGTCTTATGTATCTACACATATGCAATGTGCAGACATGATGACTAAATCACTTGATGGAAGCAAGCTCAACAAGTTAAAATCAATGATTGGATTACAGGAAATACCTATGGAAATGAAGACTCAAGCATCTTAGGCTTGAGGGGGAGCTATTGCTACATTTGGAAAGCCTTGACGCTTGACCAAATATCAAGGTTTACCTCATAAAGTCTTGAGTGACTACTCATAAGTCACATATGAACACCTCTTGTAAAAGCTATGAGTCTTAACACTTGAGATAAATGTAAAAGTAGATGATTGAAGGACTCTTGTGATATTACAAGATGCAAGTCACACCCACCTACTAATTGGAATAAAATCAATCAAGATCCAAAAGGGTAGGATCACTTTTAGGTGGCAGATTCAAAATTCAAATTTATCTCACAACTATAAAAGCTCATGACTTTTTAGTCGCGCATAGAACAGAACGAAGAGGGACTCTTGAGATTCAATCTTGTGGCTACACTAAGCCCACACCTGTATGATTTATCCTACATCATCTCCTTTGTATCATACATTCATAATTATACACATTTGATTCAATTAGTGCAAGTTACTTCATGTGTACTGTTATCTGGTGCTAAGACTACACTTGAGTGAATTTGTTTTGAAGAGTTCTCTGCATGTACTCATCCAATTGATGTGATTCAACTTAGTATGTGTAGCATGGACTCTCTACTCTTTAGATATCATATTTCACGTCATTTAACTAAGTAGATTGTGAGATAAGATCTTTGCAAGTTATCTATGTTTGCTCATTATCATCTTCCTAAAAAGTCGGGACTATACCCCGAACTTCTTAATATGATTTCTCTTCATATGCGCATCCTAAATCAGTGAAATAACTTTTTATAGCAAGCTTAGGACTCCAGTCAGCTATTTCTAAAAGCTCTCAAGTCAATTGTAATCAGTGAGTGAGCACTGAGTATATCCCTGAGAAGAACCAAGTCCATAAATAGCAAGTTTTTGGAATTCTTCAACCTTGAAAGTTATCTTTTTTGACATAACTATTTGAAGGTGGTGCTGCAAGGTACATTATGGATCCAAATGCATATTTGGGATGCTAAAAGTATCTACTAAGTTACTTTGAAGCTACATTGGCAGGTGTAGAGTAGGATTTGTGCAGCACCAACTCATCTTTGTAGTGTATCCAACCATCTCCTCACAACATTGGGGCAAGGGAGACAACTTCCCAAAAGGTGAAAATATTGTCAAGGATATTGTGACCCTTGAAAAAGTCAATCTACGCCAGATGAACCAAAGTCTAAAGAAGCGACTGCAATCTCAAACTTAGAACCTTCGCAAGGATCTTATAGGCCAAGTTGAGAAGCATGATTGGATGTGAGTGTCTCATATCATCCAAGTGCCCCCCCTTCCCTTAGGGATAAGGAAAATGAAACCATCAGAGAGCAATTGAGGAAGGTGTCCTCCCTCCATGACCTCCTAGAAGGCAAGTTGAATCACATCCCTAAGGATCCCCCCTAGTATTTGATAAAAAAAGTGGGCAAGACCATCATCACTAGGATAGTTCTCCCTAGCCAAACCATGCAATGAATCAAAGATCTCACTATCAACAAATGGTGCCAAAAGCATAGTCTGCATCTCATCAGTCAGTGATCACCATACATCCGGCAAGACATGCCTCCTACTCTCCTGCCAAGTCTTAAAGGGTGTTTCCTATGCCAAAAGAGTGCTGAGTGGCAATCTCTCTTAGCTCCCGAAGCTTTGTAGCATAAGAACCATCCATCTGACAAAGCTACTTGATCCCATCCTATGAATTGCAGGATAGAATTGTCAAGAAGAACTCTCCTAAGATATGGTCATCGATGGGAGTCCAATGAGCAACCTCTCTATAGTGACAAAAGACTTCTCACCTATCCTCAATTACCCTCAACTCCTTCTCTACCTAGGCAAGCTGCAAGCCAATCCACTCACAATGCCGATGACACTCCAAGCGCCACTTACACTGACTTGGCAATTTTTTTTTGGAAAATTTCTTGATGATTTTAACTCACTCCTACTCCATTTCTCCCCTTGACCTAACCCTAACTCCTTCTTCTCTCCGCTCCTAACCCTAAACCTAAAAACTCATTACACACACCTCGAGGATGTGAAGTAACAAGTGTTGAAGTGTCTGACTACTTGCCACTGAACGAATTCACTTCTACAAGTACGATTTCTTCACTCTAGAGCTATAACCATCACGAAGGCACCTTGGTCGAGTGTCTTCCTTGGCAACGGTGACAAAAACATGTGTACCTAAGTCACGAGGTCTTAGGGACTTGTGTCAAAGAGACTAAATCTTGTTTGCCACACAAGTACATATAGTGGTGGATTGACATATGCTTAATTATCAATCCAAAGAACCGACCTAACCAAGTGTATGAGGACGTGTGAGCACATGATGGACAATGAAGTGGTTCAGCTAAAATGCATGAAAAAAGACCAAACTACCTCTCCAACTCACTTAATCTATAAAAGTGTCTGCCGCGATACCACTTACAGCAGTAAATACAAATTCGAAGGTTTCTCCCAGCTCTGAACTCCAAATATGGCCAATAGCAGGTTCCTTTCGAAGCTCTCGACGAGGCGCATCTATTCGTGGTACTCTCACTTGAATTTGACAACCACTCTTCACGTTATGGCCAAAATAGTGAATGGTGGGAAACACCCACACACTCCACAACTCGTACTTGCTCACACACACACACTACGGTAGCTCAAATGGGATGGGGAAGGGTAGAAAACAGTCCTACACACACATTCCAAGCTTCACACACACACAAAAGATCATAGAGAAGATGAAAATCTGCAAGAAAGAAGCAAATTCGAAATTTCTGAGCTCTCCTTCTTCACAATGGAAAAAAGTCTTTACAAAGAGTCACAAAGTGACTTATATACATGTGCCCTAAAAATGATCCTTTCACACACATGATCGGCACTTTATTGGCTAATCTCTAATTCCTACTATTTAACAAGAAATATGTTATAATGAGTTGGCCTTATGCATCTAGAGGACTCCTCTAGTGCATTTACATAGCTTTGAGGGAATTTCATAGGATTTTGAAGAAGAAATTTATGCCCATTAATTTGAAAATTTTGGAGCTCCTCTTTTGTGTCTCTTTCTTCTGCAACAATGATCATGTTGTTTTTAATGAGGAGAGTAGTGGCTCTGCAATATGTGTCTACTAATGCCCAGGAGATTCCCATCTATCTGGATGGTTTAAATAGATCAGGTACCTGGATGGTAACTGTGTCCACAATTGTGCCTAGATTAGCAGTCAAGTATGAAGGAGGAGCATACATGGATAAGTTGGGTCACATCTACGTAGTAACAGAACACCCAAATCTGATCAATGAGAGCGAAGGATTAGAAGGGTGAGAAAATTCAGGAAGACCGGACCCTGAGGAGTTAGTAACTACTCCCAGAGGCAAGTCAGTAGTGACACGAGTCTTGAGAGGGGATTTAATACCTCAAGATGACTACTTACTGGAGGTCTACTTGATCCATGGATCAGATTTACTGCTACAAACTGACTCACCTGCACACAGACATGAGGAAAGTCCCATTACCTTTTACGAGTTGAAAGATCTTGAAGACGAGTCTAGAGTAACATACCTAGACAAGAACCAAAGAAGGTATTGGCTTGTTGATGCCATAGATAGGTCTCAATTGAAGTATATGGGGTTGCCTGTATTCCCTCAGCGAGAGCAGGCAACTACCTCTCAGAACCCCTTCAGGACACAAAAAGAGTCAGAGCATACAATGTCGGGACAAACAAGCCATCAGAGTGTGCCAAACCGAACCCATGTGCAATTCACAATGTCCGGAATGCAAACTCACAATGAAACTCACCCAGAATTAGGCAACCAATACCGGCCACCAGTGAGGCCAAGACCACCACTAGGAGTGCAGCATGGGATGCCTCCAATCAGACTAGCAATTCCTATGATGCCTAGACAACCTGAGCCCATGAGAAGATTAAGACCAATTCAAGTGGCCAAGTGTATGAGAAATCATTATGATGGGTTGGGAGAACCGTACGACCACATAGCTGAATTTAAACAAGTTCTAAGAGCTGAACAAGTGGATTATTTCTTTGTGCAGTATGAGTCCTTTGGACTCATTCTCACAGGAACAGCTTTGACATGGTTCCAGCCATTAGATCCCAATCAATTTGGAGATATTGAGCAATTCTTTCAGGAACTCATAGGGGAGTTCACTAAGAGAGGGATTAAACACAACTCTTCATCTTTAATCCATAGCTTTAAACAGAACCCAAATGAAACTGTGAAAACAACTGCCCGAAGATTCAATCAATATGTGGATAGATGTCCAATAGCAGAAAGACCCACGCAGCAAAAAATGATAGCATTATTCTTGGACGGACTAACGAACGGAACTCTAAGAACTTTAGTCTATGAAAAGACTACATATGTTGAATGAATGTCTCCAAGAGTGTATTGACCTAGAGGAAAACGTAGCAGATGATCACAAGAGTACAACCAATCCTACTAAATCAGAAGACACTCGAAGCACATTAACATCCAACTCTAGCAACATAGAAGAAGTAGCAGAACTGGTAGCAAAGAAGTTAGGAGTTCATGGACAAAGGAACTACCAGCATCCATCGCTAAGAATACCCATGTTACGAAGATGTAGCCTATGTGGAGGTGATCACCCCACTCATATGTGTGCGCGAGGAGGAACAGGTGTGCCTCATGCTTCCCCTTATAATAGGCAACTACATCATGGAACCGCTTTGTAATGCCACATAGAACAGAAATACACCAACCACACCACTGAGAATTGCCCCTTCAACAAGCAAACATGACCTTTAAGCCCACCTCAGTATCGTGCATATGGATACCCACCTAGAGAACCAAGTAGGGAGATTCCCAGGTATAATCCCTACCCAGGACCATAAGGAGTGCTGAGACCATATGAGCAAGTACAATTTGGAAACACTTAGCCAGTGTTAGGACCAAAACCACCACTCCCTCAACATGTGGTACCTCTCAAGTATGCCCAACCAGAGGAAAACTTAGAAAGAGCCATAGTGATAGCATTAGCAATAGCCAGTGTAGAATCAAGGAACCTAGGATATGAGCAATCCCAAGGAGAGTACTATTCCTATGATGCTAGTATAATGGAGTACGAGCAAGCTTATGACCCGCAATACTATGGATACAAAGGTTATGACAATGTCTACGGACCAGAGGTGGTGACATTAATGTACACTGCACCTAAAGAAGAGAAAAACTCAAGGAAAAATGGATGAAAAACAAAAACAAGGAAGACAAAAAGCATAGGTGCAGTAATAAGAAATCTAAAGAACCTGAAGTTCAGGGAGAAGTTTCCATTACACCACAGACACGAGAGCCAGAAAAGCCAGGATCAATTCTAGCCAACCCAAAACCGGACGATTTAGATATGTGGTTGAAATCTTACCAAAAGAGAATCAAGAATGGAACAAATGTAGAGCAACATGAAAAGCTTTACCCACAAGGGGAGTTAGAGAGGGAAAGGCTAGCGATTTGTAGGAAACTCATAGAGGTAGCTCAGGCCACCCTAGAGAAGACTATCCCAGCTCTCCCCGAGACGAGAATATCCGAGGAACAATACCATGATTGTGTTAAAGCCAAGGACAAGAAACCAAAAGAGAGGGAGGATAAGCCAGAACTACTAAAAACCCAAGTCAAACCTATGTCCGCAATCCCAAATTTAGAGGCTGACTGGCCAAAAGAGTTGTGGACTAGAATTCGAGAAGATCAATGGAAAAGGAATGGAGTTGCAAAACCTCCTTTTGAGGAGTTAGATGTGGAAGCTTTTAAACCAACGGCAAACATGGAAGAAATATAGGAGGAAGTCTCTAGACTAGACCGAAATAGGGAAGAAGATCAAAGCATTTCGACCCTACCAAATTACTTGGGAGAGTACGAAAAAGAATCCATAATCTTTCGTGCACCCATAGTACGAGGAAAAGAAAAGGGAAACTCAGATAAGAACTTACACAATCTAACAAAACTTAAAAAGACTAAAGTACAATGCCAATTGATTGTGGAAGAACTACTTCATGTTAAACCACAATTATGGAAACAATTAGCAGGACAACTGGAGTTAGAGCAGGAGAAGAACGAAAAGGAAAGCAAGGGAAATGAGAACCCATCTAACGTACAAATCCTAGTGGATAAGGTTGGAGAATTTAGCGAAGGAGATGAGGGTAACACATGTCTGCCTGTCACGTACAACGAAAACCTGCCCTACGACCAACACGTATGGAGCTTCAATTAGTAGATGGCCATGTTGAGAAACCATTGGGAATATTAGAAAAGATCAAATTAACCACCTGTGGAGTTGAATTTGAGCATACATTAGCTATCTGTCAATTTGGAAAGGCCAAGAATTATGAGATGATATTAGGACGACCCTTCATGAGACAACTACGAGTAGTGCAAGATTGGGGATGAGACTCTTTATACCTCCAACATCAAGGAAACACTACCAAGATAAACTTGCATACCTTCGTGTACCGAGATGTACCTCCATTACAATGGAACCCCATACACAAGGAGGAAGATGATTTGTCTATCCATAGTGCTGGATCAAGCGATCAATCATGGATGCATGAGGATGCCCAATTATGGATGTGTAAAGAAGCCAAGAAAGAGGATAACAAGATACAGTTGTGGCCCATAGGACATCTGAATTATCAACCCATAGAGGACCCGATGTATATGCCTCAACTTTTCCCAGATGAAGTATTCAAACCGCACGATTGGATGGAGGTCCTAGCAACTTTAGATGTATGTGTGAATGAAGAAGTCTTGACAATGAATGAATGTGTGGACGAAGAAGGCTATGACATAGACTTATACATGGTTGTCCTTCAAGAGGTAGAAACAAGAGAAATATTGGAAAAAGAATGGAAGGAAGAATACGAGAGCATATAAATGGAGCCAGAATTTGATTCGGAGGATCATTATCTAGAAGCCATTCGAGCTGAAGAAAAGTATGGAATAACCAAAGTCTTAGCAATAGAAGAAGCCCCCATAGTACCAAAACAGGAGAAAAGTGTGAGTAAGATCGAACCAACCCCTTATATTTTTGAAGTGCCGGAACATTTCAAGAGATATGAGGTAGAAGAAAGGAAAATAACCATACAGATGCCTAAGAGAGAGGCAAGAGAAGGAGAGGCTTATGACAACAAGGAACAAATGAAAAAGATCACAGTGACCATAGAAGATGGAGAAGAAAGTTGTACATACATAGGAAAATATTTGTCAATGGAGGAGGAAGAAGAATTGATACGGTTGATCCGAGAATATCGAGATGTATTTGCTTGGACCTACAAGGATCTCAAGGGGGTGGAACCCTCCATTTGTTCTCATAGAATACCAATGACATCGGAAGCAAATCCATCTAAACAACGCCCTTACACGTATAATGAGGTCTATGCTGCTAAAAAAAAGAAGAAATAGACAAACTATTAGTGGCTAGATTCATTTATGAGATAGAACATACCGAATGGGTGTCGCCATTAGTGGTTGTGCCAAAAAAGAACGGAAAACTAAGAGTGTGCATTAATCTAAAGAAAGTTAATGCAGCTACGATTCGTGAGAGCTATCCATTACCTATCACTGACCACCTATTGGAAAGAGTTGCAGGAAAAGAAGTTTATAGCTTCTTAGATGGATTCTCTGGATACAAGCAAGTAGCTATTGCTACAAAAGATCAACATAAGACCGCATTTGCGACTAAATGGGGGGTCTACGCTTTCAGAGTGATGCCTTTTGGACTCACTAATGCACCTGCTACCTTCCAAAGGTTGATGTGTCACATTTTCAAAGAATTCCTAAAGAAAAGTATGGAAGTGTATGTAGATGACCTATGTACATATTCAAATCGAAGGCAAGAACACATTCCTAAATTGCGGAAAATATTTGATAAATGCCGACAATATAGTGTCTGCTTGAATCCTGAGAAGTGTGTCTTCATGGTAAGACAAGGGAAGATTTTAGGACACATAGTGTCTAGGAACGGAATATCTACGGATGAAGACAAGATCAAGGTAATTCTAGAACTTCCAAGACCAAAGAATGCAAAAGAAGTGCAAGCATTTCTGGGTCATTGTGGATACTACTGTGGATTTATCCACATGTAGGCCATAATTGCCAAGCCTTTGTATGGATTGTTGACTCAATTCACATGGACGGATGAATGTGAGAAGGCATTTAATGAGTTAAAAAGGCGGCATAGTACAACTCCAATTTTGAAAACACCAAATTGGAACAAGCCTTTTCATATTCATGTGGACGCTTCCAACTATGCAATAGGATGCATCTTAGCTCAACCTGCAGATGAAGGAAAATTGGACCATCCAATTGCCTATGCAAGTAGACAACTGAATCAAGCCAAGAGAAACTATACAACCACGGAATGAGAGGGATTAGGAATGGTGTACGCTATAAAGAAATTCAGACACTATCTCTTAGCCAACAAGTTCAAATTCTTCATAGATCATCAAGCCTTATTGTACTTAGTCAATAAGCCTTGCAACACGGGAAGACTTGTGAGATGGTTTTTGTTATTGATGGAGTTCGATTTTGAAGTAATTGTAAAGAAGGTTAACACCCATGTGAGGGCAGATCATCTCTCTAGATTAACACATGGAGAACCACCAAGCGGAGTGCCAGACGATTTGCCAGACACTTATCTATTCAATTTGTAAGTGTGTCCTAAGTGGGCAGAAAAGCTAATCCCAATACTCACTCATGGACCACAAAATTCAATTAATAAGAAGAGTAAACAGGGAATTCTGCAAGCACATAACTTACACATTATTGCAGGAAGTGTATACTATAAGGAACCCAATGGTGCAGTGTCGAGATGTGTAGAGGAGGACGAACAAAAGAAGTTGATTGAACAAGCCCGTGTAAACAAATGGAGAATGCACAAAGGAACTCATAAAACGCTAAGAGAGTTGAAAAGGTTAGGAGTATATTGGTCAGATATGCCTAAAGATGTCCATGAATATGTCAGTAGTTGCACGGAATGCCAGGAAACCACTCCAAATGATCATACATCTTTACCTTTCTCTACAATAGCACCCAACTGGAGTGAGACGTTGGTAAAATTCCTAAAGACACAAGAACATGAGGAAGCAATCAGTTTATTAAGGAAACGCTCCCTAGAGGAAATGAGTAAGGACTATGTTATCATGGGAAAACAATTATTCAAGAGAGGAAAAGACAACCACCTATGGCTATGTGTACATGAAGGAGAGTACCTACCCATATTAGAGATGGCACATGCAGGTGCTGGAGGTCATTTCTCAACTGAAAGAACTATCAAAATGATCCTCTTTGCGGGCTTGTGGTAGCCAACTCTACATATGGATGCGGACACCTATGTACGAAGTTGCGAGACTTGCCAAAGAGCCAAATATCCAATTCGACGGGATGATATGCCATTGAGACCCATGGTTTGTGCAAGAGCTTTCTCCAAATGGGGTATTGATTTCATAGGACCCATTAACCCACCAACCAAAGGATCACATGCGGAATACATAATAGTAGCAATGGATTACCTGACTAAATGGGTAGCGGCAAAGGCTACTAGAAAAAATGATGCTCTGACCACTGCTAAGTTTCTTTTTGGGCATATCTTCACTGCCTTTGGACTACCAATAGAAATAATGAGTGATAGAGGACCTTATTTCATTAATGAAGTAATAGAGTCCTTAATGAATGAAATCTTGGTAATCCATAAAAAATCAGCCCCTTATCATCCTCAAGCCAATGGGCAAGCTGAAAGTTCCAATAAGGTGTTATGCATTGTATTGAAAAAGATAGTCAATAATGGAAGGTCAGATTGGGACAAACAATTGCATCATGGAATTTGGGCCTTCCGAGTCGCTTACAAGACTGCCATTGGAACTACCCTATTTAACCTAGTGTATGGACAAAACACAATCTTGCCAATTGATTTTTTAGTGCCAACTTTGAGAGTAGCCCAACAATATGAATGGACAGGACACGAATTATCCAAGCAACTAGACCAAATTGAGAAGTTACATGAGACTAGAATACAAGCTGTTGCAGGAATTTATGCGGTCAAGAGGAGACAAAAGGCATATTATGATGCGCACATCAAAGACAAAGGACTAAAAGAAGGAGATTTAGTCCTGGTCTACACCTTGAAGCAACATGCCAAGAAGCTACACAAGCGCGGATATGGACCACTAATAATCAATAGGATTTCCACTAGTGGAGCAATTAACCTAGCTACTCTAGATGGAGATGTTCTTCCTAATTACATAAGTGGATGTCGAGTAAAACATTACATGGAGCCATTGATAGACCATGTGTTAGCACGACTTGTAGGTGCACAAAATAGGAAGAGAGAGGAAGAGCAGATTAGAGAGGAAGTGAGGCAAGAAGCCCTAGAGCGTATCAAGAAATGGAAAGAGTGGATAAGGCAAAGGGATGAATGGTATCTAGAGCCTATTCCTATGGCTAACTATCAGGTTCATAAATCCAACATGAATAATATCAGCATATCTCAGCCGTACTTGAACCTAGGAATTGGAACGACATAGTACCAGCTAATAGATGCCTTGATAGATTCGGGAGCAACACTGAGTTGCATACGAAGCACTGTCATCACGCATCTTCAAACGACTATAACACCTACTAAAGCACACATGATAGGTGTTGGAGTTCAAGTTATAGAATGCATTGGAGAAGCTAGAGTATCCCTCCACCTAGGAAATTCAACTATGGAATAATGAGTTCTGGTGTGTAAAGACGAGGATCTAATAGAAAATTTGATCCTAGGACAAGACTGGATGATTGAAAACGAGGTAAGCATTCATCTAGCTCAAGGGTACATCTCAGCCAAAATAGGGCACAAGGAAATCTTTAGTCTATTAGAAGAGAAACCCTCTCATAGATAGGATATCATCAAGAGTGCTAACCAAATCGTAGAAGAGGACATAGCAAATGATTCTATCACAAACTAACTAGAAGAACGTCCGAAGGAAGAAAGGATTTCAAATCCCAATGCATCCAAGGAGAAAGTAGATTCATGCTACTTGAATGGTGAACAAAAGGGAACCGAGGAGGACAATGCTCCTAAAGACCTCTATGGAAAAAGGAGATCATCAGCATGAAACCCATTGTCAGGTTCTCGCAATCAGGAAATGCTAACCTAAAGTGGGTTCACAAGGATCGAGTGAAGGAATCAGAGAAGGCAACGCCAGTACACGTCATTTATCCTAAGAAGACAAGGGTGAACAAGGGTCCCTCTTCATCACAATGGGAACCAAAGCGACTTCTGAGAGTATGGCTCCCAAAGTCATTGGTAGAAGCCCAAAGAACTCGCCAACAAATATGGATTCCGAAGAAGGTCAGACAAATGGCAAATCCAGAGATAGAGAAACCAGAAGAAACTATATACAGACAAATCAAGCCCATAAAGCCAAAAAGGACTAACCAAAGATATCAGAGAAGGAGGATCCCAACCAATCAGAATTCAAAGTGGAAAGCAGAAACACATGGAACACGACGAAACGAAGAGAAGATTAAGCCTCAAACTTCCACTATGAAATGGATATGGAAACCAAAGCAACAACAAGGATCAGAACAACAGAACCAAGAGGATTCATTTTGCACCCATGAAGTCGAATGCACTTAAAGTATGCATGATAGGGCCACAATATGAGGCCATGCATTCGGCACATGATGAACATAATAGAATTAGTGGTGCACATTCCCCACTTGGGGACAGGTCATAGCTTCTACTTCCATAGGAATGGACCTACTATGTAAATAAATAAATGCTTGGGCTACACTAATTCTTGTTTTCTTTCAAGAATGAAAATGGAAAAAACATAAGTGGTAAGAGATCTTACTTATACAAGCCAGGGGTACAGAGTGACACAACGAACGAGATGTCACTACAACACACCTCACTAAAGACTTGCTATCGATGGAAGCTAATGCTCTTTTCATTACGAGTGCAGATGGCTTCCAAAGAATTTGAAGCTACAATTCAAGAGGAGGTGCTGGAATTCCCTCTACAATGTGTGACTAAAGCAAAAGGTCATTGGTTTAGAGAAGATCAACCAGCAGGGGATTACTTGTTCCTAGTGACCATCAAAATTATGGATACGGATCATCAGTTTCCTATGATGTCCCAAGACTTTAAAGTGGTGCATGAACTACCATCGATGATAGACATTATGAAGAAAGCAGGAATTCAAAAGTACTTCAAACTACCTATATACAAACCAGATTTCCAGCGTTGTACTCAAGTGATGAACACCTTATAGCCCGCATTGCATGATCCATTGGTACCTGAAGCAAGAGTCATGGATGGAGCAGGGGAATGGGTCATCATACAGTTCACACATGACCTAATCAAGGAGGCCTTTGGATGGGAGAAGGATGGGAATACCATTTTGAAAGAGGAAAGCTGTGGAGCAAAGACCCGGACTTTCACTGATATTAATCACATTGATATTGAAGAAGAAGTGAGACTCATTCATCAGCACTTCTATTTTCCCAACATGCATAGGTACACGGCACCACAAAAGATCATTGTGCAAATGCTGTCACATGCTATAAAAACAAATTGGAAATCAAGTCAATATGAGTCCATATATTCAAGAATGGCTATTTGAGGCAAAGAAGTAGTGGAATCACAAGAACGTTTTAAATGGAAGTGTTGCCTTGACTATATTGATATATCACGCCTTGGGCATTAGAGAGAATTTGCAAGAGATGCTGTCATCGGAAGCAATGGCCAAGTATGCAAAGATTGCTACAGTCCCTAGAAAAAAGATGGGAGTCAAGATCATTGAGGAAGCGGAAACAAGCTCCCAACCTAGAATGAGAGGTACCAAAAGGCTAAGGGAAATGATGCAAGCAGAAGTAGAAGTGCCAGCTACAAAGAGGGCACACGTACTTCCTAAAACGAGACTTGAGGACAATCAACCTATTACAGAAGAAGATTTGGCCAAAGCAATGGAAGAAACACATCAGTATACGGAAGGACAAATAAACCTCTTAGTGCAAAGGCACCACTACCAACACGCATATCAAAATTTGGAACAAAGAAAGAGGTTGACCAAAGTCCACAGATACAGGGAATTGGGGTTAACGAACTCAAGTTCATCATTTGACACACAAGAAGAACAAGACACCTCGATGCTAAACATGGAGGTTAAAAGTGATTCAAAGGACGATGGAAAATGGGAAGAACTAAATCAAGTGACGAATGACTTTGGTGTGGAGGGCACGACCATTGAACGGATGCTAGATAGTAGAAGCAAGGAAACCACAAGACATGAGATGTCTCACAAAACGATACATGTGATCAAACTAAATGAAACTTCTAATATTCAAATCCAAGCGACTCTACTTGGGAGACAGGTCCTATTCAAGAACCCCAAGGAAGAATAAGTGGAAAATATAGTCGAAGAATCAGAATCCTTTACACCAATAAGGGTAGTGGCAGAACCATCTCCAATGGATGTCACATTTCAAGGGAGTGCCATGAAGACTGTTGCTAAGGAAGAAGAAAGAAAAGAACATGATGTACAGCTTCAAATAAGGCAACCACATAATGAAACCATACATGTGGAGCAAGGCAAGGACGTACGAACAGTGGAAACTCCAAGCATCCTAAAAACTTGGTTAAATGTGGATGTCGCTCAGCTCAAGCCAGTGGTGCAACACATGATACAGACTACCATGACACTCAATAGTTAATGCTTGAGGCTGATGCTGACTATGACAGGGTAATGCGGGAAAAATGTCAATTCCAAGAGATAGGTGAGAATCTCTTTGCCCAATTGATTCAAGCACAAAAGAGCATAGTAGAGAAAGAGAGAGAAATCCAAGAAACCAAGCATCAATGCAAAACACTAGAAGCAGAAAATCACCAGCTAAAAGAGCAATTAAAAGAATTACAACACAGGTATGAAGCTAGCAAGGTAGATAAAACATGAATAAATGCTAGAAGCAAAATCCTTGAATCACAAATCAAAGTATACATGGACGAGGCAGACAACCTACACAACAGGAACAAGGAGCTGATGACAACACTTCTATGTAATCAACCGATAGAAGCTCCTGAAGTGACAGAGAAAGACACACGAGCATTGGAAGAAAAGATAGCAAAGTATGAAGATAAGCTCAAACAGGAGCAAGCCATCATTGCAGAATGGGAGAAAAGGTATATGGATGACACAACAGAACTGAGAAAGAAGTGGAAGGCAGCAAAAAATCGATATATAGTACAATGCACCGAAGATGTTGATCAACTTGTGGTCATAGGAGAGGATCTCCTCAAAAACAAAGAAACGATTTTGAAAGCCACGGAAGAGATTAAAGAAAAAGATGAATTAATAAAACAATTGCAGGATCAACTAGCACAGAAGGTAATAGAGGGGATACCAGTAGTTCCACACTCCATAGCGGCTATTGAGGAGATTGAGGTACGTCCTCTCCCCCCCCCCTTACATCATTCACCGATAAGGGAGGAAACGGAGATCCATTTTGAAAGACATCATCGGGATATTGCAGAACTAAGCCGACACGAGCGGGCACTATTGGTGTCCCAGCTTACTGCAGATTTTAAAGATCAAGTAGTCAAGGTCATGAAGGAAGCGAAGATTGAAAACAAAAATCTGGAATAGGTAATGAGACCATTCAATGTACCATATGGATTACTTAAAGAGCAAACATGACAATATATAAAGAACACAACAAATAAAGAGCCAGATAGCAACCTCCAGTTTAGCATGCAAGCATTCACCTACATACACACAAGACGAATTTGACAAAGCTGATCCTATATGGAGGAGAAAATTTTTGGAGAAGAGCCCTAACGGGTACGATGGGAATCATCGTATATACTCCAAGTGAATCCATCTTTTTGCCCAGTACCCAGAAGATGCTCCTGGATGCAATTTTGGGAAGGACAGCGCCAGGGAAGCATAAATAACCAGTGGTTGAACTATCCACTATTGCCAAGTCCACCACATAACTATCTACCAAATGAAGAATACATGGTTAAGACCATGGAATTTTGGATTGATCGATATGCAACCATACCAAATTTAGCTGTCAAAATGACTAACATGATTTTGAGTATGTTACTTACGGTCATCAAAGTGTTCCAACATGCCCAATACACATTTTTGAACTTCATCGGCATTAATCAGGGATCAGACACCCTCATTTTTCATCTATCAACTATACCTAGCCAATTAACGCTCATGGCCATATACTCACGGTTAATGTTTTTGCCAAGTACTTATATGTAGAATTTTGGAGAGGCGTTCTTCACAGGATTTTTTGAATTAGATTCCGAAAGTTTTGTAAAAATGACCTCGAATCTTAATGCACGACTGGTGGCCTACGAGTTAAGTTTCTTCGCTGATCATAGACAGGCACCAGATGACGGGGTAGAATCGACCCAATGGAAAGAATTAATGCTATGTCAAGCCAATTTGCTTAATTAGAGAGAGCAAAAGGTCATCCAAACGTACTCACGTCACTACAAAAATCCTATCGGGGACGACAGAGTTCAGGAGGAGGGACGTGTGGAAGGGGAGTCAAGCAAAAAGAAAAGAAGAAGAAGATCAAAGAGTAAAAGTGCTCACTAAAGAACACATTTTATGAAGAAAAGACACAACTCTCTGCCCAAAGCCCCACAGGGTTACGCACCAGGCGACAACACCAAAGAACCAAGTCCTCAGGATTGAAATTAAAGAAAGATAACAACCATGACATTTCATGGGAGGTTGCACATAGCTTCCTCATCCACCAAGAGCAGGTGGTGAAGCGAAACAAGCTGTGGAAAGAAATGAGTCAGGTCCTAGAGGATGACAAAGAAGATTCAAGAACAGGACCTTTAAAGCGTAATGCTGACTTAAAAGAGAGTAGAGGTCAACAAAGTGAGGTGTGCGATAGAAAAGAAGTAAATAGGCTCCAAGCAATACAACAGGGTCAGATGTGTGAAGACAAAGACAAATCAGAAGACCAAAAGTTAGAAAGGGGAGAGGCTGAGAAGTTGAAGAGAGTGACTAAGAATAGCATATTCTTAGCCACTGATGGCGTGCGTGGCAGCACGACTTAATACAGCAACCCAGACGTGTGATATAAGGAATACCAAGGTTTAAAGAAGCAAAGGATTAACTTCGGATAAAGTAACAAATTTTTTGATAGTCCTTATCGCTTCTTCGACCATTGGGTGCGTGTATTCAGGAGCCATAAGCAAGTTGCAGACAAAAGAACAAAGCCTGTTAAGGGATGATAGAGACAAAGAGGGGGAGAGTGTTGCAGAAGTAAGAGACACAAAAGAGGAGCCCCAAAATTTTCAAATTAATGGGCATAAATTTCTTCTTCAAAATCCTATGAAATTCCCTCAAAGCTATGTAAATGCACTAGAGGAGTCCTCTAGATGCATAAGGCCAACTCTCTGTAACATATTTCTTGTAAAATAGTAGGAAATTAGAGATTAGCCAATACAGTGCCGGTCATGCGTGTGAAAGGACCATTTTTAGGGCACATGTATATAAGTCACTTTGTGACGCTTTGTAAAGACTTTTTGCCAGTGTGAAGAAGGAGAGCTCAGAAATTTCGAATTTGCTTCTTTCCTGCAGATTTTCATCTTCTCTATGATCTTTTGTGTGTGTGTGTGAGGCTTGGAATGTGTGTGTAGGACTGTTGTCTACCCCTCCCCATCGCTTTTGAGCTACCGTAGTGTGTGTGTGAGCAAGTACGAGTTGTGGAGTGAGTGTGGGTGTTTCCTGCCATTCACTGTTTTGGCCATAACTTGAAGAGCGGTTGTTAGATTCGAGTCAAATACACCAATAGATGCGTTTCGTCAGGAGCTTTGAAAGGAACCCACTACTGGCCACATTCGGAGTTCCGAGCAAGGAGAAACCTTCGAATTTGTATTTACTGCTATAAGTGGTATCGCGGCAGACACTTTCAGAGATTAAGTGAGTTGGAGAGGTAGTTTGGTCTTTTCTCATGCATTTTAGCTGAACCACTTCATTGTCCATCATGTGTGCACACATCCTCATACACTTGGTTAGTTCGGTTCTTCGGATTGATAATTAAGTGTGTGTCAATCCACCACTATACGTACTTGTGTGGCAAACAAGATTTAGTCTCTTTGACACAAGTCCCTAAGACCTCGTAACTTAGGTACACAATCATCTGTAAGTCAATCGCAAGTGCGTGATCCCACCATCCCTCATCCCAAGATATCTAGGACAAAATCACCTCAATCTGATCAGATAGGCATCCATTGAGTTATACCTGCTCAGGAATCTCCACCACCATGGGACCTCTGGCATCCCCCTTAGTAAAGGAAGCAACCACAGAGGCATAATTAGAAAAGAAAGAGCTCACCATAATTCTAGTCATACCATCACACTCAGCCAATACGTCACTGACATGTATACGATCAATATGAGAGAGATTCAACCCTCCAATACACATATCCGAATGAGAAAAATGGATGTTCTCTCTCTCTCTCTCTCTCTCTCCCCCGCCCTTAGTGTTCCATACATCACTCAACCTCAAATTCAAGCATAGTTGCTCCCAAGCCACAAGCCCCGATCCATGAATGGTGGTCTGGCTACTCCTCTAGCAATCGTGAGGTGCCTCAATCATGTTGAAGTTACTTGAAGCACACCAAGCATCAGTAGATGGACGATCATTATTGATATGAGACCAAAAAGTGGCACAAGCACTTTCATGGTTCAGAGCATAGAGTGTCACGAACCCATAACGCTTATCCTCACAAAGTAGAATCACCCATCTGGTCATGCAAGGGATAATTCAGCCTGATCCACAATTGCAAATTACAAGGAATACCCAACAAAAACACATACACCACCCTATGAGCCATTGGGCCCATACCCAGTTGACCAAAAATCCTCCCCATGCATTGGTAAAAGTTGTCTGCATTGCCATGTATGACTTAAGGATAGATGATGCTCCTGCAACCTTAGAATTTCAAAATGGGTCCTTTAACCAAACACTGGAAAAGCTCCTGTGGCAAGCAAGCTCTGTATCATAAGAGTTGAGGCCTGCCCAAACCCTCAACATTCCAGGAGAGAATTCTCATGGGGACGAGGAAAAAGAGGTTGCTACAACAACAACAAAACGATCCAGCTTTGAGGTTGGCTTGGACAAGGAGTGATCCAAGTCCAGCTGTCCCCGATAACCAGCCAACTGCGCTGGCAGAACCCTGCATAGACTAAGCCACATAGACTCACTAGCCACATGTGCCCTCTCAAGCCAAGCTCATCCTCATGTATAAATATGTGCCTAGGAGCAGTCCGAGTATGTGCAATCACATACAAACTAAGTTGACTCTACTGCGTGCCTTGAATAAACAAGAACTCAGTTTTGTCCCAAGCTTTGACTAAGAGCTCGGCGAGGTCAAGATCCCCAAGATGGTGAGAGCTCAATGACCTGCACCCGAACAAAAGGTAGTGCCTCCCCAAGCAACTAGTCCAGTTGTGTAGCCCTACAAAGAGGTCTGCAAATGCTAAGTAACTAGAAGTACTTCTTCTATCATCCTTTGCTCCTACCCAATCTGCATCTGAATAGATTTTGATATCCAAATCTGAAGAGTAAGGATAGAATATACCTTGGTTGATTGTACCTTTGAGATACTTAAGTACTCTCTTAGCTACATCCATGTATGGTCTTCTCGGTGAGTGCATGGATTGACTAAGCACTCCCACACTATATGAGATATCTTCCCTTGTATGAGTAGCATACATCAAGCTACCTACCAAGCTTTGATATTCTTTTATGTCTTCCATTTTCTCACCTTCATAAACACTAAGTTTATGATTCATCTCCAAAGGTGTACTTGTAGGTTTAGTATTCTCCATTTTGAACTTGAGAAGTAGATCTTGAATGTATCTTCTCTGAGTCAAATACATTCCTTCATCTGTGTATATCACTTGCATACCTAGGAAATATGTGAGCTCACCTAGATCATTGATTTTGAACTCCTCTTGCATGTGTCTCTTGATCCTTTGAATGCCATTTAGATCATCACCTATCACAATAATATCATCTACATATACACATAGATAGATAACCTCATTGTTATCCCTTTTGATGAATAGAGAAGGATCTGAGCTGCTAGGTTTGAACCCTTGATCTTGAAGATATGTAACCAACCTATAATTCCAAGCTTTAGGAGATTGTTCCAATCCATACAATGCTTTCTTAAGTCTGCAAACATAAGATGGATAATGAGGGTTTTTAAAACCTGGTGGTTGTGACATGTATACCTCTTCACTTATCCAACCATTTAAGAATGCATTTTTCACATCAAGTTGGAGGAGTCTCCATATCCTTGCAGCAACTACACTTATCAATGTCCTGATTGTAGTCATCTTTGCAACTGGTGAGAATGTTTCCTCATAGTCTATACCATGAGTTTGTGAGCATCCTTTGGCAACTAATCTTGCCTTGTATCTACAAACTAATCCATCTGAATTTCTTTTAACTTTATATAACCATCTGCAACCAATTACCTTTTGATTGGGTGACATTGGAACCAAATCCCAAGTGTTCATCTCCTTCAATGCATCTATTTTTGATGGCCTTTTTCCCAATTAGGGTTTCCCTTTGCCTCTTCATAGGTTGAGGGTTCTTCTAAAATAGAGTCTTTTGCCAAGTAGATTGAATTCTTTGTAAGAACTGTGGAATCATATCCGTACCTTTCTGATTATTTCTTCTCTCTTGCTGATCTTCTAGGTGCTTGTTTGGAGCATCCTCCAACCTCTTGCATCTTTGCTTTGCCTCTTGACTTCTATAGCTTGTAATCCTCTTCCCTTTCATCTTGGTCATTGTCTGTGTGACTTCTTGGATCCTGGACTTGTGTATCATGCTTGCTTCCTAATTGATGAGAATTAGAATCAAGATCATATGGTAGAGTTATGTTTTGTTTGTCTTCATCATATCAAGACCTATGTTCTTCAAACACAACATCTCTACTTGTAGTGAATTGCTTGGTTGAAGGATTATAGAACTTGTAACCCATCTGAGTTGAATCGTATCCATAAACATTGCCTTTGTTGCCCTTTCATCTAGCTTACCTCTTATTTGTGATGGTACATGAACATAAGCTAAACAACCAAAAACCTTGCAATGTCCAAGACTAGGTTTTCTTCCATGCCATGCTTCATAAGGAGTCATACCTTGAAGTGATTTGGATGGTAGTTTATTGACAGATACATAATAGTTGAAATAGCCTCTGCCCATAGATACTGTGGCAACTTCTTCTCTTCAAGTATTGTTCTGGCTGATCCAACCAATGTCTTGTTTCTCCTCTCAATGATTCCATTTAGTTGAGGAGAGTACCTGGTATTCACTTCCCTTTTGATACCTTTATCCTGTAAGAACTCATCAAACTCTTTGGAGAAGCATTCTCCCCCTCCATTAGATCTAGGCTTCTTTAGTGATCTACCTGTATGATTCTCCACATGTGCTAGATACTTTTTGAAGTAATCAAACACTTCATTCTTACTCTTGATAAAGTATAGAATACTCCATCTACTATGGTCATCAATAAATGAGACATACTACCTTGATCCTGCCAATGAAGGTTCTTGACTTGGTCCCCATACATTTGTATGTACTAAGTCCAATAAGTTGTTGTGGATGTAGCCTTTGTGGTTGAATGGTTGTCTTTGTGCCTTCCCAATTTGACATGCATCACACCTGTTGATCATGTGTTGCTTTGATATGTTCGATAGTCCTAGAACACTTTGATCCCTGCATATATCCTTCAAGGTTCTTTCATTCACATGAGCAAGTCTCTTATGCCACACTTCAAGCTCACTTAGGGTTTGAGACCCAAAAGTGAATAGAGCTATGTTCTTGGTTTCCTCTAATTCAAAAGTAAAGAGCCTACCATGCTTCTCACCTCTGGCTATCTTCTTGAAGTATTGACATGGATCTTCCACAAAAGCTCCATGTTGGGTGAACCTAACTTGCAAGCCTTTTTCAACTATTTGGCCTACACTTATTAGGTTTTTAGTGATAGTGGTTACATAGAGAACCTTACTATGAATGTTTGTCCTGCCATTGGATGCTTTGACATTACCAATTTTCTCAACATTGTGCTTTGTGTCATCCCCTATTTGCACTTCATGTCTATGCTTTGGACTTTCCAAATCAGATAGAAGAGCAATGTTGCCTGCAACATGATTTGAACATCCTGAATCTATGTAGAACAAATGATCATCTTCTTTACCTTTTTGTGGCTTAGATTCATGAGAAGCAATGAGTCTTCATGTGGTTGATCTTCTGAATAAATGTTGTAGTCCCTTCTATTATAGCCTCTATTGTTATTGTTGAAGTTGTGTCCACCTCTGCCTCTATTGCTGCCATATCCACCTCTTCCACTTCCTTTCTGGGTCTTCCCATTCAACCAACAATTTTGAGTGGTGTGGTTGGTCTTATCGCATATCGCACAAGGTTGAACATTCTGACCTTTGGATTTGTCTTGCTTTGTTCCTTTCTTCTTCCCTTTCCACTTGATTTTGCTTGCGAAGTTGGCTTGGGAAGTCTATTCGTCATCTTCTTCCTTCTTTTTGCCTTTCTGCTTCTTATCCTTCTTATCTGCATATAGAGCACTAGTTGAATTACCATGAGAGGAGTTACCTTCCTTTATGCTATTGTTGGCCTCTTGATTGAAGAGTTGTCCAAAAAGATGTTGACGGCTGGAGTTTGCACATCCATGATAAGATCATAAGCCGTCGTGAAGGATTGCCATTGCTTATCACTTCGAATCCCATTGAGAACTTGCCTCATGACAACCTCTTCTTCAATCAGCTCTCCAATGGATGCTAATTGATCCACAACCTCCTTGACCTTGGTAACAAACTCTGTGATGGTTTGTTTAGGTGTCTTCTTCATTTGATTGAACTCGTTCCAAAGATGATTCTTTCTTGCTTTGGTACTAGCAGAAAAAAATTCTCGAGGGCATCCCAAGTCTCTTGAGATTTCTTGCATCCTCTAATATGTGGTAATAGAAAGTCAGAGATAGAGTTTAGTATGTACGACCTTGCTTGAGCATCCCTTGCGCACCAAAGTGTGAGCTTATCTGTCTCCTCTTGTGTAGGACCTCCTTTGGATCTTGTAATAGGCATAGCTTCATCATCTGCTACAATTCCATAAAGATTTCTACCTTGCAAATAGGCCTCCATTTTGATTTGCCAAGCCACATAGTTGTGTCAATCAAGCTTCTTGATCATTGAGGGAAAGCCGTCACCCATCTTGATCTAGATCTGATACCATTGAAAGAACTTGGAGAAGCTTGTAGGAGGTAGAAAAGTGTGTTTCAAAGCGACGAAGTTTGGTCCAGACAACCGGCACAAGACCAGCCCTTTATCTTATGGAGACTCAAATAGACCTTATAGGCATGCGATAAGTGCAAAGAAATGCACTATGTACTTTGGAGCATCAAGGAGAAGGAGACAATACAAAACAGATAGGTTCGCACGTCAGCTAGCTCAAAAAACTTACTATCTATGGAAGAGACAATGAACTTCAAATGCCCATAGCGACCAGCGTGATTAGAATTAGAAAAAATCCTTTTATTGGAGTGATACACACAGGGTTGAGTGTATATAATGCACAAATTATAAGAAATAAGCAAAATATGCTGTAGGAATGAATCAGACACTCAACGGTGGTACCTCCTATTTTTTAGGAATATGTAGAGATTGACCCCGAGACAAAGAAACTGAGAGTTCTCCCAATCTATTGAACCAAATGCTATTCCAATTTACAACATAAACTACACACTAATACCTTTCCAATGCGCCATCTCTCATCAAATTTGGAGCTCCGGAGAGAGAGCAGTAGCCTCTGCACGATTATTGTTGGTGAAGAAGATGATGCAGAAAATTGAAGGAGAAAGTCAATGATGGTCACACGTGTATGTATATTGCTTCCATGTATTGTACAAGTGATTTGAAGTCTCTATATAGAATCTAGGAGTGTTCCAAGACTTTTGCAAGTGGATTTTGAATGCAAATGAAGGTGGGAATGGTTGTTTGAGGGAATCAATTCACTTCCTATAATCTAGGAAAAGTGAAGATCTAGTTTGATCTACTTTTAGGTGATTGATTGCTTGATTGATTACAACTCAACCCCCACAAATTTGTGGGATTTGGGCTCTCTTTTTCTACTTTTACATGTGTAAAGCTCAAGGCTTTTACAACGGTAAAAGATCCATGTAAAACCTATTTTAAGAAATACAATAAGTGAGCATAAGAAAAAAAAACGCTCCAACGGATATTCTTTCGACGTGATAGCCTTTGATGTAGATCTAATCCAACTCAAGCATAGAGTAAGCTTGATGTTCCAACATGCATGTATATGTGTGTTTATGTATGTATGCATGTGTGTACATATGCATGTATGTGTGTGTATATGCATGTATGTATATGTGTGTATGTATATGTGTGTATGTATATGTGTGTATGTATATGTGTGTATGTATATGTGTGTATGTATATGTGTGTATGTGATTTTATGTGTGTGTATATATATGTGTGTGTAGGTACATGTGTGTGTATGCATATGGATATGTATGTGTACGTTTGTATATGTGTTTATGCATGTGTATGTATATGTGTATGTGAGTGTATTTGTGTGTGTATATGTGTATGTAGGTGTGTATGCATGTTTTATGTATGTATGCATATGCATGTGTATGCATCTATGTGTGCATGTGTGTGTATATATGTGTATGTGTGTGTATATAAATATGTGTTTGTATGTATATGTATGTGTATGTGTGTGTATACATGTGTATGTATAGTGTGTATGTTTGCATGTATGTGTATGTGTGTGGATGTGTGTGTATGTGTATGTGTGTGTATGTATGTATGCGCATGCATGTGTACGCATGTGTACGCATGTATGTGTATATACACATCTGTGTGTATGTATGCATTTGCATCTATGTGTGTGTGTGTGTGTCTATGTGTGAATATGTATATGTGTATGTGTATGTGTATGTGTATGTGTATGTGTATGTGTGCATGTGTGTATGTGTGCATGTGTGTATGTGTGTGTAATTGTATGTGTGCATATGTATGTGTGTGTATGCATATGTGTGTGTATGCGTATGTGTGTGTATGCATGTGTATATGTCTGTATGCATATGCATGTGTGTGTCTCTATGCATGTGAGTGTATGTGTGTGTGTCTGTGTGTATGTGCATGTGTGTATGTGTATGTGTACGTGTATGTGTGTGTATGCATGTATATATATATGTGTGTATGTGACTTTATGTGTGTTTGTATTGTGTGTATGTATATGTGCATATATGTGTGTATGTTTGTACGCATATACTTGTGTATGCATGTCTGTGTATCTATGCATGTGATTGTATGTATATGTATGTGTATATCTATATGTTTGTGTGTCTATGTGTGTATGTGCATGTGTTTGTATGTGCATATGTGTGTGTATGTGTATATGTGTGTGTATGTACATGTTTGCATATGTGTATGTGTCTATGTGCGCATATGTATAGGTGTGTCTATGTGTATGTTTATGTGTGTAAATGCATGTGTATGTGATTGTATGTGTGTGTCTCAGTATATGTGTGTGTATTTGTGTATGCATGTGTGTGTATATGTATATGTGTGTATGCATGTATGTATGTGTGTATGGATATGCATGTGTATACAACATTTTGTATGCATGTGAGTGTATATGTGTGTGTATATGTGTATGTCTGTGTGTCTATGTGTGTATGTGTGTGTACATGTGTGTGTATGTATGTATGTATATGTGATTGTATGTGTATGTGTATGTATGTATATGTGTGAGTATGTGTATGTGTGTGTATGCATGTGTATATATGTGCCTGAGTGTGACTTTAAGTGTGTGAATATGTGTGTGTGTATGTACATGTGTGCGATTGTGTATATATGTATGTATGTGTATATGTTTGTATGCAAGTATGTATGTATGTACACATATACTTGTATATGCATGTGTGTGTATTTATGCATGTGACTATATGTATGTGTGTGTATATTTTTATGTGGTTGTGTGTCTATGTGTGTGTGTGTATGTACATGTGTGTGTATGTTTATGTGTATATGTGTGTGTATGTATATATGTGTCTATGTGTATGTGTGTGCATGTGTATGTGTATGCGTATGTGTATGTGTATGTGTATGTGTATGTGTATGTGTATGTGTATGTGTATGTGTATGTGTGTGTATGTGTGTGTATGCATGTGTATCTATATGTGTGTATGTCATTGTATGTGTGTGTGTATATCTGTATGTGTGTGTATGCATATGTGTGTGTATGTGTATGTATGTATTTTTGCATATGCATGTGTATGCATGTTTGTGTATGTATGCATGTGAGTCTATGTGTGTATATGTATATGTGTATGTATGTGTATGTGTGTGTATTTGTGTGTATGTATGTGTGTGTATGCATATATGCGTGTATGTGTATGTGTGTGTATGTATGTGTGTATGCATGTGTGTATGTATGTATGCATATGCACGTGTATGGATGTGTGTGTATGTATGCATGTGAGTGTTTGTGTGTGTGTGTGCATCTATGTGTGTGCATGTATATGTGTATGTATGTGTATGTGTATGTATGTATGCATCTGTATGTGTGTATATCTTTATGTATGTGTATGTGTCTGTGTGTGTATGCATGCATATATATGTGTGTATGTGACTTTATGTGTGTCTATATGTCTATGTGTGTGTATGTATATGTGCATGTATGTGTATATGTGTGTATGCATGTGTGTGTATGTATGCATGTTACTATATGTACGTGTCTGTATATGTGTATGTGTGTGTATACACTGTGTGTGTATATGTGTATATGTGTTTATGTACATGTGTGTGTATGTGTATATGTGTGTCTATGTACATGTATGTTTATGTGTATGTGCATGTGTATGTGTATGTGTATGTGTATGTGTATGTGTATGTGTATGTGTATGTGTATGTGTGTATGTATGTATATGTGTATGTATGTGTATGTATGTGTATTTGTATGTATGTGTATGTGTGTGTATGCACGTGTATGTATATGTGTATTTGACCGCATGTGTGTGTATGTGTATGCGTGTGTATGCATATGTGTGTATGTGTATATGTGTGTATGCATGTTTATATGTATGTATGCATATGCATTTGTATACATGCATTTTGTATGCATGAGTGTATGTGTGTGTATATGTGTATGTATGTGTCTATGTGTGTATGTATGTGTGTGTATGTGTATGTGTGTATATGTGTGTCTATG